>CM012450.1:11333084-12023098 GCA_003999625.1 Oryzias javanicus
TTGAAACCACAGAAATTTTTTTCTGACTTTTGAGGCTTGAAATACGAAATGCTTAAAAATAATAAAGCTTAAAAAATGTTGATTTGTGAAATAATTTCGAGGCTTCTGAAGCTTTTGAAACTTTAAAGACCTTTCTAGCTTCAAAGGATTTAAAAGCATCAAAGGCCTTTAAGGTTTCAAAAACATTTGAAGATTCCAAAACTTAAAAAATAGAAACCTTTCAAGGATTTAAAATACTATGAAGCTTCAAAACATATTGAGGCTTTAAATTTTTTAAAGCTTTAAAAATATTTGAGGCATCTTAAGACTTTTGAAGCTTCAAGAACTTTTGAGATTTCAAGAATTTCCGAGATTTAAAAAACTCTTAAAGCCTCTTTAGAGACTTCAAAAAAGTAATAAAGCTTCAAAAACTTATAATTCCTTGAAGATTTTGAAACTTTAAAAGCTTTTGAAGTGTTAAAAACTTTTCAAGTTTTAAAAACATTTTAGGATTAAAATACGGAAATTGTAAAAACTTGTTTTTATTTTCATTCACTGACATTTATCTGTTTTTTTTTTTTTTATTGCATTCTGTTTTTTTGACAAAAGCATTTTTTTTTTTTATTTATCCTGAGGGGAATTAACATCAAAATGTGACCTGTGACAGTTAAGTTTAGCTCTTTGTTCAGTTAAATTTTTTGACAATTTGTCCAGACAGGGATGGAAGATGCAAAATCAGATTTATGTAACAATTTATTTTTAGTTTAAAATTTTGACTGAATTGTCAAGGTCATATCAGACGCTGAATCCTGCTCATGGATAAATTTATGATTAACATTAGAATATCCAGAAAAGTCTCAATAACATTTAATGTGTTAGTCATGTAGAATGTATTCTTCTTTCCTTTTGCTTTTTTGTGCTGGTCTGTTTTAAGTGTTTTTGGTTCCAAAAATTCTTGCAGTTTTCCTCCAGCGGGAAGCAACTTTCAAAACTGCCCAACTATTTAAGGAGGAATATAACTAAAGAAAAATGAGGATTCTTTATATTTTTAAAGCTGAATTTGTGCTCATCTGCTCTAAGTGATCGTTACACATGCGTGTCCCATCTAACAGACCCGATCTCCATCTGCAGATGTACATGAGGGCGCAGTTTGATTACGACCCCGCCAAAGACGACCTTATCCCCTGCAAAGAGGCCGGCTTGAAGTTCAGCACCGGAGACATCATCCAGATCATCAACAAGCAGGACCCTAACTGGTGGCAGGGCCGGGTAGAGAGCAGCGCTGTGGACTTTGCGGGGTTGATACCCTCCCCTGAGCTCCAAGAATGGTAAACGTCTCATCAGTGATTGGTCCTTTCTCATGAATCCATGGTTCAAAAATGTCTAACTGTTTGGGTTTTTTTCAGGCGAGTGGCCAGTAAAAGCAAAGCCAAGGGGGGGAACCCGTCTTGTAGCCCATTTGGAAAGAAAAAGAAGTGCAAAGACAAGTACTTAGCAAAACACAGCTCTAGTGAGTAACAAAAAAAGCTCTAAATCTTAAAGGGAAACCAAACAGGGAAGTTGGATGCTGACTCCAACCACAGCCGAAATTTTAAAATCCTGGGGAACAGTATCATGACGTGGGTCTTCTGAAAAGACATGGGACTTGTAAATGGTTTGACCAATCATGAAATTCAAGGGGGCAGCACACAGACAGTTTTTTGACTATGTTTTCAAGAATTAAACATTTAAACGTTTAAGCTTAATTTGTCAAAAATTTGGCAGTGACCAACAGACAGCACTTTCAAAGCCTCATTTATAGAGATCAAGAGCCAAAAAAAGTTAATTTGGTTTGGTATCCCTTCAAAGTTCGACTCCAGTCATCTTTTGATCTTTTATAAAAGCGTAATAGTGGTCTTTTAATTATGGGTATGTAATTTAGAACCTAAAAATCTGCTGTTTTCTTGGACGTAATTTCTGTAAAGTGGCAGTATTTAATTAGAAATTCCCCTCTTAGTTGTGGGCGGGACTATTGGTATGGAGCAAGCCCACCCCCACTTCCCCTCATCATTGCTGACAGCTTGAGCGGGGAGCTTGTGTCCCGTCCAGAGTATCTTTTATGCCACAAATATGATCTTTTTCAAACAGCGTTTTTTGTCTGCTCCTGATTTACAACAATTTAAACAAATCCTCAGTAATGCAATTTTCTTTTTATATGTCCCTTTTTTATCAGAAAAATACCACACGAACATGTTAAAAATATTATTGGAGTGGGTATTTTACAAGAACAATTTACTGTGATATAATTACTATTTTTAGAATTAATACCCCAAATTTCTTATATTTTCTACTGGCAAATGTATTTTTCCCCCTTTTTACAGCTTTTATTGGTGTGCATGTCAAAAAGCTAGCTGTTCTCTCAGCGTAGTGAAGCCTCTTAAGCCTCTGCATAATATGTTAAATGTAAAAATTTGTTGTTTTTTCGTAGTTACTTTTCCTCCGATGCTTTCCTGATCAAAACATTTCTTTTCAGTTTTTGACCAGCTGGATGTGATTTCCTACGAGGAAGTGGTACAGCTTCCTGCTTTTCAGAGGAAGACGCTGGTGCTCATCGGTAAGCTCCAAACAGACATGTCGAGCTGCTGTAAAAAAGCCAGAACAATCTGAAAATTGCTGCTCTTGATCTGCATTACGCTCCCCTCCAGGTGCACCCGGTGTGGGAAGGAGCCACATCAAAAGCTCGCTGTTGACGAAATACTCCGAGAAGTTTTCTTACCCCGCGCCACGTAAGTCGCCTCGCCATGTTCCTTCCTACAAAGCGGCCCAGAGGCCTAAACGCTGCAAATTTGAACTCGCACAGACACCACCAGACCCCAGCGGAAGGATGAGGAGAGCGGAAAGGAATATTTCTTCATCTCCAACGACGCCATGACCAAGTGCATCACTGGGAACGAGCTGCTGGAGTACGGCAGCTTCCAGGGATACATGTTTGGGACGAAATTTGAGACCATCCAAAAGATTCATGAACAGGGAAAAATAGCCGTGTTGGATATTGAACCTCAGGTTTGTCCGGACTTGCCTTCTTGGCAGGAATACTACATTTTCACCACAGAAATGGATGCTTAACCCTTTAACACCAGAGCTCCAGTGTTTATATTTTTTGATTAGTTCGATTAATTAATTAGAGACATTTTTGCTTTTTATGTATGTATATATATATATATATATATATTTTTTTTTTATTGTGTTAATCTCACTTTTTGCATCTGGTGGTTACTTTGTATCAAACCAAGAGAAGCATTTTATCCAGCTCATGCTATGGTCATTTAACAGGGTTCCTGCTGGGCCTTCCAAAGTCATAAAAGACTTGAATTGGAAAATTTGGAAATAAGGCCTTAAACAGCGTTAAAAAATAGTATTACATTTGTATGTCTTGGCCTTAAAAATTGTGCAGTTTAAAAGTTTTTCATATGAATTTTTTGTTCTTTCCTTTTCTTTTTTTTTTTATTTTAACTAGGATTATGTAAGAGTTATCAACAGTTATCAGCACGCTCTGCTCTTGCTCCTTTTTGAGAAAGGTGATCATCATGAAAAATAGAAAAAAACAGAGCCTCATTTTAGATTGAAGGTTACCTATTTGTGCTTGTTTATGTCCAAATAATGAAGAAAACGTTTGTTTAAAAAAAAAAAACAGATCAAAGTCTGAATAGTTCTATTCCTCCACGTTGTTTCATTTCTTCCTTCTTCGATTCTCTTTGACTTTTCTGCTTCATCACAGTCTTTCAAATGATAAAATTCACCAAAATAGGTTAAAGGAAACTGTAAAATCTCTCTCATATCTTTTCTTCTGTGTTGCTGTTGTGGTAAACTGTGGAATAAGGTGTATCAAGATTTGAATTATGGCATTAATAAGAAATTTGTGTTGAATATTTTTTGGATTGCTCAGAAAAGGGTTGCTACTGTTTTTGATTTGTTAAATCAGAGGACTCTGGACCCGATGATTATTATAGTTTTTTTTGTCATTATTTTGTTATTTGTTCAAGATTTGAAAAAAAAAATACCCCTTGGTGGTTTTAAAGTAAAGGTTGAAAGTCTTTTATAATAAATTTTAAAAAAAAAACGTTATAAAGCCACCTTTTTCATTTTATTTTGTTCTTTTACTGCACCACAATGTCACAAACTTAAAGAAAGTACCTCAACACAAGACTTTAACAGCAACTATTAGGTTAAAAATCATTTTGACTAAATTGATTAATTAATTATAGGTCACGATTAATCAATAGTATGAAAAATTAAATGCTTGACAGTACTAATAAAAACATTTTTTATAGAAATGGGTCTTTAAGACATCTTTTATGCATGTATATATATATATACATATATATATATATTTGCTATTTTTAATGAGATTTAATGAGCTGTTAATATTTTGAAGAAAGTGCAGATTTGTACAAACTCCATTTTTAAGTATTGCCTTTTCTGTCTTCAAAACCTTAAATTCTGCTCTATTTCTTCTCACAGACCCTGAAACTGGTTCGGACTGCTGATTTCGCCCCTTTAGTGGTGTTCATCGCTCCAACCAACTCTGCCACACAGGTGCAGCACCTTTTTTTTAGGGAAACGTTAGCTCCGTGAAGGCCGGAGCTGCAGACTCACCTGCTGTCTCTATTCTTTATGCCGCAGACGGAAAACCTGCAGATGATCCAGAAAGAGTCGGACGCCATCCTGAGCACATACGGACATTTCTTTGACGTGGTTCTCGTCAACAACGACGTAGATGAAAGCGTCAAAGGGGTGGAGGAGGCCATCGAGAGAGCCACCTCCACCCCACAGTGGGTGCCCGTGTCGTGGGTGTACTGAGGGGCGCCCGCCGTCTTCACTCCTGCTTCAAATAAAACAACAAAAAATAAATAAATAAAATAAAAACAGTGCAATATTACTCCTTCACCGTCAAAGATGTCCAAAGTATTTACTTTTTAATTGTCACAGAGATTTTGTTTTTTCACAAATGTGTTGTGAAAAATAAAGAAAAAAAGCAATATATTGTTTCTCTCAGAATACGGAGATGCTTGATTGTGTCAGCTTTAGGCTTTTCAGGGATGGCAAACCTTTCAGATTGTGAGAAATATCAGCAAAACTGGACCAGAACTGTGAATGAGATCATCACTTCTCTCTGCTCACCATCAGTTTCACCCATGAAGTCGCAGAGTCTTTGCTGTCTTTGTGTAACCGCGTTGAAACTTTTCTGTCAACCACTTCACAGGACTCCCATCTGAATGTCATACCTCACATGGGGTATGGAAAAGGCACTTTGACAGTGAATAAAGACAGACCTCCTCCCTCTGCTGCATCTTTGTCTTTACTTCCTGATGTTTCTCTGCCAGCACAAAATAACTCACTGCAAAAATGAAAGAAAAATGTTTTATTGTCAGTGTTGCAAGAAAATGTTATCAAGAAAGTTTTTAAAAAGCATAATCTTAGTTTAAACGTTTAACATGATCAACGTAATTCCGGTAGATTCCCTCACGCCGCTTTTCTCCTTCAGAATCTACTGGAATTGCGTTGATCGTGTTAACGGTTGAAAAGTTACAGTAAATCAAAGAACACAAAGACTGAAGCTCCAGTGTTAAAGGATTAAGAAGACATATCTCAGCAACCACAATTAATTTCTTAAAATAAGAATTCTTGGTGCGACCATTTTCCTGATTTTATTGTTTATTTAAGGAAAATCTTCCAAAGAATTTTTGACTTTTTCTAAGGAGCCGGTTTTTGCAGAGCTCAAACTCACAGAATAGACGTTCTTAGTTTTTTTTCAAACCTCCAAAGGGATCAGTTAATGATTAAGAACTTGTATCTGTTTCAAGAATTTAGGGAATTCACTCTTATCTTTCACATCACAACTCCTCCCACATGACAAATTCCATTCCAAATCACATTTGAACAAAGCGTTAAAATAAATGTAACATGGTTAATATGCATTACAGTTTAAGGGCTGCCATAGAAATGGCTTCAAATGTGCATGGTATTCCCTAATTTTTGCCTAAAATCTTTGTTTTCTTTTTCTTTGTGTGTTCTTAGATTTGGCAGGAAAACCAGGAGTGCTTTAGAGCCACCTTGTGGTGGAGACTGGAGTTTACTCTTAAGGTTGTAGAACAGGGGTGGGCAAACCTTTTGACTTGCACCCCACAAAGGGTTTAAAATTTGGCTGAAGGGCAAGACCGGATATATGTGGCATGTTTTAGTAATCCGCCTCATAATAAAAACATACTTTTATTTGAGTTAAAAAAAAAAAAATTTAAAGCAGAACATTTTTTTATTTCAAAACTCTAACTTTTGTTTTCATTTTTGTGACGTTTGTGCCATTGGTTTGATGTCCTTCAGAGAAAAAATGCAAATTACAGAGAATCTGGTGCAGGGATGATCGGAAAAATGACTGTCCAACTCCAAAAACACACATGAACCACAGAAAAAAGGCAAATCTTCCTATTCCACATGAATCCAAAATAACTTTCTGCGTGTAAACAAGGGTCAGTGTATTTGTAGTGCACCATAGGGAGACACCAGAATTACAGGGAAAATGAAACATGAAGGTTATCAATGCAACTTTTTTCAGTTTGGCAGGCCAAGTTAAGTAGTTCAACGGCCCACATAGGGCCCCCGGGCCCTAATTTGCCCACCCCATGTTGCAGACCCACCAACATGAATCTGTATCATTCAGTATTAAAAGAACCATTCAGTCCAGTTTCTTACAGACCAAAACGTAACAAGTGCTGCCAAGTCCTACATCACCATATGGAAAAATACACCTTTTTATTTTTATGGTTACAAAGGATTTTTATTAATAAAATGAATATTTTAAATATTTACAAAAAGGGATATTTTTCCTATATATATGACGATTTTAATTACCTGAGACAGCAGCACACAGAAGTTCCTTTTAAAAATAAAATATATCCTGTGAAAAATAACTCATAAACATTTAAATGCTTCTTTAAAGCCAAAGAGCCACATGTGGCTCCGGAGTCTTGGGTTACAGACCTCTGGTTCAGAGGCGCAACATCATCAGTTTATGTGTCCTGATTCGTCAAGTGAAACCATCATCTGTCTGCAGAAGTTACTACAAAAATAAAATCTTTAGATTTGTTTGCATATTATTAAAGATAAAGCTGCTGCTGTGACTTTCACATGAGAGAATACTTCAGATATAATTTTAAGGCATAGTAACACTGATAGTTTAAGTTCCATACCAAAAGTCTCAGGATTCTTTAAAATTGAGATCAATAAAAATACATAAAGAGAAGGTGTTAACTTATAATTTTCTTTAATCCAAAAGCAAAGAGGTGTACATTAAATTATTATTATTATTGCTGTTATCTTCCTGTTTTTTCCAGTTAAAGATACATCGCTGAGAAAAATCTTCACCTCTTTCAATTGGACTTGTCATTTCCGAAGACGTGAAAATAAGGTTAAGAATTTTGAATATAGGATGGACTAATGAAAAAAAATATTCTGCTAGTTCACTATGTTTTCTTTGTAAGTAATCACACAAGGTTTATTCATTTGTTAACTACATACAGCTGCTTTAAAGTTCACAAGAATCTTGGAATCTTTTTTATTGGATATTGGATCACCAGTCAATAATAATGAGGCACATTTAAAGGGTCACAAGCATTGATAGTTTTACACACATGTAAAACTATCAACGCTTTGTGACCCATTATCTATATGCGTGAATGCTGAGTCACCTTTAGAAAAACCATCTGATTCTATATTGATTTTTTCACTTGAAATCTTCTCCGTGTCTCTTATTTAATTATAAGGTAAATAAAACGTTATTTCTTTAAGGAGAATTGCACTTAATCGTTTTGATTTTTTGTGCCTTTTTAAATTTTAAAGTAAATAAGTAGTTTTAGGCACAAAGATGAACAAAAATCTAAGTTTTCTTTGTAAACTTTAAAGTCATTCTAGAAATATCCTTTAATTTTTTATAAATTTCCTCTTTGCTTTTATTGTTTTCTTTTGGAATTTATTTTACAAGAACACCTATAATTATTTTTAGCTTTGTCATGTATCTTAAATAAACATTTTATGGTGATGCTTTAATCTTGATAACTTATCTTTTATGTCTTTTCTTAAAAATCATTGCTTATTTTAGTGGCATTTTGAATAATGTATTTTACTTTTTTTCTAAATGTACTAAATAAAATCTAAAATGTTGCAGTTATTCTGACTTTTTTTTAGAAGTTGTTTAAATTGCTTTGGGAGCTCTCCTAAACTTAATTGGATTTTTTTTTCTTAAACATGTCACTAAAAGGCATCAGAAGAAATATTTGCTCTAATTTTCTCCAGTGTACATCTTATCAGCTATCTTTACTTCTGTACTTAGTTTTGCTTAATTTTATTATTATTTTTTAGTTTTAGGCTTTTGCATTTTGGTTCCATTTGAGTTTACTTTCTCCAGTTTTGTATCTCTTGTTCAATGTAAACATTTTTAATAAGGCACTTTATAAGTACATTCAGAGAAGTGGACCTTAAATAAAACATTGAATACAAATTTAATAATAAAAAAGACATAAAGTTGTTCCCTTAAATTAACTTTTTGTTTGGACATAAATTAGAATTTTCCAGACATTTTATGGGCACAAAATGCTGATTTCTGCCAAAGACTAATGTCTTTTTTTTAACTTCTCCTATCCAGCATCTGAGCAAACAGGCACAAGCTGAAGACCTCTTTTGTTGGATAGAAATTACTGTCACAAGAGGAGGTTATGAATCTTCTGACTCACCAGGTATATAATTGTATAAACCCCTTAAGCATTTGAGGCTAAACCTTATGAAAAAGAAGAAGAGATGAGAAGAAAGAGGTGTGTAAGATATAAGGGTTCTAAAGAAAGGAGAGAAAAGAAAAGAAAAAAAAGGCGGGGGGGGGGGGGTCAAGGAAGTTGGGGGATGATTGAAGGGGGGTGGGGGCTGTCCACAAACATACCTGTTGGCTTCAAAAATCTTCACACACACACACACATTTCAACATGTACACAATACAACTACAACTCTCACACACAACCTTATGCATTCAAACCAACACATGTGAAGCATTTCATACTCTTTGTGCACAGGTGAGCTGACTGACACCTGTGCTCAGGTGAGAGCTTACAATCTACTTTATGGGGTGTCCAGGTCTCGGTGGTTCGGGTTCCGGTCCCGGCTCTCGAGAAACGGGCCTCTCCGGGACTCCATCAGTGGGTGTGCCTGGCCAGGCCTTGTTAACATCATTCCTCTGGGACCCCCGTTCCTCTTGGGTGTCTCTCTGCTTGGCGGGGGTGGGCGGCCCCTTCCCGGCTCGCCGCTGGATCTCCGCGGCGGGCGCGGGCGGACGTCTGGAGCATAGAAGCGGGTCATCCTGGGGAGCTCTGGCTCGTGCCTGGGGTGGGGCGGGGGATGCTCGCGCTGCTGGGTGGTGGTGTGCTGCTCCTCTGGGTTGGGGGGCTCTCCGGGTGTGGGCCTTGTGTTGGCCCTCCTGGCGTGGTGGGGGGATTGCTGCTCTGGCTGGACAGGGGTCCGCGCTCTCTGTGCTCCCGTGCCTTCCGGCTCTCGGGCGTGGGGGCCTCTGCGGCGGTCCCGCGTGCCCTGGTCTGGGTGTCTGGCGGGATTCTGCGGCTGACTGGTTCTCTCCATGGCTCCTGGCGGGTGTTGGGGGGGCCCGTGCTGCTGCTGCCGCCCCGGTGGGGGCCTGGGCGGGGGGGGGGGGGGGGGGGCTCTCTCTCCTTCTATACATTCCATCAACATTCACATCAGCAAAACATAAACACTCACCTGAGCACAGGTGTCAGCTCACCTCGCACTAACAGAATGTGTGATGGAATGAAAGGCTTTATTTGTGTCAGCTTCTATGATTGTGTGTGAGCTGTAGTGGTATTGTGTACATTTTTGACAACTTTAAAGGTAAAGATTATTCTAGCCAAAAGGTATGTGTGTAACTGAGTGTGTGTGTAGACAGGCCCCGCCCACTCCAGATTGTTATTTAGACCTGGTTGTTATAGGACGTTGCTACTCTGTGTTACCCTCTTTGTTCTCTTAACCCCACTCTTTTAACCCCCCCCCCCCTTTTGTTTCCGTCCGTCCAACAAAAAAAAAAAAAAAAAAAAAAGATACAACATAATTAAAATAAAGTTTAGCATGAAATACAACAGGGGTTTATTAAGTATAAACCCCTGTTGGGACAATAAAATCTGTCCAACACAAGAGGCTCTCAGCCCGTATCTGCTTGCCCAGCTGTTGGACAGGACAAGTTAGAAAAAAAAAAAAAAAAAAAAAAAAAAAAAAACAATCTACTTTATAAAAAAGAGAGGGAATGTCACAGGAGTCCCCAACGCCAGACAGGAGGTGAGCAGAGAAGCACAGAGAGTGCAGGCTCCACTCCAGACAGAATACCCCCACCACCGCGCCAGGGGGCCCAGCAAAGGGCCCCATAAGAGCAGTCCTCCACCACCTGGGAGCTCTGAGAATCCCCCAACTTCAGGCATACACCAGGCAACCACCCACCCCACTTCACAGAGGGTCTATGAGAGAGCATAGCAGCTCACCCTTGCCCCATGGGAGGACGCCAAATAGAAGAGGAGGTCCCCCACGAGTGGGGTTAACATGGTGACCAGGCTCACCCACTATTGGGATTTTGGAGAGGCCAGCGCCAGAGGGCAAGAACCAGAGCCAGTACCACAGAATACCCCCAGGCTCAGATGGGATGTGGGCCCCAGTTCGTGGTCTTGCCAGAGAACTCAGGGATCCTTCTTCCTGTGTGGAGAGAGGGCCATGGTAGCCAGCACCTAAGGGACACTGCTGCCTGCCACTGCTGAGGGTCTGGTTACCCTCAACAGGGATGGGGTAGTTGACAGAGGATCAGAGGCTAAATGCTAATTTGTGCCCACAAAAATACTACTAAAATGCTGAAATGTCACAATTTATGCTAATTTGAGCGCAGAAAATACTACGTGACCGCAGTTATTTTTGAGGGAGCTATTCTTTTTAACATGTCCAGGGATTAGTACGTATAACTAAAAAAAAGGATTTTTAAACTACATCTTTAGCTGTTATCTTCTTAGTTTGGTTTATTTTCTTTAAAAAAGTATTAACCACTTTTCTGAATTTCTTTAAAAAAAAAAAAAAAAAAAAGCAGCAAAGCTACAATGGAACGTCTTTAACTTGTGCCAAATTTTCAGATGTGATTTTTTTTCTTTCTAAAGAACAGAATCATATATATATATATATTCTTAAAAGACATTTAACGACTGATGATTATGTGGACTTTTTAATTTCTTGTTGTGGAGCAATGAATGATGGGAACAATTATTTTTGAGGATTTCTTTTAAGAAATGTCCGTAAGTTAAACGATTTGGAGTCAAAAATAAAATAAAATCATCCTGAAATTAGGCATAAATGTTCAAAGATCTTTGGAAATTAGCTTAGTCTTCCACACATGAATGTTTACTATGAATGACATGCTCACGTAAGGCTGGCCACACCTCCTTTCGGCGAACGCCATTTTGTTGACATTCAGTCTCGAGCTCAATATAAACTAATTTTTACCCGATTTAAAGTCCACTGTGGGTCAAATAGGATATCCACATAAACTAAATATTTGTTTTCGTCCATCTGAGGCAGATAGAGATTAAATAAACGCGGTTTAGAGCTGTGAAAGAGCGGGTTTGAAGTCTCTGTACTCCCGTCTCAACATGACACTCGCCGCTGCTGACGTCACCGAGCCATCTTTGTCCACCTAATCCAGGCGGCTGTTTGTTCCACCTTCATCAGACCAGGACAGCGCCAGGCTCCGAGCTCAGGTGCCGCAGAGCAGCCCAGGCAACGAAGGCAGAAAAAAAAAAACCAGAAAAGGAAGAAGACGCTTTCGCCTGGGAAACACAGCCGTGCACCTGCTCGAAGATAAAACCACACGATAACCGACAACCCGACGGCTGCCAGAGGGTAGAGAGGAGCGCTCAATCCGCGTCCATCTGCCAGCCACTTACGCCCGCTAATATTTCCACCTCGGATTTCAGCCCAGCTGTCCCGCTAATACCGCCAGGAAAATGTAAGCATTTTTAATGCTCTTTATTCAGCCTGGAAATGTGTGATAAATCCCGGCACTGTTTGTTTCGCTCGTGCCGCTGATGCGGGCGGGCTCCTCGGGGTTCGAGTTGGCATGAAACGGCCTTTTCGAAGCGATGAAAAACCCGAGAGTTGAATAACTGATAACGAGAGGCGGGATGCTAGCACGGCGGCCGGGCGCGTGACCACTCGGTTTATCTGTAATTAGCCGCATAATTAGCCCTATTTTACGTCTAAAAGGGCTAAACTCGCATCGTGTCGATTGGTTGCGCACGCATAGTTTTTTTTTCCAGTTTGTACTGGTTCGACACGAAAAAGGACACAGTCTGTGTGATTAACCACGACCTAAAAACAATAAATACTTTTTTTAATGTTTGATGAACATATATTGTGTCGACGACGAAGCTAATTCTAGAAATAGCAAGGACATCATTTTAAGGAAACTAGACACGAACTAATTCGGTATTTGTGTTTTTCGGTTATTTTTCGACATTTTTTTTTATCATAACGTAACAATATTGACCATATTATTGGCTTTAAACGGGGCTTAGGCCTAGTTGATGTGGTATTTGTAACCTACAGCGGGGGGTGGGGATAGCCTAGCCTCCTACTGTATGTCGTCGATTGTCGTGCGAGGGCGGACAGCTGTGTACTTTACATTTTTCAACTTCTTTGGTTGAAATACGCGAATATACATGCATGCACATGTTCCTATGTGTGGTAGCTACTGAAAAATAGGGGTAATAAAGGAGGAGTGAGGACGAGGCAGCCCCCCCATCTGTCAGCCTTTCCCATAACGAGCTGCTACGACGCCGAAATATCCTGGTGCCAACAAACACGCCACTCAGCCGTGGCACCGCGATTGTTAACGCTTCCGCCGTGGATGTCATTTGATGGAAAGTCTCAGAGGGTCAGACTCGTGGAGAACCTTCCAGATCTATAATGTGTTGGTGGCGCTTTCAGGGTTTTTTTTTTTTTGGGGGGGGGGGGGGGGGGGGGTTTGGACCACTCTACACGAGACGCTACTAGGAAAGTGTCATCAAATAGACTGTAGCTGTGGAGGCGCTGTCCAGGTGCTGAAATGTCGCTGTCCAGGTGCTGAATGTCAAAAAGCATTTCTGACTGCCAGAAACCCCAAACACAAACTGTTATTCTCCTTTAATCCAACATAGTTCAAGATTGTAAACAACATTGTCAATTTATGTCGATATTTTCCTTTAGATTCCCTAAATCTACTCATCAACCTTGTGTCAGATTCTTTTAGAAACCATAGGGAAATACTATTTTAATCCGGTCATGCTAAAAGGTTGTATATAATTAGTTGGCATAACGAAGCACACTTCAGCAGTGGATTGGATGATTCTGATGAAAATCCAAACTCTTCAGTACATGGTTTTGTCAGGGGTTTTGTCTTCCATCTGAATAGTTTTTTGACAAATAAAGCAAACAGCTAGAATAGCTGGATACAAATAATTGAGTGTTTGGCAACTCAAAATAATAGATCTGTTGTAAAATTGTTTCTAGTGGTCTTCCAATTATGATTTGACTATTTTTAGCTTAAATTTAAACAACTAAAAAGGTCATTTTCTAGGACATTGTCTCTGGAGAGCATCAGGAGTCCATTAGAAATTTACCTCCAAGTTGTGAGTGTTGAGAATTGAGAGTAAGCCCACCCCCTTCCCATCATTCATCTGTTTGTATACTCTCCTTTTAGCTTTGATCCCTTCACAACCACAACCAAACATTAGCGGTCCAACAAAAAGGGCAAGCAATTTTAGAGCAATCCAGACATTCAACTTTAATTCAGATATCTGCTCAGACGAAGGAAACAAAGACGCACATGGATAAAATCGTAGAGAAATAAATGCATTAGAATGGAGTGGACCAGGGAGCTTGTGGCTTGCTGATATAGACCCTACGACACACGTTTTATTTGCGTCTGCACCTCATTCACAATGATTAGAATAGAGAGATACTCAGACAATTTTAGTAAAAATTTTAGTTATATGTGACCTCCATCTGAAAAATGCCAGAAGAACACCAAAAGCACAATTTTCATCAAAGTGGATCTTTAAAAAGTCTTAAATTCTTTTGGTCTTAAATTGTATTGTGTATTAGTCTTATTTTTTCCTTGTCAATGCAATCTGACTTCCTGTCACAAAAAAATGTTTCCTGCCCTGTGACATAAGGTTTTGAACTCATGCTCCTCGGTTTTTATGAAGAAATTGTTTGAAAATACCAACGGCGCATGGTAATTAAAACCAGTTGGTGGTAATCTTTATAAAGAAAACTGCACAGTTTACCAAAAAACGTTCACACTTGGCATAATGGAGATCATGGGTTGAAAGGAGAAACAGATTGTTTCATTTTCATTTTATATACGCCTTAAATTCGATTGAAAAGGTCTCAAAATCCTTAGATTTAACTTCATTAAATCAGAACCTGAAATAGTGTTTTTCCTTTTTCTAAATGTAAAAATAGAGCCCTAACAAGAAGCAGTTGTGAAGCTCTATGTCTCATTATTAGGTACAAAGCGGAGAAAACACTTTCTGGTTGATTCACGTTCAGAGATCGATCCAAGCAGTCAGTTTTCACAGGAAGTGGAACGTGATGAAAAGTCTTAACACTGAATTAGCAACTGTTTCCAGTGCTTGTTCAAATTTGATGGTATTGTGAACTTCTATGACAGCCATGTCTAACGAGTAAAAAGACAGCCGGCAACACCACAATAAGTCCAGCTCTCCTGAAGGATTTGTTGTTACAGGATTAGTGGTTTGTGACCTTTATGCAGAGTGATCTGCTGGAATCTCTTGGTTTTATGTTGATGTAATCTGATTCTCATCATTACAATGTTTTTATACCATTTCACTTATTTTGTATTTCATTTTGTAAACCAAATACCTAAACAAAACATTATGAGATTGTTATATGATGTGATTTAAGCAAATCCTGTTGCCAAATGACATTTTGGTTAAACTAATCTGTGATAATCCTGATCATTTTACCAGTCTGGCTCATTGCTGCTGGGGTTGTAGGGTCAGATTCAGCACCATGTAATCCGCTCCTGAATTTTCACTTGTCTGTGTTAAAATGACACTTTTGCTTGGGCTCTCAGTCACTGGCATCTGTGCAGTTAAGCTCACATAACAAGCCGCTTTAGAATACTGCGAGAAATGTTTTCATCTTGAAAAAATCCCATTGATATTAATCAAGACTAGTTAACTTAAAGTTTTATCCAAAAAGTCTCCACAGTTTCCTGAAAAATGCTAAAGTTTTTCAGTGTCTTTTTTAATTTTTACTAAATCTACATCTAAATCTTGTATAAAGATTTGATACCAAAATGATTCTTTTATATAATAATTTATTAACAATTTAAAGAGGTTTAAGAGTTTTAAGTTTAGGTCAATTGAGTGTCTTTTAACTTTTTTTATTATTATGTATTTAAATTTATTTGTTATTAGTTATTTACATTTTTAAAGTGTTTTTTTTCTTTTTTAATAATTACTATTGGAATTAAAATTAAACTATTTGAAAAATTCCACCAGGTCTGCCCCAGCTGCCGGAGGAGCCCCCGCACCAGAGGGAGGGAATCAGCCTCCCAACCTCACCAGCAACCGCCGTCTCCAGCAGACACAGGCGCAGGTGGATGAGGTGAGTGCGTCTTATTTTACCTCCGCAAATACAGCACCAGGAGTGTCGTCCCCCCCCCCAAAAAAAAATCATCAAACTTTTCTTATCCTTCCTCTCTGCTCCTCCCCCGTCTCTTTAGGTGGTGGACATCATGCGTGTGAACGTGGATAAGGTCCTGGAGCGCGATCAGAAGCTGTCAGAGCTGGACGACAGGGCCGACGCCCTGCAGGCTGGAGCCTCTCAGTTTGAGACCAGCGCTGCAAAACTGAAGAATAAGTACTGGTGGAAGAACGCCAAGGTGAGGAGCTGAGACATGACTGCTCAGCCTGTGAATGCGTGTTAAGGTCGTGTCACACACCTGGACGTACATTTTACGAAAAATGCAAAGATGAAAATTGGCCATACGTGTATATACGTGGAAAAAATGAGAAAAGTTGTGGTCTTATGTGAGGGTTTTCACACATCAATCATAAATGAACCACATTGAAATGACAAAAGAAGTATGAATTAACCACGCAAAGAACATTCTTCATTTCTTCTCTTTGACATTCTGAGCATGGGGCAGAAATCACATTGCATCAGCACCATGGACAGCAACTGCCACGTGCACTCATGATGCTTTGTTTTATTTAAACGGTCATATGGTCCCTTGATCCACACGAGTTCTAAGCTACTAGGCGGCACCATACCTGGTCCCTTCCCACAATCTGCCGATTTATTCACACACCGATGGTGGCTCTGGTGAAAGGTAGAAATTGGCGCCAACCTTTCACCCGAGGCAATGTGGGATCCATTGTCCTGCCCAAGGACACTCCGGCAGATGGGCGGTCAAGGCGGTGATTGAATCCTCAATCTTCCAATCAGGAGTCGACCGCCCTATCGCTGCATCACGGCTGCCACAATGCACAAATAAACCATTCATGATATGTGTGTGTCAATGACAGATTTTTAATGTGATATGTGAAAAAAAATTTGCAAACAGAAAAATTTTAAACGGCTAAAAACCAAAGTCAAGTAAGGACCAGTCAGCTGAGACACTCAATGGACGTGTGCGCACATTGAGGAACAACGAAGGCAAGAAACACTTGTGATGCTTAGGAATGTCCTACATAGACAATGCGCAAATGGTTCGTAGCGACAGTGTGACACAGCTTTTGCACTGAAGTTTAGCACATTTTTGAGTTAGATTCACATGAGACCTTCTTGCGCATTTGATATTACCATGATGCTACTGGGCATTGAATGTGCACTGATGCTCTCTCAGCATATGGTGTTTAGACTGGACTGTCACTACCAGATACTACTGTTTGTACTTGCAGTTAAAAGAGGTGAAAGTCTCACCAATCTTGCTCCAGGCTTTTTCTTTCTCAGCTGTATTCCAATAAACGAAAGACTTTGTGTGCCAGAGTTCCATTTGTGCATAAACTGCAATTATAAATTTCTCCTTCATGATCAATTTTCAAATGGTTATCAGCTACCCACATATCAGTACTGAATCCAAGTCCCTGATTGGTCAAAGTTCAACTGGTTTAGCTTTCATTGTGCGACTGCATCGATCTATATTTAAAACGTCTGTCTTCTCCTCACAGATGATGATTATCCTGGGTGTGATATGTGTGATTGTCCTCATCGTCATTATTGGTAAGCAGATAGAAGTTTAGCACCCCCAGCTACTAATTCATCACATCATTCATGTCCAGCTTTGTGATTTTTCTTCTTCTTCTTCTTCCCAGTGTACTTCAGTACCTAAGAAGAGTCGCTCCTACCCCGGTCTGATCCCAGCTTCCTTGCTACAGAATAAAAAAAAAACAACCCCTCCAATCAACGGCAAATTTAACCACAGATAATGAATTAATTCTATGTATGTATATCTCCCCCCAAGTTAGTCTCCATATAACCCTGTAAGCCCTTCAGGGCCCCCGTGGCTCCCCCACCTCCACCACCTCGCCTCTGGACCCCTCTCAATAATTGTTCTGTGAGTGTGCCCCCCCCTTCCACTGCCTTCTTTCTGGGTACTCTTGGCTTTTCTAACCTGCCATACTGAGAACCAAGCACCTGTGATGACGCAACAGCAGAGGCGGAGACAATTGGCGATAATCGTTCCATAACTGGTTCCGATAGTTCTTTGTAGACTATTATTCTGATATATAATGTTTTGTAGGTGTGTATGTGTGTGTGTGTGTGTGCGCGTGCATTTTGTACTTTTTTTGGTTTTGGGGTTCATTTACTTGTATGCTTCAGCGTAAACTACTGCCTATGAATAGAAGTGTGTATCATGCATGACTCCATCGCCCTGTGTTTCTGCACAGAGGAATTCCAATCCACCCGAAGAGTTTTCCGGAGCCGACATATCTATCAAGAGTCCAAACGAAAACCCAGGAGGCTGAAACTTAAAAAAAAAAAAAATAACCTTAGAAATGCACCAGAAAACTCAAGTTTGACCTACCCCCCTGAGGCTTGAAACGCTCAAGCGTCCAACCCTCATGAGGGATCATCAGTTTCTTCTCTTGAACATGTGTAGTGTCTTTAAACGGCCTGTGGGGTGCGCTGTCTGGGCATGCTTGGGCGCCGCGGTTTCCTCTAATGATTTAAACTGCCATAGTAGAGTTGGACCAATGTCTGTAGATGTTTCTTTGATTTCGATGTTAACGTAGTGTCTTATTTCGAGAACATTCCTTCATTGCAGTCTAGTGCAGATGCTGTTACTGTAGCACATAGAGGTGTGTGTGTGTGTATGTGCGGGGGGGGGAACCTGTCAGAGAGGTTGGTTATGCAAACACAGGAGGAGAAGGTGTCTTTAGATAAACTCTCCAAACTCTTTTTTTCTTTTTCTTTATTGCGTTCACACATGTGGAGAAACGGTCCGATCTGAAGCAAGAACCGGTTCATTTTGTCGTCTCATCGATTCTCGTAAAGCGGAGCAAGCCTTAGTCCTCGGGTCACTTCTTAGTTTCCAGCAAACACTTTTTAAGTTTGTGTCGGAGGAGTGTCAAATGCACAAACAACCTTGTTTTTGATGGCGCTGTACGGCTGCTGCCAAAGGAAATGCAACCCCTCCACAATAAGAGCACATCGGACTACAAACAGTTTAGCCTTTATAACTCCGAAATTTGACGGATTTTCACCAGCTCTCTAACGCCGGTTGATTAATTTTTACTTCTCTAAAATATTAATACAAGTCGGCATTGTTTCTCCTGATAGTTAAGGCCTTTTTTTTTCTTTTTTAAATATAATAGATTCTATTTTTCTTACAGTATATTTTTGTGTGAAACCAATAAAGAGGAGGTGTGGAGCCAGAAGCCGCCAACGACAGTAGTGAGCTCCTCTTTGTCTCCGCTGTGTTTTTTTGTACTCCAGCTCTGTGCGTTATACACTGCCAAGCACTGAAGGAGGCGCCGTGTCTTACTGCTACTGTTTCTTTCAGTGCCCCCTCCCTCCCCTACTTATTTTGGGCCCTCACTTTTTAGGAGAAACCCCTTTTTAAAAGGTCTGCAGACTTGAATTAAAAACGCTCGACTGCCTTCCAGAAATATTTTAATCAAGCTTTAAATTTGTAGTTTCTTTGGTTTTTCCCGATCCGTTTGCTCAAACCACAAACTCCTGCTGTAAGTGTGTGTGGGTGTGTGTATGTGTGTGTTAGAGTAGATCTGTCTTAGGTTATCCTCAGTTTATCCTGACGGATTAGGCCGCTTAAAATCTCCGAGTAACAGGACGCCGTTTCCTTGTCCGGGCCGAGACACATTCAGTCGAAGCATACTCCTCCTCCTCCCCTCCTCCTCCTCCTCCTCCTCCTCCTCCTCCTCTCTTCTTCCTCCCACCATTACTTTTTCCTCCGAAACAGAGAAAGAGAGTCAACAGCAGATGATTACCAAAGACCTGTGCTTACGCTGCCAATTGCCATCAAAAACAAGCAGAAAGAAACATTGTTTTTATTTTCCTCCATCTTTATTTTGAAACAGGAAGTTTGGGTTGGGAGGGCCTTCCTAACATATATATGCAAGTTCAGCCAATGCTTCACATCTCAACCCTTTCATTTGTACCCAGGTCTGAGGAGCCGCTGTAACTAAATATAGCACAAACTTTTCTTTTACTCAAATCAGCCGGTTAAGGAAAATGTTAAGAAAAAAAAACCCTAATCTGCACAGTGTGGTGTTTGTAATGCGGGGCGTTTCGGGGCATCCTGAGGTTTTAAGGGATCTGCAATCTACCCAGATATTCACAAGTACGACAAAAAGGTTAGACTAAAGCGTCATAAATGTGGTCCTCTGAGCAGCTGACCAGGACTCAAACCAGCCGATTGGGGTAGGACCTCCGTGTCGTCATTAATTCCAACTGTCGTCCTGTGAGTGCTCAACACGTCCGGTCACAGTGGTGGAAATGAAAGCGAGTGCTCTTAATCTGTTGCTTTCTTGTCTGTCAGAAAAGAAGTGCACATCTGATCCAACACCACGGCACTTTCTTCGTTGTGGGTTTTTTTTTTGTTTGTTTGTTTTTGGTGAGATGACTGAGAAAACATTTTTTTTCTGTCAACTTCTAGAGCTGTTCGGTGATCTCAACGTTGTGTTCACATCATTACCGGGACACTGATCAGATCCAGGTTTGAATCCAACAAAATTTCTCCCGAAACGTTCCTTCCTCCCTGATCCTGAGATGATCTGAACACAGCAACAGGAGGGAACCTTTGAGGCACCGAATCTTCTCTGGATGGCTTTGAGATGTGTAACATTCGCCAATGTGTTCAGTTGTTTTTTTTTTTTTTTTATTTAAAAAAAGTTGTTTTGCTTCTGGTCAGAAAAAAATTTTAGATGTCAATAAATTTGTTTGTTTCAGGACTAATGGGTAAAGCTAAAGAAAGCAGGATGTAAATGGGGAAAAAGAAAATTATTTTTACCGTCAATTGTCCAGACTGCTTAGAATGATTCCAGTTTACATCACGTAGCTGTTTGTATTTATTTATGTTCTTCTTGTTTAAATTTATCTTAATTTGAAAGGATTACTTTAGGGGAAGAGCGGGCTTCTGGGATGTGAAGGCGCACATTGCGTTTGTTCCTCCGGCCTTACAGGAGGGACCTGACCGGAGGATCACTGGCAATGTGCTGGAATTCATTTAATGTTTTTACTTTTATTTATGAATAGAGTTTATTGTGCTGTCCTTTGGTACGGGATTAGAAACGACAACAATGTTGATTCAACGTATAGGAGACTGAATGAGAAAGTACATGAAAAATAATTGTAGTGTAAATTTATCAATGTCTTATTATATTGAGGAACATCATGAAATATATGTATATTGGAAAAACAGTATATATGACAACTTGTACTTTTGTGTGTGCTTCATGTGCTCTGTGAGTGTGCTGCAATGGGACCTGTGTAAACAAGCATGGATTTCTATTCAATACTGACACAGCCCTTTTCCCCAATCATCATGACATGTAAGTGTGCCAAAATACATGGAGACCTGGAGCCATAAATTGCAAATTTCTGCATTTGTCCAGAGTCTTGTTTATAGTGTATCATAGAAGGAACCAAAGTGTCTTTTAAGTTATCACAAAAAATACGCAAACACCCAATCAGCTCTATTCGTAAGGGGAAAAAAAACTAAGTAAAATGAACGTGTTCAATAAATTTCCGAATCCGGAAGTAAATTGTGAACTTCCGGTGAGTTTTATTTTGAAATTACGTTACGGTAAAAGATTAAAGTATAACCAGTGTTGGGCATCTCACTTCAAAAAAGTAATTAGTTATAGTTACTAGTTACTTCTCCCAAAAAGTAATTGAGTTAGTAACTCAATTACTGCATCTTCAAAGTAATTATACTTAGGCAAGTAAACTCGTTTTAAATTCTCTTTCAATATTAGGTAATATTTGTATTTTTTCCTGCCGTTACAAATAAAAAAAATAATTTACATTCAATAATAGATGATAACCGACAATAGTATATGGTATAGTTTTCCAATGGAGTCATATTGTCTAAGTTTGACACTGAGAGAGGGTTTAGGGAAAGAATTTCAATATTTATTTGTCAGAATTATCCCAAAACACTGGCAACAAGTGGTATATAAAAATTGTACACTTCACACAAAAAGGTAAACGTTTCAACTATTAACATACTTCAAGTATCTTACCTACAACTATGATTAAACAAAATGGCTTAAAAAACTGAAAGTGCAAAACAATAAAACAATTATAAATAACTGTCAAGTAACAAATCTTTCTGCTGTCTTTATTTATATCACACCACAGCTTTAACATTGTCTTTATTAAAATTTTAACAACAAATACACGCAAACTATAAATATCAACAATTAATAAACTTAGATAAAACAAACTTTGTATAAAAATAAAAGTAAGGTCACAAGTATCAACATAACACAAAGTATAATTAACAAGAATATTTAGGAGCACAGTAACAATACTTATGTCTGATCATTTAAACATTCTTTTATTGCACCTTAACCTGAACTTTAACAATGCCACCAGCATAACGCAGCCAGTGAATGGTTTCAATGCTTTAATTTTTGAACCACTAATTGTAGCGCAAAAGTAAGCAACTTCTCAAATCTTTGGTCTGAGAGCCTGTTCCTCTTTGGTGAAAAGACAAGTTTCCCAAGGCTAAACAGTCTCTCTACAGGTGCCACATTCGCGCGGTGCAGCGGATTGTTTCCGCGTCTGACCTATTTTGTGCGCGAGCCGCGAGCGTTCCGCGTCAATTCTGGCCGGAAGTTGCATCAAGATACATGAGAAAATCCGGTTTCTTTTCAAAATATAACCAGTTTTTCACAATAAAATGCCGCGATTGACAAATGTGATGATGTTTTTGTATCTAAACAGGCGGTAGACACGGATATAAACATACAATCACATCACAAACGTGCGCGCGCGAGCACAGAGACACAGAAAACAGGCAGACACGCACACTTTTTTTTTTTCTTTTTTTCACAGACACGTACACACGCAGATCAACATGGATAGACTCCGGTGCGGAGTGAGGAGTTTCGGGAGTTAATAAAACGACAACAGAGAGACAGAGAGCAGCTTATCTTAGCAGAAACAGGGGGTAATATTTATAAAACACACACAACACAGACAGACACGAGCGCGCACAGATCAACGCAGTGAGCAGACTCTGGAGCGAGTGGGCGGGGCTGCGGGATTTTGGGAGAGAAAAAAGTGATGCAGAGAGCTGCTTCTCTTAGCAGAAATATGGGTTAATAATTGTAGTTTATTAATTTACCCACACACATACACGCGCGCGCGTGCGCATAGACACACACAAAACAGAGATGCACACGCGCGCGCACACAGATCAGTACAGTGGACCGACAGAGCGGGTGGGCGGGGTTTTGAGAGAGCAGTTTTTCTTAGCAGGAACATGGGTTAATGTCTTTAGGCTATGAAATTATCAACCATGATGGCAAAAACAAAAAAGCTCTAGCAGAAGCGCCTGTGGACCGCTGCGGAAAAATGCTCGTCTGGCGTGAACTACAGAGCGGAGCAGGCTCCGCTTCGCGGCGCTTCCGCGTCCAGCGTGACCCTGGCGTTATGGTGACGGGCTCATGCGCGCGAGCTAGTATCCGCCCACTTGACACTTTAACCAATCACGATCTCGCATTCGAGATCTCCCTCCGCATTACACAAGCAACTTTCGGGTGCGAAGCGCCCAGCTCCAGCAAGATCATCAAACTTTGAAGTAACGCACCGCGATTTACACGAAGTAACTATAACGGCGTTACAGCGAGGATGAAAGTAATTAGTTAGATTACTAAATTACTTGATTTATAACGCCGTTAGTAACGCCGTTATACTTAAACGGCGTTAGTCCCAACACTGAGTATAACTAAAACACATTACCGGAATTTTACATATGTGTTACCACTACACACAAACACACAAGTTGCTTCTTTTTTTGTTTGTAAGAAAACAGTCTTTACTAAATTTAGTAGTTTTCCATTATGAAATATAAGTTATGCACGCACAAACATTGAGGAAAAAAACTAAATAAAATCAGACCAAAAGTAACATGTGCATTAAAAAACAAATTTTACACTCCTAAATAATCATAAAAAATGAGTTTGAGACGAGTTGAGGTTAACTGCACAAATATGGGTGCAGTTTCACATTTTCACCACCAGATGTCACCATGGTAGAGACAAAGATCCTCTGCAGAGAGACGGCCGTTGATTAGCTGATAATAAAAACCCTTCTTTTCCAGGCTGTCGCTGCATATTCCAACCACTTACATCTCCATCTGCTGGCTCTTCATTGAAACCGGAAAAAAAAAGGGAAAACATTTTTCCACCATGGCATCTGGATCAGAGATTCCATCAACTCTAGCTCCTGTGCCAAATGGTTCCAGTAAACAAAATCATTTATAATGAAAGCATGTCTTATATAATTCTTGTGGTGATCTCCAAAGACAAATATAGTGTAATTTCTGTAACTTTCAAACAGTG
Source organism: Oryzias javanicus (assembly GCA_003999625.1). Taxonomy (NCBI): domain Eukaryota; kingdom Metazoa; phylum Chordata; class Actinopteri; order Beloniformes; family Adrianichthyidae; genus Oryzias; species Oryzias javanicus. The sequence goes on from CM012450.1 coordinate 11,357,228, forward strand.
ATGCTTTAGATATTAATGATTACAAACGTAAGAGCCAAACTCTGAACGCTTATGAGCTGTCACTGCTCGCTAAAATCATGGTGTTTTCCATCTCTCAGTCAGATGAAGGGCTAATAATCTATTTGTTTGGCAGCATGACATGAGACTCATCGTTTTCTGAGCTGTGGGAGGGAATTTGAGAAGAACCACATTTCCAGAGGACGGCTGTGATGAGCTGCAGACTCACGTCGGACACAAACGTGCAGATCGGTATCATGATTTCAACATTTTTAGGAGATAACGTCTTAATGTTACACTCGAAGGTGTCGAGAGGTTCTGAGAGATAAAACTAAAAGCAGTACAACATCTCGACGCTCTTTTTCCATTTAACCGGCAGCCCTCATCTGCCCTCTCTCTGCCCTCTGAATTCCCTCAAAGGAATGTGGGTCCAGCACGAAAATGTTGCCAGAAGTGATTGCAAAATCCCCCACTTTTGGTTCTGATTACAACCCAGCGGAAAGGTCACTGCGTCTCACTCCCACACATAGTAGCAAAAGAGCCCCCCCCAACACACGCTGCATTCCTGTGCTGACTGTTTTGGAGGTTCAACCCAAAACATCTCTAAAAGGCTCAACACATGTCCAATTCTGCAGCTTCTTGAGATTTTCATCAAGGTGTCCCCCCTCTGAGGGCTGTTAAGGCCTTTGTGGGATTATAAATCCCACAGGCAGGCCTCAGTTATGTAGGCCAGAGGGTTGGCTCACCCCCAAACGTCAACACAGAGAGAAAACTCCCCCAGAGTCCTGTTCTCACCCTGGTTTACAAGAGAGGAATAAAACCAGTCTCGTAGACCCAAATAAACTCCAGTAAAATTTAAACGTCAGCACTTAAAATCTGCTTTTTCAGATTGTTCTGGACTCTGATGGCAACATAAATGACCTCTGATCTGCAGAATTATGCATAGGTCAACACCCCGCCCCCTGAGCCCAGTGTGTAGCACCTCCACCTGAGCGGCCTGTTTAATGGGCAGCTGGGCGCAGCGTGGGGGTAAGGACCAGCTATCCAGAATATTTCTGAACCGTTGAGGCCGGACGTGGATTCTTCACAGAGCTGATGTCCCCTTCGTCCACTCTTACCCCTCCAAAGGAAACATCTGGTTCCAATTAAAGTTGTCTCCAACCTCCTCTGCTCCTTCACCACCACCACCACCCCGCCCCCCATGGCGTTTTTATTATCCTTCCAGCATCTCTCTCTGATTCTAGTCTCCGCCTATTCAGAACAAATAGCCTCCTCCTCCTCGTCCTCTTCCTCCTTTTTCCTCTCACCTCCTCTGTCCTGCAGCAGACCTCCTGGCTTCATGTGCATCATAATGCATGCTTTCTGCATCTGCGGACTCCTGCTCGCCGCAGTGGGATGGACGACGGCCCAGCAGGTCAACCAAACCAGGTAAGGACACGCCCACAAATCCGACTAACCAAGAGAGCAAATTCCAAAAGAGGAAGTTTTCGGAGAAGAGTCCTGAAAGTGGGATTCTCTCATGACTCCTCTTTGTGCGTAAGGTTTGTGGTTCGTGTTCGGGTCTGCAGAACTTCAGCCGTCACAGATGTTAACACTCTTTGTTCAGCCTGGAGGGGGGTTCAAATCTGGACATTCTGACTTCACTCGTAAAACTTTTCCTTTGAGCTCTTCCCTTTTATTTATGATCAAACTTTAGCTTTTAGTCTGGTTGTGGAGCAACAAAAACACCAGAAATGTCCTCACAGTCTGGGCTTCAAAATGACGTCATTACAGACCAGTCTGCTGGCTTTATGCCTTTCAGCTGCAGAAACAGGACATTTTTAGCCTATGTAAAAAAAAAAACAAAAAAAAAAAAAAACTTACAGTTCCTGGAAAGCAACAGAACTTTCCAGCAAGTTCTGTCAGAGCGGTAATCTGTCCACTGTCTTTTATTATATTTTAGTTTGTCAAAAAAAAGGAGTTTTTTTAATGAAGGTTTTTTTTTTAATTTTATCTGATGCTTCTATTTATACTTTAATAAGGCTTTCTGAAGACACAGCAGAACATTTTACAGAATAAAATACAAATTTGAAAAATAAAGGAAAAAACCCCAAAAAAAGAGTGGATTTTTAAATAAAGTTGTGAATTTGTACTTTGAAGGTTGACAAGAAAATCATAACAATGGTTCTGTTTTTTTACTAACTGTAAAGGAGAACAGTGGAAATAAACATCCACAAAAGTGGGAAAAACTGTGATTTAGATGTATTTATTGCAATTCTATTAATTTTTTTCTTTGTCTGGAAACTGTGGAATAAACAAAACTTATGTGGGCTAAATATTTACCAAGCAATTGCGACAAAACAATTTTTAAGGGTGAGACATGAAATCTCTTCTAAAGTAATTCACAGAAGACTGTATTTTACATCTTAAACCCAGTGACTTTTTTTGATGCAAATATGAACTAAAACATTTTGGTTCCAAAATTAACTTAAAATATTTTTACTTAGCAGTTATTCTCATTGCCAGAAATAAATTCAGGCATCAAAGGGTTAAGTTGTGACTGGTTCCAAGAACGGAGTGGCTTTGATATATAAAATATCGATTCTTGGAAAAAAATAATTATTGAATCTGATGGTTGGATTTTAAAAAAGCAAAGTCCTTTGGGGACCACTATGGTGGCCGACAGCGCACGAAAATGCAAAAGGCACAACACAAAGACAAAATCGTAAGCATGACGACAAAAGCCACGACACCACAACAAAAGCCGAAGCACGGCGACAAAAGCCAAAGCACAACGACAGAGGCGGAAGTACGACGACAAAAGTAGAAGCGCGGCAACAAAAGCACAAAACCCAAAGAACGTTGATATAAGCTGAATTAACATAAATTACTAAATGACTTTTTTTGCCAATAGCTTTAAACTGAAAGGGACTTAAAAAAAAAGTCAGTCATTGATTTCTGTTTTGAATCACTTTCTCTGTGTTTCTGCTTTTGTCGTTGGGCTTCTGCTTTTGTCATCATGCTTCCGCTTTTGTCGTTGTGGTTCGGCTTTTGTCGTTGTGCTTCGGCTTTTGTTGTCGTGCTTCGGCTTTTGTTGTTGTGCTATAGCTTTTGTTGTTGTGCTTTGGCTTTTGTTGTTATGCTTCGGCTTTTGTCATTGTGCTTCGGCTTTTGTTGTCGTGCTTCGGCTTTTGTCGTTGTGCTTCGGCTTTTTTTGTTGTGCTTCGGATTTTGTTGTTGTGCTTCAGCTTTTGTTGTCGTGCTTCAGCTTTTGTTGTTATGCTTCAGCTTTTGTCGTTGTGCTTCGCTTTTGTTGTTGTGCTTCGGCTTTTGTCGTTGTGCTTTGGCTTTTGCTTGTCGTGCTTCGGCCTTTGTTGTTGTGTTGTTGTGCTTCAACTTTTGTTGTTGTGTTGTGTCTTTTGCATTTATGTGAGCTGTGTCGGCCACCGTAGGCACAGATGTAATAAAAAGTTACATTTAGTTGTTCAGATATAGTAAAATGTAATATCAGCAGGGAAAGTGAGAAAATAGACCACTATGAAATGTTTAAAAAACATTTTAAAAGTTTTAGTCTGCCTTCTTATAAAGAAGAGTTTAAAAAAATCCAGAGATTTTTTTATTTCTTTTTTTTATATTACTTACTAAACTAATAAATCAGATAAATCTTTGTCATTTTGATAGATAGAAAAGTCACAGATTTTACTGATCCTCTAAAAATAATGGCAGCAGTTAAATACAATCAGATGAGGAAAAAGCATAATTTTTCTAGCTATAAAGACAGAAACATGCAGCTATTTGATTCAAACTCTTGAAATCAACCTTATAAAACCAACAAGCAGGAAAACTTTCCTGGTTTCCTGGCTCTGATCTAAGACAAGAATCCATTTTGCTTCATTCTAAATGACTGAAACAAAGTGTTTGCATCTTCAACCAGCCTGCAGAAAATCTGCCTTATTTTCGGTTTTAAATGAATGTGCAGTTTCAGTCAGGTCACATGTCGAGGTTAACTGAAACATTCAGAGGAATCTCAGGATGGTTGACTGTGCTTCCTCACAGGCCCGTGTTCCTGTGTGGAGGAGATCTGGTTGCAGAATCCGGTTTTGTTGGCAGTGAAGGTTTCCCGAGTTCCTACAAGGCCAACAGCAGATGCACCTGGCGCATCACTGTGAGTCACTTCCTGTTGTCCGAGCGCAGAGCTGGCTCTTCCAGGATGTGACTCGCTGACGTTCCGTCTGCTTTCCAGGTCCCTGAGGGCAGAGTGGTCACGCTCAACTTCCGCCTGTTCGACCTGGAGGCCGACTCACAGTGCCGCTACGACTATCTGGACGTGTACGGCGGCCATTCGGCACTGGGGAAAAAGCTGGGCCGTTTCTGCGGAACCTTCCGGCCCGGGAATCTCATTTCCTCCTCCAACACCATGATGCTGGAGATGGTGACAGACGGGGAGACGCAGAGCACTGGGTTTGTGGCCTTTTTCAAAGCCACCCAGCCCTATGGTGAGGTCACACCCTCACATTGCAAAGTGATGATAAGGACGGCTATTTTTACCCCCCAGGAAATGAAAACATTGTTTTTCTCTTTAGCAGCTGTTGATCTAAAGACCCTGAAGCTGTCATGAACAAGGATGAAATTATTTTTTGGACAAAGCAAGAAAGGATTAGTTGATCTTTTTCCTCTTGAAAAACATCTACCCTGAAAATCTGAAAGGCTGACCTTTTAACCCCTTGATGCAGAAATCACATCTGCTGCAAAATAACCTTAATTGAAAGCAAAAACACAAGTGAATTTTTTTAAAATTCATAGCTGAAAATAAATTCAGGCGTCAAAGGGTTAAAAATATGCATAGAAATGACCCAATATGGTGTTCTAGAGAACAGAGGGAAAAGAATAGAAAAACAGAAGTGAAAAGAATGAACGGCAACTTCCCTAATGAAGCCAATTTAAAAAACAAAAGCAGTTTGAGGCTGATGCAGTTCAGAAGGTAACCACTAGACGGTTAAAGGGTAACCAAACACTAAATCCACTTTTTTTAGCTCTATAAATAGGGCTTTAAAAATGCTGTCTGTTGATCCTTGCCAGATTTTTGATGATTTAAAATAAACTTGTGTCGTTCCTATAGTCTAAAACCGTCTGTGTGCTGCCCCCTACAGGTTAAGATGAGCTATTAAAGTTGAATTTTGTGGTTGGTCAAAAGTTGGAAGTCCCACGTCATTTCAGAAGTTTCTCGTCATCATGCTCTGCAGCTCCAGTATAAAAGCCCCGCTCATTTTTTATCCTGTAACGGTCGGTTGTTTTTTTTGTTAGCTTTAGCATGACTTGTTGGTGAATTGCATTCGGTCGTCAAAAATCCACTGGCTTGTACAACTTTGCGTTGGACTCAGAAGTTAGGCAACAGTGGTTTAGTGGAATTGACACTGAATCCAGAAAATTCCATCCTGGTGATGGAATTTGTAATGAACTCAGGATTGCCGGTAATATATCCGGCCCTACAGATCATTTTATTTTATTGCTATTAATGGCCCAATGTTTTTCTAACTTGTATAATTTTGACAAAATATATTTTTAAGGAGAGTAATATATTGAAAATTATTTAAGGTTTAAGTTAATTTATTCCGGAATAATATATTCTTGGCTGTTTTAATTTATAGTTATGTTCAGAAGTTTTGTTTCCTGTTTGGACCCAACAGCACACAACCCAAGGTGCGTTTTGGATTTTGGCCCCCTGTGCGATCGAGCTTGACGCCGCTGGTCTAAACCATGAGCGTCTGCCTCAGGAGAAGGAGGAGGAGAAAAATCCTCAACCTCCACAGATATTGGCATCATTTTGCTGTGTACCACTCTCCATATTGAAAACACAGAGTGACTGTTACCTCACTGTCAATCATAGATCTAGACCACACCTCCCTCACTCAGCCTGTCCCTTTTTGAGCAGACGTGTGAGTGTGTAGATGTGAGCGGAAGTTCGTACGACGATTCTTGGGTTCTGTGGACCAAATGTGCAAGCACTGAACACATGTTGGTGGTTAAACCAGGTTGAACTTTGAGACTCAGATGTGGTTGTGACGTATGGATGGCGTCCCTTTCTAATCCACAGAAAATTGATCACGGAGGAGGAATTAACACTTACGGTCTGTTCCCAGCCTAATAAACCGTAATCCTATCCTGTGAAAGAAAAAGGCAAGAGAAAGGTTAACCAGATTTATACCGCTTTGACATTTCGCACCATACCTCTTTCAACTGTAGGTGGCGAACAGACGCTAGTGAACAGTAGAAAAAGAAGAAGACGCTCCCTGCTCCTCCAATGTAAACACCATAAACAAAATGGACGTTTAAGAATGTTCATTAAGTGTGTTCTTGAATGTGTTTTCTGTTACATGATAGGCTCATAATTTCAGTTAACATTAAGCTTTAGAGACCCACTTTGATTAAAATATGGCTTTAGCATCTTCTTCTGCATTTTTCTCTACAAAAAAAACCTTCAAAGTGTATTTCTGAGTATTTCTTGCTGGAAGGGTTACGAGCTCCCTGCTCTGAGGTTTCAGGAATTAGGAGGGGAAGTGGGGGCGGGGTTTCGTACAACTCAGATGATTTTCTAATGAACTCCTGCCGAAACTATGTCCTAGAAAGTGTCAGGTTTTCTTCATTTTAGCCTATGAAGGGGTTGTAACTTTTTTGATCTTTGCTTTAAAACTAGTTTATTCTTTATCATCGCGTCCTATTTCCAACAACTGTCTAAATTCAGATTTTGTAGAAAGACCAGATGACATCACAAGAAGCTAAGATGGCCCCAACGTGAATGCTTGACAGTCTCTGCCTTTTTCTTTTATTCTGTAATAAAGTGGCGTCAAATCAGATCAACTTCACTGTGTTGAGATGTGGTTTTCATGACGGCGGAGAGCTTTAGAAATGTTGGTAGAAGAGTCAAAGCTGCATGAGACAGAATCCGCTTTGACAGCAGTTCAGGGGTTGAAGCTTTCAGCTCCTGATTCTCACGCTGCTTTCAGAATCGCAGATCTGCGGTGGAAAGTTGACAAAAAGCCAGGGAGAGATCAAAACGCCAAACTGGCCCGATGGGAAGTACCCTCTCGGGGTCAGCTGCTCCTGGCTGGTCACCGTGGCGCCCAATGAGGTTGGTGATGCCCTCAGTTGACCTCCTTTGACCTGAAATGAAGTTTAAAGCTCCTGTTTGTGTTCGGCCTTCAGGTGATCCAGGTGAAGTTTGAGAAGTTTGTGCTGGAGGGCGACGCCGAGTGTCGCTTCGACTTTGTGGCGTTCTTCAACGGCAAGGAGACTGACGATTCGCGCATGATTGGGAAATTCTGTGGCGATCAAACCCCAGAGTGAGACGCCGAAAAGCATTCTGGGAAAGATCTGTTTGTCAGCCTCCATGTTCACCTCTCTCCCATCTCCCCCAGACCCATCATCACCAGCACCAACGAGCTGCTGGTCCAGTTTGTGTCCGATTACAGCGTCCCATCAGACGGCTTCCTCGCCTCCTACACCAGCCTCCCCCGGGGCTCCCAACCCCCGGCGGTGGGGTCCGGAGCCAGACCAGTCCCCTCAAAACCTGTTGTCAAACCCGTCGCCACAGTGAAACCCCCCGTCCCTACCACCACCACCACCATTGCCCCACCTCCCCCCACCAAGCCTCCAAGAACCAATCAGAGAAACAGAGGTCAAGACCGGAGGGTGACCCCCGCCAGGCCCAACGGGAAGAAGCCCAGTGAGTCTGGATGTCATCATTCCTCATGATTACGCTCTGGATTAACTGACCTTTGTCTCCATCTGCAGATCCTCAGAACCCTCTGTGTCCCAAAACCTGCAAAAGAAACGGAACCGTGAAAACCGCCTTCTGCGCCAGTGAATTTGGTGTGCGCAGACGCTGCAGACGCACGTTTATCTGCTCTGCCACAGCTGTCTAACCGAGGATGCTTGATTTGTTTTTTTGATTTTCAGTGATAACCGGCCAAGTGACCTCCATGAGTCCAGGACCCAGAGAAACTCTGGTCGTCAACGTCTCCCTCATCAAAGCATTTAAGGCGGGACGACTTACTATCACGCAAGTGGGAGAAACCATGGCGGTGAAGCTGGTCTCCCGGTGCAAGAAATGCCCCCTGTTCCGCCGAGGTGAGAGTCTGTGAACAGAAAAAAAAAAAAACAGTTTGAAACTCAAAAGTACGGAGCCCTTCAAGGGACATCAAGGGAAAAAAAAAGACAGGTTCTTGTGCGCAACTGTTAGTGTCTAGTCTGTACGAAAGAACAATTTAAGGAATTATTCAAAAGTAGAAAAAACATTAAATTAAATATGTTAAAAAATCAAATTTAATAAATTAAACTTGATAATTAGAAAAAAAGAAAATATGATAAAAAATAAATAAATCATTTGAGAAAAAACATTTGAAATTTTTTAAAAATTACTTAAAAATATGAAAAAAAATGAAAATTTGAAATAAAATTGAAAAATTTAAAGAAAAGAAAACAACAATTTGAAACAGAAAAAAATGTGAAACCTTAATTTAAAAAACTCTTAAGTTAAAACTGTTACCAAATGAACACAAATATTTCTTCACAACAGTTTCTTTCTGCTTTCAAGATGTTTGTTTTCTGAGTTGATCTTAACTTTAGATGGGGGTGGGGCTTTGAGCCGGGACATAATTGTCATCTGGTGACGCCATTTCTGCTCCAAAACAGTGTCTGTTGGTGTTGGCGCCGCCTATGTTGTTTCTCTGCTGATGTACCAAACTTTAGGAGAACGCTATCAATAATGTACTCATCACATTTTCAGTATTTATTTTAAGTTTATATTACACTTTACAGATTAAAACAACTTTCAAACTTTCTTTTTTCAAATTGACAATCAAGTTTTTCATTCACCTTAAGATGACCTTGATTTGACCCAATATGTAAGAATCACAATTTTTTTTTTTTTTATCTTCTTCATAAAAATGTGACAGCCAAAAATATGCAGGAAAAAATCATGTATTTTGTTGATTCTATTTTAAGGTGATATTCTGAAATGTAATCTGATGACTTTGTCTGATCTGAAGGTGGAAGCTACATCATCATGGGTCAGGTGGACGAGGAGGGGCGCGGCACGCTGGAACCTGGTGCATTCACTGCTCCATACAAAGCTCCTCACCAGAACTTACTGATGAACATCAGCCGGCAGCCGTGTTAAAGGCTCACTTTGAAGCCACGTGTGGGTCTAAACACTTAAACTGTACTTTGATTTTTATTTTCACACAATTTTAAATTAGCTGTTTTATACAAACTTTGGTCAAACTGTATGTTTGCTATTTATACCTGAATAAAGACTTTATATCACTTTAACAAACTCTGAGAGCAAACCTGTTTGATCAGACGTCTGTGTCAGGATGGTGACTCTGGCTCCGCCTGCTGGAGGGAGATTGTAATAGCAGTTTGAGAAGCCTCTTCAACTGGGAATGAAGAAGACACTAAATAATTAAATAAATAAGATGATTTATATGATTAAATTCCAACAGCATTAATTAAACAGGAGCCATTGGATGCTGAGGTTGGAGCTGGCAGGCAGGAGGAAGACAAAGAGGACATGAAGAGGAGGCAAAGGGCATTAGGATTATTGTGACTCGCTATCAGTTTTTTGGGGGCTTTTTTATCAGAAAAAAGGCAAGGCAGCTCTAGAATTAGTTTTTTTTACAAATCAGAAACTGAAAAACAGTTTTAATTCAACCCAACTTGCTAAGAGTCACATTCCATGTATAAAAGACCATTTTCAAAATCCATATTTACTTTTAGTTTATTTTGGCAAGTCTTTATTCACATTCTCTCGTGACTTTTAAAAACAAAAAAACAGAAGATTTTCTTTTTAGAAGAAAGAAAGAAGATTTATCCTATCATAAAGTGTTACCAAAAACTTGTTGTTTTCCAGGAAATAGTTTCTGCAAAGCGGCATGGGTTCATTAGAAACTCACCTCTAAGTTGTAGGCGGGACTCTTGATGCAAAGCCACCCCACTCCCACTTCCCGTCACCCAACTATTAACAGGCTCTACTGGTATAGCCCCTCATACCCCAGCCTAACATTAGCAGGGCAACAAAAAATCTGAGCAATATTTGAGCTATCCAGTCGTACAGTTTTGATCCAGCTTCCAGCTCAGATGAGGAAAACAAAGACGTTCATGGATCTATTTGTCTACAGGTGGATGTTTCTACGTCACAAAGAAGCTCTTTTTCAAACATCTCTTTTTTATTTGCTTTTGATTCACCAAAAATTGAATAAAGAAATACTCAAGAAAGCAATTTGAAGCCTAATTTTTCATATATGTCTTCCATTATGAGAAAAATGCCACAAAAATTCATTAAAAACATCAGTTTAATTGGAGTGAATTATTAGGATTCACTCTTTCTGATTTGTCAATATAAAAAATCAATTCAAATTCATTTATATAACCCAACAACACAACACAGTTGTCTCAACGGGTTTCACAACAGTATTTATTCAAAAACATAAAAGTCATATAATATAAAGTAAACAATAGCTATAAACAGACTTGACAAAACTGGGCATCCTTGCCTGTAGACCTTCCTACTCGTTTTATTTATCACTTGTCCACTTTTTCCATTTGCTGATGTCAGATCTGTTTCTCAAATGACTGATTTGGCTTTAAAACGTTTTTTTTTGTAAATTACTTAAAGCTTTCACTTTTATTTTGAAGTTAAACTATGTGAATCAGTTTTTAGTTCTCAGTTTTTGAAATGACAAAAACAATGATCATGATCACAACAAATAAAATTTTTGTAAATTGTAATGTCCATCTTCAATACTTCCACAGTCAGGTCAAGGGTTAGATCCTGCTGGAAGATAAAATCTGCATCTTTATCCGGATCCTCAGCAGAAGGAATTGTGAAGTCCTCTAGAACATTCTGCTTATTTTGGATTGAAGAAAGCAGAGTTTACCAACACCAGTGCTGGACATTGCTACCCCAAATCATGACTGACTGGAGATTTCACACTGGACCCACAGCAGCTTGATTCCCAAATGAAACTTGACAAACTTTGCTTTCATCAGAAAAACACCGGGTTGAACCTCAGATGAACAGTCCAGTCCTTCTTCTCACATACGAGATGTTTCCTCCATTAGTTCAGACTCAGAAATGTCTTGACTTCTGATCTCCCGATCCACCAGCCTATCCACCTCATTCCACTCTTTCTGGAAGTCTGCAGGTTTTTGATTATCAGTTCAAGCTCACCGTTGTCTCTTTTTCTGCTGCATCTTCTCCTGACACATTTCATCTTCTGTTAGACTTTCTGATGATCTGCTCGGACACAACGCTCTGTGAGCAGCCGGCCTCTTTAGCTATGAACTCTCGAATCTCCAGACTGTGGAGGCGATCAATGATTCTGGCTGCAGTACTGAACCAATTTAAAGACATGTGGGGAACCTGCACTGCAAAAAGTGAAATCTTAGTAAGATGAGGTATCTTAAAACATGCTTGGTTTTTTTTGTTAAGGTAATTCTTCTCACTAAGTAGATTTTATGCTGAGTAATTACCTTTATTTTAAGAGTATTCGTACTTAAGTATCTTAATAAAATATCAAGGCTTGTTAATACGATTTTGTTACCTATGATGAGTAAAAACCCACTTGAAACAAGAATCTCAACGGTTATAACAACATTATCTTCATATAAGTCTGTGACGTGTGTGGCCGAGATCAATGCAGGAGTTTTGTCTTAATTCAATAATTTCAAGTAAATTATCATGCATAGTGAGAAAATAATAGTGCTAACAGTTCACTCTGCTTTTTGAAGAATAGAAAAGTACTATTGCTTTTAGTATATTTGTCTGATTTCAATAAACAGATTCCTTATGGTTAGCATAAAGTCAGGATAACTTTAAAAGCAAAATATTAATTAATTATTGATTAAATATTAATTAACATTTTGAGACAACTAATCTCAGAAATTATATTTATATTAGCCAAAATGAGCTTATTATAAATTAAAAAATACTAATTTTAAGATGTTTGTGGTTCATATGAGGTTTGATAGTTTTACTTGTTTTGAAAAGTCTTGAAAAGCCAAATTCTGTTGGCAAATCATTTTTTTTATTTGAAGCAATATTTTCCTTATTTTTGTACACTTTTTTCTTGTTTTTTAAGGCAGACTTTGCAGTGTGTACTTTGGGTTTAATGGATAATTAGTTGAAAACATTCATTTTCCTGCAACATTTAGGCAGATTCTGTCACACAATTTTAATTTTCTGAAACAGAAACCCCAATTTATGTACAAATAAAGAAGTAATTACTTCAAATCAATTATGAAAGGTTTTAGTTTTTTTTGGTTTTTGATCACTTGAAATCCAAATTTGAGGTGAGTGGAGATCCCAAACGAATTAAAAATAGAAAGTAGTGTAACCTGTAAAGATGCTACATCAGCATTTTCACAGGCGAGAACTCCAGGAAGTGAGACTAAAACTGTGCATCTTAAAAAAAACACTTAGAAATGAAACTGATTATGAAGAAATAATGAGTTCAGGTTTTTTTTCAGTTCATTTTTAAGATTATGAAGTTATGGAAGAAGATAAAAAAGAAATGAACCTCAAATTTGGAGATGGAACTTTTTTCAGACAATTAGATTTCTGTGAAAACATTTATTCAGAACTGAACATTCAACAGTCACTGTATTGTAAAAAAAAAAAAAAGTAGTAAAAAAAGGAATACAAACAAAGGATTTCAACAGCTTTAAAGGATCAGTGACAGAGATCATGGATTTAAAAAAATAGTTTCTGCAAAGAAATCCGGCGCAGATGAGCTTTTCCAGAGGAGCAGCGGGCGGGATCCTCCCCTAAACCCAGACGCTGCCCTTCCCGTCCCGCTCCTTCGCCTGCTGCTCCCCCCAGCAGCCCCCGGGCCCGCCGGGCCTCCTCTGGCGCGGGCCGGCGGGCAGGTTCTTGTAGACGGCGCGGCTGTAGGGGATGAAGCACATGCCCAGCTGGAGGTGGCGGGCCAGGCGGCAGTAGGCGGCCAGGGCCAGGACCAGCAGGGGGGTCAGCAGCAGGAAGCCCACCACCAGCAGCGCCACGCAGGCCGTGTCGTCCAGCAGGTCCGAGCAGAACAGGGACGTGCCACTGGGCTGGACCTGCAGGCAGATAGAGAGGAGTCATTGAAATCTCAGAAGCTATACCCACAATGCATTGCTGCAAACCACTAGAACAGCTGCAAGGAATTACGGAATTTCTGAAAATAGTGTCGAATGGCTGAAAAAACATCAGTCCTGTTGACATTCCAGTGCCAGACTACAGGGGGGTGTTAATCACTTCAGTGTGGGGGTGTCTGCTCTTACCGTGGAGTGGCAGAGGAAGCCAAATATGATCATAGTGAGGGCAGGGGTGAGGATGACGCCGAACAGAACGCTGGCCAGGGCGCCGTTGATCAGGGCGATGAGCAGGTTCTGCGCGGTGACCAGCACGGAGCAGGCCCAGCAGTCCAGGGACCCCCGCAGCTCCAGGGGCGCGTCCGCCGCCTCGCTGCCGCCCAGCGAGTAGGGAGGGGGCACCACGACCCCTGACCCCGCTCTGGAGGCAGAGCGGGCCTCAGAACGGGCCGGCTCCGACGCCGTCTTCTCCAGCGTCCCGCTCCGTGACAGACTCATGGCGGCTGCGGTCCGACCTGCAGGAAAGCATGTGGTCAGGTTCCCACCGAGCGGCTCCCACAGCCCCAACTCCTAATGGCTTCTTACATAAAGCGATGAAACGCGCCGAGAGTCAACACAGATAAACGGCGTGGCCGTTACTGAGGAGGAAATGGGCGCCGCGACTCCACCTTCCCGACCCGCAGGATAAGCATCATCCAGAACAATGACCGAGAGGCAAGAAGAAAAGGCCCGCTAATCACCAGAGTGTCTGAGAAAAGCGCCGCAGACTACCAAAGACTCTCCACATTCCACTCCACTTCCTCTGATATGTCAGAACCCATTTATAGACAGTTTTCCTTCTTCCTCCAGCACACTTCCTTCAACCATTTGGGAAAAAACTACCAAGTTGGATTTGGAAAGAACATTTTTAAAAAGTGGCATCTCTTTCCTTTCCATCACCTGCTTCCCTTCCTGACGTCATCAGATTGAGCTGGACACCCCCCAAAACTGTGATTTTGGTACTCACTATGAGGAGAACCGGATCGCCTCTTCCACTGTAGCTGCAGATGTTGGGAATTTAAGGAATTTCCTCCTGATTTAAGGTGAAAGTTCCTGGATTTGTGTGAGGAGTTTGTGCGTCAGTCGATCTGCTTCTCCAGAAAGTCCACAGACTCCTGCCTGCCTGCGTCAGAAGAAAAGCTCCAGATTTCCCACTTCCTTCCCTGACATTCTGCTTCCTCGCTCCCGGTCCAGATGGAGAGTCGGTGCGTCCGTATCCTGTGCTGGCCCGGAGCTCAGGCTGAGCGCTCTGCTCCTGCAGGGGGGTTTATGTAACCACCCTCACAACCGGGGAGGGGGGCGGGAGGACTGAATGTTTATTTGTACAGATCAGAGGAGGCAGGTTAGGCTCCCTCTTCTGCCCAATCCATGAAGCAGGAGTCGGGTTTTTCTTGTTTTTTTTCACAGGGAATCCTGCAGGATTCGGCTTCACCTCAGCTGCTCAGCGGTGAGGCCGAGGTGAAGGCGCAGTTTTTCCAGAGCTTCAGCTTTGACCTCTGACCCTATGATGGAAAACAGATCTCTCATGTCAGAGGGACCTAAGGAAATGAGGATGGGGGAGAGGGCTGGCTAATTTGGTGAGGAAAGAGGCCGTCCTGGGACTGATAAGAAACCAGAGGGGCTCAGTTCAAAGAGCGAAAAATTTTCTTTTGAGATTTCATTTTTTTTCATGCCGTTCCAGACATCTCTGTTTGTTTATTTTTTTTTCTTCATTGGTCTATTCTGATGACAATAATGGAGCTTCATAGCTGCTGCAGGGGACAGACGATCAAAGAGTTGATGCCATTAAGGCTGAAAAACACGAGCAGAGAGTGGGTTTGTCATCAACAGAGTGGCCGTGCTGGTGTCTGAGCGGGCTGGTGGAGGAAGAGCAGGCTTCCTGTCCTTGGAAGGGGGATATCCGCTGCTCCATCCTCACTTCACGTCCACACTGCCGTGGAGCCCGTCTGCTTTTAACCCCCACAACTCGGAGAGGGAAGGATCCAGAGCTGCTTCCAAGAAGTTAGTGTGGATTTGTTCAATCATGTGACGTGTCGCTCTTTAGCTCTTTGACCCTTTCATTAAGGACCTCCAGAAAAAAAAAGTAATGTTTTTATTTCAAAAAGTAACTATAAAGTGAGTTCACTAACAGTTGAAGGAGAGTATATATAACTCCACCAGCTCCTGACCACATTACCCATAATCCTCCAACAATCCATCAGCTTCATTGTTTAATAGTTAAATATTTTAACTGATTTTTGAGCGCCCTGCACCACAGAAAATAAAATTCAGGTCAATAAGCACAACAGGAATTTGTTTGTTAGTCCTTTATTTTGAACTATACATAGAATACAACAAAAACAGAAAAAGAAAACAACAAAGGAAAAAATTTATATAGATTATGAATTAAGAAAATTTACATCAATATGTTTTTCAACATGGAGGAGGAAGAATTAAAGCATAGTAGACAGATTTTGCATTTTCATACACAAATATGGATTCAAAGAGCACCTTAAGGTTAAAAAAAATGCAGGAAAAGTCTCATTTTAGAAGCCGAAAATGGCCTGCACTACTTTTTTTAATCGTTCTCTCATAATAATGAGATTCACTGTTTCATTATCAATTTAATGACATAATAAAGAATATACTGCAGCTTCCCTCTCTTCTTTTCCCACTCTGAAAGGCTGAGACTTTACCTGTTTTAAGTTTCTGTATTTTGTGGTTAACAACTAACAGCTGAAGAAAACACTCCACAAAAGTTGTTTTTTAGTCTGTTTTTCTTTCAAATTTAGTACTGGATCTGCGCTCCTCAAACGCCTTAACCACACCCCCTCCCTTTATTTCCCCAAAATCCTCAACAAAAGGTTGAATCCCAGAACAGTGCCAAGTGTAAGTACTGTAGAGGACTGAGTTGTTGTTCGGGTCCGCTAATGTCCGGGGGTCAGTAAACACAACACGCAGAGATACTTGTCCATCCTGGGTTATGTTGGTTCCATGAATCAACCTGTTGTTGGGTTTTTTTGGTAAAAAAGTGAGGGGGCTGGTGCAAGAGACTTAAAGCAGGTAAAGTTTCAGTGCGAAAAGGATGAGGGGTGCGAGAGGGATGTCGCAGTATATTCTTCATAATCTTGTTATTATGAGAAACAATTTTTTTCATGATAATGAGATAGCAGATCTCATTATCACATGACAACATTTTTTTTTCATGATGAGATAGTGAATCTCATTATCACAAAAAAGAAAATACATTTTCTTGTGATAATGAGATGGTAGATCTAAATATTGTAAGAAAATGAAATTTGTTTTCTCATGATAACGATGCAGTGGATCTCATTATCACTTTTTGTGATAATGCTTTCATCAACATCGCATGATCTACTACTACATTTGCTGCAGTGAGATGATCCTGTGACACAGGAAGTCTTTTATTTTGAAAGGAAGTCATGTGAAACTGCTAAAAGTTATAATTCATTTGTTACCTCTTCTTTTTACTTTATGATAAAATACATTTAGTTAATCATGATTGACCATTATAGTAACATTAACAGGCTCCTCTAAAAAAAGTTTTTGATCTCAATAGGACTTACCAGATTAAAAAAAGGAAAAATAAAAAATACAACAAATATAAATCAGTGTTTTATTCTTCTAAACTGTGATGGGAGACTTTTTTGTTCCTGTGTGGTTGCAGTTAATGAAAAGTGCTGAAGGTGCCAGACTCCTGGTTTAATAGAAGATATAAGGTTACGGAGAATAAACTGAGCAATGCTTCAACCCAGTGGAGCCACTCAGTGGTCAAGATTTAACAGAGCATCAACCTGCAGACTCTGACTGAGCCTAAATCCATGTGATAGAAAAAAAAAGTTCAAACAGATTTTACAAATATATTGGTTTTAATTCCTGAATTGTTCATTTCAGACAGGAGAAAAAGGTTGCAAGTAAGGTAAAAGTTTTCTTTGCATGAAGATCGTGTGAGTTTATAAGATGAAAGTAATAGATATTTAGTTTTTAGATGTTCTATGCAAATGTATGGATCAAAGTAGAAAATATACAAGTTATGTTTTAAGATGCTAATACAATTTAAAACAGAATGCTTTAAATGATTGTTTTATACAAGCAGAAGTTTTGCACAATGAGCTACTGAAATTGTGTTTTTAGCATGTTCTTGTGCCAATTCTCTCATGATGGAGGATATTTATGGAGAAAATTAAGCTAAAAAGGTCATTTCTGAGTATTTATTTGTTCAAATCATTGTGAATCAGAAGCAGATGAAAAAAGTGTTGCTTTGGTTGGACCATTGACTGTGTCTGTGGCCTAATTCTCTCCTTAAGTACAAAAAAAAGTGATACAGTGGGGGATTCACTTGTGCCCAAGATGTTAATGCACTTTGAGCACCACAGTTATTGCTTTTTTTTAGCGCAAATATAGCATCAGATTCCCAAAGTAAAGTCCTAAAATTCTGAACATTTGCTTTTGTATGAATCTGTTGTGTTCTGAAGATCAAAACTTGGATTATTTATTAAAAAATTGTTTTTTTTTCATACAAGAAAAAGTCGTGCACTAAAAAAAAATTAATTAAAAATCAGCTCCTGGTAGCATTTGCAGACAGCACTGCCTCCTTCATGACAACATTTCTTTTTTCCTTCACTTTTTTCAACAATGAGGTAAACGTTTTTATTATTACAAAACCTTTTAATTGTTATAAGCGTTTTAAGAGATTATTATTGTAATTAACATTTGAAGACATTCTCTAACCGTAAAAGGGTTTAGTGGAAGTGACGTAATAATTGGGCAGCCGTTAGGGGTATAACAAAAGCGTCTGTATAAAAAAAAAATAAAAATAAAAAAAAGATGACTGAAATAATTGGTTGGAGCCAATTGCTATGAGTGATGTCACAATCACTCAGTCCAGTTCTCTTATACAGTCAATTGCCAAGACTAAACTGAAGCCGGTTGATTAACAGAGATGCAGATTTCTTTTTCATGGCTTCCACGTATCTTAAAACGCTCTATTCTGTATTGAGGCAATTCTTTTGTGATATTGAATTGAACTGAATTGAGTTTAAATGAATTTTGCAATATGTCAAATTACACCCTCAAATAAAAACTATTTTCTTAATTCAGCTCCAATGAAGAGACACTTTTGTTCCATAATTTATCAAAACATTGTTTTTTTATTATCTTGAACAACAATACAATATGTCACAGAAAAATCACAGAGGGATTTAAGACAGGTCTGGCTCAGGTTTTCTTTTTTTTTTTCTTGTCCATGTGAGAATCTTTTGGAAACAATAAGTGCAGCATAAATCAAACGAACACAAACAAACAAAACAAAAATATAGTTGTTAGGTCCTCCAAATAACACTGATGAGGAGGACGAGACAGGAGAAAAACCTGGACGCCATTAAAAAGTCACATCCCTAAGAGTCTCTGCAAAAGTGTCAAGAAGTACAACTACGGTTAATGCTCATCGTAAAACCACTAATGCCACAGAAGAAGGTTATGAAGTTCATACAACAGAAAGAGATTCTTTTAAAAAAACCAAAGCTGGATCCGTTTGTTAGATACAGTACAAAGACATCGTTCCGTTGGTGGAATGGCTGAACTGCGTAAAAACGGCTCTAAGCACCAGATTGTTGGTTTGAATAGTATCTTCTGTAAATGAAGGGGGCATCGGGGCAAAGAGGGGGTCTAGCACCATGAAAATGAAAAGGAAAAAAAAAATATCAATAAATCAACTGCCCCCCCTGATTGCACTGCCCCTGTCCACACTACAACCACACTACAGCTTTGAAAATACCTTGTAGCCCCTTCTTCTCAAGTGAAGCCTCCTTTGATATGCAATAAATATTTCAGAAAACATACATTTACAGTATAAATAAATGTGACCATTTACAATTTTTTTTCATATTCTCCATGAGCAAAAATCAGAGAAGGAGAAAACAACAACAAAAGGAGGTATAATGGGGGGGACCCCCCAGATGCAGTAATTTAAACAGGATTATTTCCAGAATAGAAGAAAACATGAAGTTCAGCTTAAATGCAGACAAAATAACTTTTTTTAAAAGTTTTCTAGGAAACAGATACAGTATGTACATGACAGGATGTGGTGGGGGGGGGGCAGAGGTGTGATCACAAACACGTTAGTGAGGGGAATTCATCCAAACTGCTGCAGAAGAACCACTAAAGAAGCACCGTCTGTTCAGTTTATGAAGCTCTGAATGATCTGAAGCTGTAATGAAGAGAAACATCCTTTAAAAAGATGTTCTGCAGTAAAACGCTGATTCCTTTTATAAAGGTTGATTAGGATTTACTGACAAAAATTGCTTTAGAGTTTTGCATTTGTTTGATCTTAAAAAGTTGGACTGGTTTTTCACAGATGCATTTCGCTTTTATTTTTATTTTTTAATGAAATGTGTTGAAAGCAGCTGATCCCCTCTCCTCTGCACCCCATCCGGACACACCACAGTGACATTCAGTCACAAGTTACAGCTTTTCATTTTCTACTGAAAGATTCCAGACACGGAGAAAAAGACAAGTTCTCTTATAGGAAATTCTGACTTTTCTGCTTTAAGATCTCATCAAATCACTAATATTTGTCCTTAAAAACTCAGTTTTCTCTTCAACATTTTTGGACTCAAGTACATTTATAACCAGGTTTTAAGAAATCTAAACCCAAAATCAATTTTTTACAAACCTTTCCTCAAAATTCAGGGATTTTAGTCCATTTCTGACACATTTTCCTCAAAAACCAAAACCCAGATCTCTAAAATATTTTCCCCTAAATTATTTAATTAAAAAATAGCCATATTTCCCAAAAATTCAAAAATCAAAGTCAGATTTTTAAAATTCATATTTTTCTAAAATTCTGGTAAATGTCTTACAAATTTTCCTCAAAAACCTAAAACAAGATCTCTGAAGTATTTTCCCTTAAGTTCTTGGATTCAAAATTGATTTCTAACCATTTTCCAAAAACATAAAAAATAAAAGTTACAATTTATTTATTAACATTTTAAGGTAAATTTCTTACAAAATTTTCTCGAAAACCTAAAACCTCAAAATTAGATTTCTAAAATATTTTCCCGAAATTCTTGGCTAAAATAATTATAAACTTTACCTCCTCAAAATTCTTGGATTAAGATCGATTTCTGACCATTTTTCCAAAGAAATCGAAAACCAAAGTCAACATTTTATACTTGTTTCAAGAATTCAGAGATCAAAGTCAATTTCTTAAAAAAAATCCTCAAAAACCAACAATCAAAGTTATGTTTCCACATTTGTTTTCCAAAATTTGAGGATTACGGTCATTTTCTGATAAATTTCTTCAGAAAAATAAAACCAAAATTTGATTTCCAACTACTTTTTTGTTCCAAAACTCTTGGATTTAAGTCAATTTCTGACAATTTTCTTCAAAAACTTTAAACAAATTCTGGGACTAAAATTTAAATTTTGCCTCAAATTTCAAAACGTGAATAAAGTTCAAATTTTCCCTTCTAAATGAGATAATTTTGGGATTACTTTTTACTCAATATTCATTCAGACTTTTCATCGATTCTGATATCTACAGCAGTAATATGACTTCCCCTTGACATTATTTTCCCTAAAATTCTCAGATTAAATCAGAAATGATGACTTCTTTCCCTTAAATTTCAAGATTAAGGTTAGAATTTGAACTTTGAATGCCTAGAATTATAATTTTTTTCCCTGAAATCTCTTTTATTCAGAAAAAAATCAATCAGAATTTCCTCCCAGTCGTTTTCTCCATGACTGTAATCTTCCTGTCGTTTTGTCATCTAGAATCATGATCACTGCAAAATAAAGAGGTATAAAGTCGGGATGTTTTTCCCCATTTTAAGAGTAAAAATGACACGAGTGTACGTCTGTTTTCTTTGTGTACCATACAAACCACATTTAACATCACTTTGCTGGACACCAAAAACATATTTGTCTCCTTAAATACTTAATTTCCAAACTAAGAATTTGAGTCCTTTAGGTCACCCGTATTTCAGAGAAACTGACAAAAGGTTTTCAATTCTTTTTTTTTTTTCTAATACAAACATAAAACCTCATTTGTGTATTTGATTTCCTCTAAATACAGTTCACAAGGCCAATGTGGTGTACTTTTAGGCTGGTAAAACTTTTTTTTTTCTTTAACAAGAATAAATAAGATTAGATTAGCACCTCAAAGAGTTTACAGACAGGAGTTACAAAATGTCAGAGTTACCTGAATATGTAAAAAACAAACCAATAAAAAACATGAACCATTACGATGCTAACGGTGACAATCAGCTACTTCTGAGTGAAGCGATTCCCCTGCTGGTACGTTAGAATCACAGCGAACCCATGGACATGTAGAATAACTAGATTGGTGTCATAATAATATCAATATTAAAAAGTTCTACTGAATTTGCATAAAAGTACCTGAATCGACACACAGAACCAGCTACTCGATGCTTCTGAATCACAGCAGTGTCCGTTCAACATACAGTATTTGACCTGATATTTGTCGGTTGAGGGGAACCGGTCAGTTGGAACCAGGCGTCCGAACCGCAGCTGGAACGGGGAAGACAGTGAGCTGCGGCCGGACCGGCTGAGTCTCCGCACCAGAATGTGAGATGTAAACGGGGTCGGCTGATTGAGAAGAGAGTTTGCAGGAGCGGAGAACCTTTGAGCGCATCGCTTGTGCTGCCGTTAGAGTTTTGGTTTATGGCTGAGAGGCGTGTGACGCTGGAGGCTCTCACTTAGACACGGGCGGAGGAGTCTGGAAGAGAGACAGCCACACGGAGGAGAGGTTACAACAGAAACAAATGACCGACTGGTTTACAACCGGTGGATCCAGAGCCACGTGTGGCTCTTTTACCCTTCCATTGCAGTGATCTGGCTTAAAAAAAAGAACGTTTTTAGATTTTAAAAACTAATGTTTTTTTGAACAATAGTTAAGTGCGCCTTATGGGTTGAGAAATACAGTGAGAGTCACAATTAGCTCTGATTTATTTTTTTAGTTGGATTCATGTATTTTTGGCAGAGATCTAAACCAAATGGTAAAAAATGTATTTTTTAAATCCCTGCTGACATTTCACTACCTGCTACTACATCGGCAGCTTTGAGCAGATTCTATATGACACAAGGTGTATTCTATTTTGAAAGGAAATCATGTGAATCTTGTCATAAATTAATAATGGTGTCTGATTAAAAAGAGAAAGTATTATAGAGCAAAACATTAGAAGTTATTTAAGGTTGAAGTTGATTTATTCTGGAATAATATTCCTGCTTTTTTATTAATCATACTTATTTTTTTGACAATTACAGTTTTAAAAATTGGCATCATGCTAGCTTTTTGGATTATTTTAACATTTTAGGCTATATTGGCGTTTAGCTAATATTTCAGCTACATGCTAGCTTTTTTAGCAAATTTAGGCTTTTTTTTGGCTAATGTGGAGTTAGGCTAATATTTACCCATTAGCTGTTTTGCCTAATTTAGGCTTTTTTTCAGGTTTTTAGGAAGTTTAGCTACTTTTAGCTGGTTGGCTGGCTATCAGCGTCAGTGTTTTCAGCTATCAATTTCCGCATCTTCAACTATCAGCACTAGCATCTTCAGCTGCCAAATTCATCTTACGGCATTCACACTCGCATTATCACAGGTAATGCTATATATGTAGTTCATAATTATGCTTAAAAGTTACAGTTTTAAATATTTAGTTATAGAGGCTCCTGCTGGGGTTTTTGTGAAAATTTGATCCGAATTGCTCAAAGTGTTGAAGTTTGCAGACCCTTGGTTTAGAAGAAAGCGGACGTTGATGCACATTAGCAACATCCAACAGACCCACAGACATTCTATTGGTAAACCCTCACTGCTTCCATAAGAGGATAAACTGTTGTGCTAGTGATCGAACATACAGTTTTAGAGCAAACATTTAGAGAAGTTCCACTCCCATCATCTTTTGATCTATTCTAAAAGCATTCCGTATGCTCCTTTAATTAAAATTACGCAGTTTTTAGCCATAATCAAACTAAAAAACTGTTGTTTCTGTTCATTAAAAACTTGCTTCTGAGTTCTGTAAACGAGGAGCAACCCCACCCCCATTCCCCTCGCTCTCTGTTTACATACTCTCCCACTAGCTTACAGCCCCTCACACCAACAACCTGACATAAGTGGCCAATTTAAAAAAAATATATATATATGTAGGAGCTATTGGATGGAAAGAGTTTCATTTGAGTTTTGTGAGCGTAAGTTTAAGTGTAACTATGTGTACATGTACAAAAGTTACAAAATACAATTTACACAAAACTACAAAATACAGTTTACACACGCACAACTTTAAATTACAGCAGCTTGGAACTTATTACACAAACTACTTACTACACACACAAAAATATACACAAATCTGATGTGAGACTCTCTTCACGTCTCAGAGAAAAAAGTGATGTGTTTAAATGCTCCTAGAATGCTGGGTCATCAGAGTCTTCTTATCAGCCACTTTGAACAAAAATTGTGAAAAATTTGTGGGGATATTTTGCCACTTTCTTAAACAGATATGCTTGATAATTAATATTAAAAAGCCTTGAGTGAAAACACTCAACATTGAAGTTTCTCTTTTCTCATCGCTCCCTTGCGGAAGCTTTCCCTGCCAGCGCCTTTACCACGGAGCTCCACCAGGGGGGGTCCCAAGTAGAGCTGATCGACTCTGTCTGAAAGAACTTATCGCTCCCTCACAGCAGCACCTCCATCCCAAAGTGTTACAATTTAAGAATTACGCACCCCCCCCAAAACCTGGATGGAACTATATCCTCTCTATACTATCCAATCGTACTGTTTAGAGTCAGATATCAGCTCAGGCGAGGAAACAATGACGTACATGGATCAATTTATCTACAAGTAGATGAAGAATGGAGCGAAGCAGAAGCTTGTGACCTGCCCAGCGTATTTTTTCTTAAATGGCTTTTTTTCATCTGCTCCTCATTCAGAACAACTTGAATCAAGAAACACTCAGAAACTCAAGTATAAGCTTAATTTTCTTTATATTTGTCCTCCATCGTTAGAAAAATTAAACAGGAACATGTTAAAAACATCATTTTCATTTTTTAACTCATAAATCAGGTATTTGTGAAGTCTCGTCTAGTTTGAACTTTTTTTTACTTAATTACTTTGAACAAACAAACTTCATGTACTCAGAGTTTATATTTTGAGCTAGAAGGATTTTCTTAAGGACATAATGCAGCAGCCAATAAAAAGTCCTCTGTTGTGTTTCTGTTATCTATAGATAGAAAATGTTGACCTGACCAAAGGTTAAAACCTGGAGCTTATTTAGAGCGACCTGGAATGTTAAAAAGCTTTTTCTTAGTTGACTCAAAACAGTCCAGACTTGCTGTGGTTTTGAAACCAGACAGGAATTTCTGATGGGATCTTTGGTAACCTGTGGATGCGGCCTTGATAAGGATCTGGCTGCACTTCTGCTGCTCTGGATTTGGTTTCAGTTCAAAACTTTCACCAAGAATTCAACATCTCTACTGACAAGATTGACCTTCTCCACAAAAACTCCAACATTTAGGCAAAAATGAACTTGATGTTCTCAGCATGTGTGTTCAGTGCAGCTTCACATAATATCTGCTTTTGATAAATTTACTTTATGAAGTTTCTGCCTTTTTAGAAAGTGAGTTTTACATAAATTATATCAGTTGGTTTAAAAGTTGTGATTTTTTTCTGATAGTTGCCAGAATTAAGGGGATTTAATGCAATCATTGACACAATAGAGGCCACAGACAAAAAATGAAGCTTTATATGAAAAGCAATACGACTCTTTTTTTTTTTTTTTTCTTAAGGAAGAGCAGCTTTTTGATCAATTCTTCAATTATGTACAAATGCAGCAAATTTTCTGTCTGAAGCTGCTCAGAAGTGCTTTTAGAATAGAAAGCCTTTTTCACAGAGCACTTCTTCGCTTTTGCAGATGTTTATCGCTTGAAATACAATTTTAAAAAGTGAAAATGAAATAACAATTGAATGCTTATATAAAAAAAAAGTTAAATGGCCAAAAAAAAAAAAAAAATCTATTTTGTGAAGGGAATCAAAAGCAGACCAGAAAGGCAGAAAAGCTGCAAATTATTTTTAAAAAGATATTTTAAAACAATGGAGGTTGTGGTTAAAAATTCTAATGAAAAGTTAAATAATTTGTAATTTAAGAAGCCTTACGATGCAAAGCAAAAAAATATATATTTAAATGTTTAATGTGTGATTCCACTGCTGGCGTGTTAAAATCATCTTTCAGGATTTTTGCTAAACGTAACAAAATTGCTACAAAAAAAGAGCTTATAAAGGATCAGAAAAGGCATAAAAGACAGTTTAAAGGGGACCGACTGTGAAAATTCTACTTTTTAGGTTTTAAAGGCATTTTACTGTTCATTCCTCACTATAAAGAACTCCAAAGTGATATTTTGATCCGTTCATGCATTTAAGAGTAATCCTTTAAAAGACTAAATTAGCAAAAGATACCAAAATAATAATAAAATAAATGTAATTAAAAGTTTATTGATCCTTATTAATGTTTAAAAAATGCTGAATTATCTTTGAGAACTTTTTCTTTTAAAAAGCCACAACAACCCTGAAAAAGCTGAAAAAGGTCTTAGGTAAGTAGCTACACCTTTTTACTTCTGAAGTAATAAGTAATGAAGCAGATACTGGTGGAAATTTAAGGACAACTGAAGTGAAACACTGAACATATTTAAACATATTATTACAGTTCTGCTAATAACTATAGAACTCTGGAAAGGTTCAAACACCATAACATGTTAAAAACATGCTCTATGTGTCCAAATGTGTTTGTTTTGATTGAGGTGAGTCAGGACACAAAAAAACATCAGCTGAAACAAATACATTATAAAACTCATTAACTCATAAAGTGCCAGACCCATTTTTCCTTCAAACTAAAATTATATTGAAAATACCACAAACCAAGTTAACCACAGAAAACAGTTCAGATACTTTTCTGTTACACTGATGTCACTATGAGTTATTATGGATTAAATACCCTAAATGGGCGTTCCAAAGTCTCCGCTTCCCCTGCGCGCACTCTGGCCCGCTCATGCTTAGGTGTGCGAGACATGATGAGGGTTCAACACTCGTACTGTAATGAATTGCAATTCCGACTCAGAACTGTATGACTGTATTGGTCCAATAATTGTTGATGTTACTTTGCTAATGTTAGCTTGAAGCTATAAGCTCACAAACAGAGTTCTCAGCGATGGGGAGGGAGGCGGGGTTTCTCTGTGTCAACGGTCCCGCCCACAACTCAGAATTGTATTTCTAATGAGGTACTGCTGTTGGGCATAAAATGTGTCCTAAAAAAACAAAAAAGACTATTTGATTTTGGCAAAAAAAAACCTCTACAATCATAATTAAATTATGACTGCGAACAATTTTACAAAAGAAAAAAATATGGTTGGAGTGGGACTTAAAAACACTGAATCACATTTGAAATTTTAATCTTTGTGTATTTTCTCTTAATAGAAAAATTATGAAAAGGTCATAAATGTGTTTTGTTGATGTAGCAGAAATTTTTTAATTTACATTTTGGAAATATTTTCACCATCCTTTGTTTGGTAGAGAAGCTGCTCAGGTACTCAGTGTTGGAGCCATGCTCTTATTTAAGGTTTTCTTTGACACTTCAATCATGAAACTAATAAACTAACTGAGCAGATGCTGAAGAAGTTAAGGGAGAAAAGCACAAGCGTTCTTCATACTAACCAGCACAAAATTATCGTAGATTCTCATCAGATCATCCGTCCGGTATTGTTCTAGCACCACGACGCTCGCCAGAGAAGAGCTTTTGGCTCGAGCACAGTCCTCACAGTGCACCACGTAGGTCCTCTTACTGCTGCTCTCAGTGGTCACAAACAGCAGGTTGAACACCTCCACCTGCAGAGGGACAGCTCCGGTCAGTCGGTTCTGTGAGATGATGATGATGATGATGGAGGGAAGAAGGACTCACGTCACATTCGTTGCAGTAGTAGGCTGGTTCGTCCTTCACCCGAGGCTGGTAGCAGATCTTCTTCCCGGCAGCCACCAGCTGCTCCCTCAGAATCTGGATGTGCTTGATGGACTGCATCAGGCAATGTCTGCAGGAGCGTGAGAGGAACACGGATGAGAACCGAACAGTCACTCACGCAGGCGATGAGCGGATAAACGCCTCACTTTATCATCTTGTAGGTGTCTTCATCGGTGACCTTGACTGAGCGAGCCACATTCCATGAAACGTGGATCATGGGAACTATTGACTTGACCTTTTTCACCTCGTTCCACTCAAAGCGCTCCAGGGCCAGTTGATACTGGTACGCTGTGAGAGAGGAGGAAGAAGTTGAAGAGTTTAAAAACATAAAGCCAAATGCTGTTTTTTTAACTTAAAGTTTCATGTTTTAGGTGGATGGAGCTTACAGTTGAGCGGTCCTACATTCCAGGCGATGTTGTTGCACCAGCCGACAGCCTGAACCCAGTGAACTGTCCCTGCATTAATCCAAACCAGGTCCCCGGGTCTCTGGATGAAGCGGTACACAGGGATGTTGGAGCTGTAGAGATCCTCAAGTACGGGCCACCAGGACCCTGTGAGGTAGTCCACTCCATGCCTATACAAAAAAATAAAAAAGGAAAAACAAAACATTTGAGGCTGTTTCTACTGCTGCTTATACTATCTGTAATTACAACACCAAACACTAGATGGCAGTATGAAATATTTTTCTATACTGTACCAATTATGTATTTAAAATGGAACTGATAATAGATTAAAAGTTTTTTTTCTTAGCAAGAAAGGTTACACCATAAATTCTTCTTTCTTAAAGAGATTGTGGAACATTTAAATTTGAATTATTCGCGAGTTTTTTGATTATTTTTGTTGTTTTTGGTGCTTAAAATTCTATTTTAAAAAGGGCTGAATTTAAAAAAAGTGAATAAAATTGTAATTCATAAACAATTAAGTCATGAATAAATACATTGAGAAAATAATCCCAAAATAATCATTTACAGTCCCCCCACCCACCCCCCTGTATTTGATACCCTCAATCAGCGAATACGTTGAACCAATTTCTTCTTGAAGCTCATCAAGAGATGCCAAAAGTCTGCAAACATGGCAACACATCTCGATCTAGACTAGTTTTTCCAGGTCCATATTGTAAATAAGAATATGTTTTTAATAGCTTACCTGGTTAAATAAAGTTTTAATAAAAATAAAGATTTATAACATCACTGGAAACATTCTCCACTAAAGCTAAAATCTACAGCTCTTTGGAATTTGATTTTTTCTCCACTAACATGTATTTGAGACTAAACTACCTCATAAATCTTAAGACTTTAAAAAACAGTTGCATCATAAAATTAGATTCACCATCTAAAATATTAGCATTAGCAGGTTTTAGATTTCAGATAGAACTGAGCAAATTTCCTTTTGCAAAAATAATGTATAATAATTTAAAGAACCGATTAGATTCGACTCCAATTTTTATTTATTTTTGTTCCTTTGATCATCTCAATTTGATTGGATTCAATTTTGAGTTTACACATTTAGACACATTTGTTCAGACACACATTAATAATCTATATATGTTTTGAAGATATTTGCATTAATCTGATACAGTTCACATACTGTAAAATGGATTAGTGAAATAATAATGAGATTGTTAATATTGTTAATTGTGTTACATGGATTCTCAAACAGAAGCTCCAATAATTGTTCTGTTTCTCCTGGACGGCATTTCAGTGTTAGCCACTAGGTGGCGATCGAGCTATGGTGTTAAACCTCATTCCAAAAGAACAAAGTTTGAGCAAAAAACTGTGTTTTAGATAACAAATTATTACTTTTAAAAATATTTCCTTAAGAGAATTTGGAAAATTCATGCCTTTGAGTTTATAAAGACGTTCATTTAGTCAGCAATGTATGTGTAGGTCGACCGCACATTAGCATTAGCCGTCCTTTGTTAAATCCCATTATACGCTAGTATCAAGCTAGCAGACTTTAGCACTATCTGTTAGATCAATCTCTACTTTTATGGATCGGTTCTTGACCTATTAAGCTTTTATCAATGCATCCATTTTATCAACCGAGACCTAACAATGTAGCAGAAACTTCTGAACTCACTTTTCACAGAATTTGTTGATCGTCTCCCAGTAGTTTTCATGGACCGCAAACCACTCGCAGTCGCCAGGTCCGATGTTGATGTTGACGGAGCAGAAGTTGTTGTTCTCCTGATGACCTGGGGAAACCAAAGCCTCTAAATAAAGAATAATACTTTCTAAATTATTTTTAAAATGTGTATATTGTCTAACCTGGCGTGCGGCTGCCTGGCACCTTCATGTACAGCTGAACGGTGTTCATGCCCAGGATGGTTTGTCCCACCAGACTCAGCATGTTGTTGTTCGATTCCACTCTCATGAAAGCTGGTAGCTTCAGCA
Organism: Oryzias javanicus; assembly: GCA_003999625.1. Taxonomy (NCBI): domain Eukaryota; kingdom Metazoa; phylum Chordata; class Actinopteri; order Beloniformes; family Adrianichthyidae; genus Oryzias; species Oryzias javanicus. The sequence continues at coordinate 11,386,785 of CM012450.1, forward strand.
GCTCCTGCAACTGAGCCTTCCACCTGAACGGACAAACACGCTCAGTAATGCTGTGAAATCACACCTCGGTACGCCGGGCAGAGCTCGTCTCACCTTTTTGGGTCAGAGAGATCGATATTGGTTCCAAATTTAATGATCTTCCTGCTTGTTTTCTGGTCAGAGAAGAAGCTGCAGAGAAAAGTTATTTGTCAAATGATTTTTGCCTTCAGAAAAGCTCCTCACACGGACCACTGGGTGAAGCGGGCTAACCTGGGCGTGCTGGTCACTTGAGCGGCAGGACTGTCCTTATTGGTCACTGAAGGGGGGTTGCCTTTACAGATGGTGAGCGTTAGAGCAGCCTTCACCGTTTCCTCCTCTTCATCTTCACTCTCACTCCCTTTCTCCTCCTGAAACATATCTGCATGAGCTTAGCTGGTTGCTGAAAACGACTCCAAAAGCTACAGAAGATAAAACTTTGTAGCATCTTTGCAGAAAGGAGTCTATATTGTGTTTTTATATAAAATGGCCATCATCTAAAGAGACCTAAACTCAGACATTTTAAATATTGCCACATTTGATCATTTTTGGCATTGGATTATGGCTGAATGGGGTGATTAAAGAGTAAATTGGATTCTAGAATCTATAAAATACTTCATTAAATAGAAGTTAAAGGACCCATTCCAATGAAAATTATGTTTTTGGTGTTTTTAAACGGTTCTTCTAGCATCTTCTCATATGGAGAAAGTATTTAAAGAAAATAAAGTTTTTCTGAGAGCTTTTCGCCAGAGAGATGTCAAAAATAAAATAGCAATACACTCAGACACTTTGCAACACGTCTGCAGACAACAAACACAGTATGTTTAAATCTTAAGAAGCTAACTTAATGACTCTGTATGAATATGTGCTTTGCAGGAGACCGTGTCTTTACCTGCAGGCTCTCCTGGAAGCTGGAAGCCTGGTATTGGGCGTATTTTGAAATGGTGGTGTGCGAGCGGCTGCTTTCACAGGGCCACGTCTGGAGCGAGCCGTTGGTGTTCCAGTTCTCATCAGCGGGTTGCTGAACCTGAGTCCTCACCTCCACGGCGTGATCCGAATTAGCCTCCACCAGAGATTTGGTGGAGAACAGACCGAGATCTGGAGAAGGGAAAAATTGAGAGCAGTTAGAACCAATCATTTTCTAAACACAGTTTGCTCTTCTTGTAGCTGAAGATACCGAGTCGTTTTCTGGAGAAGATTGATCAAAGCTTCAGGGCTTTCTATAATCGCCAAATAAATAGACCAGAGTGACCCTTTTTGGCTCTTTCTTTTGGTTCTGATTGGAGCAGATGCAGACCAAACGTCTTAACTGCACCTTCTTTTGATTAAGCAACTGTATGCTGTAACTAAAAAACAAACAAATACACAAAATAAAAACGGTTCTGTAAAAACTTACTAAGGCGGAGGGAGCCAGCAAGCCCTCGGATGACAGTAACAGGATTTTTGGGATCGGTGCAGAACTGAAGCAGAATCGGGGAAAAGGCGTCTCTCTTGCTCTCCAGCTGCAGAAACGACAGAACACAGTCATAAATATAAGGCAAATAGAAAGGCCCCTCAAGGATATGTACATTTGCTTTGGAAGGACTTTTTCCTTGACACAACCCTGCATTGGTTCTGGGCTGGGGACTGATACAGGGACACCCTGACTTGGGTCCTCTTGAGACTACATAGTTAGGCACTAGAGTGAAGGGTCTTGCCTAAGGACCCACAATGGATCAAGCTCCTTTTGGGAATCGAACACTATTTCGCACTTAACAAACAGAGCGACACAGAAATGTATTTATGAAGCTTATTACTGGCATATCAGAAATGGTTACTGAAGACTTTTAGGGAATTAAATTTTACATTTTTTTCGGCCCCCCCAATACTTTTTAAAAATGTTAATGTTCTGAATTCTCAGTAAACATAATACTATGATCAAAACTAAAGTTTGTTGTGTTATTTTATTAAATAGTTTTTGGCAGCAGTGGATGCAGTTTATTTTTTAGAGGCATGAAGGCTAATTCGATTTTGGGGATTCAACTTTGAGAAGAAAACTACGGATTAATCTTCATTTGCCATAAAGTTGATTCTAATATCAGGGAGTGTCCAGCTGAGCAGTGAAGACAAATCCAGATTGAAATTATTCAGACCATTAATTGTATATGAGAACTGGACTGAGTGACTCCTCCCCTCTGGCGCTCCAAACAGGAAATACCCACTGGCTGCAATATCCCATAGACTTCTATGAGAAATAAATGGCTGTTACTCAGTCATTATATTTATTAGAATAACCATTACCTTTTTTAAAACGCTCTTGATAATCTATTTTTTTAAATATTTTTTCTTTACAGTAAGTTATTCAAGTTATAAACTCCCCCCTCAATAAAAGTCTGTGGTCTCATGTCAACATTAGTAACATTTGATTGAGAGACTTCCTGACTTTGCTTTCAAGCATTAGGGGTGTAGCTTCCAACAAGGTCACTCCTGATTGGTGAGAGAGGTTGACATAAAAAATGCTGATTCATTAAATCAGACTAATCACAGCTTATTGACTAAAACATAGCGGCGTGTATATCGCAAAAACAATGGTGATTGAATTGGCTGAAAGTAGGTTGTTTTCTCCGGGTGGCGTCACTCACTCGGTCCAGTTTTATATACAGTGGGAAAACAAAGTATTTAGTCAGCCACCAATTGTTCAAGTTCAAAGTTTCAAGAGATGTGATTTTCATCATACGTATACCTCAACTGTGACAGACAAAATGAGGAAAAAAAAAATAGAAAATCACATTGTCTAATTTTTAAAGAATTTATTTGTAAATTATTGGGGAAAATAGGTATTTGATCGAGAACAAAAGTTCAACTCAGTACTTTGTTATAAAACTCTTTGTTGTCAATGACAGCAGTCATGTCTTCATAAGATTTTCACAAACTGTTGCTGATATTTTGGTCCATTCCTCCATGCAGATCTCCTCTAGAGCAGGGAAGTTTTGGGGCTGTTGCTGGGCAACACAGACTTTCAACTCCCTCCAAAGATTTTCTATGGGGTCGAGACCTGGATACTGGCTCGGCCACTCCAGGATCTTTGTTGCCAGTGCAATGTGTTTGGATTCATTGTCATGCTGAAAGACCCAGCCATCTTTTATCTTCAATGTTGATAGAAGGACCATACATGGCCCCAGTCATTCTTTCATTTACACGGATCAGTCGGCCTGGTCCTTTGCTGAAAAACAGCGCCAAAGCATGATGTTTCCACCCTCATGCTTTACAGTATGTAGCGTGTTCTTTAGATGCAACTCAGCATTCTTTCTACGCCAAACAGTAAAGTTTTTAATCAAAAAGTTTTATTTGAGTTTCATCTTACTAGAGGATATTCTTCCAATCTCTCCTGGATCCTCCAAATGCACTCTAACAAACTTTAGACGGACCTGCACAAGTACTGGCTGAAGTGTGTTTCTGATAGTAGCTTTTGTTACTTTGGTCCCAGCTCTCTGTGTGGCTCTGGGATTTCTGCTCACCGTTCTTGTGATCATTTTGACCCCATGGGGTGAGCTCTTGCGGGGAGCCCCAAATCGAGGGAGATCATCAGAGGTCTTTTATGTCTTATATTTCTTAATAGTTGATTTCTTCACACCAAACTCCTTACCTATTACCTATTTCCAGTCTAGTGCGAGTCAACAATTTTGTTTCTGGTGTCCTTAGACAGTTCTTTGGTCTTGGCCATAGTGGAGTTTGGAGTGTGACTGTTGAAGGTCGTGGACAGGTGTCTTTTATATAGATAACGATTTCAAACAGGTGTCATTAATACAGGTAACGAGTGGAGGACAGAGGATCCTGTTACAGAAGAAGTTACAGGAAATCTTGTTTATTTGTTGGTTACCAAATACTTATTTTCCACCATAAATAATAACACCATATGCCAAATAAATTCTTTAAAAATACTTATGTTTTTTCCTCATAGTTGAGGTATACATATGATGAAAACTGCCGGCCTCTCTTTCTTTTTAACTGGGAAAACTGGCTGACTAAATATTTTTGCCCCACTGTAGAGCAATGGTTCAAATTAAAAAACAACACGTTAGAAAAAAAAAAGAATGGCGGTTGAAGTAATTGGTGTGGGGTCGACTCACATAAATGCTTGGTGTTGGAGGGTTCAGCTTTTCTCGAGGGATCGCATCTTGCCAGCAAATAGGGGCTTAACTGTGAGGCCGGGAAGCAGATACGACTCCTTGAATTTCCCCTTCACGTCTGCCCCCCTGCAAAAGAAATGAAATAAAATGAATAAAAAGTGAGGGCACGAGAATGTTTTAGGAAAATGTCTCACCTGCACGCTCTGACCAGCTCACTTGCTGTGTTTTCAATACTGATTTTGGAAAGTGGGATTTTTCGCTCCTCCAGCTCCGATATCTGGAAGGTTTGCCTTCCATTGTTTTTCATTTTAACCAGAACGATCTTCAGCTCCTTCAACAAGCCCATAGACGCTGCTTTGAGTTTCAAGGGATCCACTGTAGCCAGTGACCCGGGACCTCTGCTGGATGATGACGGAGAGCCCGATGCCGAGGTGTCCAAAGTCGACTTCTTCTTCTTCTTCTCCTCCGATTCTCCAACCGTCTTCTTATCCACAGCCATTTTTTCATCAGCTCTGCAAGTCTTTGATGTGCCATGTGGGTTTTGATTTTCCTGAGGAATCTGGCTGTTTGTGTCTTTCACAAGAGGTTTGGAGGACAGAACATTCTTCATTTTCAGATTCTTTATCTGCTTAGTCTTGTGTTGCTCATGTTTCGTCTTAATCTTTGCCTCTCGTCCTCCGCTCTTGGCCTTTCTCTTCCTGTTTGCGGCTGTGCTTCCCGGCTCCGCTCTGTTTTTCCTCTCTTCCTTAGTGGTGACGGTGATGACGCTGGTTAGGGACGCCGTATGTGTTGTGGTCACTCTTAGCTCTGCGCTCAGCGACTCCTCTAGCAGGGACGAGTCGACTCGCATTTTCTTGGCGTCCATCTCCTCTGGGTTCATCTTGGCGTCCGTGTCCGTTTCTCTCGGCTTTTCCTTGATTCCAGTGACAGGCTCACTTAAATATGGCAGACAGTAGCTTTTCAGGTGTGAGTCTGAGGTAGTGTTTGGCGGCGACTGATTACTGGAGTCAGAAGAGGATGTGGGGGAGGGTTTTCGGGTGAGATCCTGATTCTCATGCCCGTTAATCTTTGGCACTAGGGTGGATGAGAACTTGGCTCCTCGTCCCTGTGCTCCACCGAACGGACCGCCTCTACACGTGACCCTCTGGCCTCCTAGGAAGTTGGCGAGGTTCTTAAAAACGTCATCCAGACCATTTTTATGTTGGTGGAGCTCATTCAGAAGCGTTCTCTTGCTGTTTTCCTCGTCTTCCTCTTTTTTAACCTCTTTGACTGCGCTGGGCGCCTCCCGGAGCTCAGCGCTGCCGTCGTTGAAGTCGTCATCCGGCGCTCCCTCCGTTTTCTCGTCCTTGGTTGGGGAGGAGCAATGGGTGGGGCTGGGCTGCAGGACAGGTCTGCTCATCACGCCCTTTTCAAGCTCCTCCTCGTCTTCTTCCAGGTCGGACACCGGCGACCCCTGCCAGCTGAGCACAGGAGGAGTGTTGGCCAGGCTCTCCCCGGGTTCTGCAGAACTGCCCAGCACAGGAACGGGCTGAAGGTCCGGCGCACCTAGACCTCCGGTCCGCGCTCCTTCTTTGCCGTGAGGGATTTTCTCCAAGCGACCAGGCGTTTCAGCACTAGCAGGTGCTACGTCTTTACAGAGGAGGGACGGGACCTTCATTTTTGGCTCATTGTCGGACCGGGATGGGATTTTACTGGAGATATTGGGGCGAGGGACATTCTCTGGAAGGGGACTGCTTTTCAGTTTTGAGGTCTTCTGCTGGAGAACACAGTTGGGTTGAGGAGGTTCTGCCTGCCGGTGATTGTGTTTACAGACCAACGGTCCAGAAGAAGACTCTTTTTCTCCAACTTTATTTTTCAAAGATAACTTTTGCTCTCTCTTCACCGATTTCTCTTTCTTTTCTTTCTTCTCACTCAGTCTTTTCTCTAGTTTTTTTCTCCTCCTCCTTTCCTTCTCCTTCCTGTTTGTCCTTTTAAGGTCACTCTTTTTTCCTTTTTTCACCAACTTGTCTTTTTGTTTGAGCTCAGGTTTTTTGAGCTCCTCTATCTCCTTCTCAAGCTTGCTCGGTCGAGAACTTGAGAATGTCTTCTTGCTTTTGGGATCTGAAGACCTGGATTTTGAACCAGCGTTTGGCGCCAGGCTGGGGCTTCGACTGGGGCTAGGTTGAGATGTTGTTGTTCGCTGAGGCTGGGACGGCATGGCGTGATGTCAGACGGGTATTTTCTGCTGTTGGTCGCAGAATACGAAGGACTGGAAGAAACAACCGGGCTGCTGGGAGCAGGGCTTCCATCTCTCAGAGAAGAAAAGGGAGAAAACTCCGACCCAGAGATCTTGGGGAGAGATGGATCCTTTGAGTTTCTTTTTGGGTGAATTTCCTGCAAGAGTAACATATGTGTCATTACAGGACAACAACAACTAATTTGAGGTGAAGTTGTAAGCTTGTTTCAATTTAAAGGAATGCCTTATATTCTGTAAGTAAAGTATGTGATAATTATCACATAAGAATAAAAATTTTCTAAAGTATTTTCATTTAAAGTCTCCCTATGAAATTTTTTAATTAAAAAAATGTCCCCAGTAGTGTTTAATTATGACTATGAACTTCATAGTCATAATTATCCCAACAATCTTAGTGTCTTAAAAAGCAATCTTTCACTTTTTATGTTGATCTGAAACCTCCGTTTCCAAAATTTCCTCTAAGTGGGCGGGGCTTTTGGTGCTGAGTAGAGCAGCCTGATTTCCTCGGAGAGGGGCTTTAAAGTAGGGCTACCACACATCATGATGTTTCCACCTCAGGGCTTAAAAAACTACATTTAACTTGTTTACAAATTTACATGTGTATAATAAGTAATAATAAATTTAGTTTCTGCACGGCAGGTGTCCACGCACGACAGGAACCGGGTTTTCACACCTCCACAGAACCTCACAGGATGATAATATTTACCAAAAACCAAGCTTTCAAAAATTTACTCCAGTTAAAGTAAACAGGATACTCGAGAAAGCCAATTATAATTAAGTTAAAGTTATATTTCCAGTGCGTCTTTAACACTTAAAAGCCAACACCTCTAATGGTATGGGCGTGTATACAGAAATAGACATGGTGCATATCATTTGCAGGACCATTGCATGCTGAAAGATGCCACTCTTCAGACCACATCTATTCAGGTGAAGTTGTGGTTTGTTTCAGCAGGACAAAGCAAAACCACAGATTGCAGCTAGAACAGTGAGGCTGGTTTTAGAAGAGTCCAGGAGCCTGAAACTACCTCACTGCAAAGATCCAGAAATAAGTCAAAAGCTCTTAAAATGTGTAAAATTTTCTTTAATTAAGCACAAAAATCTACAAACGGACAAATAAAAATGTTTACCTATTTAAGAGGAGAATTCTGGTCACTAAGGCCCAGTTCAAATTCTTCCCTTCCCCTCAATTTGAAAGAGAATTTTTAGTGCAAGTGTGTCAGAATTTTTTTTCTTTTTAAATCCAACAATCCAAGTGGAGGGATGCAAAAACCATATCACGCTGAGAATCGCTTTTCTTCACTCGGATGCGCTCTGAACCACAGACGTTTACATTTAAATGCAAGTAATGACTTTTTGTTGTAGCCGGACCTTTTGGAAGTTATAAAACCGCTGTTTTTATGTATATTCAAGCACTGGAAGCTACATGCTAAAGCTAGCAGAACGGTGATTATTGGTGACATCCTCGAATGAAATTGACGTCCGAAATATGAGACACTATTTTTCCATAACTCTCCAGTTGGCGGGCTAAATGAAGGGGAAGGGAGAACGGGGGGTTTGGATTGGGTCTAAGACATGCTTTCTTAAACTCTAATTTTTTACAATTGAAAAACTTCAATTCATTTTTCTTGCAAATCAGAAAATAACACTTTTTCTTGAAACTAGGCTATTTTGACTTAAGTTTTTGCACAGCTGCAGTCTTTAATAACACAGAACATTTAGTGTATTGTGAAACTACTATATGTGTCAAAGACAACCACAGCTGGAAACTCATATCGCCCAAAAATGAGGCCATGAGGCAAACACCACAGACGGAAACTCATTCAGTTTGACACTTCTCGGTTCGAGTGCGTAGCGTGTTGTTTATGCTCTGCTTGTAGGATTGTTTTTCATTCTACTGAAGTCTAAAATCCGTCCCAACAGTGGTCCGCACAGTGTTTCATGTGGTCGCTCACAGGGATGGGTACGGTTTGGATTTTATCCGGGACTGAACTGGTACTTCAGAAGTGGTTCAGGTGGTTATTAAACAGGTGCTTCAAACATCATTTTCCCAAATTTTTCCCCAAACCATTCAAATGTGATAAAGTTGCATCACAAGCTAAAGGAGAGAGCTTGAATGTGCCAAAGAGGCTTGATTTCCTTCTTTCTGTCAGTCTGCGCTGCAGTGCTGCAGCTCCGTTTTCATACACACTGAAGTAAACGTGTTCACCACTTATCGCCATGACGACAACCTTTTTTCAGGGTATTATACACACCCCTCTTATCCGTCAGGTTGCTGAGAATCCTTTGCTTTAAAGTACAGCTAAACTTCACTTCCAGCATTTTGACTGAAGCTCCACCCACCCTCACAGCTCCACCCACTCTCATATAAGCACGCCCACAATCATTGAAGAGGAAAAATGATTGAATGAATTGGACAGGAACACTGCATAGAGTTCAAGTGCTTTATCTGCTAGAAGTCTGCGTTTTCCTGCGATACCCGTTCTGGTCACTTCTCCGTCTTACTGTGCTTTGTCGGTGGTGATGGTTCCACGAGTCCTTGTCTTCTGGGGGGCAGGGTGGGGTGATGTGCTGTGCGTCTCTGAGGTGCCTCTGATGGTGGTTCTGATGGTTCTGCTGGCTGTAAGGCACACGGGTGTGGTCTGCTGGTGAAGGTGGGCTGTTCCGCTCGACCCTCCCTCTGTTGCCGTGGTGCGTTAACCTGCCGCCGCAGCTCTGGTTGGGAGCTTCAAAGTTCCCAAAGCCTTGGCCCCCCGTTCGCAGCTTTGCAGTCTCCTTATGACAGTTCACAGTTGTTAGAACCGATCAGCGTGACCTCCTTGTTCTGCTTCCTCCGGTTCCCTTACCTGCAGCTGTGCTGCTGAGGTTCTGTGGTCAAAGAAGTGATAGGAGCCTGCTCTGTTGTGAAGAGTCTGCCGGTCGTCTTGGCTGCAGCGATAGTGGCGAGGGGGGGACGTTGGACGGGCAGGTGTGGGCAAGTTCCTTGATCCAAAATGAGATGACTAAACAAAGAAAATACAGTCGGACCTGGAAAGATTTCACCAACAGGGGGTGCTGCTGCACTGAAGGAAGACTTGCCTGATCTGGGTCCGAGTCCCTTCTCCTCTTGGCAGGACACGCTTCCCGTGGAGACGAATGGTGCTGTGGGGGTGGACTGTGTCGCTGGTGGAAGGCTGGCCGTTTCCAGGGTCCCGGTCTGTTGTTCACCATTCTTCCTGGGAAGTTTCTTCGGCAGTCGTACGATTCCCATCTGTCCTGCTGGGACGGGAGCTCCCTGTTGTTGCGGTTCGGGCGAGGACCTCCCGGCTACACAAAAAAGACGCGTCACTATTATCAAACAGTCCGGCTCCTAGTCGGCGGATCTCACCACAACTGCTGACATTGCTGTCCCAATCTGCATATCGCTCTCCTGCTCCTGTTATGTAGCCGTTGCTACTCCCAGCTTGATTCTTGAAAGACGCGTGGAGTTGGGATGCCAGTTCTGAGCCTCGTATTGCGATCCCTTGCCATCCCAGATTCGAGGTGGATGCCGATGACCCTTTGAGATTCCCTTGTCCTGCGCATGGCTGATTGCTCTGTCCCCCCTGGAAAGAAAAACACCCAAAATCAGCATCTGCTTGTGAACAGGAACCCTGCTGTACAAACAGAAGCCCAACCCAACAGGAATACCACAGTTCTCTGTTTAAAACCAAACCAAATGTTACACCATTAAACTGGACAAAGTGACTCGTTGCATCTCTTTGCATCTGTCTGTAGGGGTGTCATAATTAATAGACTTAATGAATCAATTTCTATTACTACGATCAACTAGATCGATGTGTCTGAGGCAAGTCAAACTATTGCATCACAAAATAGTTTCAAAACGAAATAAATTGATAATAACAGTAACGGAAAATACCATTTGGATTGAGACATCTTAGGTTTTTTCTAACTATAATGCTGAACACTGACAGTGTGGTAGAATGTTCTGAAAATGTTCGGTTTGTTTCAATTTTATAAGGAAAAAAACAACAGAATTTTATGAAACTAAAATGTGAATGGATTTACCATTGATTCTAGTTTACTTGTTTGTACAGATATTTAGTTTATCATTGTGCAAGAAATACTCGGAATCTGGAAAACTTCACCTGAACTGTTCAGAAATGTCTCTGAGTCATAGTGGTTGAAGTTATAAAGATCTCCCTGGATCAATTTTAGGTCAATAAATCGGATGGTTTAAAATGAACCAATATCAATGTGAATTGTATTGGCAGCCACAAACTATGAATTGAAATGTTAAAGGGAACCTAACATGATTTTCTGAAGCCTTTCAAAGAGAACTACATCCATACATATGATCAAATTTTACCTTTGGAACAATGAAAAACAAATTATTTTTGAAATATTCATTATTTCGTGAGTTTTTTCCTACCCAGAAGAAAAACGACTCGATTCCTGCCGCTGCGTGTGGCTGCCGCACATTTCATGACATCTTCCTAGAGCTGCTACTTTTCTCCCACGATAATAAACAGCATCCAAACTTTTTTTAAAGATGGATGCACATAGCACATATCCTTTAGCATCGCTGCACTGGTTCACAACACAAATACACTCAACGTCTGCACAACTGTGTGTGTGTGGGGGGGTCTCTTAAAGGAAACCTGCGAGCTGGAATTTGCTGAATACAGGACACAACTGGAAGATCCGGTATTCTGCATCTAAAATGAAAGTTCTTTGGTGATCACCATAAGCTCTGTGGAGAAATTGAGTGTTGGCATTAGACTGAGGCAAAGCAGACTCTTCCTGAAAGGGGCTGTCTTACGTTGTTACGTCAGATCTCGAGGACCCACTCGTTTTCATGGGTATGGGAGGGGCTGACGTTGAGAGCGCAGGTTTTTAGAGGATTACTCAGAAATGCACGAACAGATCTAAATACTGTTTTTGAGTTCTTTATAGTGAGGAAGAAAATATAATACACTTAAAATGTCAAAAAGTTGTTTTTTCATGGTATGGCCCCTTTAATGTTATATTACTTTAGTTTAGTAAAAGCCAAATAAAAAGTTTTTTGTTATTGTTACTTGCTTATTAGCGAATTAAGAAAATGAATTTTTCTATTTTTTGCTTTTGTTTAATAATACACAAACCATAAATCAAACTGAAACACAACCATGACTCAAAAAAAAAAAAAAAAAAAAAAAAGAAAAAAAAAAAAACAAGGTCTGTACCGAACCATTGGGAAAGATCATCATTGGAGCCCTAGAACCCAAATCCAACATGGTGCAAGTGAAAAATACAAAAAGTAAAATTGGACACACAACAATCCTGACTTTGAACTTCAACAACTGACATGTTTGTACTGACCTGATGAAAAGACGATCAGACAGTGAATGATGGGACTGAATGCGTCCTTGTACGCATCTGTAGATGAAAACACAGACAATCAATAACGTATCCAACACAAGATTTTAAGAAAATAACTCATTTGTGTTCAACATTAGGATTTATATTCTTTTTTTTCCAACACAAAAACACAATCTAGCTTCTTCAGTTGCCGAAAACAGGTAATCAATTCAAACACGTTAATGTCAAATACAGAAAAACCATCATGAATTCAGTTAGTAACAAATTTAGCACCAAACGTTGACAATTTCTAATATATTTCCCAAAAGTTCTGACGATGACATTGGACATCATTTAGAACAGTCTGAGACTCTGAGGAAATTAAAAAACCCTCACAAATGTTTTCGATATTTATTAAGGCTGCACTACAACATAATTGTTGTGTCTGCTGAAGACTGAAAGTCTTCCATCTGCAGAGCTCCATCTGAGCACGGCCTCTCAGTCACATGAACACATTTGTGTATCAAATGACACAGAAGCCGCATGAGGTGTCCCACAGCTAAAATTAGATCATAAAACCACGCGATGAACCAAAACAGAAGAGCAGAGTAAGTGGAGATGAAAAGAATGAAGCGTGGTGTCTTTACAGGTCCACAGTGAGAAAAAGGCTCTGCATAAACAAATAGCAAACTTCAAAGGATTACTGAATAAAAAGGGCGACATTGTACCTCCCACACGAGAGAATATCGAGTTATCTTTGTTATAGATGCTTCACAAACTGATGTGGGAGTTTTTCACACTATATTTTCTCCTTTAGCTTCATTTTTCTTAGAGAGCATCTAATGCTATTTTGTATAATATCTGCCGTTTCAAACCTAATCCTGTTCTTCATCTTTATGTCGTTATTTGAGTAGTTTATTTCAACTCACATCAAACTAAGCTAACAAAGCTTTAAGCAAACATTGAAGCTGACTTTTTATTTTTTCAGCAGGCTCCTGGCTACCGAAAAGACCCCAGAAATAGGTTTTGAAACCGGCTTCTTTAACAGGTATCGTTCATGAAGAGTAAACTGCCGCATGAAACTTAACCCTATAACACTGGAGCTTTAGTTTTAGCTCCATTCTTTCGACTATTATAACTCTTCAACCGTTTGCACAATTTATGTAATTCCAGCCGACTCTGAAGCAAAGGAAATTGGCTTAGTGCAACACTTCACATCGATAAAATGTTTACGTAATCAACTGTTGCAGAGAAAAGCGTCTTTGCATAGCCATGCAACACTTTACTTTTAGCCACAATCTGATGGAATATACGCTAACTGCCTAAACAGATGAAAAGTTACGGTAGTTCAAAGAGTGTGGATTATTTGGCGACATGTACGGTGTGAAAGGCTTAAAACAGTCCTCCATAAAGTTGATAGAAGTTAAAGAAAATTGATAAAGTTAAAGAAAATAAATATTCTTCACAAATGACAAACTTCTTGAGCCTCTTAATTCATCTCAGAGGTCACAGTCTTACAACAGATACAGTTAGGAGTTTCATTGAGTAACTGCTGAGAAAACCAACCCTGCAGCTGCTTGGCTAGCCAACTTATAGCCATCAAATGTTCTCTAAGTAGTTCAAATTACGGTAAGTGTGTTAAATCCACACAAAGTTATCGTTAACCCTTTATCACTAGAGCTTTAGCTTCTGTATTTTGACTACTATAACTCTTTACGCAATTAATGTAAATTCAGCCGATTCTGAAGCAGAGAAAAGTGGCTTTTCACCGTTGTTCAACACTTTATGCTATCAAGGCCGAATTCTTCCCCTACCCCTCCGAATAAAGGAGCATTTGAAGGGAGAGGGGTGTTCAAAATATTATGTATTTTGTTGTGTATTTCTGGGCACTAGCAGTTATGCGCTAATGTAGCTGACCATCAACTATTGATGATGTCATGGAGTATTAATTCTAAGACACTATTTTATGTCTCTCCATTTGGAGGGATAAATGTAGAGGTGGGAGAAGAATTTGGATTGGGTCTTACATGTTGCATATTTGAAAAGCTGCTTTTACATGTTGATCGTGCAAACAGTTAAAGATTTAAAGTATTTCAAAGATCGTGCGACAGGAGTCGCATCTCCAGTGTTAAAGGGTTAAAAATATTACTGTAACACTGTAAGATAACAAAGGGGCTTCTATCTTGATAGTAGCAGTCAGAGAAGTCCCATTCATCCAGAGCTGAGGAGTACTGGCGCTGCAGTCAGTCAGCTGCGGCCTGCTGCCTCCTTCCCCCTGAGCGCCGCTTGTTGATGCTGAGCATGGACTCATTCCTCCAGCTGCAGCTGAAAATGAAGCTCTTCATGAATAGACTCATCAGAGCATCAGCTAATCAGTCATCCTAACAAAGTGGAGCTTATCCTCAATCAGCCCAGACATCAAACTGCTCCACTGCCTGGAACGATACTGGTCCAACTTCCTCGGATTTTCACTGATGCTGCTTAGCATGTAGGCCACAACAAGCCAACGAGGCTTTGATTCTCTATGAATGGGGGGGGGGGTGTCATTTAAGCAACAAACGTGCTGGTTCTATTAGGCGTGTTTTGACGGTGTTGCTGACCTTTGTGTGTGGTTCCAGGGACGGGCGTTTGCAGGCCCCCACTGTCCTCTGTTAGGTCCTCCAGCTGGATAGGAGTTCCATGTGTTACGGCCAGAGTAGAGCTCTGCTGGGTGATACATGCAGCCTGGAATACAAATGGGGCTCAGTGAATACGTAACCTGAATGAGCATGTAGCAACCGGTTTGCAGCTGAAAGATACGCAATATGCTGAATAAAATGCACTTTATGAGTTAGAGGCTAAAAAAAAAGGAACATTTTGTAGGTAATAAAATCTTTCAGGAGGATTGCAGGGATTAGAGAAGGAAGGGGGCAGTTACCAGTCTTGGTCCGTGTTTTGGAGGCCCTCCACTTCACACCTGAGAGCAAGAGGCAATCTGCAGGGGGAAAGAGACAAAACTGCTGGGATAACCACTCACTGCAGCAGAAACAAGGAGAGCATGCATCCCAAACGCTCCTTCCTGTGCTGGAAAGTTATTTATCTGTGTTTGGGCTTCATGTAAATGCTGCAGTCTCCGCTGTATCTGTTCGAGCGGTCATATCATCAGTCAGCCAGAGCACAGCTCTGCTCTCTGCCTCTTTCTAATCACCGCTTCCCAGCAGCCACCACAGCTGGTGGGCATTCAGTGACAGAAGAAAAAAAAACATGGCAGTGAAACCAAAGCCCATGGCAACCTCACTATAAGACAGAAAACAACATGGTGCTGTGGCTTCCCCGTGACATTTCTCTTCACTTTTTACCCAAACAAAGCTCTCGCTCTCATCGTTGACGCCAGACATTCTACTGCAAGTCGCCCACAAACACGACTTCCTGTCTTCACCGACGCTAACGCGTTTGCGTTGCAGCCCTGAAGACTAACTTTGTGCATGCCACACACACGTGCGCTCCCCAAAGCTATTTATAACTCACACAAAGAAGAGCCGTGAACTGCCTTGCCACTTCCCTTATTGCTTCGCACGTTTACTCTACAGGTTTGTTTGTGGCTGCTGCTGCTGCTGCTGCAGCTGTGCAACGCTAACCTTTGTCTGAACGCTGAATGAGAGGAGGTGAGCAGCTCTCTGCCAAGTTCAATTCCAAACAGTTGCTAAAGCAACCAGAAGCCAGACAGTTTGTGGCTTTGGGTGTTCTGGGCTGCTCTAATAAAAGGAAGGAATAAATAACACAATGGGAAGCTGACACCAATGGGTCCAAAACTTTAAATCTTTGTGTGCAGATGACAATACTTCACTAAAGTCCGCAGCTTTCATTTATTCTAAAATAGTTCCACGTGGTCTTTTAATTATAAAGATGACGTTTTAAGCCACTATTGTAGAAAAGAAAAAAAAAAGTGTTGTTTTCCAGGACATAGTTTTTCCAGAGCAATAGTAGAAATTCACCACTGAAGCCACGTTCACACCCTCCACTTAAATGCATCTAAATGAACATTTTGGGCCAACACAAAGCCCTACGCCTGTTTTTAAGACCGTTCTTGATCTCTATGTATAAAATGTACATTCAATGGATGTACGATGAAAGTTCAACCCATTGAATTTGGATCAATCGGGACTTGGATTTGGAAGTGATGTAATGATGGCGTTCCTTTTAATTCACAGAAATGCCAACGGTTTGAAAGTTAATCCTGGAGGAGAAATTAATAATTGTGGAATTACAGTTGCAGGAGAAAATATGTGAACCCTTTTGAATGACATGGTTTTATGCATAAACTGGACACCTGATTGTGTTCAATAAAAACATAAATTGGTGTGATTTAAACATGCAATGTTTTTCTCCATCATTGTGATTTAGATCAGGGGTTGGCAAACTAGGGCCCTTGGGATGGATCTGCATAAATTTGTGACTTTTTTATTCCACTCTTAAGCAGTCTTTACTCCTATCTGGTTATGTGTGGCTTGGAAACATTAAATATTTGAGTTTGTGATTTTTACACTTTTTCGGTTAGCCTACAAACTGACCCGGCCCCACATCAGAGAACAAAACGGCTATGTGGCCCTCACAAGAAAACGTTTAGGGACCCCTGATTTAGATTGAGGCATAAAACAAACAGAAATTGAGGTACTCCCAAAGGGATCACATACTTTCTCTTGCTACTAGGAGGATCACTAGCCACGGTTATTCAATCTGAATAAAAATCACCCAGAAACACAATTGTATCTTAATTTTATTTATATTTGTCAATCATTGTCAGAAAATGAACGCAATTTTCATCAGAGTGGGTCTTAAAACAAATGTATTTAAATAATGATCCCAGACAAAATACATTTTAGACATTCTCATCCCCCCAAAAATGGACATCTATACATCTTTCTAGTTTTACTGTAGGGACCCTTTAACATGCAAACGGAGCTGACTGTACATGCAGCTTTTACAGGCAGACAAAAGCATGCAGTTGCAGCACGAGGAGAGGCCAGAGCCGACCAGCTTTGGTGCAACACTGCACAGACAGACCATCTGTTGTTGACTCTGCTGCAGACTAGAACACAGACTTTTGTTACAGTGTTGCTGGGGGTGCTGTCAGTCAGCAGCAGCTTCAAACCCACTCCGTGCACTGCAACGGTGTGTGCACGCGCTTGCAATATTAAAGCCATGTGCGGCGGGTTAATGCAAGACATCTGGCCAAATGATGTCATTTTGCAAAACGGGTTAACATCAGCATGCACAGATGATATTCCTGCACAAAAGGAGCCTCTATGCAAGTGATTGTTGACTTAGCAGTGCAGCTAGTCCCTGCAACTCCGCTCCAGCTCATTTGTCACCGGGTGGTGGTTGCTTTGAAATGCAACACCGTGGGGGTTTCGCCAGTCTTACCTTGCAGTGACTGCCGAGAGAGAAGGGGGGCAGACAGACCCTCTGGTCCGAACTCAGAGACGTCGTCAGTAGGGAAAAGAACTCTTCAGGCCCTGTAAAAGACTGGCATACGGAGACACATGTGGTGAGGAAACAGAGAGCAGTTTTTGGCAGAGCGTTTTTTACAGAGACCAATCAAACGGGGGCCTCAGGTGGAGCTGCAACTATTCTTATCTCCATTGTTACAAAACTAACAAAGAACCCGACTTAAAACAGCAACTTCTGACATTCTTCTTCACTCTTGCCTTACTACTTGCTTCAACACGCTTTTTTTTTTTGCCTTGATACCCAATATCCCTAGCTTTCCCTTTTTTAAACTCCCCCCCCCTCCTTTCCGAGTCTGCCTATGCCTAACCCTCCCTTTTCTCTGCACGCCGGGTACTCGTATCCCCGGCAACCGATGATATCATTTCGTCCAGAGCTGGGAGGAAGGCCTCCAGCGAGGAGGGGAGTTTTTGCATTTGTTTGTGATGTTTGACATGGGGAAAAAGGGGGGGGGTTGCACAGACATGGAGCTTTAAATGTTTGATTCCGCCAAAATGCCGGTTGCATCTGTTGGGATAAACACTGCAGGGGTGGAGGTGCAAACTTTGCAGCCTGTGTCGCCTCTTCTTACGACGCTGCTGCATTGTTTTATCTGTGCAAAAGACAACTCTACCATAAAAGGAAGCAACAGCGGCTGCAGCAGCAGCAGACCAGTTGTGCCTCCAGTGGCTCCTTCTAAAAGCAAGAAGGATCCAACGGCCGTGGAGCAACAATGTTCAGAGGTGGACGGGGCAGCAAATTCCACCAGGAGCAGGAATATACATTTGTGAGCCGAATATCAAATTTGTTGCTAAAAATACCACCCTGAGCCTGACCCCCCCCCCTTCTCCATTTTCTGTACAGCTCCCCAGCTCCATAAAGCAGAGCCCTCAGAGGGGTGCTGGAATGTACCAATGCAAGGTCAGGAGAGATAGAAAGAGGGAAAGAGGAGCTGGGAGGAGGAGGAGGAGGAGGTGGGCAAACAATGCCAAAAAAAAAAAAAAAAAAAAGAGGAAAAAAAAATACTGATTTTTGTGAACAAAGAGGCAGGTTGTCAGATTTAGGTGAGACTGAACGTGCGCGTGCAGTGGTAACCTAGAAAGAAAAGTAGTCCCCCCCCCCCCCTCCCCCGAGCTAAAAGAAGACTGTGGGTTCCTCCTGACACCTTCTTTTTGTCGAAAATAAAATGAAACTAAAGCAGGAATTTGACACAAACAGAAGCGACATTGAAAGTGTTGCTTGAAAAAAATTAAAGCCCCGTGTCTAAACAGAAGAATGCGAGCGTGAGGCGGAGTGGAGCCTGTAGTCCCGTGCAGTACGTGACACAGTTCAGGCATCACTCTGAAGGAGGGTACTAGCTTCCGCTCGCTGCTGTGGGGCACACCGGTGTGTCACACTCATCAACAAAAACACAAACACACTGTTTATTACACGATTAGCAAAACAACACCGCTGCTACAACGAGCTTTTTACATTTAAAGGGATTTTGTGTGTGTGCGCGTGCGCAAACCCTTCCGCTTGACTGTGCAGCAGTTAGCAGACAGACACCCGCAGTGTTGCTCACTTCGAGGCGTAAATACACCGAGAGTTTAAAAACAAATTAAAACACACGCCGCTCATGCGAGCGCGCGCGCATAGTACATTTCCATTCAACTTTGCCCGTCTTTCACGGCCCAGGCTTTACCTCCTTTTCTCCTCTTTGTCTCAGGAGCCCTCTGCTCCCCTTTTCCTCCCTTTCACTCCTCGCCACCTTGTCTAACCCGGTCCTCTCCTCTATCTCCTCTCTTCCCCTCGCCTCCTCTTCCTGTTTCCACTCCACTCTCCGATGCTGGGGCTCAGGCTCTCATAGCAGAACGGACTAATCCACGTGCAGCGACCGAGGGGCGGGCCGAAAGGGCTGTCAATCAAAAAAGTAGTCAATGAGAAGCGAGAGGGGCTTTAATAGCAGGAGGCGGGAGGGGGGGAGTGGGCTTCATTCCCCTTCCCGTGTGTGTTGTGTGTACATGTGTGTGTACATGTGTGTGTACAGTTGTGAGTGCGGGTGAGTGGGAACACAGCCAATACAGTAGAAGAGATATTTAAAATCCCTCCGCAGCTGTGAGTTAGTCCCTGCGAGTTAATACAGACAGTTCCCTCCAATTCCCGCATTGACCTGTTCATTTATTGTGCACACTCGTTAGTAATTCACATAAAGCTGTTCTAGCAAATATTCTTGAAAAAAAAAAAAAAAAAAAAAATTGGCTGCCATTTTGTTACGACTGGTACCGTCTAAACCTTCCCAGAAAACATATCTACTGTATTTTATATTATTCCGTGACTAATAATGGTACAGTCTGACTCGTTCTTTGAGATCTGCATTATTCTTTTTTGGAAAGTGTAGACAAAAATGGTGACAAGATGGACTACTAGTCTGAGCGGAGCTTGATGAGAGGTGACGGGATAACCAGCGGGGGCGGGGCTCCGGCCTGTGTGGCACACAAAGCAAAGGAAGCGGTGACTCCTCCGCTAATTCCACCCTTTACCGGCTAATTGAAAAGCAGACGCAGGTGTCGGTTTGGGACTCCACCTAAAGTACAGATAAAAAGGAGAGCGGATGTAGACATAATTGTGGGCAAGTGTGAAATGATGGAGGAGCCTAATCACTTCTTTTTTATATCCTTGAACTGCCTTAGCAACAGCTCCAAATCAGCCCTAATTCCATTGGTCAGCTTTCAACCCCGTGCGGGTATTTTGACCAATCAGCAGGCGCTGGGGCAAAAAGACCCAGAGAGGATTCCATATTACTGAAAATCAGTCTCAATGCTCCCCCTGGTGGTTAATTATTGAACAAGCACCTACCTCCCTGTTGAGTTTTCATTTTTTTTAAAGAAAAAATACATATTTGTTTTGACAGTTGAAATGTTAAATGTTAAAATGTTAAAAATATTCCTGAAATGCACTCTTGACTTAATTTGATTTAAGGAAAATTCACATTATGTATATCAGCTGGAATAAATGATATAAATATACAATTAAAATATTTAATGTAAAATTATGTCCTTCAGAGTAAAAAAAAATATTTGACACATTTGACATATGTTTGAAAAAGCTTTTTTTGTTGTTGTGCTTATTCAAAATATTTCATACTACTATGAAGAGCAAACCATGTATCTTATTGTCTTACATAGCGTTAACAGTTTTAGCCACATATATTCAAATTGCACTGGATATGTTAATGCATGTTTAATTACAATTTTTATTTTGAAATGGGGAAACTCAAATACAAGCCTATACTCCCTCCATGAGGAGAACATGTGGAATTGCACAGAGTCCTTTAACCGAGCTGACAATTTCATGGCAGTTTTTCAAATTGACAAGGATTCGCTTTGTTCTTAAAAGATTTTCTCTTCTCTGGAGAGTACTTTTACCCTATATAACCATACATATCATATTTGATACAATACTTTTCTGAGACCCTTATCTTATTGGCATGAAACAAACATTCCATTGTATATAACTTGGTAAATGTTTTCTTCCCGTGGTTCATCATTATTCCTCTTGGGGCAGTAGAGGTCTTTTCAAAATGGCTGCTTACATGACGTCTCGCAAGCACTTTCAGCGGGAAAAGTTTAGCTAATTTTCAAAACTTTATGGTAAGAAAAATGTATCTCTCTGTCATTCAGTTTTTTTCCCAAATAATTTGTTTGTTCTTTTGAAATAATGCAAAGCGTGTTGATAATTAATTCTTTATATTGCACCATGTTAAAAATATGTGAAAAAAACATCTTAATTCCAGAAATAAAATAACGTTTTCTATTTGATCCAGAGGGCTTAACATCGTTAAGTTACACAGATGTATGACAGATAACG
Organism: Oryzias javanicus; assembly: GCA_003999625.1. Classification (NCBI taxonomy): domain Eukaryota; kingdom Metazoa; phylum Chordata; class Actinopteri; order Beloniformes; family Adrianichthyidae; genus Oryzias; species Oryzias javanicus. The sequence goes on from CM012450.1 coordinate 11,407,773, forward strand.
CATCTTTGGTCACAATTACCCTTATGGGTCGATACGTCTGTGGGCAACAAAAAATCCTGCATGGAGCATACAGAAAATATCATGATTGTCGACCACTTCAATGTTTCAACGTTAAGATCTCTTTGCTTCCAACTGAAGAGGTAATCTATAAACCTAATAGGTAGAAATGGTGAATTATGTTTGTCTTAACTGCCTCTTCAGTCCCAGCAGCATAAGTTACAATTGACGTAACTCAGGATTAGATGAGAGGCTAGATGCTTCCAACAACGCTGACTTATTAGGGCAGTGAGACACTGGCTAATCTGACACTCTCCATTTGCATGAAATAGGCCTCAGCTTTAAGTCGGTGGAATAACTTTTTATATCCTCCACGTTTTATACTTTTGAAATGTTCTATAACTGTCCTTAGATGTGCAATGTTACCGATTAGCAAACTTTTGGATTGGGGGAAAAAAAAAACACAGTTGGACACAGAATACTTTGGTCATAAAACTACCCCAAAACGTACTAACTAATTGATAATAAGGATGATCATAACTAGAGCTGGAGAGAAATGTGTGCGTAGCCTCAAGGCGTGGAATATCAGTTGGATGATGAAACAAAGAGAAATGCAAAAATAAAAAGAAGAAATTTTCGCAATAAAGCTCGTTCTGTTGAAACCCCGAGGATGAGACGCCCTGGAAACAGGAGGACGCCTTCAGATGGTTTAATTGCTCTGCATGCAGAGTGATGAAGAAACAGGTCAAGAAGCCATTCGGATTGAAAAATTCACCTTCAACTGACTTCAGATGAAGGCAATTTACCTCATACGTAGAGGAAAATCTTTCAAAGTTTAATGCAACTCTTGCTTCTTTGGGTTGGAAGACAAAATTATTCCTACGCACAACAGAACAAACAACAAGAACTTGGGGAAAGAACAACAAAAGTCTCTTTCTGATAGCAACAGCAGGTCATGAGTGGACGTCGATGCAGAGTTTTGCATGCCAGCACTACGGAGTAAAACTGTCATGCTTTATCTTACTTTTGTGAGCTTATCCTCCAGTCTCAGAGAAGAGCAGCGTATCTTTGAGCCACAGTGGCCTATTGTTCAAACCCAGAGAGCCAGAACAGTTTGCATTTTACAAGGCACCCTGTATAGCATGCCCTCATACAGAAGAAGGAATAAGTATTTGATCCCCCTCCAGTCTGTTGTCCTACTGGTAAAGAATGGGTGAGAAAATCAAGAAATTGACTTGAAGAATTTATATAAATTTATTTGCATTTCATTGAGAGAAATACGCATTTGAACCCTCTTGCTGGAAAGACAACACTTTGTGGCAAACCTTCTACACTCAGACACCCCCTAACCTCTGCATGTTAATTGATGAGGAAGCAAGTCACCAAAACAAACTCAATTGGAAGTTAGTTATTTTAATAAAAATCTGGATCTGGGTCTCTGACATGAAAAGACAAAGCCACATACATATCCGCCAGGTGTTTTTTGGTGGAAAAGTACTGATTAGTTCCTTGAACTAAATTGGCTTCAACTTGTCTGGAGCTCCATGTGGGTTAATGTAATCTTGTATAAAAGTATTAAAAAAAACCTTCATTTAGAATTAAAAAAACAATCATTGATCAGGTTTATACACATATCAGGGGGAATTTTGATCCTCTCTACAAATGATTGTAAGTCATTAAGATTCTTGGCTGTTTGACAACTCTCCATTGGTTTTCTAGGATTGAGGTCCAGAGACCTTGAATACTTCTTGTGCCATTCCTTGGTTGTAGGTTTTGGGTCATTATCCTGTTGTGATCCATTTTAAGACTTCTACTTAAGAAGGGAAGGAGGTTCTCTCTTGAGATTTGACATTACATGGAACCGTCCATTCTTCATCCACGTGGTAATGATGAGTTAGTACATTTTTATTTCTATATCACCTATTTCAGATCAAAGTCACAATAGTAAGAAAAACAAAAAATGGTAACAAATCACCACACGCATTATTAAAGACAAAAAAAGAGGTAATAGTAAAAGACAAAATCGGATCAAGTAAAAAATCTTCTGAAAAAAAACATGTTAACTTAAATTTTAAATTACTCCACAGAGACATAATGCCAAAGGGAGGCTGACGAGGAGTGACAGATTGAAAGGCAAGGTCTCCTCTGGTTTTAAAGCAAATTTTTGGAATTTTGTGAAAGTTTTTGGTTTGGTAACCTAAGGAATTGGGAGTTAAAAGGTCAGCAATGTATACGCAGGAGTTTGTCCATGCAAGACCCTAAAACAAGAGGTAACTTGTAAAATCAACTCTCAATTTAACTGGGAGCTGATGTAAAGAGAAGAGTATTGGCCCCTCTTAAAAGCCTTGCCGGTGAAGTAGCCCTGTGCAAAAATAAATAAATAAATCATAATGTTTCCACCTTGACAGTAGGGACAGTAGGGATTGTGTTATTGGGGTTGTAGATAGCATTTCTCTTCCTCCAAACCTGACGAATTGCCAAAGGAAAATTTTGTTCTCATCTAAATCATGAAGGTGTTCATTGACAAACTTAAGGTCTATACATGTGTCTACTCAAGCAGAAGGACAGTGGAACGTATTAAAGTGTTCCCAATGTTTTTCTTGGTGACTGGGGGTTCCCGCTGCTTTGATAACTAACTCTTTCCTTGTAGTTTAAGGCAGATTTCTCTCTGTTTTCTTGGTCATGGACTATGGTGATGTTCTTGGATTTTGGCACAACCGCACTAAAAGTTGTGGCTGTTACCCTAACCAGCCTCTTGGAGGCCATTCCAGTCTTGTGCTGGTCTACAATCTTCTCCCTCTTGAACCCACTAAGAGCTCTTTGGCTATTCATTCTTCAGTTTAGATGTCAGGTTGTTTAAGAGTTTGTGTGAACCAGAACTCTGAATAGTCACTAGGGGTTCAAATACTTATTTCACTCAATAAAGTGGAAATTGAGGATTTCTTGATTTTTTATTTCTTACTGTTCAAATGAACCAACTGTTAATATGACAGACTGTCCATTTCTTTTTCAGTGGGCCAACCTACAAATGCAGCAAGAGATCAATTATTTATTACCTCCACTATATGTTTTTTTTTTCCCAGCAGTTTTCTGTAAGTTTAGAAAAGTGAGACTTCTGCAGCTGCAGATGTCAATAAAGTTTTGTATAGTTTCTATTTCCTCAGAAAAGGATAAGCAGCAGAAACGTCTGGAATTTTGAGTACACTGATGTAAATGAGTAGTTTACATTTTGCATTTGTGAACTGATACCCATCTTCATGCACCAGAGGCCTCTCTGATGGATTCCACTCCATATTTGCATATCAGCTGGCACATTTAAATCCTGACTGCAATGGTTTTCTTTCATTGTCCCAGCATCCACGGCTCTCATTTCCAGACTTTCCAGGAGACGCTGAGGATGTCGACCCCCCTGGTTTTTACTCTGCTGTTTTGCCATCTGGCCTCAGCGATGGTCGTTCATGATTTCAACCAGGTGGAGCTGTGCAAGAACTCACTGTACATGGGGACCCCACCGCGGGGGTTCACCAGCCCCACGCTGAAGAAGATCTGCCAGTTCTACGCTGACAAACCTCGATATGTGACCCTGTACGATCCTCACGACAGGATCCCAGTTTATTCAGCGTACACCTTCAAGAAAACCGAGGGGGACAGGCGTGTGGATTACCCTTGGATGTATGAGCCACAGGTCAGTTAGAAACAGGAAAAAATATTTTTTTTTTTTAAATTTCAGCCTATTAATGTTTTGTTAAAAAAGATCAGGGCCATTGAAAAAGAAGCATAGATTTAAATATATATATATTTGTTTCCCTCTAAACTGTAATTCAGAAATTTTGATTCTGGGAAACATAAATTAGAATTTTTGTAATTAAAGGGCAAAACATGCATTTAAGGTTAAATTTCTGACAAAAAATTTGGAACTTTGACAAAAAAGCCAAATTTTTCAGGAAAAAATACAGATTTTCAAAGAAAAAACTATTCCAAGAGAAAAGGCTAAATTTTATCATCAGTCTTGATAAATATAGCCACAATTTAGAGAAAATTCCAACATATCATTGGATAAATGACACAAAAATATGAGTTCTAGGAAGAATAAACAGTAGAAATTTAAGGAAATCAGTTAAAATATTATGAAAAAAATAGAATATTTGCAATAAAATGTCAAAATTACAAGTACATTTTATGGAAACTGTTCAACATTCAGGATAAAACAACTGAAATTTGATAGAATTCCAATAAAAATAGGACATTTCCAGAATAAAAGTCTGAAATATGGGATCAAAGTAAAAAATCTGAGCGAAAAAGAAAAAGTTAGGCATACAAAATAAAGTTATTGTTATTTATGCTTTTAACCTCTGGAGTTTTTGTCTTTTAACTTGTGAAGTTGCTCGTGGAGTCTGTCTGTGAAACGTGCAATATAAACAAACGTACTCAAGTCAAAAAATAGTTTTACAAAAGATTATAAAATATTACACCCTGATGTTTCTGTTTGTTGTTGACAAAACTTTGAAAAAAGTCAAAAACTGAAGACATAATTCTGAAATGTAATTAAATAAAGTCAGGACCAAAAATGATCAGATTACTGCTCTGCCCTGAAAGAAAACAAACTAAATTAACATCTAACATTCAGCTAAAGGTGTGAAGATGTTATATAAGCTGCTATTTGTTCTACAACGGTCTTCATTAAAGTGGAATGTGAATTTTGGTGTAGTAAAAGAGTTCATCCTGTGTGCCTTTAGCTTGCAGAAGTGGACGGAAACGGGAACATGCTGCCGTTTCCCACCGGTTACCTCCACATGAAGTTTGAGGACAGCCAGGCTGTGCTGGATGACTACTCTGACGTGGTTCTGTACGAGAGAGGCCACCTGAACCCGGACCAGCACCAGTCCACCCCTCACGACCGCGCTGCCACCTACACCCTGACCAACGTGGTGCCGCAGATCCGCGAGTTCAACATCGGACCGTGGCGCGAGCACGAAGAACGGATCCGGGTGCGCCTCAACAACTTCTGCCGCGGCACCGCCTTCATCGTGACCGGGGTGACCACCACGGGCCACGCCATCCACCGCAACAACCAGAGGCGGGTGGGCATCCCCGAGGACGTGTGGTCCGCCTACTGCTGCACAGACTACGACCGCAACGCGCCCCACGACGTGCGCACCCTCTTCCCGGCCCACGCGGCCTTGGCCAAAAACGCCAAGGAGGGCAACAGCATTCACGAGATGACGGTGCAGGAACTGGAGAGCTTCCTAATAGGCCACATCAACGTGGACAAGAACCTGCAGATATTCTATGACAACTGCAGAGCGCCGTCACCGCTTCCTGTGTACTTGCAGCACACCATCTGAGTGCAGCAGCCTCAACTCCACCTCTTTGACCTTGTTGGCTTGCCTTACTTATTTCCATCTGTGTTTGTCCTCAATAAAACTTTCAAATGTCCTAATTAGTTTAAAAACCATTACTTCTGTATAGGACAAAACAAGAATTGACTAATTTAATAAAATATATTCATGAACTTTGTTGTGTTTTTGTTTTTTTGATAAAAATATATTTCAAAAAATACAAATACTGACAGACTTTTAAATTTTATTGTCCATTAAAGAAAAAAAACAATGTAGAATTTCAATAATATATATATTTTTTAACTTTTGTTTGTTTATTTCCCTAAATCTTTCCAAGTTCTCCATCCAGCAAAAATACAATTTAAAAAAGTGAATCTGATTTCGTGTGAGTGCAAATCATTTAGTTAAAGCTCCACTAACACTTTAAGTACCTTCCAGTAATCCTGCTGACCAGCATATACATTTTTTAATAAATGACTAGCAGCATAAATGTTTTTCTGATTAAGTTTTAAAACTCGATTAGACATTTATTGCTCCCAAATTGGAGGTCCTCTATCATGTAATTCATCAACAAGTAATAAAAAAAAATTAATGTAACTTAAAAAATCAATTGATAACCTAATAAATCTGTTAAAAAGGCTTACAAACCTGTATTCTAAGAAACCAATAAAATAGCCTCCATGGACCGCACAACACTGCCATCTGGTGGTAAAACCTAAAAACTACCGTTAGATAAAAGGCTTGAGGTGATGTAAAAAGACTGATTCTCCTGCAATGTCAGTCACTGCTGTGGAGAAGGAGCTCAGACAGTTATCGCTGGATTAGATTTTGAGTGACTGGTAAAGTAGGGGTATTGATGGGGAAGAAAATAGCGGCATGTTTGTGGTTATTTTGTGCAGCAGCTGAATAAACACAGATGACTGCATCACGGTCCTCGGCACAAAAGCTGTGCTTGCCAAGTTCTTTGGAAATGAAAGTCATTTAGATTTGAGCAAACAGCATGACAATAAGGGGTTTGCTTTGAGTAAATGTCTGTCTGGAGGCAGTAAAACTGGACTTCAGGTTTTTTTTCTATTCTAAATGGGTCTTACTTTATGACAATTTGACATTTTTTATAATGAAACAACTGCAGTTCTCTCAGTAAATCTATTGCTACCTTCACATGAGTGTGTGACGCACTTTAGCTTGCCCATGGTGTGGCTAACTGATGCTAGCACATGTTCTCACAGCTGGAAGAGGTTTGGTCTTGCTCCAAACTTTTTCTTTCACTGCTCTGTTCCCATATATGTAAGGCCTGTTTTCATAGAATTCTCGCTGCTCACAAACTGCAAATTATTGATTTCTTTTCCATGAACTAAAGGGAGGCCGTCAATATGTCACTACTAAATCCAGGTGAAAGTTTGACTTGGTTTAGTCCTCAACGCGATTTCAAAGGTCAGGCATTTTTGTAAATATAACCCCAAAAATGTTCATAGAAACTTGCATAGTGATGTGTGAACACAAGAGTTTTAAAGCCCAAAACAAGAGTTAACTTTTCATTGAAAGCGGGGATTCAGATTGTTTTAGCCATGAGTGTGAAAATTGTGGCCTTATTGTTTTTAATAAACCCCGATTGAATGTTTGACATTGAAGCCCAAATGTTAAACTGTTCTTCAGCCACCTCAAAAAACAAAACAAAAAAAAAAAACGAAAGTGAGGTTATTGCCTGTGGAGCTGAAGAGAAACGGTTGGAGGTCACCACAGAGCTTCAATCTATTCTTCTAAACTGTGAGGATTGTGAACTTTTGTGTGTTTTTCCTTTTAGTTACGCCATGGTTTTTGGTTCGGTTTTGAATTGTTCCTCAGTCACAACAATTTCAGATTTGTCTTCATGTCAGTTTATTACCCTCAGTCTACAGTGGTGCAAGGTCTCCAACGAGAGAGGCCTGTGATTTTCATCATACACATAACTCAACCATTAGAAGCAAAATGAGAAATAAATCTTTTTCTGATTTTCACAGAAATTATTTTCAAATTACAGAGGAAAATAAGTTCATAGTCACCTCCAAACCTGTAACTTCTTCTGTAAGAGGATCCTCTGTCCTCCACTCATTGCCTGTATTAATGGCACCTGTTTGAACTCGTTATCTATATAAAAGACACCTGTCTACCACCTCAAACAGTCACACTCCAAACTCCACTAAAATCTCAGAACAACATGGGGGACCCAGTGAATGACCTGCAGAGAGCTGGGACCAAAGTAACAAAAGCTGCCATCATAACACACTACAAACCCTGCAGTGCCAGTACATGCACATGGCCACCAGACAGGCCAGAAACTCAGTTTGGTGATGGATACAGAACAAAATGATGCTAAACACATTCAGGCAGTCATAAAATCAGCCCAGTATTGTCTTGAAAATATTTCAAGGATTAAAGATCTGACGTCTAAGCAGGAGCTGGAGAAACTAGCTCATCTTTAGTCAACTTGACAAACGTAAGCTCACAACACCCTCGAAAATGAAAAGTGCTTTAAGAAACCAATGGATTGAAAGTATTGGTCACAGCAAGGTCAATATTAGTTCAAGACACATGAAAAAATAAGGTCAATTTTCTAATATAACCAATTTCCACAATAAAATACACCTACTGATATTTTGCATCCAAGCAGACTGTAGAGATCAAAATAGCAAAAACAACACACAACACAAACAGGTGACGGTGGCTCAGGTGGTAGAGCAGGTCGGCCAGTGATTGAAGGATAGGCGGTTCGATTCTCGCTCTCGCCAGCCAAAATGTTGTTGTGTCCTTGGGCAAGACACTTAACCCTACTTGCCTCCAGTGTGGCTCCTCTGGAGTGTAAATGTGTAAGAATGTCCCGGTGATGGTCAGAGGATCTGTAGGCGTGAATTGGCAGCCACGCCTCTGTCAGCCTGCCCCAGTGCAGCTGTGGCTACAGTAGTAGCTTACCATCAGCAGGTGTGAATGAATAATTAGTATTCATTGTAAGTGCCTTGAAAAGCGCAGATAGATCTAATCCATTATTATTATTATTATTATTAAAGACAAACATATACACACAGATCAATGTAGTGGGCTGACTACGGTTGGGGGGGGGGATTGTCGGGTGTCTATAGGCAGAGAGCAGCTGGCGACAAGTCTAGATGGTCGATGTCTAATTCATTATAGAAGCTCTAAATAACCACAGCCGAGCAGGAGGGCCTGGCGTAAAAAACCCCCCAAAAAACTCAGGTTTGGTGTGAACTGGAGGTGATTCTGCATACTCTGCGTTTCTTCCGCATGTGGTGTGAATCAGGGTAAATCCGATTTTTGTTGCTTTTGATTTTAACTTGCAAAATGAATGAAGGAATGATACACAGATTAGGGTGGGGCCCAGAAGCCACTTTGAATTATGGGTGAAAAATCCAGATATGTCACTTTTTATCAGAGGGTGCAACATTTTTTAGGGCGTATTCACACTGAATGCGGCAGGCCCGTCAAATTTGTGTCTGCCGCTTCTTTTTTGACGCCTATCAAATTTACTACTCTTGCCTTGATGCCATTTTCTGAAATGTTTGAGCCCAGTTGCTGTGATGGCATCAGAGATGTTGATTCTTGATGTTGATTCTTTTTCTTGGTCTTTTAATAATCATTGCCTGTCTGTCCTGAATAAGGTTGCCCCTCTTAAATCTAAAACTTCTACTCGTAAAAATTACTACCCTTGGATGAATCAAAATATCATGGAATACAAGAGAATGTGTCGCAAGGCTGAACGTCTGTGGAAGTCGACTAAGTTAGAAGTGCACAGGCTCCACTTAAGAGAGCTGACCTCATCACTCAATGAAACAATTAAGCAGGCGAGATCAGACTATTTTTCTAATCTGGTGAACACAAACAAGAAAAATCCAAAAATCTTGTTTGAAACCATCCATACCATTGTATCGCCTTCTGTTCTCCCAGTGCCTGTTTATACAAAAAGTGACTGCAACAAATTTTTACATTTCTTTGTGGAAAAAATTAATAACATCAGGGCTAGTATAACACTACCTTCGGGTACTGTGCTTAGTGCTCCCTCTTCCTCTTTTTTATGGACTTATTTTTCACCTGTGACTCTGGAAGATGTTAAAGTTCTTCTAAAAACACTAAAACCCTCTTCCTCCCCTCTTGATATTGTACCAACCTCACTGTTTTTGAAATCATTTGATGTACTTGGTCCACAGGTTGTCAAACTGATAAACATTTCATTGTCAACTGGTGCAGTGCCAAACTCTCTCAAACAGGCAGCATTAAGTCCAGTATTAAAGAAGCCAAATTTGGATCCACTGGAGCCAAGCAGTTATCGGCCAATATCAAAACTGACGTTTTTAGCTAAAATTATGGAGAAAGTGGTTGCAAGTCAGATGACAGTCTTTGTGAATAAATGTGGTATTTTAGATCAATTTCAATCTGGGTTTCGTAAACTACATTCTACTGAGACTGCTCTTTTAAAAGTCTCAAATGACATTCTGATGTCTGCAGACTCGGGTCAATACACAGTTTTGGTTTTGTTAGATCTATCCTCAGCCTTTGACACAGTTGATCATAAGACGTTATTATGTCGACTACAAAATGATTTAGGAATTCTGGAACTGTACTTTCATGTTCTTTCTACTTACCTGTCCAACAGAACGATCGTCATGTGTGCTAATAACTTATTTTCTGAAGTCGCCCACCTGTTGCATGGTGTCCCTCAGGGCTCAGTTCTAGGTCCAATCCTATTTCTTCTGTATATAAACCCGCTTGGAAAAATCATTAGTAGTTTTAAAAATGTGTCTTACCATTTATACGCTGAGGACCTCCAACTGTACTGCTCTTTCAGTGAGTCTGAGTTTCACAAGTTAGATGATTTATTACTTTGCCTATCATACATCAAAGACTGGCTAAGTCTCAATTATCTTCAACTAAACGAAAACAAAACAGAAACCCTGATTATTGCCCCTGAGCATCAAGCCACCTCCATTAAACACCACTTAGGCTCCTTCGGCTCCACCTGCAAATCTACCCTCAGAAACCTCGGTGTAATGTTTGATCAAGCCATGTCCTTCAATAATCATTGTAAAAATTTGGTCAAAAACTGTTTTTATCACTTGAGGAACATCTCTAAGTTGAGAAAAATGGTAAATAAGGCTGACCTGGAGACTGTGGTCCATGCTTTTATTTCATCTTGTTTAGACTATTGTAATTCCCTTTTTACTTGTTTTAATCAGTACATCGCCTTCAGCTGGTGCAAAATGCAGCTGCTAGACTTTTAACTGGATGCAACAGAAGAGCTCATATTTCACCTGTTTTATCTTTTTTACACTGGCTTCCCATTAGTTTTAGAATTGATTTTAAAATTTTAATTTTGACTTTTAGAGCTCTTAATGGACAGGCCCCTGATTATATTTCCCAGCTAATTGTTCCTTATGTTGCTAGCCGCTCCCTTCGGTCCTCAGCTTTGAACCTTCTCAGAGTCCCGAAGACTCGTTACAAAACTCGTGGTGACCTTGCTTTCCAAGCAGTAGCCCCAAGACTGTGGAACGCCCTGCCCTTGTCACTCCGCCTGATTGACAATGTTGATACTTTTAAGAAGCAGCTAAAGACTTTGCTTTTTAAAAGAGCTTTTAGTTAATTGTGCTGTACTGTTTTAATTACTGTTTTAATCTGTTTTAATTTTTTGTCATTGTTTTACTCTGTAAAGCACTTTGTGATTTTATCTGTGAAAGGTGCTCTACAAATAAAATGTACTTACTTACTTGATGGCCCACCCACGGAGCAAATGCTGAAGTTAAAGTTAAAGTTAAAGTCCCATTATTTGTCACGCACCTGGGTGTATGAAATTTGTTCTCTGTATTTGACCCATCCCCTGGGGGAGCGGTGAGGTGAAGAACAAAAAATTTTGACTCTCTTTCAAAAAATGACATTAATAATATTATAAATTTTATAATATTTATAATATAAAAAATGAACATTGAGACTTGCCGCCTCTGCTGCGTTAGTTTTGAATGCACCATTAGTGCTCAAAAAAGGTAAAAAAAGAAAAAAAAACGAAAAGCCCCAATTTCGGGGCACCAAACTATAGTTAAATTAGGGTAAAACAGGGTGAGGTTTGTGAGCTGTGCATGTTTCTGCTTCCAGAAAACGGATGGATGAACCCCTGACTTTTGTCATTTTTCTCTTAAAAACTTGCTTTTGTTGCCCGGAGCTGTTCTTCCTGTGGTTGCATTCAGATCTATTTCACAGTTCACAACTGTGATGCAGGATTTTTTTTTTCTGATGGAAAAATAAAAGATTAGAAATGAATCTGAAAACAATCTTTGCTTTATCTAAGACTGTGAGATTTAAAAAAACAACAATGACGAAGTAAAGAGAGTTCTGCATTTTTCTGACAACATCAATTCTACTTTTTGTAGGTCAATAATTCTTGAACTTTTTGTTTTTTTAAGAAAAAAAATAAAACATGAAGACTTTTAATTGCAATTGAAAAAATCCACTATTTGAAAAAAAAAACAAGCTTAAAAATGGACTTCGACTTTTTTTGCCACTTTATTAAAATTAAAATCATAAACCAAGACTCAAATGCAAAGCAGAGTCGCTGCTCAAAGGAAAATGCTCATGATGTTACGTTCAGTGGCCATAAAGTCCAAAATCACACAAAATTCCAAAAATGACAACACAACAAATAAAGTACATGTGTCTTTGCTGCCTTTTGTTTCTCTGCATCCCTAGTATTGCAGAAAAGTTTGCAGTATTTTTTCAGCAACCGAAATAATTCTTTGTAATGACAAAACATTGGTTCTTAAGGGGTCTGCACACTGTGGCTCCAGAGCCACTTATGGCCCTTCTACTGCTCCACTGTGGCTCTCTGATTGGATGATGAGGTTTGATTTTTGATGTGTGAGTTTCTTCAAATCTCAAAAAACCCTTTTGGCTGGAAAAGTTAAGTTATTTTCAAAAAAATCTGGTGAAAATAACTAATCATGCAATTGCTTTTCATTTTCTTTAAATTATTTGGTGTTTTGAAAGAATACAACATTTGTTGAGAATTTATTGTTCCATGTTAAAAATGTGGGGTTCAAATCTGATGCAGTGGGTAAATAGGTGTATCTTTTCCTGAACATTCATGTTTATATTTTAAACTAACAATATTGTGAACAAAAACTTAACAAATCAAAAGGTTTAAGAAACATTGAAACTATGAATTTGATGCATGTCTTGTGGGGCCCAGATGACCCCAATTTCAATGTACACATGCCTAGGATAGCACAAACACTTTTTGGTTTAACCCAGTCTTCACCCAACTAAGGATGTTGTTAAAACAAGAATATTTTAAGCTAAAAAGAAACTATTTTTGAACACTTGTTCACATTTAAAGGAAAATAAATTTGAAGCACATGATACCGTGCTACAGATTTACCCATAGTTTTTAGAAAAAAGAGACAATTACAATTTTTCAGACATTACTGGGTTCATGTATTCAGCAAAGCATTTCATCATCATTCCACTAGGGGCGGCAGAAGGGCTTTTGCTGCTCATTTCAAAATGGCTGTTTCTATGAAATCTCAAAAACATTTTTGACGGGAAAAAGTTTGGCTGATTTTCAAAACTTTCTGGTGATAATAAATTCATTGGTATTATTTTTTATAAATAAATGCTTGCTTCACTGAAACAAAGTAAATATAATTGATTCTTTGAAACAGTAACAGTATATTTAAAATGTGAGAATCAAATTTGATACAGTGAATAAGGCGTTTTTTTTCCTGAGCACTTATGTCATTGTTTTAAGCTAGTGTTAAAAACTTATATAAACCCAATGTGTCATATTTGATTCTTTCTAGATCTTTAAAAAAATAATTTTTAATTAAATGTTTAAAAAAAACAATATTTTATTGTGGTGGGCTTTAAAGAGTTTATTTAGAAGAATAACACTATAACATTATTTTAAAAAAGTCTTCTATTTTTTTTCCTGTTCAGATACACAACATACAGTGTGTAATAGCCTCTATTTGAAATAGAAGAACTAAAAATTGATTTAACCCAGTCTTCACCCAGCTAAGGATGTTATAAAGACTATTGTAAGCTAAACTAAAACTATTTTTGAACGTTTTCTGAATTTTAAAGAAAATATGTTTGAATAACATTGTGATGCAGTGCGACAGACATACCTATAGTTTTCTCAAAAGAGACATTTACAATTTTTTTCAGATATAACTGGATTAATGTTTTTAACACTACAGTTGTTTATCAGTCCACCAGGGGCAGTAGAAGGGATTTTACTGATTATTTCAAAATGGCTGCCTCCTGAAATCTCAAAAACACTTTTGGTGGGAAAAGGTTTTGCTGGTTTACAAAACTTTTTGGTGAGAATAGCTCATTTAATGTTATTTTTAAAAAATGACTACTGGTATTGAAACAAAGCAGAATCTGTTCTTCATAAAGCACACACCTTATTTAAAATTTGCTAAATCACCCAACGTATAATAAATTATACTTTCTAGATCCTGTAAAAAATTATATTCAAACCGTCTTTTGATTTAAGGTTTTTAAAACCAGTTTTTTTGTTGTAATGGGCTTTATTTACTTTGAAAAGAAAAACACAAGAACATTAGTTTAAGAATGTCTTTTAATGTTTTCCGGTTCAGATACACAACATACAGTGTGTAATAGCCTCTATTTGAAATAGAAATATGAACTTTAAATTGGTTTAACCTCCTCCTCTCACAGTTTCTTGCTTCTCAGGTTACTGTATCAGACTAAATGAAACAGACAAACAGGTGCAAGCCTCCATTTCAACATTCGGCCTTTAAATGTCATAACAAGAGGATATTTGGATCCGTGGGATTGCTCCTCGTCCCCCCCCCCCCCCCCCCCATCACAAGCCAACATCACATTTGGCGTGTAAACATGTAAACTTGGTGAGTGTGCTTCCGTTGGCCGTCCACCCCCCCCCCTTTTTTTTTTCCAAAAGAGAAAAAGACAGAAGGAGAATTTTGTCATTTTTGGAGGAAATTCACAACAAACAGCTGCGTCACTAATCCCATGGACAGAATGTGCAGACGAAATTGGAAAAGGTAGCAAAGCGACCACCATGATCAGAGCCTGAAAGAAGACTAAAAAGACTACAAAGGATTTATTATATATATATATATATATTTATATATCTTTTTGTTTTTTTCAAACCTTCCTCCGGTCACACCGTCCAATAACAATCGCGACAACGTGAAACAAAAATATGATTCATTCCCCCAACGTCACAAGTTAAACTCAATTTTGTGGCTTATTTTTGACCACTTTTATGACACCATGTTGTTTCTCTGTCTGGAGTCCTTCCTCTTTACCCTTCATTCATCCTTCCTCTGCAGCTGCTCTTTGGCTTTTCACCAAAACAACAACAAAAATAAAATAATTTTATTCCAAAGCTGCCTTTATGATTGATGGGATGTTGCCAAATGTGCAGGTTATGCTTTAAACAACCTTTTCCTTCAGTAGGAACATGTTACTCACAATATAGAGACCACCCTGAGCCAGAAATATTCCTTTTTGAGTTTACCTCATCCATGCTGTGGCTTTTTTTTTCTTTTTCTTTATTTTTTTTTACATATACTAAAAGATGTGCCCAAAAACCTACTGAGAGTTGAGGTCAAGAAAATGAAATAGGATCAAACGAACCATAAAAGTTCACGTAAAGTCATCTTGAACTTGCACCTGCTGTCAACAAAGAAAGACCCGGCTTATCACTCAAACCAAACGACAAACGTAATATTTACAAATTCCATGTTGTTCTCTTACACTTAAAAAATGTACAGTTTGTGTTCTGAGTTGGTTCTGTCCTTGCAGCTTGCTCCAGTCCGGCATGAGGCATGGCAGTCCGGCTCCAGAGGGCCTGAAGCAAACGGTGCTGAGGAATCGCTCCCCCAGTTTGGTGGTGTGAGTAATGTCCGTTGGTTTGTTTGTAGAATACATCCCCAGTGACAGATCAGATTGTCCAGTGTTGTCCGAATGTCACAGAGCTTTTCTTTTTTTTTTTTTTTTCCAGAATTGTTCAGAGCACGACCCGTCTTTGTGTTCACTTGTGCGAAAGTTGTGACGTACCAGGCTCCCTCCTTTTCTGACCATAAATATATCATCTTGCGTTCTTCTGACGTGCAGAAGCGACACTGATCGGACGGCGAAAAAAAGCGGACAAAAAAAAATGAGGCAGGTCCTGGGACTCCTGAAACATCGCTTCAGTCGCAGACGAGAAACCGTAATCAGAATAATCATGAAGAATAGTTGTTCTTTCTTTCTTTGTTTTTTTTTTGTCTTGAAATGGAAAAAAAGTGCTATGTTCAGGTGATATTCAGAGACACTGAGAGTGCAAACCTGCAAAGGATGACGGAAAAGGAATGAAAAGCAAAATAGGGGGGGGGCATTTATAGTAGTCAGTCTTGGAAGGGAACGGGGGCGGGGTTGCGGCACAGCCTCAGTGTTAGGAAAAAAATAGAGGGAATATTTACTCTCTTTGTTATAATTATATTTAAACACAATATTTATCTCTTAATATACCTTCTGAAGTACCACAAAGTGCTGCTGATATAAAACACAAAATGAAGATCATTTTCTTTAACATAAAAAACATAAACAAGGCAAACTCTGAAAGTGAAAAACATCTCGACACATTTAAAATAAAATAAAATAAAATCATGCAAATATTCCACACAGATATAGCAAGTTCTCTGTAATAAAAAGAAAAAAAAACAAAGAAAAGTGGTTAAATAAAAGAAAAATGAAGAGGGTTGGCACTTTTTCTGATGGTAACTCCTTTTGTAAGATACAGTCAGGGTGAACCTCTCCAGGCGGTCCACTGGACGCCGGCGAAAGAGGAACTTTGTCACAGTACTTGGCACCAAGAATGCTGGTAAAAATGAGATATCAGAATATGTTTTCTTTTTCATTCATATCCTTACAATTTATTATTAATACATCATTTACATTTGTGTTTTTGTATAAAAGACTCCAAAAGAGAAAGGAGAGTCTTAAAGTGATTGCGAGGAAATGGGTTATGTCAGTGGTTTAATAAAAAGAGCGATAAAAGCAGATGCAGAAGAGAGTGGGGAAAGAGGTGTGAGAGGAGATAAACGAGCGGAGGGGGAGAGTATAGACAGAGGGATAATGAGAGAGAAACAAATAAAGTAATGGACATGATTAGAGCTTGTGAGGCGCAGATGCAGCGAGCTGCAACGGGCTGCCGGGATTTCAGGCTGCATCTAGTATACGGTGGCCCTGAAGTGCAAAACACATAAAGGATCACAACAATTAAAAAAAAGAAAAAACAATTAGAAATCAAAACAAAATTCCATGAAAATGAAACGACGCTGGAAAAAGTACACTGCAAAGAGTGAAATATTGGATCAATTAAAAATTTTAGTTTTTAATCAAATACATTTTTTAAGTTGAGTAAATCATCAACTCAAATTTTTAATTTGATAAAAAATGATCATTTTGAATGTTATAAATTACATAGCTTTTGTTATATATTTACCATTTCATTTTTTTCAATGTAGGGACTGTGGGCCATTGCTGATTGGCATTTGTGCATCATTTCAACCAAAGGTTATTTTTTATACTGGATATGCTCTGTACTAATCATAAGACTTTTTTCTTTAGTATGGAGACATTGAAGATGCATTTGAATGTCGATTCTCAAGGTTCTTACACACCGGCTCGTGATCGCACGTCGCTATTCAGGTTTCTAAGTCTGGTCGTGAACTCTACATACAAATAAAAAATACCGAAGTAGCAACACTCGTAAACATTATCATAAAGCAGAAATTAATGATATGCCGGATTATCATAACATTAAGCACACTTACAGGAATTTATGAAAACAAAAAGGACTGATGCAGGATTTGTGTGATTTGAAACGCTTTGACTTTGCGGACCGACTATCTACTGAAGGTAGCAGACGAGTGCTAGCAAACAATAAAAACACAAAAAATTAGATTTCCCCTCCCTACCGGCCCTTGGCAAAGGCGACCAAAGCGGCCTCTTAGGGCGCCATCTACTGGAGGAGGCGCAAAATCACAATGATTAGATTTAGATTTTTTTGACGCACCACTTATTTCATAATAAAAAAATTAAAAAGTAATAATTAAAAAGCGTTAATAAAATAACTCAAAAGTTTGATGTAATCAAAAACTCTGCTGTGCAGTGCCCCTCCCTTTCTGTCGTTGCTTTTGTCTAAGCTAGGTTGGGGGAGGAGAAGGGCGTGTGGTGTTGCTGCTGTTAGTGCTTCTTTAAAAATTTAAAGGATAAAAAAAGGAAGAGAAGGAAACAAGGGCTCAAAGCAGAGGTTTGTCTGTTTCACTGATACTAAATTGTTTGGATATTTAAACCAACCACCCCCCCCCCACCTACCCACCCCCAGCATTTTGGTCAAAAAAGACAAATTTAACTTAGGATCTATTCATTTTTTTAACACCTTTAATAGTTATCCCCACTTACGCGTTTGCTTTTCATCAAAGAGTTTTCCGGTCTGAGCTCCCGCTGGAATGTTTGAATGTAAGACCCTGCAGGGGGCGCTAAATTTGTTTTTTACCTAGAGCGCCATGCAGCCCAGGGCTGGGCCTGACACCACCAGCTAGACGAGCGTTTATAAATCCGTGTCTTGAACGCATCACATGTGGCTTGAGTGAATGGATAACAAAACAGCATCATCCTAGAAAAGCGATGTCCTATAGTTCCTACCTTTTCCGGTTTCTCATTGTGTTCAATTTTTTTTAAATATTTCTTTTTGATTTTCAAAAAGTTCCTTGTTATTTTGTTTCTTTTTTTTTTTCTTATTTTGTTTTTTAGGAATTTTGTTTTTAATTATAAAATATAGATCTTTTAATTTTTTTTTCATTTTTTTGTTTGTTATGATCTTTAGTATGTTTTTGCTTTGAGTGATTTATTTTTGTAATTTAGACTTCAAGGCCACCGTACATATGGGATTCAGTAATTTCCTGGTTTGCCCAAGAGATTAAGCCCAAATCTGGAAGTATTTTAAACGCCGTGGCAGTGAGTGAACAGATTCCATGAATTTAGAGGAGTAGAGCAATCCTGTCGCACGTTTTTTGTTTTTCTGTTAGCCTTGCCATCACAAGGGGTTTCGTTCTTGGTCTCCCAGATTTGCTAATTGATTTCATGCTAAACAAAAACCCCAGAAACCACAATGCAGACACAGCTGTTGGGGTTTGTCAGTGCCAAATTTGACTTCCAGATTGGGCCTTTAAAGCTGCAATTTGTAAGTTCCGACAAATAGGGCTTCTTAAGAGACAGCTTGCTCGGACATATGTTGCCCCATACAACGCTGCTTGCTACTGAATCTTCATTTTGCAAACACCCCCCCCCAAAAAAAATGCATATTTGTGTTGCTTTGTTAAACATAGTTTTACACAGACACACTCACAGGAAAACCACTTGCGCCCAACAACTAAGCTACACATCCAATGTGTGACTCGATTGTGATACCCAAATGAGGGAGCTACAAGCATAAAGCTTAGCAACTTTTCTAAGCACCAAATATTCATAGAGCTAACAGGGTAAAGCGTTGTGGCGCGCTGTGACAGAGAAGCTTTCGATACGGTCTCTCTGAGTTGTATTTAGAGTTTGGAGGTACTCCTTTGCTTTGTCTCTTACAAACTGCAGCTTTGTTTGAGGGCTTTATAAGAAAGATGGGAGAAAGTAAATGGAAAAAGTGAAATTTGAATGGAGGAGTATGAGCTCAGAGAGGAGCGGCAAAGCTTGTACCTGGTCCTATACCCGGGTGGTGGAGTGTTGGTGTGGCAGGGCATTGTTGCTGTGGCTGGGGACAGGTGTAGAAGAAGGGTTTGGAATGGGCGGATATGTGTTGAAAGGGTGGAGGGGCTGCATGCTGCTGATGGTGCTGGGGATCATTGTTATGGTGTTGGCGGTCATGAGTGGCACATCCTCTGGGGCTCGCCTCAGGGCCAGCGTATAGTCAGGCGGGCACCTCAGGGTCTCCAGATCGCCGTGGACGCCACGCGATGGGAGCGGTGTCCCGTGCTCCAGCTCTACCCTCTGCTGTTTCATTTGCAGCGACATTAGCTCCTCCTCCTGACTCAGCGCCAGGTCGTTATGAGGCGGGGCCCCTACCACCCCCATGCCAACGCCCATTCCCTGTCGTGCCGCGGTGAGGGGACAGCCGGCGGTGACGCCTTTGCATGAGTTCGTGTCGCTTATCCCGTTTGTAGTAAAGCGCGGCGAATGCCAGCACGTTGAGGAAAAGCAGCGAAGCGCCAACAGCTACCGTCACACTCAGCTCGGTCGAGTAGTCCCTTGTTTCACTGGGAAAAGGAGAGTAGCGGGGTCTTTCCGAAACATCCGGATCAGAATCTGGTGGGTAAGTGGAGACTACTGGGTGTCGTGTGGAGCGGGTGCCAGGATGAGGGGGCTTCCGTCCTCGGTTATTGGGCGGCAACCGAGTAGTAATGGAGCTAATAATTTCTTCATGTAGACTGTGGAGATGTGGCACCAGCTCGAGCCAAAATGCCACCTTGTTGGCACGGTAATTATCTCTGACCCGAGGCTTTAGGCCAATATGCAAGTACTGCTTGTCTTTGGAGCTGAATTTTGTCCAGATGACCTCCTCAAAACGGTTGGGCTTTGTGTGGATGAACGTGGTGTCCTGAGGAACTGGCAGATTGGGATCTCTGAAAAAAAAAACCAAAAAAAATATTATTGTTTCTTTTTCTGTCGATATACAGTAGTCTGTTTTTGAGTAGATCCTGCATTTAATTTACGAAATTTCTGCTGTTTCAAAAGCAGTCAATGTGGTTTTATAATGTTTAGACTGCAAAACAAAAGTTTCTCAAACTAGCTTTCTACAATATATTTAACCCACCATATTTTCCACACTATAAGGTGCACTTAAAAGCCATAATATTTTTTAAAATAACTAGTGTGCCTTATAATCCAGTAGTATTTATATAAAAATTAATTTTGGTTGAGCTCCCTGATTTCAAGGCGGTTTTGACAGGTACACGGTGCTCTGTCAAAATGTCTTTTTTTTTTTTCAAGTAGCAAGCAAGATCTGACGTTATTGTGAATATGCTAACATGGCTAATGTGGCTAAAGTGTTTGACTGTTCGTGTTGTTTTAGTGGTAGCCTGTTTGTCTTTTTTACAAGTTGCAGACAGTTACAGGTATTATGAGTATGCTAACTCTTCCAACGTAGTTAACAGGTAGCAGTATCAGACTGCATTTTTTACATGTTACTAACAAGGTTGGGTGTTAGCACGGTCAAACTAACTTTAGTTTTAGCTGCATCAGTCAGTTTTCTATGTGTTTTAGACTAGGTTACGGGTGTTGAGAATATGCTAACGGTTCCAATGTGGTTAATGTGCAGCATTGTCAGACTGTGTTTTTACATGTTACTAATGAGGTTGGGATTTAGCATGGTCAAAGTGCTGTTTGTTTTAACGCTACCAGTCTATTTTTATACGTGTTGTTAATAAGGTTGAGAATAGGTTGTTAATATGCTAACGCTTCTAACGTGGCTAACGTTTAGCTGTATCAGACTTTGTTTTTCTTACACGTTCTAACAAGGTTTAGAATAGGTTGTGACTACAATAACCCTTCTAACCATGGATGTAACGATTCAGTCAAGCCACAATTCAATTCGACTCAGTTTTCAAATCACAATTTCGTTTTTACATTTTTTTTCCCAAAACAATGAATTAAAGGTATCTTAAGGCCTCGTATGTTTTCTTTTTGCCCCTTACATCAAACTTTCTGTTTCCCACTAACAGAAAGGATTCAATACAAATAAACAATTGTACATAATATTGAAATGATCACAAATCGTTTCATACTCTGTTCATGTTGTGCTCATGGAATCTGTGCAACATTTTCATTGTAAGTGTCATCTTGATTGTGCAGCCGGTGTGTAAGCATTCACACACACTTCTAGGCTCACCTACATCGATGAACATTTTGACAAGTTTGAATAGTTTTTTTTTTTTACCAATTCTTGAAGAACTGTTTCATCCTTACTACTAACAAAGCTAACATGTAGCTGTATCAGACTGTGCTGTTTTTTTTACGTTTCTTAGAATATTGAGAAAAGGTTAGGAATACACTAATGCTTCTTACGTGGCTAACGTGTAGCTGTGTTAGACTGTGTTTTTTATGTGTTTCTAACAAAGCTGAGAATTTGTTGTGAATACACTAACGCCTCTACGTGGCTAACATTTAGGATGCTACTGACAATTTCCAGAGTTACTGTGAACTTTGTCAATAAAGTCTGACTGTCCGATATCTGAATCCTTTGTCTCAATTAATGCGCGTAATAGATCGGTGCACCTTAAATGTGTCATGAATCTGTAAACATACAAAAAATTGGCGGTGCTGTCATGGTTTCTCACCCCTCCCTTTCTTCCCTTGGTGTCTGCACTCTACTCTCCTGCTAATTACCTGACCAGTTCCACCTGTGCCTCCCCTTTCTTAAGCTGCTCTCTGTCTGTCACTGGTGCCAGAGTGGAAAGAGCCTTTTTTGCCTTCTCTCCAGCCATTTCTGTACGTGGACCTCGTCTCCAGTAATCCTCCTGTTCTGAACCTGATCTCCTTCCAAGCTGAGTTTGGACCTCACCAGTATTCCTCCTGCTGTTCTCAGATCTCTTCCACTACAACCTTCTGTCTCCACTGCCTCTACTGGTTAGGAGGATCCAGGGGTCTCCTCAGCTCTCCACCATTTTCCTCTGAGCAGAATAAACTTAACTTCTACAGCTGAGCCTGTGTCATTCTGGGGTTCTGCCTTAGTCCTCACAGTTGCGCTGTATGTGCGTCTATTTTAATCTTCTAGGATACTTTAGTACTGTTAAAGTTTTAATTGTGAAACGATTCATTTATTCAATTAACGAAAAAGATTTTTTAGAGTGCATTGGAACTCTAAAGTAATTCAATGTTTTTGCAAAACAATCAATTTTTATTAACTTTGGTACCGGTATTTAAACTGATTTTAGTTTGGACTGGTTTGCCAGTCCAACTCAGGGCCTATGATTTAGTTACTTTGGATTTCGTACAAACCTACCAATATGTAAAAGTGCAGCAGTATTGCTAAATGACTCAATTAAACCAAAGCCTGGCTTAACTGTGCATGAAATCAAAGTATACTCTGAAGACAGGGCTTTCCTTTAAACATGCTTCCCGTACATACCCCATCTTTGCAAAGTTGGTCCAGTAAGTCATGACTACGGCACTGAGCATCACGTCGTTCTTGGAGAAGTTACAAGGAAACAGGTCAGTGGCTCCGACCATGGGGATCCCAAACACATAGGGGATCTCATCTCCGTGAGCAGCGTCGGCCCAGTCGGGCCTGGCCTCCGTCTGACAGTGGTGGTGGAAAGTGTAGAAGTAGACGGGTGACTGGAACTCAGCGTGCAGCTTGGCAGTGGCGACAGCTGGGGCTACCCATTGGTGGTCGGTGAACAAAGCCAGGAGGGTCTTCCTACGCATGTCACTGTTGTCCCTGTCAGCCCAGTCCGTGTACATGAACTTTATGGTTTCCCTGAGGATATCTTTACCTTGGAAAAAACAAATTTCAACATGAGTGTGCATAAATTCATTAAATTAAGCCTCCACTTTTCTGCTTTAATTATAATTAAAGGCAGAAAATGAATTCCTCTTAAAGAGTGTATTAATTTCTAGATATTGCTGTGATGTTATCTTGTAATCATGGTGTGCGCTCTGTCCTTGACACCTGTTTAAGACCCACTCCATTGAAAGCTATGTTTTTTGTGTTTTTAGCATTAATTGTGTCTTTTTTTCTGATGATGGAGGACATATAAAGAAAAATCCGCATAGAATTGCATGTCTGAGTATTTTTTAAAATTCAAATCATTGTGAATCGTGAAAAAATCCCATATGAAAAGATTGTATTCATGACATAGAAAATATGCTGAGCGGGCCACAAGCCCCAGGGAGGGAGCTAAGGGAGAGCAAGGGGCGGGGCTTGTTCTGTGTCAACAATCCTTCCCACAACAAAATTTTTTTCTGCCACTCTACAGAAACTATGTCCTAGAACAACTTTTTTGAAAAATTTTACAATAGATCAAAAGATTTTTGGAGTGCTGATGTTTTTGAGCCCTCCAGATGCCATTCAGACCAATTAAGTCTATAGGGTCAAAAGCAAACCCAAGAGATCCATCATACCCATCAAATTCTCTGTTTTATACATTAAATTGCTAAATAGTATGAAGGTAAAAAAGGGTAAGATCTGACCATCAGGATATCCATATAGATTGTCCACAAAGTTGGAGATAGTGTAGTCAAAGGATGCTGCTGATATTCCATCTTCTCCCTCGCTGTCGTCCACAAACTTCAGACCTTCTCCTTGGTTGACGCCCAGCAGGATGTCATAATTGAGGAACTCGCCCTAAGAACAAACAGGAGCAGGACGGTTACAGTGGCATTTGGTGAGTGTTTAAGCAGCATTTAAGAAAAAGGCTTCTGACACTTTAACAACGGAGATGTCGTCAGAAATACCTAAAGAACACCGGCTCTGACATACAGTAACTCTTTAGCTGTGTTCACACCGAACACGATTCGCGTGGCAGAAGTGGCCAGTCTAATGTTAAGTCAACGGTACAGACATAATCTGAGGTCCTGCAGCGCGATTGGCGCGACAAGCTCAGAGGTCTGGCAGCAGTGTGATTTGAGTGGCATGGCACAATTTGGGCAGCGCAGCGAGAGTTTAAATATTGGAACTTTGGCAAGGTCACGACTTCGCATCCACCAATCAGGGACTCCGCTTTGGGCACGTGACATTTTCAGCAGGTAGAATACTAATGCAATGCGAGCGCTTTTGTCCTGAACTTTACTCCATTCTCTTAACCCGTCGGTACAGCGGGGTAGCCAGAGCTTGTCCCAGATACTTTTGACTGAAAGTTGGAAACACCCAAGACAGTTCGCCAGACTGTTTGCACCTCTGCCAGCCGGTCAGCCAGCCGCCCGGTGGGCCAGCAGAGCTCACTTGCCTGCACCCCGGCAGACAGAGAGCCGCTGCATGATGGAGAGGCGGCCTAGTCAAGGCTCCTGAACTCTCTAAAATTTGTCTTATTTTCATCGAGTTAATAAAAATGTATATATAGAAACACTTTTTGCAGCGCGGTGAAAGAGGTACGGCCTATGCGAATTTGATGCATGGATCGCATTTATGCGATCAGTGTGAATCAGCTGATTCTAATGTGGAGAAAAACAACTTTTCATATTGACTTAACTTTAATTTAGATCACATACTACTGTAAAGTGTTGCATAATGCCGCAAAGCTGCATTTTCCCACTTTGTAATCCAATTGAATTACAGTGATTGTGTACATGGTAGGCAAAGACTGTACACACTGGAGCTAACGGTCATCCTTAACACTGGACTGTCGCTACCCAGTACCAGCACATGTACCAACAGGTGAAAGAGGTTTGGTGCAAAATGTCAAAGCGGTGTAAATCTGTTTATTCTTTATGTAAACTTTTTCTTTCATAACTCTATTCCAATATATGAAAGACTTGGTGTCATATTATTCCAGCCGAGCACAAACCGAAAACAGACTTAAAAACGTACATAGCAACGTTTCAATGCAAATTTTTAAATGTAGAATTGTAGATTGTGTATGTGTGTAATTCTTGTTTTAAAAAAAATTGTGCCTGCATGATTGTGTGTAACTTAGGATTTGTGTGTGCATGTTTCTTGATTTCTAACTCGTGTCTGCATGTTTGTGTGTAACATTGAATTTGTGCGTGCTTATTTCTTGTTTTTTTGTGTAACACACACAAATGTGCAAACACAAATCGGATTAGACTATTTTCTCTCCATATATACTCGCATTTCAGAGGGTGGTGTGATCGTAGCTTTAAGGGTTAAACTCTTGCAGACTGTTCAGGGGCTACCTGCTGCATGAGGATCTCAGGGTCGTCTGGCACCACGTCCCCATCCACCACAGGTCCAAAGGCGATGTGGTAGCGCGCCGGCTGGATGTCTTGGTCCACCAGCTCCCGAAAACTCTTTCTCCGTAGACAGTCCACCAAGTCCGCCATGTCCCCATAGGAGCAGCCCACCTTCTTGCCAGGATTTTGGTGTACATCAGGGGCCGATAGTTGACCGACCAGCTGGAGATGGCCGAGCCGCTTTGTGCGATGGCCCTCTGGAACAGGCCTGCACAAAGCACTCCCACACATTACAATATGCATTTCCCTGCCAGTATTTATTTCTTTCTTTTTTTACTTCTAACACTTTAGCCTACAGCTGCTGGGGTCTTCAGGGCTTTAGAGTGTGACGTTTTAAATAATGTACGTCTCCAAGGAGGAGCATTCGAAAAGTACAAAGCAGGGGGAAGTGGCTGCATTTAACAGCTGGAGGAAATCATTGCAATTGTTTTTGTGAGAAAATGTGTTTTCCATTTCATGCGGAGACAGACAACAGCAACGAGAACAGGAAAAAGAGGCGAACGACGGAAAAAAGAGAAAATGTTCTCGCTCTGTTGCACCGTTGCACTGTTATGTAAAGTGGCTTGCTGTCCCTCTGTTTTATCTGCAGATTCCGTCATTAATAATTAAGCCCCCCCATATTCTGC
Organism: Oryzias javanicus; assembly: GCA_003999625.1. Classification (NCBI taxonomy): domain Eukaryota; kingdom Metazoa; phylum Chordata; class Actinopteri; order Beloniformes; family Adrianichthyidae; genus Oryzias; species Oryzias javanicus. The sequence goes on from CM012450.1 coordinate 11,433,712, forward strand.
ATGCGCCCCACCCCCGCTCGTCTCCCTGTGAAATCAATTAAGAAGCTTCTCAGCTGCAGCTCCTCATCTCATCTCTCCTCTGCAAACACACGTTGCACCTTCAAAAAACGCTCAACTTCTGCACATTTTGTCTTTCAAAAAGCAGCAAAACAAAAGTAAGCATAAAATTTATTTGTTTGTCCCCCAAAAATTAACACTTTATCAGACCATCTTTATTGATGATTGGTTTGCCCGTTGACTGTATATGACATGTGTCAAAGTTATATCCAGGGAGCCGGATCTGGCTCTCCGGGTAATAATATCCGGTCCTCCAGAACATTTAATTTTATTGTTATTAATGGCCTGATGTTATCTTGCACTTATTTCTAACTTGTATGATTTTGACAAATGATATTTCTACGGAAAGTAAAATATTTAAAGTTATTTAAGGTTAATTTATGCAAGAATAGAATTCCTGTCTGCTTTTATTCATAATAATGTTAAAAAGTTATGATTTTTTTTTTTTTTTAAAAACATATTTTTAGCTTGTTAAATAAATGTTTGTCTTGTTCGACCTGTGACCTAATGTGTGAATTTTGGCTGTAGTGAGATTACATTAGCTGAGAGGTTTACGCTAAAATATTAGCTAAATCAGAAATTTCTCCAGGTTTTTAGGCCAAATTGGAATTCAGTTAATATTTTAGCATCATGCTAGATGTTTAAATTAGACATTTGTTTTTAGGATGGTTTGGAGTTTAGCTATATTTCAGCATTATGCTAGTTGTTCTGTCTAATTTAGACATTTTTTCAGTTTTATAGGCTAATTTAGAGTTTAGCTAATATTTTAGCATTTTGCTAGCTATTTTGGCAAAATTAGAATTTTTTTTTGGTTAATTTGTTATTTAGCTAATATTTTAGCAAGCTTTTGGCTTTAGCATCTTCAGGTATCAGCTCTAGCATCTTCGACAACCACATTCAGCTTACAGCATTCACACCAGCATTATCCCAAGTTATGCCATCTATCCAGTATCTCTTATTTTGGTTCCAACCCAGAGCAGCATTACTGTAGCTCTTAAACTGATCAGTTTTATTTCCATTTTTTGACAGACTGGAGTTTCAAATTCTATCTTGATAGTGACCACCATGGAGCATCAAAAGCAGCTTCAGAGCTGGCTTCAAACCTGTCAGGAGGCCACATAGCCACACCTGTGCGCTCTGTCTTTAAAGTCCATCTTTCTGATGTTCCAAGCTGGTTTCAGGCAACCTTCCCTTTAAAAAGGAGGAGGATGCAAAGTTTGTTCAGACTTCAGATTTCTAAAATCACAAAAAAAACTAATATATTTAAAAAAAAAAAAAAAAATTCTCGCTCATTCTTGAGATTTATTTGTTTTTTAACAGATAAAAAAGCTGTTATTATGAAATATTGTCATATCTGCTGAATTTCTGACCTAATTTTCAACAATGTCTTTGTATTTTAACGCACACCATTTGTTTCCAAAAGAAGAAACATCTTTTTTCACAACACGGTGAGTCTTGTGACAAGTGTATTAAAAAAAAGGAATAAAAATGAAGTTTTTGTGGCCTCAGTCAAGGTCAAATCGTTGAATTACTTTTGTGATGGAAAGCTCACATCTGTTTGCTTGGTTTAATCCAGGTAATGACCCTCTTTTTGCCCGGCAGTGCAGTTTATAATCTGTGAAAAGATGCCAGGATCTCCCTTAAAATGATCTTGTTGAAAACTGTAGAGAACACTGTCATAACAATGCAACACAAGTGCCTAGAGCGTTCAAATTTAAACATTAAACTCAGATGGAATTCTATACGGAAGAGAGTGTTTGTCGTCCTTGCCTTTCGAGCGTCCCTCAGCATTTGCCCGGCAACACAACAGCACCTGAGATTTGTTTAGGTCTATCTAATCAATACAACAAGGTTGTATATTTTCTTGAACACAATCTCTGGCGAGATAAAAGATGATTCTCCGGCACACATGAAGGATTTGCAGCAAAGGATTCATTGGGTTTAATCTTTCCAGGGTCATTCTGGTCAGTGCGAAGGTTAGCGGTAATAACATAATCTGAATTCTTGGTAAAGTTTTTAAAACCACATTTTCCCGCTCAGTACACAAACAACCAGCGAATTGGAGGATTAGTAAGCAAACATCTGTGTTTTTTTTTTTTTTTTTCAGAGACGAGAAGGTGTGAGGCAATTATTTTTGGTGAGCGGTAGTGTCAAAAAAAATTTGTGTCTGTCTGAGACATCTTATCTACAAATCAAAACCACCGGGAAGGAGCAGACACCAGCCCAGTGACCATTGACTGCTTGTGCTGGGAATTTTGGCGCTCCCCTACCATGTGAGAAACAGGCGTGGCGCCAAAAAGACCAGCTTGCCACGCAGCTGGTGTGCTCGCCCTGATCTGTTAACATGGAAATGAGAGTCAGAAAGTTCTGCCGTGCACCCTAAAAACTTCCAGAAGACACTGAAGGGTAACTATGGGTGTGATGATTCGATTTTTTGGTTGACGATACGATTCATAGTTGATTTTGGTTCATTTGAAACGATGCAATTCACTAACCTAAAATCAATCCAGAGACTTTAGCCAAAACTTTAATCATTGTGATTTAGAGTTAACTGGTACTGAACAGTGCAGGTGAAATTTTCCAGATTCCTTGTATTCCTTGTAAGATAGAAACATTAAATATAAGTACCAACAAGTAAACAAGAAGTAGAGAAGTAGCTTTACCTGGGATAATGCTAGTGTGAATGCTTTCCACTGAATGTGTTCACTGAAAATACTGAAGAAAATTACTTTAATTTCTGAATTATGTCATGAACGTTTTTACACCAATATTACACAGGTTTTAAATGTGCACGAATAGTTTGAACATTTTTGGGAAAAAAATGGTAAAATTCCATAAACTCTTAAAACTCTTGAATGCCCTGAACGTACTAAATATTTTGACACCCAATTTGCATAGTTTGCAGAAAGAGCACAAAGAATGTGAATAATTTCTTGAAAAATTGCATGAAAATTTAAAATGCATAAAATGGTTTGAATAGTGTAATTGAGTTTGTACGTGCCAAAAAACTTACGGAAAGGAGCAGAAGAATCACTACAAAAGTTCACACAATTAATGTCAATTCCATTCATATTTTAGTTTCATAAAGCTCAGCCCACTGTTGTTTTTTCCTTATAAAAATGACACAAATTTGAACATTCTACCACACTGTAAGGTCACAGGTCTTTGCAGAATTCAAATTGTTTCCACACATTAGAATCATTGTTACAACCCTCCTTACCCTCCTCCACTTCCCCCTTAAAATCAATGTTTTTTTTTCTTACGTCCATTATCAAATTAATTTAAGTTTGAGGAATGCAAGAGCAAAGGTGAGGGTTGCTGTAATAGGTTTTATTTTCATTTCAGGTTTAAGAAAATTAATTTGCGGGATTAAAAATGCATGGTATGATCTTGATAATCTTTCAAACCATTTAGTCCCCCTCACTACGTTATTTATTTATTTATTTTTTAATTTATTTTTCTTGATCTATTTTGGTTTATTAATATATTTTTTTATTTATTGTTTATTAAATTATTTATTTATTTGTTTATTGCTACAAAACAAGTATACAAAAAAACAACATGACATGCAAACATGGAACTTCCAGATGGACTACTGGGAACAGAAAAAAAATTTATACATATATATATATATATATATATATATATATATATTATTATATATATATATTGTATATATATATATAGTAATTATATATTTTTATATATATAATATATATATATATATATTAATTTTGGCTTAATTAATTAAACTTATCGGTACACTTTTTTTCAAAACAATAAAAAAAAAAAAAGATGAAATAGGGATTTCTTAGTCCAAACACAAATATAACTATGAAATTAGATAAAACTACCAACAAATCCTATTGTTAATATTTGACACATTTGGCTTTTTTAACAAAATAACTGATTTGTTCTGTTTGATTTGACATTCCATAACCTGATTCCCTTTCTTGAAAGATTTTTTTTAACTTTAGTTCTTGGGTGTAAAAAAAAAAAAAAAGACTTGGAAAAAAAACAACTTCAAAATCACCGTGATTGTTGTCACTTTTGTCAGTTGTGTTTTGTTCCTAGTCTGCGGGATTACAGTGAATTCCCAGCATTCCCAAATCTTGAATCCTGGGTTTGTACTGCAGAATCAACAGCCTGATGAGACCCTGAGCCAAACCTTTAGTTATGCAGCCAGACTTTTCCTGGTAGAGGTCATTTATAGGATGGAAAGGCCTTTTATTCAGCTCATATCTAGTTTTTTTTCTCATCCATAAACGTTTGTTGCCGTTATACATTTGATTTTTGTTTGCTTACAACAGATAGTCCAGTGTTTTTGAGTGTCTACTGTCCACTCAGACCCCAAACATCCCATTCTGTGGGGAGTTTTCCTGAGATGATGACAGACATTTCAGATCATTTGAATTTTTTTTTTTAATCACCTGTTTCGATTTTGACTTTAATAATTAAATACTTTTTCATTTTTGGTTATGAATTGGCACTTTAGCTGCATTGGCTTAAATGAGTCACATGACTTTGGACTAAAAGGTTTGAAATCCTGCAGCAGACAGACTGCAGCAAACTTCAAAGAACTGAAGAGGATCTGAGTCTGCAGAACGGTGGTCAAAAGCAGCAGCAGCAGTACATATCTTAAGGAATAAATCATCAAATATCACTGCATTTATGTATTTTATAATTTACAGTCAAAATTATTTAAAACCAACAAAACATGAACAGATTTCCTGTTGCTGGGTAAAAAAATAAGCACTGAGAATTATGTTTGTCAATGGTTGAATCCATCAAAATAAAATAATTCTAATAAACGGCTGAATTTAAGAATTTTAACTTGTGCCCCATGATAAAAAGGTTGAATTATGGAGATATTCATTTGGTTGGAAAAAAAAACAATGAATTTGTGTAAATTCTTTAAACTAAGACCAAATATGTAACATTATGTTGAAATATGAAAAACAAGATTTTAAACTGATTTTTTAAGAAGAAACTCAATAAAGTATTACTAAAATGAGCAAGTTTTGGTGAAGGGAGGCTTTTTATTGAAGTATTTTTATAGCAAATCTTGTCTGGATCTTTGGGGAGTGATGTTGCCAAATGTTTTCTGCTGATAAAACGTAACCTAACGTACCCTCGGAGTGGTGGGAGAGGATGAGGAGGTTCACACAGGCAGCTCCGGCCCCCGAGCCAAAGATGGTGATTCTCTCTGGATCTCCGCCAAAGTGGCCGATGTTTTCATTGAGCCAGCGCAGAGCCTGGATCTGGTCCAACAAGCCATAGTTCCCCTTCGCAGACTGGTCCCCTGTGCTCAAAAAGCCTGCAGGGGCAATTAAAGCAAGCAGAAAGAGAGAAAACACAAATGATGGAGGAGTATTTTGAAAACTCAGGGCGTCTGGGCATTATGCTGTTATGTTTTTGCTTTTTCATTTTGTCCCGTGCAAATCTAGAAAACAGTGTGCTGTCTTTGTCATTAACTTCTCAGCCTCCAGCTCTCAGCACGGCCCAGATTTCCCACTGAAAGCTCATCAAATTACTAAACTTCAAATGCCCACGCTGAAAGTTGGGAGAACTTCTCCGCAGAGGGAGGAGAGCGGCAGAAGGCAAGTTTCACCCACTTTCTGGACACGCAGCAGGTGCACACCCACAACGAGATATTATAAACTCAATTAAACGCCACAACCCAAACGGACAGAATACTTTGTTCCTGCACCAGAGAACTCCCCTACATTCTACACGTGTGTCAAAGTGAGCTGAAAAACAAAAAGAAAACGTGTTAAAGGACTTCAGTAATCTGCTCTCCTCCCACAGTAACGTCTGCAGGAGGGCAGGAAGGCGTGACAAAGCAAGCCGCTTCCTCATACTCTTTGATTCAGCCGACTCGTGTCTTGATTTTCTCACCCGGACGGTAAAAAGATTCAGCGATTATTCAGGAGAAAACACACCACTGCCTGAGGTGCATTCATGATGTGTGGCGACATCGGCTCACAGAGCTGCATTTTTTTTTTTTTTTTTTTTTTACCAACAACTAAAAAACCTGCAGGCTTTTTTCCTCTTTTCCCTAATGTGGAGAGACTTTTTGGAGTATTTCACTGTTGTTGTTGTTTTGTTTATGGGTAAAGCTGAGAAATCATACACTTCTGACCAAAACTTTAACGTATTAATTAGTTAAATAAGGGGTGTTTGAGTTAAAATGAAGGTAAAATAAGTCTAAGCAACTAAACAGAAAAATGTGTGTAATTAAGTTACATTGTTTGACTTTTAAGGAATTTATTTGTTCAATGGAGCGGAAAAACAAGTGTTTATCTCTTACAAACAAGCAAAAAATGTTGTCACGTATTAATGAAGCTCTTCTATCCTCCACTGTCACTTGCTTGAACCGGTTATCTGTGTAAGAGACACTCGTCCACATCCTTAAACAGTCCGACTGCAACCTCTCTGCCATGACCAGGACCAAAGAGCTGTCAAAGGACACCAGGAACAAGGTCGTTCACCTGGAGAAAACTGGAATGAACCAATCAATAATAAGCAAGAAGTTTAGTGAGATCGACTGTTGGATAAATGATTAAAAAATAAAAGAAATGACAATCTCCATGCACCCTGTGCGCCATCGACGGTCTCAACAAAGATCTGTAGAACGGTGAGGAAACACCCCAGAACTACACAATATAACTGCTCATTGACATGAAGAAAGCTTGTACCTCAGAAACCAACACCTGGATTCAAATCTAAACAGTCAATTTAAGCTAAAAACTGTTTTAAAAAAGAAACAAACTTGAATGAGAATTGATCTTTTAGTTTTCTCAGAATTTTTCTTATTTGTCTTCATGTTGAACTCTTATTTTGAAAGTTTCCTCTAATAGACTGTGTTCTGCTTCACTTCCTGTCCTTCTGTCACACCTGACTTCTGTTACCTAAAGACACAACCGTTTTTTTTTTTTTCTTCTGTCGTTTGTCTTCTCAGTACATATCCTTCACGATTACACTTCTTATTGCTAAAAAATCCTCCTCGATGAATTTTTTGAGTTCCAGTCTTTTGTTTTACTTGTCCTTTGTTTAACCTGGAAGAGCTGCTTCCCCAGTGCCTTCTGTTTGTTTGAGCCCAGTTAATAAAACGGTTGTCAGTCAACCAGCTGCCTTCCAAATCAGACAGTCGTGTCCTCCTGCTGGTGCAAGAAATAAACTAAAATAAAATCCTGAATCCAAACAAACTGAAGAATATGAAAAACAAAGACGAAATGAGAGAACAATCATTTCTTTTAGATGTTTGTAAAAATGTTAAGGAGCTGCCATTGTTGATGAAGATTCAGTAATTGTCATGGGGACTTTATGTTCCAAATTTTGTCCCGCAATGAAACTTATTATGACATAATGTGATTGTTAAAATGTATTTACCGTCTCTTGTCAGTGTATCAGCAGTCCCGGGTTTGTGTCGACTCTTTATGTTACTGACAGCTGAGACAAGTTCAAAATTGTCAATATTTTGTAAAAATTTTACAGATTTCTTTGAGAAATCTGATTTCAAGTATTCACTTGGCTCACGTGATATTTGAACAATTCAACTTTATTTATAAGGCACTTTCAAAAAATCAAGCAGCTAAAACAAAGTGGCGTTCACAAAAAGATAGAAGACAACAACACTAAAAAACATGGTAAAAACACAAGATCATAAGACACTAAAGTTAAATAAAATAATTCTAAAATAATAAAAGCAATAAAATAACAATAAAACTACAGGGGTCTTATGTTGCGTTAAAAGCCAGGGCATAAAAGTGAGTATTCAGATGGGTTTTAAAAACAATAGAATAATGATTCAACAGCCTACTGGAAATTTGGAGCGCCTACAGGAAATATTCTCCTCTAATCAGTTCAAACTTAATTTATTTGTTTACTAACCAGTGACAATGTTATTTTTACATTTCTTTTACTTTATTAAACTTCATTAGAATAAGTTTAGGAAAGAAAACTAATAACTCTGTCATCTTTAAACAATATTTTTTATTTTAATGTGTAAAAGACAAAAAAAACCCCATCAAAACTGCAGAACATTTGGAGACTACCACACAAAAATTTGTAAGAAGCAGTCACCAGAAGTGTTTAGTTACCACTGACTGTTACCTATTACTCAATTTTTTTCCCCCTATTATTTCTTAATGGAAGTTATTCATGTTATAAACTGACCAATCAGATTCCTCGACAAACGTTCAAAGTGTTTGAAAATTTCTGCAAGCCCATTTTCGAGTGATAGGGGTGTGGTCTTCTAGCAAGCTCAATCCTGATTGGCCAGATAGGTTACCATAGAAACAATGGCTCAGACAGATTTCTGGTTCCAACATGGCGGCGTCCGTAAAACAAAGAATGGCGACTGACTGGACTTAATTTTGTTGGAGGCAATAGTAAGTCATTTTCTATGGGTTGGGTCACACTCTCTCAGTCCAGTTATCATATACAGTTAATGGTAGTAAAGTAACAAATCACATTTACTAGTGAAACTTAAAAAAAAAAAAAGTTTAATTTTTAAAAGCTCAAAACCTTAAAGTGGATTTTTTGCTGAGAGTACCTTTCGGAAAATAAATGAGCGTATGTATTTTTTCAAGTCAAAGTTCCCGTCACATTTATTTTTACTTAGATTTCAAGAGGTAAACATTTACACATCAGAAATTTACTACTAACAGTTACTATTTAAAAACAAAACAAAAAAAAAACATCTTGTATTTGATCTGGTCAGAACCGGATTACCAGAACCAGTTCATTATTAAAATATTTAATTAATTAATTAAATGTGACATGTCTGTTTTTGTTTGTTTCATTATTTCTGTTATGAATTTGAAAAATGTGTTTGTTTTGTCCTGTATTTTTAACAATCTATATATGCTTGAAATCAATCAATCAATCATTCAATCAATCAATTTCCTTATTACAATTTTACGTTTCCAGCTAGATGTGAACTTTTGTACTTTAGAGTATGCTAACCCTAAAGACACATTAATTGTTAGGGACACATCCCGTTTAATTTCTTTCGTTTATAAACTCAGGTGTGAAAACTCAGGTTCACCTAAAAATGAGAAGTTAATTGTGAATGAATATCAAACCAATTTCACCGCCGAGCATTCCTGAAAAGTTAATAGAAACATTTGCAAATCTAGAGAAGTACGGATGGCCAAAAGCTTACAGAATATGTTGTCGATGTGGGGTAGTGAGCAAGTAAAGGTCTTTTATTGTTGTAATGTAGTTAAAGAATGGGCAGGAAGAGTCATATTTACCCTCCTAGTTTGTCATTTTTCTAGATTATGTCTCCCCCTATTGAGAAGAAGTTGTAACTGCATGACATTTCCTGTGTGTTTATTTGCAGAAGGCAGCTTTGAGTTAGATTTTTTTTTTTTTTTTTTGGTGCATTGCTCAAAAGGAAGTATATTTGAATTAAAGAAGTCCTTCTGTTGAGCCATATGGAGGACAAGAGCAAACCACTCAATGTTAAAAGAAATAAAAAATATTAAACACAAATAGTAGCAGCATTGAAGCCAATGATGTCAAGATAACATATTGTGTGTTTTTGATTTTTAAATGCACCAATGAGATCAAAGAGAATAACAAACAGCATCAAGGAAAAGCTGCAGGGGGGGTAAAGCTGTTTTAATGTTCTGCTGGTCCCTCTGAATCCACACTGTAACTCCTCATGAAAACCAATTCCTCTTTCAAAGAGCGATCCGTTGTTTTTAGACAACATCTTAAAGGATTTCACACAAATACAGGTCTGAAATCGGCTAATGCATTAGGATGAAGAGTGGGCTTTCCAAGCAATGGTTTAATTAAAGCTAATTTAAAAGCCTGTGGTACATAGCTGGTCAATACAGAAAGATTAATCTAAGTCGGGAGGTGTTGATAAGTGGTGGAACATCCTGTAACGGTTAATTGGAATGTGGTCCAACAAACACACTGATGTTTTAGAACTCCCATTGCTAACATAAGTCAGGCAGATCGATCTGGATAAAAAAAAAAAAACAAACAGTAAAATTGGACATTTTGGGGTTTTTCTTCAAAACCTCAAAGATGAAGTTTCTATAGCATTTATATAAGGCCAAACTCTTCATTTTATTGTATATTTCCCTGACTCTGCTTGTCAGTAAATCAGTCCATAAAATTATTTATGTTCAGCTTTGATTTGTAGCACCGAGAGTCAACTATAAAGTAAACCTATTAAGCTTCAGAGCCTCCAGCAGGTTAGTTGAATAATTTTTTAACACAGTAAGTGCTCCCTAAATTATATATTAAAATAAATAAATCTTGTTTTTATGATGTTGTAACCTATATGCAACATTTTCTAAGGTTGTAGTTTCAGCCTGTCTGCATAGACAATTACAGTCTTTCTCTAAATTAAACCTATAACCAACCATATTGATGCATTTATTTCTGAGACCCCATCTCATTAGCATGTCAAATACTTTCCTTAATAACCCATTGTATAAAAAGCATTTTTCATTCCGCACCAGGTAATAAGGCACACTGTCAACAAATGGTCTATTTTCAAAGTTATAACGATCTCCGTACTGTAAAACGAATTGAGCAATACAAATGAGTCAGAGATAAGTTTGTCCGTCAGTCAGACTTTATTAATTTATGAATTATTAGTGCCCCTGGAAGTTGTTTGGAACAAGCTAAACGTTAGCAACGTTAAAAGCTTTAGCTGCGTTAGTGTATTCACAATACCTGTAGCTTCAAACCTTGTTGACAACATGTAAAAAATCCAGACTGATACAGCTAAAAAAAACATTACCATGACTACACTAACTCAACCTTGCTAGTAACAAGTAAAAAAAGTTAGATTAGCATGTATTTACAATACCTTTACACCCAACCTTATTAGTAACAGTTGGGCTATATCTTAATTTCTTCTCTACTCACTATAGTGTACTATATAGTTCGTGCACTATTTGTAGTGCTGTCTGAATCCAATTCCAAGATTGAGTGCCCTGGAAATTTCCAATAATTCTCTGCGAAAAACCAGCAGGCATGAATGATCAAGATTTGAGAACATAAATGCATTGCGTTTGAACATTTTTTGTAAAAATGTATTTAGATGTATTTTTTAAAAAGACCATCAACAGTTTCATAATCAGAACATAATGGATTCGTAAATAGTCATTGTAATGCTTGTAACGTTAAGGTTTTCAATTTGTGAAATCAAAGCCTGACACAACTAGAGTTGACACATAAAGCACCATGTTTTATTTTTGTTTTATATGTAGGCTTTAAAGTCTGTCTTATAGTGTGGAGGATATCGTGACTTTGTCCATGTTTTCTGTCCTGTAGATTCATCTTTTATTCCACTATGGGCAGTATCAGAAAAGGGCTTCCTGCTTATTTTTTAAAATGGTTGCTTCCATGACACTTTTGGCGGGAACTCTAAACTTTAATAAATGAGAAACGATTCTCTCTCTTTGTGTATTATCAGAAATTAATGGTTAACCATCTGACACAAGCAGGAGACCATAGGTGGACATTTGTTATTTCAGTTCGTCACAACAGCACAGCAGTAGAAAAGACATGAGTGATTTTATTTCATATTTTTTATTTATACTTTTTTGTAGTTTCCTTTCCACCCTGCATCCAATCAGAATCAAGTATTTCACCTGGCCCATGGCAAAAGGTGAGGATAACTTCTTTTTTTTTTTTTAAATGACTGCATCGAAAGATTGCAAAATGAGATTTTTACAACTTAAACTACTATTGCAGAGAACAAAAACGTATCAAAGGATTTTTCTGTAGATTTCATCGAAATGTTTAAAAAAAATCTTAAATCCAAAAATGTGAATTTTCTGTAAACTCTGTGATGTAGAAGGCTTTACAGGGATAAGAATATCTATACTCTTAAAAGAACCTCTAGACCCTTTTAAAGTCTCCCGAACAACGATTTAGCTGTAAGAGGACAATAATCTGTTCTCAGCAATAATGATAATGTGATAATGAACATAAAAAAAACAAAGTGTGATTAAACTGCGATGTAGACTTAATAGGATTAACTAGTTCATGAGGAAACCACATCTGCTCTCAGCCTCCACACTGCGGCGTTGAAAAGGTTATTAAAAACAGAAATCTCATTATTAGCATGTACAAATGTTGCTGAAACGTGAGTCTTTTCTGAAAGGAATACATCAAGTCATTAAGATACTGTTTACAAGTTAGCACTGTCTGAACTCGTCCCGGTAATCGCTTTGCTCTTAGCCTGACGGGACTCTGACCTGGTCATGTATCAGTACTGACCTGCACCGCCTATCAAAACCGCGGGCACGTGTCGACGGCCCAGCCATGCTGAGCTGCCAGCCACAGTTGCCTGGCAACGGTCCAAGGCCTCGGGTAAAATGAAATGGGTAGACACTCACAAAAGCACTTCCATACTCATATTTAAGCAGGAAAACAACAACATGCAAGCGAACATAAACTCAGAGAAAGTCGGCTCACGCTGTTGAGTCATAAGTACGAGTGAAGATCTGAGATTGAGCTTCGGCCTCCTGCAGCTCTCAATGAGGGAGCAACATGAAGAGGATTTTTTTTTCTGGTTTATCTTTCAACGTTGACTCCAAACAAATTCCCTTCTTTTCCCCCTCTTCTTTTTCAGCAAGTTTTCTTTCTGGTTCCTCCACCCCTTCTGCTGAGTTGGGGCTTCCTCCTGACTTTAGCGCTGAGAGCTGCAGTTTATGATGCTGCACTCATGCATATTCAAGACTCGCTTAAGGTAACGGCTAAGGAAGCGTAAGGAGAGTCATCAAGGCCCGCGCCGAACAAATGCATGAAAGGAAAACAAGAGAACGAAGCACATGATGGAGGGACACCCATCACTGCAGCCAGTGGGATTTTTTTTAAATGAAATATATATTCTTGTTTTAGAATTTAGTAGATAGATAGATAGATAGATAGATAGATAGATAGATAGATAGATAGATAGATAGATAGATAGATAGATAGATAGATAGATAGATAGATAGATAGATAGATAGATAGATAGATAGATAGATAGATAGATAGATAAAGAATGCTATTTTATTATAATTTTAATATATTATATTATATATTAAATATATAATATATATATATATGTATATAATTTTTATTGAAATCTCCATTTTGCTTCTAAACAGCATCTCCGGTATTCATCTATTTGGAAGTATACGAGGCCTGCTAAAGGTTTCTGACTTGCTCCGGGAGACGTTAACAGGAACCTCATCCACCTGCTTGAACCTTGTCCTCTTCCTGGGTTCATGCATTCAGAGTTTTGAGAGTTCTGCAGAAGCGTTCTAGATGTCTGCACTGGCAGTTTCTTATTAGCTAATCAGTTGTTTACGATCGCAAAGGTACAACAAGGGCCGGTGAACTGGAATTTCCCATGAACTAGTGACTCTTATCATTTATCCAATTTATACTTTTAATACAACAAAATGGAAAAATAACAGCTGTAATTTAAAAAGTCTTAAAATAAAGGGTAATTAAAATAAAAAAATAACATTTTAAACAATCTAAAATAAAAAAGCTTGGAATGCTAAAATATTGTATTTTTCAGACTACACTACGCTCCAGGGTATAAGTTGCAGCTGCAAAAAATAAATAAATAACTAAAAAAGTCACATACAAGTCACACTTTTGGGAAAAAGAGTGGGCACTTCCTCCAGAGTAAAGCAAATCATAAGACGGTGTTCCCCCGTACATTCACATTTTTATGTTTGCTTTTTCATGTGTTTGCAGTTTCACATATTTACTGATTATTTATTAGTCTCGTGACTCTTCCGGTTTGTCAAAAAAACTCAGACAACTCAAAACGCTTGTGTGAAATTTTTGTGTCCAAAGGAGTTGCTGCGCTGCTGAGGTGTATCTCCGCGCCCCCCACCTCCGGAGTGCGGAGATACACACGCCAGCAACCCCTTTCTTCTCTCCATATCCCTGCATGGAGAAATGGCATCAGCTGATATAGAAGCAGCCGAAAAAAAATCCTAATATGCTGAAAAAGATAATCATGGAGGATAATTATCATCCAGAGGAAGTGTTTATTTAATGAAGGAGAAAGCGGGCAGTCCTGGTTTTAAGGCACAGAAAGACAGAGGGACATTCCTCATCTGCATTATAAAGTACGCTGTCACTGGGATATACTGTTTTTGTTCTGAAAAAAAAAACTATGTTTAGCAATACTACAATTTTCTACAATAAATGTTTTACAAAACATGATCAGAAGGGATGGCGATGGTTGAGACGGGTGACGCGGGTTTCCCTGTATTCCTGTTTTCACGGGTTCCACGGATTCATGGATGTTACCGGTTCCTAACCCTCATGAGGAAAGGGCAATTACTGTAATAAAATAAATAAATATTATTATTATTATTATTAGCATGACATATGAACAATTATTCTGACTGTATAAACTCTTTACTCTTAAATCAATAAATGTGGAAGGCTGAGTAGTTCTTCTTCATCTATGTTACTCTTAGTAACAAATAGTTACACACACACCTAAAGTGACCTCTAGCAGTTGTTGCTATTTAAAAAACAAATCACACATAAGTCACACCTGAGTATCAGTCGCACCCCCAGTCAAATTATGCTAAAAACCACAACTTATCCAAAAAATATGAATAAATCTAATTTACTTCATGGCTTTGAAAATATATGATTTATGTACTTTTAATCTTCCTTTTGAAACAGTACATTTTTTTTCATGTGTTTTTTGCCATTTTATTACATTTACAAAAAATAATTTCTCACATAAAGATGTTTAGTAACTATTTCAATATTTAAACGTCAGCAGAGTAAAATAAAGCACAAGAACACTGGCAAAAAAAAAAAAAATAGAAACAGAAGTGCAGAAGGGAGGGATGGAGTGTGGAGTCCTGGGAAAGCAGGGATTAAAAAAAATCCACTGACATGAAACAGATATTAAAGTGAATATTGCCCTAAGCTATCAGATCGTAACTGAAATAGGTGAGAGGCGTGTGATGAAGGACACGTTATGTAATCCCTCAGTGACGTCAGGTGCTGGATGATCAGCCATGTCATAAATGTGATTGAAAAAAGGAAATTGAGCTTTCCAGTGTTTGTGAAGGTCTGCAATTCAATTAGAAGCAAAAGTAGCATGTATAAAATAAAACGTGTAAGCAAAATACAGTAGAATGGGTCCTTTAGTAATGTGCAGAGGAAAATATGAAATTAGAGAAAAACACAAGTAAAAAAGGTCTGAGTATTTTATCTCTTAATTTCATTCATGTGCTTTCTTGTTGAATGACGTCTAAAGTTTCTCCTAAGAGTCATCCTCGCCTCAATGAATCAAACCTTATGCCAAGTATGAGCAAAAATTCAATTTAATGCTGGAGGGCCCTTCCAATAAACCAATGTGATTCCTGTACTTCATCCTTACATGAAGTCTTCTATTTTTTTCTTAAATTAAAAAAAAAAAAAAAAACTTGAATAAACCAGGATAAAGAGAACATGAAGGTTATTTACACATGGCCTGGAAAAGGTATATACACATGTTTTTTGGACTATTAAAAAAAGTCATTTTACATGAATGTTTGATAAAACCTGAAAAAAAGTGCAATGTAAAAATGTAAAAATCAATTTGAAAACAGGGTTTTCACCTCAAAACTGTTTTAAGTACTGCTTTTTCTGCACTATATAATGCACACTTAATATTCTTAATCTAAAAGAAAAACCAACAGAACATCTTGCATGTAGATTAATTCTAGTTGTTTATTGATGTCAGAGGGAATTTGCGTACAGCACCCTGTCAAAATTTCAGTCTATTTTTTTTTGTACAAGTTGTGAATAAAGTCTGTAGCTTTTGTGAATATGCTAACGTGGCTAATGTTTAGCAATGTCTGACAGTTTTTTTTTAGCGTGTTACTAAAAAGCTTGGGAGTTAACTTAGATAGTCGCAGCAATGGTTGTTTTAACAGTATAAGTCTGTTTTTTTGTTAAAAACAAAGTTGGGTTTTTGTAGCCTAAATAAATATGCTAACACAGCTACTGTTCAGTGCTGTCAGACAGCTACTTTTTTTTTTTAGAAAACAGCAGTGCGCTTTATATAAAGAGTAATTCTGTTTGTCCTTACTGATGTCAAAGAAATTTAGAGAGGTACACGGCGCTCTGGTCTAATGTCAGTTATTTATTTTTTTTACGAGTTCCAAACAAGGTTGGGCATTATTGTAAATACGCCAACATGGCTAACATGTAGCAGTGTCAATCTGTTTTTTGTGTGTTATGTGTTTTATGAACAAAGATATGATTTAGCGTAATTACAGTAACGTTTGTTTTAGCGGTATCAGTCTGTTTTTTTTTTTTAGTATGTGGCAAACAAGGTTGAGAGTCAGCATATTGTGAATACATTAATGTGTATCGTGTAACAAATAAGCTCTGTTAGCAGTGTTGATAAAGTTTGACAGACTGACAGATTTACCTCTGCTTTATCTCTTAAAGGACCTTATAGTTTGCTGTGCTTTATATATCGAGCGATTTTAAAACAGTGCAGCTTCTGATTTGGTGCACCCTGTGGTGAGGAAAATATCCTGTATCCTGTACCTGTACAGTAAAAATGAAGACATAATTTAAATAGAACGTTTCGACTTAGATATTGGTTTTGAAATAACATTTGAACAATAAACACAATTTTTTTTTAGTCAGTATGGGGAACAATAGTACAATGATTTAACATCTTAATTTTGTGGGTCGCTAATTCGAAATGTAGCTTTTAATTCAGGACTCCAGTTAATTTGGCATCATCTTGAACAGAAAAAAACACTAGAGAAACTCTATTTTCATAATTGGTAATAAAGTCTGGCACACACACAAACACACCCACACAGGCATGCACCACACACACACATATATATATATATATATATAAATAAGCATACTAATAATATATATAAATATATATAACAACAACCACAGAATTATTACAGGATTCGTTGGTCACAGAATTAGTCATCACTGCCAGTGAAAACACTCGTCCAAGCAAATATATCTTACAATATTTACACTTCCATTTTTAAAAAATTAAAGATTTGAACATACTGCTTTGCATTAGAAGCCTCATATCTGAGTTCTGGGAACAGCTTGCAGGTGTGAAGCTTTAATCTTAACCTTATGAGCAGCAACAGCGTGCATAATTTCTTCAAATCTGATTTATGACTTCAACTCTTCTGTTTTCTATCTTTTTTTTAAATCTATATCTCTCACAAATATCTTTCTTTGTTGTTCATGGTGTCAATCTGTAAAGAAAAAAGTTATTTTTTTCAAAGCTTCTGATCTCAGTCAACATGAACCGTGAGCAGACCCCTGACTGAGACTTTCTTCTCTAGTGCCACACAGATACAAAACAAACAAACAAACACAACAAACTGCATTTAAGAAAACATCAAATTTTAATGTGAAATACAAAAAAACAAACTAATTTGACAATTATGAAAGAATGATTGAAGGTTTTCTTGCAGAGTAGAGGTGGCTCTGTGAGGCGTAGTCCTGTCGCTTGTGTGTTTAGATGTAAGAAGTCATAGAAGGCTGTAATTAATTGACATACTTCCTAACAATACGGTTTTCTGTAAATGTGGATCTTCAGCACAATGTAAGCTCTCTTCTGAGGCTCACTGAGCCAAATAAGGGGATCCCGCTTTATTTTCTGTGAAAAAGGCACGGGCATGTGAAATTTGGTGTACTCAGTAAATAATAAAAATGGTACTTACCAGTGCGTTTCAAACTGGGTACATAAACACATCCGTTTGGGATACATGTTTTTAATTGCCCAATCTGCACTTAACGGGCAAACCAGGCAACCGTACTTATGAAATATATTTTAATTAGTGGCACAAACATTACACCCAATTCCGGATTATGGAGTGTCACACTGTTATACGAGGTAGGATTTATATTAATGCAGTAAATAAAGTGCTTATAATTACATTTATGCTGGTAAAAAGTGAAACTGTTGGTTGCATTAAAGCCCATTTTGTTCTGGGGAGGCCAAAACATAAAGCTGCAATGGCTGCTCCCTTTAAAGTCCCCCTCCGACAAAAATCACGTTTTTTGAGTTTTTAACACGTGTGGAATTTTTCTTAAGAAAGAGAACAAATGTTATAAGAAATAATTTTGCTTTTTCATTTTCAAGTGTTTCTCCTTTTAAATCTCTGTCAGTCAAACTGTCGCAGACAGATTCTGTTTGAATGAATGTCACAACAGCTCTGCTGCACGTGCACTAAACCCCTCAACTAGCCCGCTCACGTGTCTAGCTCAGGTGCCGGAGAAGAAAAAATGTTTTCTTCCCACTGACTGCGGTCGAATGAGCCGCCGTTCTCATTTCCATGGTCACACAGTTATTTTTTATTTTCTTTGTGTGAGTTTCATACAATACTTATGGTAGGAGGGCTGCAAACTCTGCAAATGTGGTGAGGAGTTACGCTAGCGAGACAGAGCTATCATAATCTGGGGGGGGCTACTCAGCTAAGATCCAAATGACACGCCCCCTCAGACGAGATTTTGAAAACAGAGGTTTCAGATAAAAATGAAAATGTTTTTTAAAAACACTGAGGTTGTGGGATTTTGGTTGAAAACATCCTAATCAAAACTCTACTGGGAACGTTTTTTTAATACAAAAATTGACATAGGGGGACTTTATAAACTGGACACAAACTTAACATTTAGCTGTATGTAGCCCTTCCGCTCTCCTTGTTTACAATAAAAGTGGGGTTATCTGGACCCCACAAGACAGTGTGTTGAACTTTTTGTCTTTGATTTTTGAGTTTCACTAATGTCCATGGCAGGCATAAAATCCTGTCCACATTTGTCATGGAAGGAATCACACATCAATATATGGTTGGAGTCATCTGGACCCCAAAGAGAGCGGAAGAAGAATTGTTCTGCAGTCCTGCCAGACCTAAAGACCTGTTCAGAGTGTGCACCGCTTTCGCCCAGCATTAGCTGGGTTTGCTCCAGCAACACTGTGACCTTGAAGAGGTTCCAGTGGGTTCTGAAGATGGATGGACGTAGATCAACTTTGATTTTTGTTTAGCGTTGAAAATTATCTAAACATATTTTTTATTGAATCAAATATACAAACACTAAATGCTTATTACTGCTTTCAGTTTCATAAATCAAAGGATGTCAATTTTATTGAACAACCTTTGATTCTTGGCTATAAGTAGTACGTAGTAATTGTACTCTCATGTAATGTAGCAACACTTTCCTCACTTGTACAGCTATGTCAGACTGTTCAGATCACCAGAATTGGCTGAAGGGACAAAAATACACTTTGGGATTGTTCACATTGGATAAACAGAAACTTGAGAAACCTCAAAAAGCACAGAATGGAAGTATTAGTATTTCCATTATGAAATCCCTTTGTAGACTGTTTTTGTGGCTTAAAAGCAGAACCATTATTGTAAAAGTACATTTACCCAGCGGCCTGTTTTCTGCTTTAGTCATACAGTTGATGGGGTCATGGGACTTGCTGGAGCCTCTCCCTATACTGTCTTTGGGAGAAGTCAGAGTTCAGTCCGAAGAGACCGGCTGTCCTTCACTGATGGATTCGAATCGATATTTTTCCAGAATCTCATTATTACTGTCACAATAAAAGAGATTGAGGCTTATAGCTAAACATTTCATCAAGTCTGTTGATTTATTTTACATTATTTATGCTATTTCTTTAATTTATTTGGGCATATGTTTGTTTTAGTGCATACATGTAATAACACATATCTGATTTACACAAATTTCACCCAACAATTATGTATTAAGGAACATGATAATAGGTAAAAAAAACTTTTATTTTTTACAAGTTGATTTTTACTAACCAGATCTTCCATACTGAGCCTGTTTTTCAGCTCAATTATATAAGACGAATTAACTTTTAAAGAATAAAAGCGTTCTTTTAAATAGAAAAATAAAGATCCTAAAATAAGACAACTTATTTGTAGTTGTAGGGGTCAAGAGGTCAGGATCACTGGACTGCAGAGGTGTTAGAGAATATCGATTCAGTAAAACTATTACAAAACTCCGTTTGGCAATGAGCAAAAATTTAGTCCTGTGTTTTACTTAACCATATGAAACATTACTGGTTAAGACACATTTAATCTTGGTGTTTTTTTGTTTTTTTTTTTACAACGATAAAAAAAATTTTGGTTGTACAAATCATACAGAGTTCAGGTAATTTTTAAAAAAATGTCACAAAAAGTATTTCAAATTTGATTTTTGTGAAAGGTGCATAAATATTCAGATAAAGTTTTGTTAAGACATAAAAAAAAAGGGAAACATTGTCTCTAGTACTGTGTTGTGCTTTATTATGATACATATCATATCGTGATACAGGTATCGTGATACATATCGTATTGCCAGACTCTTGACTTAGAAAGATTCTTAAAAAATATTAGCAAATCTGGCTAAGACAAAGGGAGCAAACTCAAAGAAACGGAGGATAAATACTGGTTGTAACTGATATACATTTCAGCAAAATAAAAGGGCTTTCATCGACACAACAGGCTTCAGATAGTGAGCATTGGAGGAATGAATCCCAAATAGGTTAGCTGCTTACTTAAGAGAGAAGCAGCGTTTCATCTCCCTTCCTGAGGTGAAAAATGTTCTCGGAGCCCACAACGGTGGGCCTTTCCCCAGAGTTCATTAATTAGTTAATTAGTTAATTAGTCTGAACAGATGGTTACTCAACACAAATCAGAAGGCAGTCTGAGCCCCGAGCGAGAGAAAGGTAGAAGGAGATGAAGAAGTCCACCTCCGAACCTCCAGACCGAGCTGTGCGCCGCAGACATTTTCTTCTCATTCACCCATTTTGTGGCACAAAGACGGGCGTATCATGAATTAATAAGCAAACTGTTTTAGGATTTGGTGGAAAATGGTACAAACTTTGGGGCACACGGGAGTGACATCGTCGAGCTGTGAATGGTTCGGACGGAACCTTGTGGCCGCATTGACGGGAGGGTTTTAATCGAACGAATACCTTCCATCTCTGCAGATTTAAAAAAGCATTTCTGAGGGTTTATTTTTAGACTGCTCCCATCTCCCCCCTTCTGTTTCCTCTCCCCTCACCGTCTCTCTGCGCGTCTCCCTCGCTCAACTGTCTCTTTTTTCCCTCCTCTCCCCTCTTCCTTTACTCCTAATGCTCCGTCGCTCTCTTAAAGGCGCAGTCGCCGTATGAAATGAGGTTGGCATGTGTAAGCTCCTGCCAGTGTAAGTACAGGATAATGCTGAAGATTAGAACGTAAAACCATTAAGACAGTTTGTACCTCTGTTTCTCACTTTGACTCAGGAGCGCAGCGTCAGAGAGGAGAGGCCATTAAATATTCAGATGGATGCTGCATTATTCATGCCTGCGTTCCACGCAAGGCAATTAGTGCGCGAGCACACGCAGCAGAAGTAACGCACAGCCACGCGTGTCAGATGGAACGTGCACAAGGACAGTCGTCTTAAGACAGCAGGCGCACAAAATTTCAACAATGGTACTGGAATAGAGGTCATTGCATCATCTTCCATAAAACAGAGCTCATCCTTTAGTGTCTTTTTATTGTGCCTTTTATTTTTGTTTTCTGAATTTTTATCTTTTATTCATATTAGGTATAATAGGATTTTAATAACTGGTGACTTTAATTTTCATGTTGATTCAAATGATGATGTCTACGCTCGTGAGTTTTTAAATCTGCTGAACAGCATGGATTTTAAACAACACGTCACACAGGTCACTCACAACAGAGGACACACCCTCGACCTTGTCATCACATACGGCCTGTGCGCCGGGGTGTCCTCTGTTGTTGATTTAACAATATCTGACCACTACTGTGTGTTTTTTAATGTCACCAGTGAAATCCAGAGGGAAGCCTCAGTGAGAACTGTGAGGAAACGGTATATAAATCCTGAAGTGGCTGCAAATTTTATTGATATTTTTAACCAAACTCCTGCTCAGACTTCATCTGCATCCTGTGATTTTATTGTTGATGATTTTAATCACAGACTCCAGTCTTCCATTGATGCAGTGGCTCCAATCAAAACTAAACAGTTAAGAGCCACTAATAAAAGCCCATGGAAGACTGATGACATTAGGAGTCTAAAACAGATATGCAGAAGAGCAGAGAGGAGATACAGGAAAACAGGATTAACAATTCATAGGGACATTTTAAAACAACAACTCAAATTTACAATAACTCTATTAAAAAGGCCAGAACACTTTACTTCTCAAACCTAATTACACAAAATAAAAACAACCAAAATTTCTTTTTAAAACAATTGATATTTTAATAAATAAAGATTCTAAGTCCTCCATGCCATCCTCGGATGCTGCATGTGAGGACTTTGCAGACCACTTCATGGGTAAAATCAATGCTATTAGATCGAACGTTTCATCTGCACAATACTCTGGTCTTAACAGATCACCAGCATTGGTTTTGCCCAAGGAAACACTGGGGAGTTTTGTCCTGGTTGATGCAGAGATGCTTGGTCGAGTTTTATCCCAAGTAAACACTACAACCTGCCTTTTAGACCCCATCCCCACTTCGCTTTTTAAAACATGTCATGGATTCTTTGAGTCGGAGCTTTTAAATATAGTAAACTGCTCTCTTCAGACGGGCGTCTTCCCCTCTGCCTGTAAGACGGCGGTGGTGAGGCCCTTCTGAAGAAGAGTAACTTAGATCCAAAAATTCTGGACAACTATAGACCTGTATCCAACTTGCCGTTTTTAAGTAAAATTATAGAGAAAAGTGTCGCTACTCAACTTCATGAGTTTTTAAATAATAATAAAATTTTAGAGAAATATCAATCAGGTTTTAGGATGAACCACAGTACAGAGACGGCTCTTTTAAAGATCGTTAATGATCTCAGATTTCAGTTAGACTCACAGAAACTTTCTGTTCTGGTGCTGCTGGATCTTAGTGCCGCCTTTGATACAGTAGATCACCAGATTTTATTAGACAGACTCAGGAGTCATGTGGGCCTCTCTGGAAATGTTCTTAAGTGGTTTTATTCCTACCTAACAGATCGACACTTTTATGTAAGTATGGATACATGCTCCTCAGGAATCCATGACATAAGTTGTGGGGTTCCCCAAGGGTCAATTTTAGGTCCCGTACTTTTTAACTTGTATATGTTGCCCTTGGGGAAGTCATCAGGAGACACGGCGTTAACTTTCACAGCTATGCTGATGATACTCAGCTTTACATCGCCGTGTCTCCTGATGACCTTGAACCTATAAACACCCTTTTAAATTGTATTTTAGCCATAAAGTCATGGATGGCAGAGAACTTCTTACAGCTCAACCAGGACAAAACAGAAGTTTTAATCATCGGTCCTGAAGACAAGAGAGAGAGGATTTTACCCAAGCTCAAAGGTTTTAATCCTTCTCACTGTGTGAGAAATTTGGGCGTCCTTTTTGACTCTGAGCTGAATTTTATTCCACACATTAAAAATGTTGTGAAGACTGGTTTTTATCATCTTAAAAATATCGCCAGAGTCCGCCCATTTCTCTCTCTTGCCAGCACAGAGGTGCTAATGCATGCTTTTATTTTTAGTCGGTTAGATTACTGTAATGCCCTGCTCTCTGGTTTACCTCAAAAATCTCTCTCAAACTTACAATTATTACAGAACTCGGCGGCACGAGTTTTGACGGGAACCAGGGGGCGGGAACACATTTACACCAGTTTTAAAATCGCTGCATTGGCTCCCTGTGCGTTTCAGGATTGATTTTAAAGTTCTTTTAATGGTTTATAAATGTTTTTATGGTCTTGGGCCTTCTTATTTGAGTGACCTGCTTTTAAAGTATGAACCCTCGCGGACCCTGAGGTCCTCTGGCACTGGCCTCTTAGTTGTTCCTAAGGTGAGGACCAAAACATATGGTGAGGCCTCGTTCTGCCATTATGGTCCTCACCTCTGGAACAGTCTGCCGGAGAACCTCAGGGCTGCAGAGACCGTAGAGGTTTTTAAGAAGAGGCTCAAGACCCACCTTTTTAACCTGGCTTTTAGTTGATCTTATCCGCATATGTACTCTTTTAGTCTTAATATATTATTTTATCTGTATATTTTTCTATTTATTCCATTTTATCTCATGAATTTATAACTATTTTTAATTTTATGCTTTGAATGCATTTTCATTTATGTATTTTACTATGGTTTTAACCCGGTGTTTCCTGTGGGGATCTATCATGCCAGGGCTTGCAGGCTTGGTTTGGGGTCATTGCCGTTGTTGTCCCCCCTGCTGGGGCGGCTGGAGTCCTGCACTGCAGCCTCACCGCTGCGGAGTGGACTCCACTGCTGTCCCGATTTGGGGGGGGCACTGTGGCGATGTTCCTCTGACCGAGCTGCTCCTGGTATGATAGAATCCCCCATACTGTTTCCTCACAGCAGAGCCAAGCCTTATGTTATGTTATTTTACAACTTTTATTCTCAAGTTATTTTTCATAAGTCATTATGTGTGGGATTTTGGGTTGTGTGTGACAATGGAGGGGAGGGTGAAGGGTGGGTTTGGTTTTTATTGTATATGTTTGTTTTTTAATGTAAAGCGCTTCGAGCTGCGCAAGTATGAGAAGCGCTTTTTTATAAATAAAGTTTGATTTGATTTGATTTGATTACATACGTGTTAAGAAACATCTGGGTGAGCGTCAATCACCTCATTAAATAGTCTCAATTGTTTGTTAATGTAGTTGAAGGCCATCCATCTATTCATCCATCCATCCGTAGAACCTGCAGAATCCCTTTCAGGGTCATGGAAGGACTAGAGCTACTGTTGGGTGAGGCAAGATACACCCTGGACAGGTCGCCAGTCTGTTGCAGGGATAATACTTTCACTGTCACAGGCACATCTAGAGGCGATTTAGAGATTCCAATTTACCTATGAAGCTTTTTTTTTTTTTTTTTGAGAAAACCCACACATGCACGGGGAAAACGTGCAAATTCCACACAGAAAGAATCCAGCTGGAAATCGAACAAGAGCCTTCTCACTGTAACGTGAGAGTGATGACCACTGCCCAAACTTTGCAGAGGTCCATCCTATAAAAACTCAGACTCAACGCGCATTTAAGCTCCAAATGAGGCTATTGATGTGACTAACATGCTTGTTAAATAATCCATTGACCTAGTTTTTGAGTATTTGATTAGTCACTATCAAGCATCCCCAGTTGGCTTAGATTTTTAGTCCAGTTTTTAACTTTACGTAAACCAGCAATTTCCTCTTTGTGTTCTACCATTATTATCAGTATTATTCATTCTGTAAGGATTTTAGTGGGAGTGAGAAGTTTACTTCAGTTTCAGGTTCTATGCTTCATCAAATCATAACTACAGCGTAAAGTCAATAGAGTGAATAAAAAAATGCAAATTGTAACAACCAGAATGTATTTTCTTAACTTTCATCGCATGATTGTAACCATTCTGACTCACTCTGGAGAGGTTGCACTGACTTCAGTGGGCCACCAGGTGGCACTGTCATTTGTTACCATACCTTCAGCACTAAGGTCTATTTTTGAGTTTTTGTCATTTATGAGGCGCATCAACTAAAACAAAGAGGTAGCTATAAGTCGGAGAGTCAGTCAGACTTTAACAACTGCATTCACAGTAACTCTAGAAATTGTTTGCAACACGTCAGCTGCAAGTGCTGCTTCAAATTATATATATTTTTATTCTTGTTCACTGGTTGTGAAATTTGATTTGACTGTTACTTCCAGGGAGTGTAGGTTGATTTTTGGTTGAAGCATGCTAAGAGAGCAATTTGAATATTTTCGTGAAAATTTGAGCCTTTAATATTTGCTCAAGAAGAAGTTCACGTTGGAAGAAAGAGCTGCAGGCACCGTGCTTTGGACTCAGAGACTCTCTTCTTGACACGAGGAAACAAGGTATTTGTTTGTATTGTTTTATCTAGATTTCATTTCCTGAAATGTTTTATAATGTTTTGTTTTCACGACATAACGAGAGCGAAGGCACAAATTGTGACCAAAGTAAGATGACGACCAGAAGAGAAAACAAAAGCTGTTCTGTTAGTTATTTTATCATTATGTTGGAAGTCATTCTAACTGATCCCTCAGCATCTATAATCGTAGTGTTGCTTCAAAATGTTAGCAAGATAACATCAGGCCGCTAATAATAATAACATGAAAGGATATGGGGGGCCAGATTTAATTGCTGTGGGGCCGCATTCGGCCCCCGGGCCTTGACTTTGACTCATGTAGATTAGCAAACTTAAAAAATGTAAAACATATATATTTGTGAACTACATTTCAATAGCATGTTTAAATTGATAATATAATAAAACAAAGACAGCCTTTTATGCAAAAAGAAAAGTGCTAAAAAAATGCTCTGAAAGGCATGAATTTAAGTTCATATTTTGGGGATTTTTTAAATGTATACAATGAGTTACAAAATTTTGTTATATTGCATCTCCTAAAGCCAAGTCTTGATTCCATATCAGCTTTCTACCAGCAATGATTTAGATGAACACCATGAAAAAGGCAGTAAAAAGAAGACAACAGCGGGTGTGGGTCATGTTGCTAGCTCTCTTCGTGTCCTTGTGCCCGCCTGCGCCTCTTCACTCACACTGTCAATAGCAGATGTATCATGTTGCCCTCTGTTAAAAGTTGCTGCCACCGCTGGACTCTATCCTAGACAACTCCAGTTTCTCTGTTTATCATTATTGTGATATGTTGAAACAGGCCTGATGCAATAAACAAGATCTGATTACCCAAGCTGCCAACCTCAGTGACTGTCACATATGATCTGTGAGCAAACACCTCCAAAAGATGATGGCGAATGTAAATACTTCACTGATATCAAGCAGCACAAAGGGTAAGGACATCCGAGCGTCGCCGGGCTCAGCTCACACTCACAGACTGTGTTATTGCAGCTGCAGCGATTGAAGAAAACGATTTATTAAACCCAAAGCTGTCATCAGGGGAGGAAGGAAAAAGGGAAAAATGCATCAATTTTCTGATGAGGAGAAAACCTTTTATTCACAAATTTCCTTTGTGTTACAGTTTAGCCATTTTCATTTTTTAAATCGCTTTCTAAATGTCTTTGTCCTGAGGCAGATTTACATAAAAAAGTTGAAAAGACGACAGCTCCGTGGCGAGATGATGACCTGACCTGGGGTGTACCAGGCCTCTCCAGCCTCTACGACAGCTGCAGCTGGCTCCCACCCCCACCTCTAAAACCCTGATCAGGATTAAGCAGGTACGGCGAAAGAAATGAACGAAGGCAGACGGCGTGCGGCCACTGTACCGCATTAACCTTGCAATCTAATCATAAAAGATGAATACAATACAGCCAAAACACACCTTGGAGTTTCAAGTGTTTCACATCACTAATTCAGGAGAAATAGTCAGGTTCTGCAAAGGTCAACATTAAAAAAAACGTCCTATTTCCCAAAAGCATCGTCCTTGTCCCATTCTTGTTTTTATTATTACGGAAGCCTTTTTTTCTCCTTTGTCATGGAAAATATCCATGGAAAATGACCATGAAAATCTCTAGCAAACAACAATATTCTATAAGCTGCATTCCCAACGGAGCAATCTCACCCTGTGAAGTGTAACAGGGCAAAATCCAGCTCAGTGAGCTGCATGTGGGCTCGGTATTTGGTTTATTTGAGCCGATGTGTCTGTAGTTTGTGCTTGTTTACATCCGACTTCAGAAACATGATCAAATAACCACTGGTGTATCAGTAATGAAAGCATTCCAGTTAATGCTTTGGACACACCTGGGTCAATCCATTTAGGTTCAGCAAACCAACACTTTGGATTTTTTTTTTTACTTATTAAGTAAAACCAAAACAAATGGTGGAATTGATCCGGCCACATTTTTTTTAATAATCATTACGATGAAGTTAAAATCCTATTTAAGATATTTGAGCTACATTTCTAGCGTTTTAACAGTTAAATTTGGTGCATTATTGCAGAATTTGCATTTCGACAAATGCCTTAATTTCTTTCTGTCCAAGTCTTAACTCCTGGACTATAAAATCTGGTACTTTAACAAAGGTTTGAGAAAATTTGAAATAATGAAGGTTTGTTTTATTTTATTATATTTATTATTTTGCTATATTCATTTGGTATATTTATATGAAAATATTCCAATTTATATAATATATAATAATATTTTTAACTTTTCATATGATACAGGTCAAAAAATGACAAAAACACATTTAGAAAAACGTTATGCTTTGTCTTTAACAATCAGTTACTACTTGAAGGATTAAACCTAAGAAAACTCTTGTTTTTTTCTTCTACGATGAAGCATTTCTTAAAATCATTTAAATAACAAGAACTTAAAGACCAACTCCGATGTATTGTAATCATGTTTTTACTGTGTTGTTGTGGGATTTTTCTTAAGCCTAAAATTGCATTTTGGAGTGTTTCTTTATTGAAATAGATGAGAATCAGGAGCAGATGAAAAAGTGCATCTTAAAAATGATCGTATTTGTGAGGCAGAAAATGCAATGGGGTGAGCTGAAAGCTTTCCCATTCATTCTGATTAATCAACTTGTAGACGTCTAGATCCATGTACGTCTTTGTTATCTTCGTCTGGTCTGGCATTTGGATCAAAACTGTAAGCTGAATGGCTCTGATGTTGTTCGCCATTTTTGTTGCACCGCTAATGTTAGATTGGCGTTGTGAGGGACTGTAAGATAGTGGGAGATGGATCAATTAGGTATATTGCTAGAAATGACACGCTAGCCTGTAACCATTGTCCAAGATGTGTAAAGAGCAACACCATATTGTACTGGTAAAAAAAACTATGAGACATTGCTTAGCAAAACCAGTAAAATGACTATAAAAGTCTCTATTTTGGTCCAATTTTAAAAGAAAAAGCTTAAATCCTCACAAAAACAAGACCCAGATCCTAGTTTTAATAGTTTTTTCTCCATAAATAAATACTTTACTTTATAGAAAACATAATGCATACCTGATGCATTATTGAGATTTTATCCAAATCTTCACACAGACTGAGATTTACACAAATTGTTAGACTCCTTGGTCTGTGTTTATAAGTGGGTCAGTGGGTGGTCGACATCACCGCTTACCCCTTTTGCCCTTTGTATATGAGCCGGTGCAACATGGTCGCACCACTGTCAGCAGACACCCAAACAGGAGAGATGCCACTGTTGGCATTTCAGTCCAGTATTTTTGCCTTAAAGCATGAAGCGGGCAGAGCTTATCGAGGCGAGGCCGGTCACGACGCACCGCCGCAGGGCAAGTTCACAAGTAGATCCAACCAGCCTCTATCAGAAAGACAGTTTTCCAGACACCACATGTCCCTGTCCGCCCGCCCTTCGGATTCCGTTCTGTGGCTTTCACCGCGCTACCATTGAATTAATGAATAACTAAGCAAGATAAGCCCTAAACGTTCACTACTGAGAGTAAACTCACTCAGATCTTCCTAAAGTAATTTTTATAAGTTCAACTTTATAGAGTTAAGTCACATATTCTGACATATGTACAGAGAATGTACTTGTATAAAGAAGGGATCCCCAAACTTTTTCATGTGGGGACATATAACTGTTTTCTTCTCTGATGGGGGGCTGGGGTCGGTTTTATAGACTAACAGAAAAATTGTACCAATCAGAGGCCAGACAGTGCCTAAACGTAAACAATTCTGGTTTTCCAGAAAGCCACACAAAGCCAATTTATAACTAATTTCTGCAATCTTCCCAGAAAAAAATAATACTAAAACATTTTAAAAATTAAACCAATAAATAGTCCATCCTCTCACGTCATAGTGCAGATTGCGTCTCTAAAAGATAGTATACGGAGGCCACTGGCTGAATCCGAGCCCATTTGGGACCCCAGGTATAAAGTCACAATTTTGTTTTTCAAGTCTGTTTGTCCAATTATAGCACAGAAGTGAACAGGCATCTCAACATATCCACTCTGGCATCCAATTTTGCATATCCAACAAGCTAGCGTAGCACTTCTATCCTATATATAACTCATTGAGATGGATGATGTGAAAGGGGCGGGCTTACTCTTTGCCAATAGTCCCACACACAACTCAAGAGGAAAATTTTTAATGAACACTTGCCACTTGAACTTTGTCCTCATTTTTCTTTTTTTTTTTTGGCTAAAAACGACATAATCAAAGAGACTCCTGGAATCGACAATCCATGTGTCCACCTCTTCATTGTGGCAAACATTTGACAAGTCAGACTTACCAAGCACACCCAGTCGATAGTTCATGGTGACGACGATTACGTTTCCGTAGGCAGAGAGGACGCTTCCATCAAACATGTTCCCTGAGCCCTCCATATAGGAGCCCCCATGGATGAATAGCATGACCGGCTTTTACGACGATCCCGGATATCTGCAAAACAGAGGTAGTCGTTTATTCTAGAAGTGGGAGTCAAACTGGGAATGAATTGAGAAACATTTGGAGGCAACTTGTGTACAAATATGCAAAATGA
The DNA here is from genome assembly GCA_003999625.1 of Oryzias javanicus. Classification (NCBI taxonomy): domain Eukaryota; kingdom Metazoa; phylum Chordata; class Actinopteri; order Beloniformes; family Adrianichthyidae; genus Oryzias; species Oryzias javanicus. Next base: position 11,464,169 of record CM012450.1, read on the forward strand.
CTGCAAGTCAGAAGCTCATATAGAGAGTTTATAGAGAGAATTAAACATTTTCAGAGTTGGAGTCAAACACTCCGTACATGTCCCATTGGGTTTATCATCTCCATTTCTGTCTGTTTGCCTTGTCTTATTCCGTTATGGTACGTTCCCAACAGTTATTCCCCCGCAAGTGCTGAGCAAATGGTGCAGGCAATTCTTATGCCTTATCTCTTATTGGTGTCTTTGTGCCCATCAGTATGTTGCTATGGTTCACTCTGTAAGCTTTCAAGCCCCCCCACGCTCCACTTCTGCCTCCCCCGGTGTCTGTGGTACGTTCTGAATGTCTGGATGAGGCTGCGAGAGCTGCCAGCGCAGCCCCAGTTAGGCCGAGCGTCTGCACTGTGCAGGTCCTGTGGATAATTTGTATGAAAGGGAGACCAAGTGGAAACATAAATAACAGCCACAGCATCTGTTTACCCTGATGAGCTTCGGAGAGGGGGAGACAGAGAGATAAGAGGAAAGGAGGGGGGGATAAGTGGGGGAGCAAAACAGCAAGAAGAAGAAGAAGAAGAAGAAAATAGGCCAACACAAAAAGACTGACAGTGTGTTCGGGATGAAACAGGTTTAAGCCAAAGAAACATGGAACCAAGGACGAGTGAAAAAGGAATGTTATAAAGTAAGTCACACATAGCAAGGTACACTAATGAACACTCAAATTCACACAGGATTCACACCATATTCATAAAAAGACACACACACACTCACAGAGAAACTCTTGCATAGGCAGCTGCGATGCTGAGTCGCTATGGAAACTGCTTCTCTCTAATAGAAGTGCACCAGCCATTCCATTGCACCGACTCACTGAATGCCTGTTGCCGTGGTAACAAATTCCACTCACGTATTTGCACACCCGCCTGCATCACCACCTGAATCTCAGGTTACACATGCACTTGGGTGCGTCACTCGCCATGGCGAGCGCACACACTCGAGCGAATGTGGCAGAACGGCGCACATGGCTCGTGTGGCGGCATATGTGTTTAATCTGGCTCAGATCTTTTATAGATCATATGAAAAGACATGAGCAAGACTGAGAAAAAAATATATTTGGTTTCAAACTCTAGTGTGCTGCTGCTCTTTTTCTTATCTGCTCTGGTCTTCTCTGAGCACTGGCTGATTTCCCGAAGGATATGTAAACAAGTTCAATTATCTCTGCGTTACCAGGACGGTATAGAGGAATGACGTATCAGCAGGCTGTCATCAGCCACACTCACAGCAACACTTTCACTGTAAATTTAATCCTGAGAGATGGAACTCAAGCTGCGACATGGGTCTACATTTTCTCCTAGCAGGAATTTTACTAAGTGCTAACTAAAAAGAAAATGTTGATTTTTTTTTTTTTCTTTTAGCAAATGCATTAAAGTGACTCTTTTGAGTATTTACTTCCATCAAATCAACATTTTTCATAGCTCCAATGCTGCCCCATAAAACATTATTTTCCCTTTTACATCACATTTTTTTAGCTTTATTTTTTTCCATGGCATATATTTAACCCTTTAACCCCAGAGCTCCAGCATTCATCTTCTTTTATTTACTGTAACTTTTCAACCGTTAACATGATCAACGTGATTCCAGCAGATTCTGAAGGAGAAAACCATACAGTGTTATGTGTAGCATACAGTGTTAGGTGGTTTCTAAAAAGGAGAAATTCGAACAAAAAGGTTCTGATCATTAACATTGTAAACATTTTTCCTCCACTCCTGAAGGGCGTTTGAGTTTGGCAACTAGGTGGCGATCGTGCTATAGCATTATACCTTATTCAAGAAGAAGAAGACAGTATGAGCAAAAAACGATGTTTTAGATCACAAATTGTTACTTTAAAAGATATTTCCTTAAAAGAGTTTAATAAATGCATGTCTGTGAGTTTATAGAGATATTCATTTAGTCAGCAATGTCTGTTTAGGTTTACAGAGCGTTAGCATCAGCCGTCCCATGGGAAATTCCACTAAACGTTAGCATCAAGCTAGCTAACTTTAGCTTTATGTTCCTAATGGATTTATATTTCTATGAATCAATTATTGATCTATTAAGCTTAAACTGATTCAAATCAATTAGTCGATTTTATCAACCCAGCCCTTATCGAAAGAGACGTTAGGAAAGAGATGATGGTCTAGTAGTCCACTGTTAAACAGCTAGCTAATGAAAGTAGTGTAAGATTAGACAATATGGCAGCAGGGTGGTGCTACGGAAACATGGTACCGACATGGAGAGAGACAATGGGCCAAAAAACATTTGTTTTGTGAATGTGACGAAGATTGATGAGTTCAATCTTATTTTTTTCGTAGACATTTTTTTTATTTAATGACAAAATATAAAACTATTAATTTACAGTGCTTTATTTCCACTTAATTTCTAATGGATAACCAACCAAACTGGACTAAAGTGGTTGAGTCTCTTCTCTTTGTAATATTTCCTAGGGAAAACAAATATAGGGGCACAATGACACCTTTTGGAATTTAGAAATCTGTGAAGGAGTCTGTCCAATTCAGTTCTGCTTGGCCTTTGCAACAATAATGGATGGATTAGTGTTTCTGCCACTCAGCATGTTTGGACTGTGGATCTTCTATGAATTCTATAAAATACAACAAAACTTTGATTTGTGCACCAGATCGTGACAAAATTTCACAATTTTATTCTTTGCTTGCCTGCTTGCACAGGTTGTATTAGGATGTTCAACTGTTTTCTTTTATCATTTTTTTCATCTGTTCTTTTGTTACCCTGCACTAGAGAAAATACTCAATCTACTTAAGTCATAATACATTTTATTTAAAAGGTTCCTTTCAAAATACCCAAAGAAAATTGGCTGAGAGAACAGAACACCACTACAAATGTTTGAAGAATAGAGAAGATGAAAATACAAATTCACAAAAGAAATACATTTTACACAAATAATACATGATACCTGCTGTATACTTATATAGCACTTTACGACTTTCTTAGAAGGTCTAAAGCTCTTAACAGTCACAGCTCCATTCACACACTCTGCTGCTGGAAACTGGTGTCAACATATAACCAGGAGCAATGTGAGGTTCAGCATCTTTCTCAAGGACACTTCGAAAAATAGGCGAGCAGGGTGGAAACCGAACCTGTGAACTTCTAACCACTCTACCTCTGCACCATGGCCGCCCCATCAAGTTGATAGAATATTTGTTTACAAAAATATAATTTCTTGTAATGAAGTACAAAACAGCAATGCTGAACTGTTTTCAATTTGCCATTAGTCCTCCTGAGCAGTGGTGTCTAACTCTGGTTCTCAAGATTTATCATCCACCTACATTATATTTGTAGCTTATGACTCAGATCAAGTGCGTTCAGTCTAAAAGAATCTTGGACCACTTGATCTGCCTCATCAGCTGTGAGTTGGACAGGTAACACAAACCAGAAGGTGGATCACAAGGACTAGGGCTGAAGACCACTGCTTCAAATACATCTATTAGAAAGAGGGGGAAGGTGGACCCTAAATGTAGCAGCAACAGGAACTAAACATTTATCACACCAGAAAAAAAAGATCTGAATCTAAACATGACACAATCATAAATGAAGGAAGATGTCAAAAGGAGGACAAACTAATGAGCAGAGGGCTGAATTAACTAAAGAGGGCTGTGGATGATTATTAAATTAAACTTAATAAGATTATGGGGGAAAACACAAAAGCTCAAAGCAAAACCAAGAAAACACAATTGAAATCAAACAAAGAGCACTATCATCCCAACGTATTTGGTTGTATTCACACTGGTGACATTTGGTTAACTTAAAGTGCCTCCATGACATTTTTTTTTATTAAAAAAAAATGTTCCAAATAGTGTTTTAATTATAATTATGATGTTTTTAACCAAACCCCCACAACCTAAATGTCTCAAAAAGCCTTTTTTCATGTTAATATGAAGCCTCTGTTTCTAAAATCTCCTCTGAGGGGGCGTGGCTTTTGGTGCTGAGCTAAGTAGCCCCACCCCCGATCCAATCTGCCTGATTATACTGTTGCAGTAATCAAGTCGACTAACGAGGAACACATGCACTAGTTTTTCCAGGTCCTGCTTAGACATCAGATTTTTAATCCGTACAATATTTTTGAGATGATAGTTGGCTGATTTTGTGACTGCCTTAATGTGTTTATCAAAATCTAGGTCTGTGTCTATCACTATACCCAAGTTTCTAGCCTAGTTGGTAGTTTTTAGATTAATAGACGAATAGATTGAAGTAAAATAATGAAAGCTAACATCAACATGCTCTTTTATTGATTTACGATCCTTTACAACTGCTGTCAAATGAGCCGCCGTTCGCATTTGCGTGGTCATATCAAGAAGCTTCATGGAGTCTTGAGGAGATTTTCCTGCGTTCGCAACCCTACTACCGTAAGTATTGTATAAAACTCACACAAATTCAATGACGGCTGATTTGACCATGGAAATACAAACGGCAGCTCATTTAGATAAGGTTATTTAGAATTTGCCATTTTCTCTTCTTTGGCACCTGAGCTAGGCACGCCAGCTGGGTCAGATGAGGGGTTTTGCTCATGTGCAGCATAGCTGTTGTAATGTAACGAAGGCTCATTAATTTAAACAGAGTGCGACAGTTTGATTGACAGCAATTTAAAAGTAGAAATACCCTGGTCCATGACCACAAACTACTCTCTGACTCATCTTTCGAGGTGGTCTCAGTTTGTCTCCAATCGGATTGAGCTCCGGTTCGCTCTGAGTTTCCGCAGTCTGAATTGGCTCTGTGCTTGGAGCGGAATGAGTGGACCAAAATGGCCACTGTAGCTGATCATTTCAAAATGCAAAAAGAAAGCCACAGACAAGTACTGTCACATGTTAGGGCAACCCTTGTGCCTAAAGACTGGATCCTACGCGCCTGCTCATCAACTCCTCATCAGATGACCTGCTATAAGGACAGCCAACGCCGATTCATCTGTTCCATTCTGGTAGAGTGCACCAACCTAAAGCTACCGTCAAGCCACGTTTAACCTAAGACTTGTTACCTCTCGTTTTCTACCGTCTCCAACATATACTATTCTTTCAACGAGGATGACCAGGATTTCACTTCCTGACGCCATCAACCTACAGCCATCCTGAGAACTGCCATCCAGGATCCCCACTCTTCCCTTAAACCTTCACAATAAACCACCTACCCTTTAACTCACCGTTGTTCTGCATTTTGGTCCACTGCCACCAGTTCCTAACTAATGTGGAGCAGCGATGAGACACAACAACTCATTAAAATGTGGTCAGATGAAGCAGGCTCATTGAAACAAATGTTTTCATTCACTTTTTGTCATTCTCAAGTCGTCACATATTGACGTTTGGTTATGGACCCCTCTGAATCACTTTTAGACTTTTTGGGTGTCCCCAACTTCTTGTTGTTGCTGGCTGTTCCAATAAAACTAGGGGGCCAGTCGTTTCATTGGACGCGGTACCAGAAAAGGACAGAACCTCAGAAAGCAGCAGAACCCTAGCCCGGTCCGCGTCAGGAACTAGTACCGTGTCCGGAACTGGCACTGTATCAGGAGCTGGTACCGTGTCCGTAACCGGTACTAATCCACGTCTGGTACCAGTACCAACCCTGTCTGGTACTGGGTTATGGTTAAGGTCTGGGCTAGGGTACCGGTGCAGTCCACGTCTCGGTAATGGACCGGTGCCGCTTTTCAGCCCAGAGGTTTGGGAGCCCTGATTTAATTGGAACATCCTGCGCATCAAAAAATGACAAGTTGGGGAAACGCAAAGAGTCAAATAGTGACGCGGAGGAGTCCTTAACCAAACGTCAATTGTGACTTGGAAATGAGTGTGTATTGCTTTTAACATGATATACATTGTTTCTTACACTAACCACCTTGCAGAATGCCTCTACCGTACCACCCCAGCGAACATTTCAATGTGGGCCCCATGTGGTTTAACTTTGTTCTGAATTGGTGGGCCCCGTGTGGGTTTGTCCGCGGGTTCCATGGTGGCCCCATCTGTGTTTGCCTACACTGGCCTGAGTGGGCACTTAGTAGGCTGGCTCGCTGGGCAGCGAAGCTTGCTATCTCGCTATGCTGTCTGCCGGGCAACTTGTTAGTTTGCTACGCTTTCCTATAGGCAGCTTGTAAGCTTAGGGACCCACACCACTGAATTCCCACCTAAGCCAGTATGGGAAAACACAGGTGGGGCAACCATGAAACCCGTAGACAAACCCACCTGAGCCCCACCAGTTCAGCCCTAATGTAAACTATATGGGGCCCACATTTAAATGTTCATTGGGACAGAAGCAGTAAAAAGTGTTGTGCCTGACCTTGAACAGATGTTTAAAATTGGTCAGTGAAATATAAAGTTTGAATAAGTGCACTATCCCAATAAGGATTGCAAAGCGTACATTATTCTTTCTCTTGTTGCTTTATCCCGCCCTTTTAAGTCCTGGCCAATGATCGAGACTTGAACCTTACATTTGGTCTGTATTCAGACTGGTGTCTACCAGAGAATTTTGTTTCGGACCATGCGTTGTAAACAAAACCACGTCACTAAAAATCTCTTCAGTCACTGGCTAGCAGTTATGGGGGTGGCTCAAAACAGAAGAGAAAGATGGATGCGCTGCGGTCTGCAGATCCTTGCCAGGATTTTTCACTCAATTAAACTTTTTAATTCGCCGATGGATTTTGAGCATCTGTATGAAGGCCACACTTTTTACTGCTGCGGAGAAATCCTGCATGATGGTTACTAGGATGCTACGGCCACAGGTACACATGGTAATAAGTGTTTATGACATATAAATTGTCGGTAAAACTGTGAGAATCAATCACGTTAAAAGTTGTTTTAATGAGCCCGAATTCCTCTGACCACATTTTAATGAGTTGCTGTGTCTCATTGTTGTAGTGTTATGGTATTGTTATTTAGAGAATTCTGTTGGAACTACAAGCTGGCTTTTGGGGGTGAAGTCACGACAGCGCCCCTCACATGTGCCACGTAACAGAAAAGCGAGTAATACATTTTTAAATGGTGTTAAAATCAACGTTCTAACAAGTAAACTGTTGGACTAATTATTTAATTTTTTCTAACAAGACAATCTATGCTCTACATTTGTCTGTGGCTCTCGGATCACCACTAACGTGCTTACATCACAAGACATCACAAGTCGGGTACGGTGGCCATTTTGGTTCAGTTGGTCCGCTCTCGGTTCTTTTCGTATTCACACTGAGGAATCTTAGAGCGAACTGAAGTTCAGTCCGATTGGAAACGAGCCGAGACCACCTCGGCTGCCGTAAGATGGATCAGAGAGTGGTTGCAGGTCCTGGACCAAAGTTCAGACTGAAACTTTGTTCCGCATTATCTGGGGAAATGAATTCTGGTTCACTTTAATCAGCCCAAATGTGTCCAGTCTGAATACACCCTAAAAACCTCCATAGCAATGCTTGAACCCGAGAATTTTGAATGCAGAAGCTTAACATGGACGCTTCATTGGAAGTGGTCACTTGAACATGTATTGCTGAGGCTGGTATGAACGTAACCTTATGATGAGAGCGACATATTCCAAAAAGTAGGGGATGTGCTGATTCTGTTTTGCAGGTTTCTCTTCTCCGCTCACGTCAGGGGCTTGCACAGCCAACAAGGAGCTGACTGTCTCGTCCACTTGCCTCAAAGACAGTGTCACATTATTCACTCCATTCAGTTCCACCTAACCTGATCCTTTCCTGATTTCTAACCACCTCCCTCCATTCTCAATAGTAATGTCTTTCATCTCCACAGGAAATGCCTACCATCTGCTTTTCCATTCCTCTGATCCCCTCTTATTCATTCCTTTATGGTAATTTCGATTGATTTGGGCGTAAAAGGTTTTAGCCTGAATCAGCACTTGAATATTTTCTTTACACTCAAACCAGCACGCAAGCGATGCTGTTTCATTCCAAACAACTTTCGAGTGAGATGCAAATACCACATTGTTTAGGAGCCCCGTGTCCAATCCATACTTGAGCGGTTAAGTGAAGATTTCGACTGCACCCCAACCCTCCTGATCCTGTCAAGATCCATCAGCTGTCGGCATAAATGTCAAGCTCTACCAGTATCCTACTCATCCACCCTCTCACTCTCTATTTCTCCACATTTCTCTCACTTTCGGAGCTCTATAAATGTCATTTCATCACGCACTTGTCTTCATTATGATTTTTTTCCTCTTGTTGCCCTTCCCAGTGCTTTCTCAGTGCTCAGCTTTTCTTTTTCTTTCATCTGTGCTCCATCACTCTGCTCCTCTTCTACACAACATGGATCCTTCCCTTCGTTTTCACCGTTAAGAAGCCGCACAATTGGATTATCTGCATCTGCCTCTTTTTAAAGCAGAGCAATTAGAGATGCAAGAGAGAGACAGTTCAAAACCCAAATAGAACAGAACACAGAGAACAAAAAAATAATAATAATAATAAATGAAGAGACTCTCAACACAAATCAGGGAGCATAAATTTGAGCACACATTGGAACATGAGCTGTTGTGCATCCACACAAATGATATTGTAAGCCTGGTTTACACTGGTCTGGCTGAGGTGCATCGGCATTGTATTGTCGGCGTAGTACGTGTTTTAAGCAATCAGAATGTTTACATCGCCGGCACCTGACGTCTGTAACGAAACTCAAGCTTTACGCAGGAGTTTTATTTCCAATTCGGCAATGCGTCAAAGCTGGAGAAACAGGGAAAACAGTCAGAGTTTTAAAAAGAAATCGTCCATTTTACTCTCAAAATAAAACTTTTTAATTTTTTTTTATTTAATTTGAAGACCCACTCCAACAAAAGTCATCTTTTTTGTGTTTTTAACAAGTTCATGTAGCATTTTTCTCATAATAGAGAAACAAAATAAAAATGATAACAATTAAAACTTAATTTCTTAGTATTTCTTAATTAAATCATGATGGATCAGAAAACTAGATGCTTAAAAAAGCTCAGATGAATGATGAAATTCCTGAAATGGGTGTGCGAAATATACGGCACGTAAAAGCTTTATTTCATTTTTTTCTGATGTAGCCACTCCTCTGGAAGCCATGGGGGAGGGGGAACAGACCGGAGATGCAACAGAAACAATGTAAACTAATTGACCGGGCTCCACATGCGAATGGACAGTTATAAATCAGGCAATAAAGAGTGCAGCATGTGCAGATGCACAAGACTGAACCAAATTTGGCTGCATCAGTAAAGAGTCGAGAGGACATCTCCCTTTGGCTGCAACGAACCTGAAAATGTACGGCAACAGCAGAAAGAAACAAGCAGAAATCCTTCACTTTTTCATTTCTTTTAGGTAAAACTTTGAGTTCAATTATTATTATTCCGAAGGCCTTTTCACGAGAACTTCAGAATAAAAGCTCATGTGAAAAAGGACGGAATATTGATTTTTTTTTTTTTTTTTATATAGAGATGCATCATGAGGCAACCAAGAAATGAGAAAAGGTTTTTTTTCTACAAGCAACTAAAAAGCAATTCTGATAAGAGCTAAAGAGGTTGGGGTGAACAGCTAAATATTTAGGTAGCTCATGCATGCCTGTGACAGAGCGCTTCAAAGTGGGCTGTGTAATGTGCACAAAAAGGATGATCATTAATTCAGATCCAAACACTTCAGTCCCCACGGATTTAGAAAAATAGAGCACAAGGTAAAAAAAAAAAAGAGAGAGAAAGAGGGAAAAAACATGCAATTAAAATACCTTCATCCTTTGGTCTGTTCATTGTAGACTCGTCATGTTTTTTTGTGAGTGGACCTGAGGTTTGGAAAATGGGGGGAGAAAAGACAAAAGACAAAATTCAAAAAGGTTGCATTTGAAGGAAATTCACTCTCAAACACACACATAAAAAACCCCAAAAAGAACAGCTCCAAAGAGGAAAAACTGGCAAACTGTGAGGCACCGGGCTCCATTTCACCTCGGCGGCTGTGTACAAGCATTACACACTGTTTCCTAAAAAGATAACCCCAAACTCATCTGTTTAACTGCTCGGGATCCTGTCGAGGTCTGCCTTTCTAAATGACCCGAGAGGCTTTTTTCCCCTCAGGCCTTTTCCCAATCAGTCCACACATAATGCTGCCTTAAAAGGACAAAAAATCAAAGCACTGAATCAAGCTGTTACTTGTTTCGGTTGACTTCTTGTGTCTGAATCAGCACAGGCTACTATTACCATCTTTGACCCACACATATGTGAAAAATTCATCCTGTAACAATTAAAATAAACACTTTGCTCCTGCAACGGCTCAGATTTTCCTCCATCAAGGTCAAAGAGGGGCCACATTAAGGCTGAGTAGTAAATTCAGTTAAACACTTGTTGGGCCACAGCTATGAAACACAATTTATCCCAGTAACCAACTATTGCCATGTTGCCTCTACCTTTGTCAGACTCTCACTAAGAAACATCCCATAAGCTCCCTACACGAGTGGAGTTTCCATATCTACGATTGGCTAGGATAATAAAAAATTTTAGTCCCACTTTTTTCTATTGTAAAATCGTTCCCATTGATCTTTGAATTATGATTAGGACATTTTCAGCCAAAATCAAAAAGCCTTTGTCGGTTTTGTAAGACATATTCCACGCACAGCGGTAGTAGCTCTTTAGAAATCAATCTCTCCGGGATTTCGCAATGTTGCTATTGCAACTGTTAACGCAAATTCAAACAAACCGCACGATTTGTTGCACATCTTGCAACTTTACATTTTCACTGCAACTTTACTGCAAATTTGACCAACAATCATGGATGATGACGGAGCTTTGTGACTTTTTACCTTCTCCTTCCTGAGAGCTATGCTATTTTTTATTCACTCTCTCTGTCTTTTTTCTCTTCAAGCCATGCATGAACGGTTATCACACACTTAGCCCATCAAGATAGGGTGTATGGCAAGCCAAAGGGGTCAATAATTGTCAGGAAAAGCGCAGTAAAAAAAAAACAAAAACGGTGTATTGGTCGTAAAAAACACTGCTATTTAAGCCTGTTTTTAAAGTAGCAAGTAAATTAGCCATCTTGTGTTGTCTCGAAACAGTGGCCGTTTTTTTATGGCGCTGTTCCTGGAAATTATTTGCCATAAGTGGGAATGTGCTGATGCACACGGAGCTGCAGCACAACATTAACCAAGTATGAGAGAAAGACAGAGAGATTCTGGAAAAAGATGCAAAATCTGGAACAACTTCCCTTTCACCCTCGTGGTCTCTTATGGGGTCCAGATGACCCGACCCATATGTGTGATACCTCCCATGCCAAAGGTGGACAGGATTTTATATCTTCCACAGACACCAGTGAAGATAAAAAAATCCTTGAAAAAAAGGTAAGCGCACGGTCTTGTGGGGTTCAGATGACCCCATTTTTAATGTAAACATGCCTAGAATAGCATAAGGGTTAATAAATAATACAAAGGAAGAGTGTAGAGTCGGCAGGAGAATAATTCCATATAGAACCGCCTCCACAACTGTACAGAAATCGGAGAGAACCTTCTCCAAAACACAGCAGATCATTCCTGACAGATCAGATCAGCTCCTCAAAGTCTTGGTCGTCATCTATCAGCAACCCACAGGTGAAGCTTTTGAAATATAAAGAGGAACATTCTGTGGAGAACATGGAGATCTGAGAATTTATCTGCTTGTTGGCTTTTTTTAAGTTTATAATTTTTCCTTCGAAATGTTGTTTTATTCTAAAGTATGTTTAAATCAATACACAAATATTTCTATTTTTGTGAGGACCAAAAGTTTGTTTTCTCCTCCCAGCCTGATGGTGATGCTGTATTTTCTTGTGCACATGTCACAATAAAAAGAGCTGCAATATAAAAATGTGAAGTTTGTTTCATAATTAATATTTTTCTTAGGTGCTTTTCAAAAAATAAATATATTAAAAAACGTCACAACCTTTGTCGCAAATTTTCACAAAAGCTGCCGTAACAACAGGCGTTTTAGGCCGCAACAATCATAAAAATCTGCTGGAAAATCCTGGAAGGTCTGAGAGATACTGTTCTTGTGGGCAGGATTGTTGAGAGATAGCAACCCCACCCCCCTTCCCATCAGTGGGAGCTCTGTATGTACACAGATGCAGACGCGTGAGCTTATAGCCTGGAGCTAACACTAGTGACAACAATGATCAATATTGGATATTCAACATGGTAACAAACCTCTGGCGAAAAAATGAAAAATAAAATAGAGTAAGTAAACAAAGATAACTAAATTGAACAATCAAATACACAAAAACAAATAACTCTGAGATAAAAATTCCAAGTCAAATACATTTTCTGAAAATTAAATTGGCGACCATTTAATATTATAATCACTATTTTTATTTAAAAAAAAAATCAAATCCCCTTTTCATACCTTGAGATTAAAACCTTTTTTAGGTTATTTTTATTGAATGTTGTTATCAAGAACTCATACTCATTTCACAGTTTGCTGCCGCTGTAACGGAAAGAAAACTTAACTTGTGATTTATGGATAGAAGGAAGGTGGAATGTCTGCCCTTGTCTAGTACCACAAGAGTGGATTTTTTTTTTTTTTTTTATTATGAAATAGTTCTCGAAATTGTTAGAATATTTGCCCTGATTAATCACTACAGAAAATATAAGTATCTGATGGATAATGATATCATAAATATTTAACAACTGCAATTTTGAAAAGAGTGGGTCACTAGGTGCATCATAAGCAGAATTTGTGGAGGATGTCAATAATAAAAATCAAAGCAATGAAAATCAAGTTGAAAGTTCTCATCTAAAGTTGAAAGGTCATCTCAAAGGTCCAGTGATCATTTGAGAAACTGCGACATTTAACGTGTCCTGGTTTGCGTCAACGCTCAGATTTGATGCTATCATTTCATTGTAATATAATTTCACTTTAATGCTGCTGCACTGGAAGTTTCCATCAGCCCTTTCTTAGTCTGTGCGTCGGATGACAAAGTTTCTCTCCTGCTCTTTTATCCATCCATCTTCATGAATATGGTTTCCTGATATCAAATGTTTATTGTCTTTCCTAATGTCTGAGAATCAATGCTCACTGGAACTGCTGTCTCCTTTCAGCACCACTACGCCGCCGCCTGATGCTGAGAGCACTTACTGCCCGAGCAGGAGACGGCACCGGCGTTGGTCCTGTGCTACAGAGCAGACAGGTGAGCGGGCCAGTAATGGATAGAAAGGCCCATTAACTCTCTGTCTTGTCAGCACTCCCTCACTACTTAGCACCACTCAAAAACCACACCTTTCTGCTTAATGGAGACTCCTCCAATTTCACTTCACTCTCCGATTCGCACGCTATTTTGAGGATGCATGTGGCCAAACGGATAAATGCTACAGTAAAGTGTGCCGATGCTCAAATGGAAATTTGGATCATTCAAGAGCAAGAAGGAAGACACAAAATGGCAGCGTTTGACTTGGTCCATGTGGTTGGCTATCGAGCTTTCTCAAAGTTCTGTACCTTAGATGTTTGTTCAATGAAGAATATTTATTGTTTGACTCTAATTAGGGGTATAAGGATTCGTCAACTTAATCAATGAATCGAGTTATATTCCTACAATCCAACCAGATCAATCTGTCTGAGGCAAGTTGTTAATCGATCGACCTATAAATTGTTTCAAAATGAGATATATCAATTATATTGATATTGGAAAATACCGTTTGGAATGAGGCATGGTATGTTTATTTTACTATAATGTAAAAAGTGCCATTAGACACATAAAGCAAAAAAAGATCAACCATCATTAAAGTCCAATGTGTGAAAACACTTAGAATTTTGTAAAGACATTTGACCATTCAGTGTGGTAGAATGTTCTAGTAATGTTCCATTTATGTCACTGTAACCCTGACATGCTCTGTTAGCTTGTTGTGCAGCTATCACAAGATTCAGCGTGATTATCGCGTGACTTGGTCTTTACTACGAGGCATGCGCAGTGACTTATTTTGATGGAAGTCAGACGAGCTGTCGCTGCACTCGTCAAGAGCGGCAGAGATGAGTTGAGAGGTATGTGAAATTGTAACGATAAACTGGCCAGGTAGGCCTTGATTTAAGGCCCTATCCAAGCTAATGACTGCTATCCAAGATGACAACTATTCTCAAGTTGACAACTAGGAGACATTGGACGAGTCGGTCAGATGCTTACACACATAGACATCCATATGTCGATTTGGTGGAAATATTCTATGAACTTTTCTTGGGCTGACCTACTTGGAGCTGGATCTATGAATATTTGGAAGACAGACAATAGATACACTTAATGGAACTGACCATGTTTTATTTTTGTTGCTGTTGTGAGTCAAATTGTAAATATAGATTATCAGAGACAAACTTTGGTCCTTAACTTTCACTTGAGTCTATTTAGTTTATAGTTACTGGGCTACATAATTAAGATTTGGGGAAAAAAAACAGAACATTAGGAAACTAAAATGTACATGGATTTCCCATTAATACTAGCTTATGTGTTTGTTTGAACACATATTTTTATTATTATGCTGCAAGAAAAACTCACCTGCACTGTTCAGTACCAGGTATTTATCTGAGTCACACTGGTTTAAGTTTTGGCTAAAGATGTCCTGGATCCATTTTAGATCAGTGAATCGGATCACTCAAAATGAAAAAAAAATCAATCTTATCGGTTAAGCTATGGTCACATGTACAAAAATATCATTGTGCAACAACCTAAATTGGAGTTTTTCAGTTAAATCCAAGAAGTCCATCCCCTGCTGGAGCCATCTGCAAAAAAAGTAATTTGCTCCCGAAATCATTGGCCGGAAGTCAACAGCCGGAAACCCCATTTAAAGGCTAACCATACCAGGAAGTTGGAAGCTGACTCCACCCACTGCCGAAATTTTAAAATCTAGTCAGAAGGGTGGGGCTTGCGGGCTGGATTTTCTCATTATTGGAGCTACAGATCATGATGTCAGACTTCTGAAACTTACACGGTTTGACCAATCACAAAATTCAACTGTAATACATAATATCAGCCTTTGGGGGGCAGCACACAGGCGATATTTGACTACATTTTGAAGAATTAAACAGTGTTATATCAATTTGTCAAAAAAATGTGGCTATGACCAACAGACAGCACTTTTAAAGCCCCAATTATAGAGATCAACAGCCAAAAAAAGTTAATTGAGGGTTTGGTTACCCTTTAAGTTTTTGACCCTTTTTTGGTGTTTTTTTCTTTGTCATACTCTCTGTCACAGAGAAAAATGGCATTTCGCCAGCTCTGATCAGCTGATTTACAGAGAAAAAAAATAGCATTTTTCTCCAGAGGTAAATGGCTGTAGTTAAAAAAATCAAACACTTGTTAATATTGACTTGAAAGAAGAAAAAGATTGACATTCTCTTTCCCATTTGAAGATCATCTTCCAAACTAAACTATTAGAGAGTAACAGTTTATTTACATTTAAAAGCGTAAAAGCTGATAGTGCTAAATATAATAAAGTTGAGAATGCATTACACCAGGGGGGTACTATTTTGCAAGTTGAATTGAGTTTTAACACAAACAGAGAGTAGGATTTTACCATGCAATAGATTTTAAGTTCCTTTAAAATGAATTTAAAGCAAACCATGGATTGAAATGTCATTTTTAATATTGAGTTGTAAATTGCAAAATGCATTGTTATTTGAATTATGACATCAAAAGCCCATGACAATTAGCAATTCAATTGATTTTGTTTCTATGCAGTATTTTTTTTAAATTGTAACATTCAGTCATAAATTTTAAAATTGAATTGTAAATTCCAAAATGAATTGTCATTTTGCAAGCCTGAAATGAATAATGAATTGTCAATTGAAAAATGCATTTTCAAATTGCATGTTTAATTTGCTAATTGAATTGTCAATTGAATTATGCATAATACTTTGAATTATGACATCAAAACCATATAATATTTGACAATGCAATTGATTTTGTTTTTATTCAATATTTTATTTTGAAAATTGTGATATTCAGTTGTAATTTTTAGTATTGAATTGTAAATTGCTAAATGAATTGTCATTTTGCAAGCCTGAAATGAATAATGAATTGCGATTTGAAAAATGCATTTTTAAATTGCATGATAAATTTACAAATTGAATTGTCAATTGAATAATGCATAATGTTTTGAATTATGACTTTAAAAAACTTCCAAAAATAATGGCGATCAGACTATTTCTTGACATGGTGTCTGCCTGGAAACATTTGGAGGTTGCGGATGGAATTGTGTCTGAAATAAAAAGGATGTCCTTGTTTGAGCAATTTAAGATTGTAACTTTTTTTCACATTTATAAATAGTACAATTGTGTCTTTAAGTAGTATGTAATTATATTTTGTGTGTTGGACATATTTTCTTGTGCGCTGAGAATCTGAAAGCAGGAAACATTGCCCTGGGCTATCCTAGTTGGTTAGAGCTGCTGCCGGCCAGCGATTCGGCTGGTGGCCGCACATCTCTCGCATGATTTTATAATGACATCATACCACCTGACTGACGGACGCCGGACTGCTGGAGTCCGCATTCATGACCACGCCAACAATTTAAAAAAAAATCAAGTTAATCTTGAAGATTCTGCTAAAGCCTTTCCATCACTTGATGACTGTTTTTATGTGACCGTAGCCTAACCAATAACTATATGCATCCAATCATTTAAAATGAATCATTAGCTCCTAAATCCAATATATCCACCAAAGAATTTTGACTTCTTTGGGTATTTCCATCTGAAACTCTGGCTTCCGTAACTGCATGTGCTGCTAATTTTCTACCGGCAAAAGAAATATGTCCAATAAAACGGCTATTGAGGCCCACTTTGCATAAAAGTGCAATGCAGCCATGACTTAGGCTGCAACTGGGAGGACAGAGAAACAGTCACCAGGCGTTTGCAGACATCTCATGTGAGAGATGGCGGAGCTTTCTAAGGGCTTGTTGGCATAACTCAATTTAATCCAACCCGCAACCGTTCAGATTCAACAGACGCTTTTAACCAAAGCGATTTACAAATGAGGGCTGCAATAAAGCTCCAGAAAGGCAGCGTGGTGACCTGCAGAAATCAATATCAAGTCAGACAAGGGGTCAAAACTCAAGTTTAGACAAGTGGAAACGAAAGGGAGCCGAAAGAAATGTAAGGTTGTGCAAAAGGAAAAGAGAGAAAGCAGTTGGTATTGAAGAAAACCTCCATCATGGTCATAATTGAATTTACTAAATATGATCATTAATCACAGTTACGCAATCACTCACATATACATATTGATGTGCACATAACCCGTTGCAAACAAGGTCATTTTTTTTAAAGCTCTGCAGCGCCTGCAGCAGACGTCCAATAGAAATGTGAGCGTCTGTTTAGTATATTACAAACAGAGGCACCTATGGACAAATGGAACACATGGAACTACAACTGAAGACACTTATAGCCAAGAGCAGTGTTTAAAAATCAAACAATTTTAATTTAACACCAAATGTTTCCCAAAATGTGTTTCATTCCCATATTTGGGTCTGGATAAGACCAGAAAAAGGCTAAATCAGACCAACAAAACCTCATGGTAAATGGCGTATACTTGTATAGCGCTTTCTACCCTCCTTCGAGGGCCCAAAGCGCTGCACAGTCACAGACCCATTCACCCATTCACACACAATTCACACACTGGTGGTGGCTCCGCTGCCGAACACTGGCGCCAACCTCCCACCAGAGGCAATTTAGGGTTCAGTGTCTTGCCCAAGGACACTTCGACACATGGGCGGGCAGGGAATCGAGCCCACTATCCTCCGATCATGAGACGACTGCCCTACCACTGCACCAGTGTCTCATGCACTTTGTACTGTTTGTCACAAAACCAACTCTAAGGTTAAATCTGTATTAATTCCCTACGTCTCTGACTTCTCCCTATTGCTCCAATTGTTGGGGCATTTGAAGCTATAGCGGTGTCCGAAAGTATCTTTCTTTAATATAGAGCCGTGGCAACTCACAGCTGGCTATACTTTACCAGTAGGGTGATGTGCATCACACTTATGGCATGGAAGATAAACACATTTCTTCAAGCACTCTAAAGTAGAGAAGTTTATGTTAAAATGTAAGTACCGTAATGGCCTTTTGTCTTAGTATGACATTTTAAAGTTACGTATTTCTGAGCGCTAACAGCTATGCGCTAACATAAATAACCGGCGACTATTGATGACATCAAGTGTTAGTGGCGCCGAAATCAGAAGATTAAGTTTTTCCATTTGTCTCCATTTGGAGGGATAAATGTAAAGGTAGGGGGAAGCCGGAGGGAGTAGGGTATGAATTTGGATTCTGTCTTAGTCTTTCTGGAAATGGGCTGTTAAAGTCCCTCCAAAAATGTATCTTTATCAAGTGGTTTCCAGAGGTCTTTTAATTATAAGGCTGAATCTGAATTCTTCCCCTACTCCTCCGGCTTCTCCCTACCCCTCCAATTTTAGGGGCATTTGAAGGGGTAGGCTTTTCCAGAATTGTTTTTTAAGGGCTAAACCTCGCCGTGGAGGGATGCAGAGACCTCCGCCATGAGGCTTTTCTGTGTCGTGGTGTGCCGAGGAGGTGAAATGCATGTTTTCATGTGGGTATGCTTTGAAGCACAAAAGTTTACATGTAAATGTAAGAGATGACTTTTTGTTTTAGCATGACCTTTTAAAAGTTATAAAACCCATGTTTTTATGTATTTCTGAGTGCTAGCAGCTACGTGCTAACGAAGCTGACAGGCGATTATTGATGACGATGTCAAGTTGTAGTGAAGTCAGAGTTTGAAAACAATTTTTCCATAACGTTCCATTTGGAGGACTAAATATAAGGAGAAGCTGTAGGGGTAGACATAGAATTCAGCCCTATTTTGCCGTTTTTAGCCAAAATCAAAAACCTGTGTCATGTTGACCAACATCTCTCTGTTTATATTCTTTCCCTCTAGCTTACAGTCTCTCACAACCTCAAACTAATATCATCGGTGGAACAGAAATGGCGATCGATATTGGAGCTATCCAGCTGTACAGATTTGATCCAGATGAGAAAAACATCGGCGTGGATTTATTTGAATGGAGCAGACTAGCTAGTTTGTGGCTGGCCGTAGATTTTCTACATCATACCCAACATCTTTTTCCAACAATATTTTTGATTTGAATATAGAAATACTCAGAAATAAAGTTTGAGGCTTAAATTCCCTTTACACAAGTCCCCATGATTAAAAAATGCCTAAAAAATACGTTAAAAACACCAAAAATATAATTTGCATCATAGTGTGTCTACAACAATACCTATTTAATTGTGCATCTTGAGGATTCTTAACCGGAAATCAGGAATGAGGAGGGTTGAGTTGATCTATTGTGTAGTAATGCTAGCATTGACTGAACAACATGCTGCTAACTATTGAGAAATAAATTCAACTTGGTAGTTTGAAAGGCCCCAACACAAGCCAACGACTACCACTTCAACAAAGTTTCACAACTACACAAGGAGTTTGACCTGCATCCACCCCATTCTGCAAAGGACTGTGAGGAACTAAACCAAAGTGAATGTTCAAGAAAGTATCTAGGTCTTGATGGATTTTTAGGGTCTGGAGAACTACTACAGTGCATTATAAAGGAACTAAAGTAGGATGTGGCCTCGGGGAATTTGGTCTTAAAAACATCTTCCTCATCCTCTTCAGAACAGAAGCGTGCCGGTAGGCTGACTGCCACATGATGTAATGGGCCACTGCTCGGGGAAATTCAATGGTCTATGAAGAGGCGTTCAGTCCGGGCTGTCCCAGGACTGTAATGTTTGACCTAATGTGACTCCATCTCTCAGGCAACTGCGTTTCTCTCCGGTTCAGTGCGCCAGCGGCCAGCTGTCTCCCGTCCCTCTCCATTTCCTCAGTGCGGTAAACGGCATGAAGCTGCAGTATGTCATGTCCACGTTGCCCCGTCTACTTGACAAGGAGTCAGACGCAGCTTCAGCGCGCCCCCACCCCCACCCCATTCCACGCCGCAACTTGCAGGACACGCATTTCTATACTGTTTGCTCTCCATCTTTTCTAGTGCATCCACCTCGGTCCTTGCACCCCCCGCCCCATCCCGCCTTGCCTTCTTAACGTCTTGTCCCTTGAAATATGTTTTTTAATAAAGTGCACGGTAAATGGCTGCTCTAGAGGTAATAAAAATGAAGGATATGAGGCCTTTGCCTGGGGAGTGTCTTGAGGAAATGGGAACACAGTGAGACAGTTCTCCTGCCTAACAACCCGATCGTACAAGAGTTTAGCCCGCCGAAGCAGGTGGGAGGCACAACACAGATAAAAAAGAGGGAAAAGAACTGACTTTTCAATCCAAAAGGGCATTTGTGTTAGTTGATAAGTTATTTAAATTTCGCTCAACTTGAATGGGTTGCGTGACGCCCTGTGGGGAAGGGCACGGAGCTGATTTGCATTCAGAACAGTGACCCCTTCCACTGCCATCTGCATAAAGATGGAGAAGCAAGAGGAGCAGAGAGGAGAAGAGGCAGGCATGGTTTCAGAAAAGAACAGAGCCAACAGATGTGGAGTGAAAAGAGGGCTTTGATTTTTTTTTTTTTTTCATTTGAAGAGCAAAGTCGAGAAAATGGTCAGGGAGAGTATTTCTGGGTATGAGATAGACATAACCGGCATGGCTTAAACTGGAATGGGAAGGAATTATGTAATGTTCTACTCTGAAGCTTAAATGTGTTAAGGTCATTTCATGCTGAGAAGATCTGACGCCAAACACCTGATCAAAACTGAGTGGAAATCTCTACAATACCTCAGCACAATAACCTTTAAGCATCAAAGTAAAAATCAAAGCTAAGAACCAGTTAAAAACTGCTGTCATGTAAATGTGCACACTATGCACAAACTCTATAGTCAAATATTCTGTATTACATTTTACTTTATTATCAATTCTATTTACTGAGGCTATGTCCAAATTCCTTCCCTACTCACTATATAGTGCGTTCGCCATTTTCTAGTGCTGTGTGAATTGCACTAAAAATTTCCCAGAAGTCTCTATGCTTACTACCTTAGCGAATATAGACCACAATGCATTGCGGTCGAGCCATTTTCGCAAAAAAAAAAAAAAAAAAAATGTTTAAATGCATTTTGTAATAAACCAATATTTTCATCAGCAGAACACAGTGGAGTCACAAATAGAAATGAAATGTTTGTATTGATCGAGTTTTAACTTTGTGATATAGGTGATGTCATATCCGGTGTTTAAAAAAGAGAAAAGCAAAAGAAAAGTAGTGAGAATAGTGTCCGGATTGCTTTGAAAATCCTGGGCACTTTATAGTTTTATTGTAGTTTGGGATTAGGGAGGGAAATCTGACATAGCCTTGTATTATAGGATAGACCTATATAGGATAGAGTCGCTGCGCTACGAGTCACATTTGCAAAGTTGGATGCCATATTGAAAAGGCAAGATGTCTGCTCACTGCTGTGCTACATTTAAAAAAACATTTAACCCCTGTGCTGCGAAGTGGATGCGAACCAGTACCAAGTTAAGATTAAGGTACTGGTACTGGATGCGTCCCGTGGACCACTGCGCATTTGGTACCACATCCGGTACTGCATCCGGAGCTCCATTGGTACTGTGTCCTGAGCGTTGCACACCCTTGATTTTGATTGGGATGGGCACCAGCAGAGCGCCAATTTGTGCCCTGTTAAAACTATAGTTTTTTTTTTCTTTATATGTCTGTTCATCCATCCTTTTTGCTTTTTTTCTAGTTTGTTTTTTGTGTTTTACATTTTTTTGATTGACAATAATTTTCTTTTTAATTTGCAGACCCGTCCAGACCGGATGGAGTTTTAGGCATGCCCAGGCCTGTATCCAAACCTGTTTTTTTTCTATTCTTTTTTTCCTTTGGGGCCCAATTTTACCGACGCATGTATTTTGGTTGAACAATTTTTGCCAAAAAAAACCTATTTAAACACAATTTTTTGAAAAAGTAAAACAAATTTCATCAACTGAAATAAAAAGTAACAAAAAATGGGAAACTGGAAAATATTTAAATTGATATACAAAAGCTATTTATAAGAAAAGATTTTGTGTTCAATTTTGTCATTTCACTTCTTACTCCTTTTTCCACATTTCTTTCTCCTCTCGTCTTTAATTATTCAAAAAAACAAAAGCCATAGATGTTTAATTATTTACAAAAATTGTCTGTCTGCTGCTGAAATTTCAAGACAGAACAGAAAGAATACAATATATGTAGGTTATACACAGATACTTCTACAGTGGACATGTGTTTCTTTACCATTTTTTAGTTTAAAAGGGACTAAATTATTAGATTAAATGAAAGTACTTCTAATAAAAAGAGGAAAACCTTTTTATTGTCTTAAAAAAAAACATTTTTTCCATATGCAGTTTTAGTATTTTTTAAATGTATCTCCACACATGAGACACATCAAGATCTGTGTGATCTTCTGTGTTATAAAGAGATTTGGATAAAGAGTATCCAAAAAGTATTCCCAGTGATTAATGTTTTTTACATTAATCTTTGCTGTTGTTATCTTAATTAAATTCAAATTTTTCTTAAACAGAGTCATACTTTTACAACTGACGTAAAATAATTTTATATAAAATTGTTGCAAATAAACACCAGTTACAAACTTAAGTACTTTTAGTTTAACACCACAAGTTTGTTAAATTAACTTTTGGGCAGTTTTTCTCATCTGATTTTGCAGGGTTTCCACATAGATATTATTTTGGCATTCATCTTTCCCTCGATAATCTCCTAGTTTCTGCAGTGGAAGAACCTTCCCACAGCATGATAGTGCCACCACTGTGCTTTAAGCAGGAATAATATTGGTCAGGTGGTGAGTGATAATACTTCACAATAAGGTTTGCGTTGTTTCAGTTCAGGAAATTAAGTTACTCATTATGTCCACACTTCACCATCCAAATGGTTTAATTCCTCAAATGACCCCTGCTGGCTCTGGAGATGACGATTTCTCGTTGACTTCAACAGTAAAAGTTAAACTATCAACCAAAGGTACACTCATATGGAGCATACGGTCAATATCATTTTTGCTGTTTTCAAGAAAAACAAAAAGTGAAAAATGGGTCTCTAAATCAGCTAATTTGAAAAATTGAAAGCATAAATTTCTCCATTATTATGTTTTTTAAAGTGCAGGTGGGTGGACCCATGGCTAAACTAAAATTTCACTGTTCTGAAGTCTGCTCTAGTCAATGAGGGAAACTGACTTCAGGCCTCAATTTGGAACCAATGTGTACAACTCAGTTGTTATCATTGATTGTACATAAAAACTGGATGGGGTTAGGGGACGTCACCCAAAGGAGCTCCTGTGACCCAAGCCTGATATTGGTGGGTTATCCATCCCATGACAAATGTGAAGGAAGGTGGATAGTATTTTATGTACGGCACTGACATACATGAAAATCAAAAATTATTGAAAAAAAAAATGCGGATGCTGCCATGTTGGAACTAGACAATGATTTGTCAGAGTTGGTCTGTTTCTATGGCAACCACTCTTAGCAATCAGGAGAGAGCTTGTTGGAAGTCCATATCCCTATAACTTGAAAGCAGGCTAGACGAAATCTGAGACCACCTTTCATTGAGGCGTCTGACTGGTCTGTTTCTAACCTGAACTACAGAAAAAATATGAAAAAAAATGGGCTTATCAAGAATATGTTTAAAAAACGTATCAGAGCAAGAATGGTTCTTCTGACAAATAGAATGACTGAGTCAAAGCTGTTTATTTCTCTATTAAAGTCTATGGGATTTCGGGTTCTCATATTGAGTCAATGGCTGAGATGCTTCTGGATCACGAGTCACCAGTGGGACTACTCTGACTGATCCCAATAGTTTTATTTGAAATTTTTTTTATTGCACCACTTTCACTCTCGACCCCCATATTGTGGGACGTCTGAACCTTAAAGATCTGGTTTCCGTCTCACTCTCGGCAGGATACTCCTGGAGGAGTCCCAGTGGGCACAAACTTCTCCTATTTTTGAACGACGGAGGTCACTGTGCTCATGCAGACTCACTTTAATGCGGAATTCCTCCTGTACTTCTACCTAGACATGATATTTGTATACAAACCTGTCTTTGAAGTCTATATAATTTCTTGAACATCACAACTTCTAACTGTCAAGATGCAGTATTCTAGTGGAATTTTTAAAGAAAATCTAGTGTTATTTTGAAAGTTGAAGCTGGGTTGTTGCACAAAGTTTGCCTCGCTTTAAGTTTCTAAAAATGTGAAACTTGGAACATTGAGTCCAAAGTGAATTCAATGAATCAAGAAGTACTTTATTTAAATTGGCAATCTATGTTTAAATAGTGACAACTTCAATGTGTCCAACACCTCTATAGTAGTTCAGAGAAAAAGAAAACAAGTTCCTATTTTTAGAAGTTCACTAAGCTTGTTCCATTTCTCCTCTTTCATAGCAGTTGTTACCTTTTTTTTTTGGCAGGTACCGTACAGTCAACCAGGTGGAGTGCCTTGGCAGTTCCACATTTATGTCTTTGCACAGATGCTCCACCGGGTTCAGGTTAGTTCTCCTGTAGCAGCTACTCTGCTTTCTTTTTTTGGCTCGTTGCAACATTAACACTCAGCCTACATCCATATTTGATTCTACTGTATCCTGATAATCCTCCAGACCTAAATAAAAAAAGGAAGAAACCAGTCCCTACAGAGTGATGCTACCGTTGCTGTATTTAACTGTTATTAACAAGATGAAGCTCAGTTTCTCGTTTCCTAAAAACACAGTGTTGGGGATTGTAGCCAAGTCGTTGAGTGTTTGTTCAAACTCCCGGTGGGCTGTCATGTTCCTTTTAGTGAGTAATGACTTCTGTCTGACCACTCTACCATAAAGGCCTCATTGGTGGAGTGCTGCGCTGATGGTTATCCTTTTATAAGAGTCCTCCATCTCCACAACAGAAACCTATTTTTAGTGGCCATACTCCTACTGGTTACCTGACAAAAGCCGGTTTCTCTTATTGCATAGTAAACCTGCAATCCCCTTTCATTTGGGAACATCAACAGAAAAGACTTTTGATGACCTCAACACTTGCACGATTTCTTCTTGGGCTTTCTTTCCTAAAAAAAAAATTGTACACTGAGGTCCAATAGGCAGGTAGGCATCCAGAGAACCCTTTTTTAAAAATATGATTTCATGTTTCTATATTTTGCCTGTATTTCTTGGCCTGTTTTACAGTATCCTCTGCATCTTATCTGACTTCTTCCAACATTATATCATAAACATCCTGTATGGAAACTCTAGCTTTGGCACCCCTTTACCGATGAATCCACACCTGCTATCTTTCCAAATGTTGTCTCTGCATCACGTCAGCAATTCTCTAGTGCCCTCTTTGTCATAGTCTGTCGTCTTTCTTCTGTCAACACGTGCACCTGTATAGGTCAACCCCCCGTACAGGTGCATGTGACTAAGATTTCGAGTTATCCGTGGAGAATTTTAGAGAGGATCTTTGCATCTTAAGAGGACCACAGGTGTGTCTCTGTTCCCTTGAGGCTCGTACGGCCACCTTAAGGGATGTCATGAAAATGGAATGTACCATTGTTGTGCGTGTGGTAAGTGTATTGTGAAGTATGTTTGATGCTAAGTTCACATGGGTTTAGTAGGTGTTCACACTGGACTATTGATAGCCAGTACTTACACATGCCCACCACCTACAGTTGGAAAGAAGCTTGGTGCGAAATATCAAAGCAGTGCAAATCTTGCTTCAGGCTTTTTCTTTCACAGCTCTATGCCGATATACGAAAGACTTGGAGTTATATAATTCTGGATGGGCACAAACTGCAATTATCAATTTCTCCTCTATAATCAGTTTTCAATTGGATGGCACTTCAAAGAATTAAAAAGTATGCTATGCTTACATCAATCCCTGGTTGTATAGTTGTTGGAAAGAAAAGAGATGTCTACCTATTTCACACATATATAAATATAACTCCATGTCGATAAAAGACACTCCTGCACATTGTCGGCCTGACACAGAGGATTCCGCTGCCAGCTCTGGGCATGCTCAGTCCGATTTAACGAGCAACATCCTGAACAACGTAAACTTGTCTCCTGTCTGTGATCTACAAGCACAATTGTTTAAGGTTGTGGCAACACAGTGCATTCCACCCTGTGTGGAGTTTGCTGCTGGTCCAGATTCCCCCTGGTCTGGTGCCGTAACAATTAGTCGACGGGATCAGCTTTTGTATGTACAACCTGAAAACAGACATAAAAACTTGAGGAGTGAAGCAGACGTTGCCAAAGGGTCTTGTAGCCCAAAATATACAATATTCAATATACAAAATATATTTCAGAGAGGTCTCTAGTCAGCTCATACCAGGGGCTCAATTTCACTCAATGAAAAGGGACACAATTCATATGTCACTACCTAATCCAAGTCCCTGATAGGTCAAAATTTGACCTAATTTAACTTACAATGCACATTCAATAGACATGAGTCTTGTACCTTTAGATCCAGGAAACAGACACAGAAACTTATGCAGAGAAGCCTGAACGTGAGTTTTTAACAATGAAGCCTGATAATGTAAATTACTTTCACTCCTGAAGTACGAGTGATGCTACTTAAAGCTAACATACATGGACCACTCACAATAACTGAAACAATTTATGGTTTGTTTTTATGAAATGTATGTTGTTGGTGTGGAATGTTGCATTATTTAAATGATGGGTACAACAATGAATTTGCTTTGACTTTATTTTGACATGTAGTTTTTGGGGGTTTAAAAATATTGTGAAATCTTTTAAAGTTTATGTGTAACGTGTAAAATGTGTTTTTTATGCTTATGGACCCCAGGAAGACTAGCGACCACTTGGTGGAAGCTAATGGGGTTCCAAATAAATAAACAAATAAACATGATGTCCTTATGCCACACTCTTTAGGACTGGCTCCTTACTCACCATTTGGCAGTGCTCTTTTGGAACACCTCAATATTGTTTAGGTGTTCTCTATGACCTCTCACTGGCAATATGACAATATAAACTAGATTTGCAATTCCCTGAAGAAATTGCGTCTGATTGCTGAAAGCAATACCGATCTAAAACATTGTACAGCTGCAAGCGTTAAAGACCTTCTGTCCGACGCGCACGACAAGTTTCGTCCATGTAGGTCAAGTACTTTTGGAGATATTAGAGGAAACGTCAGGAATTGGCAGTAGCACCACCTACGGGAGCACCGTCGTGAAAGTTGTTGTGCTGACTCATCTTACATTGTGGATAAAGTCTTGAAAATTTGGTGTAGTTATGTGAAACTGTTTAGGAGCTGCAGCGTTGCAAACATTACAATCTCAGCTTATCAAATTTGCATAACGTGTTACGCAAAAACCGTACGGAACTGAGCAAAATGGATATTACCATTGGATTTGTGGTAGCCCAAATAGGGTACGTGCAGAAAACTGTAAAGACTAGTCAAAGTATGTGACACGGGGAGTCAAAAAAGTGTTTTGCGAAAAATCATAAATTGAGAAAAACTCTTACACAATACAGATCGCAAATGAATATAAGGTATTATTTTACTATCCTATGAATCATATAGGAGTGAGAGGTAGTGCTTAAGACTAATGCACTTGGAGAATAAGGCCTTAACATTTTAGTGCTCCAACTGACCACCTGGTGGCGCAATAGAGCCAAAATTAATTGAGCATTTAAAGATTGGTCTGAAGTATCTACTTACAAAGTTTCATACCAGTTGATCTACTACTTTTCAAGATAATAGGGATTTAATGTTTGTCCCATGTATTTTTATAGGGGTAAAAAATATTTCTAAAAATTCATATAAAATCAACCGTAAACCCA
This sequence comes from Oryzias javanicus, assembly GCA_003999625.1. Classification (NCBI taxonomy): domain Eukaryota; kingdom Metazoa; phylum Chordata; class Actinopteri; order Beloniformes; family Adrianichthyidae; genus Oryzias; species Oryzias javanicus. Next base: position 11,491,864 of record CM012450.1, read on the forward strand.
AATAATACAAAATTTTAAACCAAACTTCTCCTTGGTCAGCTTAACAGAATACAAGTAGTTGCATATTGATACATGCAACTATTTGGAAGATAACAGGACCCATCCAAAGTTAGCTTATCCTTCTTAAGTCACCACTAGGTGGCACAACAGAGCCCTATTTCTAGTATGTTATACAAGTCCCCTCCTGCAACCTATGCGTTGAATTTTATGCAGCTAGGTTGAGCAGTTTTTGAGATATAGGCTTAAACACAATTTCCTAAATTATAGCGCCACCTATCGGAATATTTTCATAAAACTTTTCATACTTCTTTATCACTGTAGGATGAAGCTATATTTCAAAACTTGTAAAGTTATGACAATCTTTACAGGATTTACAGCATGTTAAAATCTAGGACCACACCCACCTCATTAGCATTACGATTATTTCGAAAACGGTAAGGAATTTCGCAAAGTGAGTGGTACCATTGGATTCGGGGTAGTCCAAATACTCTATGTACCAAATTTCGTAACATTTGGTTAAACTATGTTGAATAGGGGGCCAAAAACTTTTTTTATGAAAAATCGAAAATTACAAAAAATCTAAGTAGACGGAAGTGGGCGGTCCTTGAGGCAAAAACTTTTTCTAGCATCTCAGGAACCCATGAGAAAAAGACAGAAAAATTTTTCGTCACACGGCGTACGAATGCTAGCCCAAAACGCGTTTTGTACTACTACTGACCACCTGGTGGCGCAATTGAGCCAAAATTCTTCTAACATGTAGAGAATCTCATGAACTTGTATGTCAGTAAGTCTCGTACAAATATCTTTAATACTTTTTGAACTATAAGCTTTCAAAAGTGGCTCCCATTGACTTTCCATTAAAAAAAAAACTCATAAAAATATTAATATAAAATCATTCATAATTCTGAACCATACCAAAAGTAATGCCATCCATCTCCCAATGGAGCTTTATAAACTACAATTGAAAGCACTTTGATATCTTTAAAACTGTAGGAGGAGTAGTGGTCCGTAAAAAGGGACGGAATAAAATATAATAATAATAAGAATAACTAGATTTGCAATTCCCTGAAGAAATTGCGTCTGATTGCTGAAAGCAATACCGATCTGAAATATCCTCTAGCTGCTAGCGTTAAAGACCTTCCGTTCGACGCGCACGACAAGTTTCGTCCGCGTAGGTCAAGTACTTTTGGAGATATTAGAGGAAACGTCAGGAATTGGCAGTAGCGCCACATACGGGAGCACCGTTGTGAATGTTGTTGCGCTGACTCATCTTACACTGTGGAAGAAGTCTTGAAAATTTGGTGAAGTTATGTGAAACTGTCAAGGAGCTGCAGCGTTGCAAACATTACAATCTCAGCTTGTGTAATTTGCATAACGTTCTACGCAAAAACCGTACGGAACTATGCAAAATGGATATCACCGTTGGATTTGTGGTCGTCCAAATAGAGTACGTGCAGAAAATTGTAAAGATAAGTCAAAGCATGTGACACGGGGAGTCAAAAAAGTGTTTTGCGAAAAATTTGAAATTGCGAAACTATAACACATTACAGATCGCAAATGAATATAAGCTATTATTTTATTTATCAAATGAATCATATAGGAGTGAAAGCTAGTGCTTAAGACTAATGCAGTTGAGAATAATGCCTATACACTTTAGTTTTAAAACTGACCACCTGGTGGCGCAATAGAGCCAAAATTGATTGACCATTTAAAGATTGGTCTGAAGTATCTACTTACAAAGTTTCATACCTGTTTGTCCATCATTTTTCAAGAAATAGGGATTTTAAATTTCCCCCATGCATTTTTTATAGGGAAAAAATATTTTTAGAAATTCATATAAAATCAATCATAAACCCAAATTGGTACGAAGTTTTTAACCAAACACCTCCCTGATCAACTTAACAAAATACAAGTGGTTGCATGTTCATACCGCAATTATATGGAAGATAGGAGGAACCATCAAAAAGTTAGCTTGTCCTTCTTAAGTCACCACTAAGGTGGCGCAGCACAGCCCCTTTTTCTAGTATGTTGTACAAGTCCCCTCCTACAACATATGTGTTGAATTTTATGTAGCTAGGTTGAGTAGTTTTTGAGATAAAGGCTTAAACACAATTGCCTAAATTATAGCGCCACCTATTGGAATATTTCCATGAAACTTTTCATACTTCTTTAACACTGTAGGATGAAGCCATATTTTTTAAAACTTTCGAAGTTTTGACTATCTTTTGTAGGATTTAGAGATGTTAAAATCTAGGACACACCAACTCATTAGCATTACGATTATTTCGAAAACGGTAAGGAATTTCGTAAATTGAGTGGTACCATTGAATTCCGGGTGGGTTCAAAATAATCTATGTACAAATTTCGTAACATTTGGTTTAACTATGTTGAAAAGGGAGCCAAAAACGTGTTTTAAGAAAAATCGAAAATTACAAAAAATCTAAGTAGAGACGGAAGTGGGCGGTCCTTGAGGCAAAAACTTTTTCTAGCATCTAAGGAACCCATGAGAAAAGACAGAAAAATTTTTTGTCACACGGCGTGCGAACGCTAGCCCAAAACGCGTTTTGTACTACTACTGACCACCTGGTGGCGCCATTGAGCCAAAATTCTTCTGACTTGTAGAGAATCTCATGAACTTTTATGTCAGTAAGTCTTGTACAAAATCTTTTAGTACTTTTTGAACTATAAGCTTTCAAAAGTGCCTCCCATTGACTTCCCATTCAAAAAAAATACTCATAAAAAATATTAATATAAAATCATTCATAATTCTGAACCATACCAAAAGTAATGTCACTCCTCTACCAATTGAGCTTTACAAACTACTTTTGAAAGCATCTTGATATCTTTAAAACTGTAGGAGGAGTAGCGATCCAAAAAAAGGGACGGAATAAAATATAATAATAATAATAAAAAGAAGAAGAAGAATAATAATAATAAAATATAATAAAGAATTTGGATAACATACTCTGATTGCTTTCAGCAATCAGACAATAATAAGAATAATAATAAAATATAATAAAGAATTAGGATAACATACTCTGATTGCTTTCAGCAATCAGACAATAAACGTGCGTGAACATCTGAGGGGCCTCTGGTCACACGCAAGATAGTGCCAGAATCAATGTTTAACCGGACATCATAACTATAGCCTGTTGCGTAAGCGGAAAGTTCCTAAACTTTAGGAAACCCTTTCAAAATAATATTTCAAAACCTTTTCAGATCTGTCAGCATTTATGCTTTTGAATGTGAATAAACTGTAACTGTAAACTGTGACAGTTGATAAATTAAGTATTTTTTTTAATATTATGTTCAATATTTTTGCATATAAACTACTATTATTGTAGTGACCCACTAAATCACCTAACATTACAATTAATTCTATCTTTATCTCATTAAAAAAATTCTATTGCAAAAAAATGCTTTTTGTGTGTGTCATCAAAGGGTTTAAACAACATCTTAACTAACAAAAATGATTCAATTTTCTCTCAATTCTTTGATTTTGCGGGCTTTGTCACAACACTTCCGAGAGAAAGTCGTAAAGAATCAGAATATTTCATTAAGGTTATTCGAAGGGGAAATTTTAATGATCTTTAATTTATGATAATGTATAATAAAATATATAAACAACTTCTTCATCAAAAGCTTTTGTAGCTTTAGAGCATAAAGAAAACTCAGCCTCCTGCTGGGAATGATAATAAACCTGAAAATTAATGATGAGGGATCTGACTGATGAAATGAAACCGTTTGATCAACATCTAAGGGGATAAACTTGGTGCACTTTAGGAGAAGGTATAACCCCCAAAAAGTGCAGACACATTTTCTGCATCAAACCTTTTGATATTCATATGACCTAATATGACAATTTTTTTAGTCACTCAGGCCTCAGATGAAAAAAACAGTTTTTCACATCTAAATGTCCACATTTTTCATAGTCTTTTCTTGCTTAAATATAGAGGGCTGTACCAGGTTTTTGCGTGTTAGTCGTCCAACAAATGTCACTATTGTCTCCCTAAAGAGATTTACCAAACATTTGGAGAATTTCTAACTTTTCTAAATGTTTTCGGAACGGATATAAGATGTTTTATCTGCTGTTTTATTGACGTTTCTTAGCCATCATTCTTTTCATGTAAAGTGATTTACAGTAAGAATGGAAAAATTACTCTTTATGTTTAGTTAAAAACTAATCATTGGACAAATCTATGAAGTTCTATATCTTATACACTCCAAGAATTTGTTTTGAGGATATTTATTAATCGAAGTGGTATCACTGACATGTTACATCCATTGACTCTACACAAGAACTGGACAGAGTTAGTGTGATGTCACTTGTTGAAAATGGTTTTCATATTAAATCAATTATTTTTTTGTGTTACGGACGCCGCCATGTTGTAGCCAGACGACATCAGTAAGCAGTGCCAGTTTGGGTCATCGTTTCTATGGCAACCACTCTCACCAATCAGGAGGAAGCTTATTGGAAGGCCACACCCCTACCACTTGCGAGTGGGCTCTGGAGAAACTGTCAATCAGATGTTTCTAACGCTCATCATAAGATACTTTCACTGAGCCATCTAATTGGGCAGCAGTTTATAACCTGATTAACTTGAACTAAAGAAAAAAAGGGGAAAAAAATAAGATCTTCAAAAAAAAAAAAGGTATCGGAGCAAGAATGGTTATTCTGACAAATCTAATGACTGAGAAATAGCTGTTCATTTTACAACTGAACTCTATGGGATTTTGGATTTCAGAGTCAGCCAGTACTTCCTGTTTGGGTCACTATGTCCAGCTCAGGTTTACAGGTTTCCTTTTTGACTTTTCCTCTGGAAAAAAAAAAAAGTAGTTTTCATTAGCTAATTTAAGAGTTTTTGTATGTTCTATACATCTTATATCTTCACCTATTTTAAAAATAGCATTTTCTTCGTCATTTTCTTGTATTCTTTGTTAGCTCTATGGCTGAATCTTTTGTTCTGAACATTTTTTCCTTATATATCTATAGGATCTTGGCTTGTTGGAGTTAGCAGGTACTTCCTGTTTAAGGTCACTCTGTCCAGTTCTCTTATACAGCCAATGTCACAGGAAATGTTTACTCTCGAAGTGTTTCTTCTCTATTAAGTAATACACATTTATTTCCTCAAATTTGTTTAATCTGTTTAATTTTTTAAAATGTTGGATTTTTATTCACTATTATTGTTATTATTTTTTTTTTTTTGCAAAGAGCTACAGATGCATTTAAAGTACACACTTGCAAACTTCACTGCAACTTTAAAGGCAATCTGTGACACACAGATTATTTTCTTAGAATTCATCAATAAAATCCTCGGAGATCATTACTCTTAAAAATCATGATTCTTTTATTTTCTTTCAAGTTTTTCTGACTTGTACAGTATAAACTGAATTCCCAGGCTGGAACTTGGAGTTCCTGTTTTCTAGGAACAAACAGACGCAGCAGGTCCACCTCTTTGAGCAGTTGGGCAATCAGAAGATGCATCAGATCCATGTGAGGAGAGACTTTGAAGAGGAGCCTAGTTTTTCCTAAGAAAACTTTTAACAACTTTTTGGTGTTTCTTGAAAAACTTATTCAACCCTTTAATCTACAACGAAAACAGAAACACAGTGTTTAAAGTGTAAAGTTTAACCACTATGACAAGATCAACGTCTATTTGATCAGAAAAAAAATATGATTTAGAATTTATATATATATATATATATATATGTGTGTTTTTTTAATTAATTTGTTTGAGTTTCTATCAAATTGAGAGCTGTTACATTGAGATTCAATTGTATAAGTGGCAGACTCCGCAGTCCCCAAGCGAAAAATAAAATGATTCAAGTCAAACATATAAATTGCATTTATGGAACAGGTTAGTAAACTCAAATTTTTCGATTATTTTATTATAGGCCATCTCACGACAACTGTATGGAGTCTCGAAAGAGCCAAAATGAAATAAATATATACACCATTAAATAAATAAATAAATGTGGCATTAAATAAATAAATGTGGCAATAAATAAATATAATGTTGAAATAAATAAATAAATGTTGAAATAAATGTGGCATTAAAAGATTAAAGAGCACATTTAAGTATTTCATGACATATTTATTTTTCATTGCCCAGTGTGGGTCAAAAGAGCCACATTGAAATAAAATATATTTAATATGAAATAAATAAATAAATGTGGCATTAAATAATAAATGTGGCAATAATAAAAATAAATGTTGAAATAAAATAAATAAATGTTTAAATAAATGTGGCATTAAAATATTAAAAGAGCACATTTAAGTATTTCATGACATATTTATTTAATTCACTGTCCCTTGTAGGTTAAAAGAGCCAAATTGAAATAAATATATTTAATGAAATAAATAAATAATGTGGCATTAAATAAATAAAATGTTGCAATAAATAAATAAATGTTGCATTAAATAAATAAATGTTTAAATAAAATGTGGCATTAAAATATTAAAAGAGCACATTTAAGTATTTCATGACATATTTATTTATTTCATTGTCCCTTGTGGGTCAAAAGAGCCAAATTGAAATAATAAATAAATGTTGAAATAAATAAATAAATGTTGAAATAAATAAATAAATGTTGAAAATAAATGTGGCATTAAAATATTAAAAATAGCAATTAAAAAGCCATTTTTAACATTTCATAATATATTTATTTATTTCATGATTTCATTATACATTTCATGAAACAGGAAGTGGACACGCCATGAAATTTGCAAAACTGTCAGATTCTCTCGTCAAACTCAGTGGGCGGGGCCTAACTCTCATTCTCGGCTCTGTTGATCTGGCCTGGTGCAAAGTTTTTGTCTGAGTCCTTCTGTCAAAATGTACCGAGTTGGCTGGTCCAATTAGATCACAGCACCGAAAGCGCAACCGCAGACCCGCAGCTGAAGCGGGACCGACCCGGACGGAGCGATGCTCGGTCAAAAATGAGAGGAGCTGGCGGATCTAACTGAATCAAGTCTACGAACCACCAGCTACCGGGACGGGGAGCGCGTCACCCCCAATTCACTCTGGACGCGGAAGCGCCGCGAAGCGGAGTCCGCTCCGCCCTTCTGCTAGAACTTTGTTTGTTTTTTTGCCATCATGGGTGATGATTTAAAAATCTAAAGACATTAACCCGTGTTTCTGCAAAGAAGAACCGCTATCTGCTGCTGTTTGCACCCAAAGCCCCGCCCACCCGCTCGGTCGGCTCACTGGATCTGTGTCCGGGCGCGTGTGCGTCTCTTTTTTGGTGTGTGCGCACGCGCTTGCAGGTGTGTGTGTGTGCTGGTCTCTGCGTCTTTTTTTCTCCCCAAAACCAGCAGCCCCGCTCCAGAGTCTGCTCACTACGTTGATCTGTGCGCGCTCGTGTCAGTCTGTGTTGTGTGTGTTTTATAATTATTACACTGTGTTTTTTTGCTAAGAGGAGCTGCTCTCTGTCTTCCTGTCGTTTTTTTAACTCCCGAAACTCTTCACCCGCACCGGAGTCTGCCCACGTTGATCTGCGTGTCTGCATGTCTGTCTGTTTTGTGTCAGTGTCTCTGTGCGCGCACACAGAGACACTTTTTACACACACACACACACACACCTACGAGCGCGTGCGCACGCACCCACACACCAAAACAGGGACGCACACGCGCCCGCACACAGATCCAGTGAGCCGACAGAGCGGGTGGGCGGGGCTTTGGGTGCAAACAGCAGCAGATAGCGGTTCTTCTTTGCAGAAACACGGGTTAATGTCTTTAGATTTTTAAATCATCACCATGATGGCAAAAAAACAAACAAAGTTCTAGCAGAAGAGCGGAGCGGACTCCGCTTCGCGGCGCTTCCGCGTCCAGAGTGAATTGGGGGTGACGCGCTCCCCGTCCCATTAGCTGGTGGTTCGTAGACTTGATTCAGTTAGATCCGCCAGCTCCTCTCATTTTTGACCGAGCATCGCTCCGTCCGGGTCGGTCCCGCTTCAGCTGCGGGTCTGCGGTTGCGCTTTCGGTGCTGTGATCTAATTGGACCAGCCAACTCGGTACATTTTGACAGAAGGACTCAGACAAAAACTTTGCACCAGGCCAGATCAACAGAGCAGAGACATGAGAGTTAGGCCCCGCCCACTGAGTTTGACGAGAGAATCTGACAGTTTGCAATTTCATGGCGTGTCCACTTCCTGTTTCATGAAATGTGTAATGAAATCATGAAATAAATAAATATATTATGAAATGTTAAAAATGGCTTTTTAATTGCTATTTTAATATTTTAATGCCACATTTATTTCAACATTTATTTATTTATTTCAACATTTATTTATTTATTTCAACATTTATTTATTTATTTCAACATTTATTTATTTATTTCAATTTGGCTCTTTTGACCCACAAGGGACAATGAAATAAATAAATATGTCATGAAATACTTAAATGTGCTCTTTTAATATTTTAATGCCACATTTATTTAAACATTTATTTATTTAATGCAACATTTATTTATTTATTGCATATTAAATATATTTATTTCAATTTGGCTCTTTTAACCTACAAGGGACAATGAAATAAATAAATATGTCATGAAATACTTAAATGTGCTCTTTTAATCTTTTAATGCCACACTTATTTCAACATTTATTTATTTATTTCAACATTTATTTATTTATTGCCACATTTATTTATTTAACGCCACATTTATTTATTTATTTCATATTAAATATATTTATTTCAATGTGGCTCTTTTGACCCACACTGGGCAATGAAATAAATAAATATGTCATGAAATACTTAAATGTGCTCTTTTAATCTTTTAATGCCACATTTATTTCAACATTTATTTATTTATTTCAACATTTATTTATTTATTGCCACATTTATTTATTTAATGCCACATTTATTTATTTATTTAATGGTGTATATATTTATTTCATTTTGGCTCTTTCGAGACTCCATACAACCGAACATCCCTGCTTGAAATGTATTTCAATAAGAATCTAAAAGCTGCCGAACCTACACAAAACATATTTGTCCAGCAAAGTCAGACTGCTGGTGCTCAACTATCCAATCTGGGAAAACAGAATTCCCTGCTCACTAACCCAAGAGAATGTGGCCACAGAGAAAAAAACATGACACTTGAAAATCAAAATCCAGAAGTCTTAGACCGGAACCCCCCGTTTTAAGCTTTCAACCTTTTTTCCCTTTGAGATATCGTAACTGCTTATATGATCAGCTGATTCACAGAGCAAAAAACTTCATTTTGACGGCTTTTTCTCCTGAGGTAAACAGGTGTGGTTAAACAAAGTTGAACACTTATTAATATTGACTTGAAAGAAATAAAATTTTCAACGTTTCCTGTCCCATTTGAAGCTCATCTTGCACACTAAACTGCTAGACAGTTACAGTGTATTCGCATCTAAAAGCCTAGTTCTGAAAAATGTTTAAAATATCATTTTTGAAATGGTTTTGAAAACGAATATACTTAAAATAGCCAGTTTGATTGCCAATATATGCTGAGGTGGGATCCCGGGCCGTCCTCGGCTCCCGGGCGCACCACCGGTCCGTCTCGCCCGCCCTATCGGGGAGGCGGAGCCTGAACGCGTGCGATAGGACCCGAAAGATGGAGAACTATGACTGAGCAGAGGAAACTGATGGAGGCCCGCAGCGGTCCTGACGTGCAAATCGGTCGTCCGACCTGGGTATAGGGGTGAAAGACTAATCAAACATCTAGTAGCTGGTTCCCTCCGAAGTTTCCCTCAGGATAGCTGGCGCTCGAAGTCTTGCAGTTTTATCTGGTAAAGCGAATGATTAGAGGGCTTGGGGCCGAAACGATCTCAACCTATTCTCAAACTTTAAATGGGTAAGAAGCCCGGCTCGCTGGCTTGGAGCCGGGCGTGGAATGCGAGCCGCCTAGTGGGCCACTTTTGGTAAGCAGAACTGGCGCTGCGGGATGAACCGAAAGCCGGGTTAAGGCGCCCGATGCCGACGCTCATCAGACCCCAGAAAAGGTGTTGGTCGGTTGATGTTGTTTTTGTCATTTCTTTTTCTTTTTTTAATTGCCGTCGTGATGTTTAATATGTTTTTGTGTCGAGCGCTCTAGATGCTTTTTGTCCTTTAGGGCTACTGTATATTTGAAATAAAAGTGTTCCCAGAAAATGCTTGGCATTTTTTCCTCAGTAAAACCTTGTATCAAATGGAGTTTTCTTTTGTTCTGCTGTTCCATTCATATTCTTTGAAAAGCTCGTTCATCAGACGCTGAAAGACTCCCGGAAGAAAAAAAAAAAAGGGCCAAAGAGACATTCCACAGCTATAATAACAAATTATGTTCAAGCTGACATTTTTCAGCCTTTGCAGGTGAAGAGTTAATGTTGTAAAGATTATATTGTGAATAATCAAAATGGCCCTATTCACCTTTTTATGCAAAGTTAAACAATAAATGGTTGAATAATTAGACCAATCATTACAGATTGTGGAAAAGCAATGAGACGTTTAGTGACCTGAAAATGCGATCAGATCATTTACATGTTCCTGAACACACCTTAGTAAAACACTCCAGATTTAGATGAAGAAACACTGGATATGAAATTACAGGATCATCACAAAACTGCACATGAAGCTCTGAAATCTGGACCGGCTCCAGCCTCCGGAGCACTTTACTCCGCTCCGCTCTTTTTTTCTCACGCATGGCGAACACGTCCTTGGAGACTGCATCTGCATTGTGTAAGCAGTGACCCCTGACAATAAGTGACAGATTCTGACAAGCAGACCGGACTACATGTAAAATCTGTCTCACTCATTTGCACACCTTTCCCACTGGGAATAACACAGAGGACTAAATATCCTTCTGTTTGTGAGGCTGTGACATGTACAACCTACAGCAAACTACAAGTGCTTCAATACATTATCAGCAATTAAATTTTATGACAATCACTGCATGCCTTATTTTGAATCTTTTTTTTTTTTTTACCACTTTAACATTCACTTTCATTTGCAGAAGTGAAAAAAAGTCACAAATTACCATTCTTTATTCAATAAAACACAAAAAGCTTTTCAATCACTCCTTATTTACAAGATCTCAGTCAGGTGTCAGAGGATTTCTGTGTTTCGTTTGGAGGGGAAGAATGCTGATTTTCATCTCAAGAACTCTACTGTGAAGCACAGAAGTGGAAACATCATAATTTGGGACTGATTTTCTGATCCACATTAAAGAAATGAATGGGCTCGTCAATGGTGAGATTTTAGGCTTAAACCTCCCTTCAGAGAAAACATTGAGGATGAAACATAAATGAATCTTTCAGCATTATAATAATCCTAAACGCATCGCCATGGCAACAAAGGAGGGGCTACTTCAAGAGCATCTTAAAAGGTAACCAAACCCAAAATCAACTTTTTTTGGCTTTAATCTATAAATGGGACTTTAGAGGTGCTGTTTGTTGGTCATTACCAATTTTTTAAATAATACAATTATTTAATGATTGAAAATACAGTCAAAAAACGTCTGTGCTCTGCCCCCTAAAGGTTGAATTGAGGTATTACAATTGAATTTTGTAATTGGTCAGACCATAAGTTTTAGAAGTTTTAGATCCAGTGATGATAACAGCCCAGCCCCAAACCCCACCCCTCTGACTGGGTTTTCAAATTTTGGCTGTGGGTGGAGTCAGCCTCCAACTTCCCTGTTTGCTTACACTTTAAAGCGCTGGAGTGGTCTAACCAGTGTCTGGAACTCAACCTAAAAGAGCAGTGGTCTCCAACCTTCTTCAGGCCACAGACCAGTTCCAATTAGACAATGTTTTCATGGACTGGACCAAAAAGGGGTCAAAATTGGCCTTTTAAGCTTCCGTTTACTGAAAATCTGTTTTCAATGAAACAAAGTTGTTGCTTTATAGAGTTGTTTTCGATTTGAAACAATTCCATAAAGGAAACATAACATCATTTTTTTACCCCACAGAATACCATTTTAACACTAAATCCAGATTCTAATTATCTGTCAGGGCAAAAAGATTAACCATATTTTGTCTTTACATAAATTCTCATTCATTGTGTATTTTTTTCAAAATTTTTTGTGCTAAAGTTTCTGAATGGATGCTAATTCAGTCTTGCGGTAGAACAATTCACAAAAGTCTCTTTTAGAAGTTTCCGCAAATCAGCAACTTTATTTGGTTCAATCTTCATTCTCTGATTAATGTAAGTAAAACTTTTTGATAAAGGTTTTCCCTTTAACTTCAAAGTGGAAGCTAACAACCAGACGCTAGCTTCAGCTACATCTTCCAGCTTTAATGGATATAAAAAGCTAAATAAAATGACACAACCATCGTTAAACTAGGAAACTCTTAAGGAAATCATTTCAAGGTAAAATTTTTGGACTAAAACACAGTTTGTTCTTCATGTTTTCTTCTTCTGGAATAAGGTGTACTGCTATAGTGCAGTCGCCACCTAGTGGCCAAACTGAAACGCCCTCCAGGAGAAGCAGAACAATGTTTACAATGTTAATGATCTGAACCTATTTGTTAGAACTTCTCCTTTTAAGAAACCATGTAACACTGTATGCTATAAACAATCCCATTATTTTACTATTAAATTTTACAGAATCGAATTAATCCAGGTTTTTGTGAATCGAATAGTTTCGGGAAATTATAATTGATCCCAGCCCTACTTATTTCTGCCTGGAGTTTTGACTAATAAATGATGCAAATGATACAATGCGAAAGATTATCTGTGAAGAGAATTGCAAGCTTGTGTTGCTTAGCAACAGCCACCCAAAAAAAAAAAAAAAATCACAGCTCTTGAGAAGATCTGTATGGAAGAATAGACCAAAATAGCAGCTACAATGCAAACCGGGTGAAGACCTGTAAGAAATCTTTGACCTCTATCACTGATAAGCCAGAATTACATTAAAAAGTATTGAGGTGAACTTTTGTTTGACCTAAAACTTAATTTCTGCACTATTATACAAATACAATCTTCCAAGCATTGTGATTTTGACAACCTGCTTTGAGGGTAAAGTCAGTTTTTCCTCCAGTTCTGATTGAAGTGATCCATTTATTGTAACTACTTGAAACTCAAAGGTGTTTAAAGCAGAAGTTTGACCTAAAAAGTCTTTTTTTTTTTTTTAAACTGGGATATGTATTTCACTGTGGAGCATAATATGCTATTTTCAGACTGACACACTGGCTGTTCAATTTCCTCCTGACCATGTCAGTAACATGCCTCTCAGTTTCTAATTTGCCGTGTGAATGACATTTTCTGCTGCTGCAGCTAGAAGACACACGAGTGCTGCAGCAGCATTCCCCACAGTTGTTCACCGAAAAGAAACCATCAGTTTGTGACAAAACTTTGTCTGACTATTCTAACGAGAACAGTGTGGTTTAACATCTGTGACCTTATGTGCTTTGAGTCTACGGAGGCAGTTTAAGATTTGAATTCTGCCTGTCAGGGTTACATAATGTTCCTTTAATGAAACTTTAACCAAAAGTTTGTTCGGAGTGGATTTGTTGACTATATAGCATGATTTGACTCAATATCTTGTCAAAAAGGGATTGCAAACAAACTCATACACTTTTAAAATCTTTTGGATTCTTTGGATCAGAAAGTTTAAAAAAAAATCAAAATGACCCAGTTTGTGGGAGTAGAAATATTGAAGGCTGAGTGAATGTTTTTTTTTTCCTTCTCAACAAAAGAGATGCAAAATGATCTTCGAAATATTCATTGTGACAACCTGGATTTCACTCTGACACCATTCTAAATGCAAAGAAGTCCAGACTCCTAAAGTCCCGCCTCTATTGATACAGCTCTCTGTTAAAGTGCAGACTTACCATCTTCTGTCGGTACATAAATGTTGAGGTAAAGGCAGTCCTCGCTCTGGTTCTGAACATAGGTGGCCGCTGCGTCCAGGTTGTCAGTGAACCACACGGGGAGCATGATTTCCGGCAGCACGCCGTGCACGTTCTGGGGGCACACGGGCGCGAATTGAGTGGCGTTGCGGATCTCCTGCCAGGAGCCCGGCGCTTCGGGAGGTTGGAAGCGCCGCTCGCCGACCGGAGCGGTGGCGTACGGCACACCGAGGAACTGTTCTACCGGGCCCAAGATCTCATTGTTGAGTTCCTTCCGGATGCCGGCGAACTTTCCGTAGACGGTGGACACGATGGGGTACTTCAGGTCGACTCGCTGAGAGGATGACAGCGTCAGGTGCAGCACCAGCCCCAACAGCCACAGTAAACAGGGTTTGGCAACCTGCTGAGACGTGTTAGGCCGCCTCCCACCGCAGCCTTGGTGGCCGGTGCCATGAACCAAAAGAAACATGTCCAAAGCGAAGGCTGGCACGCTCAAACTGCAGGGACGTAAGCGAGGACAAGAGTGGGATCTAACTGAGGGGGGTAACAGGAAATGACAGAGGCGAGAAGAGGGACGGTGGAAGGGGAGCAGTTAATAGGGTTTCTAGGATGACATGGTGAGCCGGAGGGACAGGTAGCATTCTCAAGTAGCCTCTGTGGTCTCGTCGGCTCTCTCCATTGAAATTCCCATCGGGTCCAGCGCAGCAGTCTGGACGCCAATTAAACCTGAAAGACACAGACAAGTTGCAGGTTTCAGCGCACGTCTGTGAATAAACGCTTTAAGCTGTGTCAGTGTGCTTAAGCGGCACAACAGGTACATCGATTTTAGCCAAAATGAAGTCTTTGAAGCAAAGAGGGTATGGATTTGAATGGCGCACTTCACACAAATCTGAGCAGAAGCTTTAAGATTCTGTTTTTATTCACATGAGGAATCAAATCATCCTTTGTTTCTTCATCCTTGTTGTGACAACAGATACCTTTTTGGTGGAGCTTTTCTTTGGAAATTCAATTTGGTAGCAGAGTTTCATCAAAGTGACCTGAAGAACCCTTGTTGTTTTAAACCAAGAGCAGCATTGCGAGTGCCCTTCCCTCACTCACAAATGCCACACAAAAATACTGCACTTCCTGTTCCAATCAAAGGACAATAAAACAATTCAATGAAGGTCCCGTGGAGGGAAGCAGAAAGGGGAAATACAAGACCGTAAATTGCTCAACAAATGGTAACCCATAGAAACAAAATGAATGCAAACATAGTTTAGTGTAATTATGGAAGAATTGAAACATTTTTTTTAATTACATATTATATATGTTTTATAAATAAGAAGGTATTTTACTCTTTAACCAATTTTTTAATGGCATCCAATAAAAAATGTTTACATTTAAAGAACTTCTCCTTTGCAGTCAGTCACAACAGTTTGTCTGTCCAGGTCGTATGAAAAGTTTCACTAGGGGGGAACATCATCAATGTCAGCCCACAGATGGTGTAAACAGTCGGCTAAAGCCTCGTTTCCACTGGATGGTCCAGTACGGTGTGGTCCGGTCCCATGCCTTTTGAGGGCCTCCATCTGTTGTAGGTCCATAGAAAAGCGGAACAGAAAGGTAAGGCCGTTGGTTGGCAGAAAGTGATGACGAGATTAGTAAACACCAGTATAGGGCTAAGCTAGGAATTCTGTTTTCCTCTTTACGGCGGTTTACTTTTTCCAAACAACAAATTCTTGTTATACACGATGTAGCAGAAGTAGAGCAAGAAAATGGATGACCTTCATTGTTGTTGCTTTACTAGTCGTTGCACTACAATGACACGCTGACTGAACTGCTCAGTGGAAACAAGGATATTTCACAATATTTTCTTCAGAACCAACAACCTGAAACCTCAAACGTTCCACCAACACACAAAAAAAAAAATACAAAACAAAAAAAAAACAGTTCCAAATTTGCAGTCACACTTTCTTCCAGATTTTTTTGTCCAATTTTATTATTTTTTCTTTTTTACAGTGTATCATTTTCTGCATCCTTGGCTGTTGACCTTGTCAGTCAATCTCCCAGAGGGGGACCTAGTTTCAGACAAGATGGTGGCTGAAAATCATTAGCCAAAAGGAAGTCCAGAACCTGAAAATCGTTAGGTAAAAATACTCTTATTTTTGGTTGAAAAAGACTAAAATAACCTCGTTTTAAGGTTTTGAGTCTTTAGCACCCGAGGTGTTTCTATCAAAACCTACAATGCTGACATACTGTAACTCCGCACACAATCAACGTGAATTAACTGATATGCAACAAACTACTGATATAAAGTGTTACGTTCTGACGCAAAGCTGCTTTTTCTCCACGATAGAATAAGCAGATTCATGTTGATCCTATAAAAGGTTGAAGCTAACAGCGGTAAAACACTTCAATGGAAAAGTCTTAACAGTTTTGCAAACAAGATCACTTTTGAAATAAATAAAGCCTTTACCCTCTTCTGTTACATTTTAACTAATACTGAACACTTAACCTTTTATTTACAATGTTTAACAAAGTTAAACATTTAAAAATCAACAAAGCTTTTTAAAGAGTGGCTACAACCCTGAAATCTTATGGAAATTCCACTTCCAGCTATTAATGTTTACATGACTCTTCGAGTGTGAGCAGATCTCTGTTTTCCTTCTACAATACACATTTCTCTGTGAAAGTTTGAACTTTAAGAGACTTTAGATAAAAGAAATAAATGAAAATATTCATTTCTGTCTGAGAAACGTGTATAACGTGTGTGGTAAAAATCACTAATAATTACAACACAAGAAAAAGGATGACTACTTCACAAATTTTGTTTATAGTGTTTTTTTAGAACTCAACTCCCATAATAAACAAGGGAATACTGTACAGCAATTAGAATAAGATAAATTCAAACCCCTACCAAAGTAAAATAAAAAGTGGACTCTATGTGCAAATCATGGTAATATAAGAATAGAATGAACAAACAAAATATTGAATAAAAATTCCCAAAAACCAAACAGTTCCTTAACACACGTTAGTCTGCTTCTTTACAAAGTTAACTAATTTTAGCTCAACTTCCTTAGTTAACTTTTTTTCCTCAAAACATGTATTTTTTATGCTTAAAAAGAACTTTCAAAAATGCAACAATGGTTGATCTTAATTTCAAAACTTTGGCTAGAAACATTACTTTCAAGAAAATATTTTATTATTCATTCATCAATATCAAATAAACTTTAAAAAGCACAATAATTTAATGTGAACAAAATAAAAATATACTTTTGAAATGCACAATCGCATCATTTCAAACAACTTTGAATGTGGACTACTTTGACTGTAGATTGTTGTCTATTGAAAAAGTGAAGATAACCTTATAAATATTCATCTGCCGTATTATTTCACGACGAATCCTATTGGTGTAAATGATCTCCACCATTCCGAATGATTTCCTGTGGTCAGAACATTGCATCGGCCCCCGACTCTTTCCCGCCTCGGTTCCTCTGTGTCGGTTAGCTTTCTCCCTCTGATCAGTTCAGTTGCCTTCACACCATTACAGATGAATGGGCTGAGCTTATCTCACGATAGCTTTGGGAGTCGGAGCCGTTTAGGTGTGATAACGGCTTTATGTGTCGCTAACTGTAGGCTGCATGCCACCTCATTCCTTCAACATCCCTAACGCTGCACTACCACTTCATTTACAGACAGCTGGCTAAAGAAATGCTGCACCAACACAGAGGTTTTAGAAGATACTAGTGCGCTTTTTGGAATCCGTAGCACAAATAAGCATTTTTGGTGAAAGGAAGTTGTCTGAGTACACAGACATGGTCAGAGTTAACACTGGAAACTGTAACGTTTACCCCTTTAACATCGGAGCTGTTGTGGTGACATATAAATAAGACACACTCTTCGTAATCCTGTAACTATTTGACTTTTTTAAAGAGAATCCGCTGATTCTGATGCAAAGAAAAGCGGTTTCTCATATCGGCTTGCATATCGATATGCAAAATCATTTTGATGTGCGCCGTTTTGGCTTAGGAAACAATTCAAATCCACTTTTCCTGACAGAATCTTCAGATTTACGTCGATTCACTGCTGTAAAGTGTTGCATATCAGGGCACGGCTGCTTTTGTCTGCTTTAGAATCTGCTGCGATTGACAAAGGTTGATTGCATCAATGGTTGAACAGTTAGTCGAAAGAATGTAAAGAGTGGAGCTAAATAAACACAAATAAAGCTTTATTGAGTTGAATTCTTAGACGTACGCAGGACATCTTTTTGCATCAACATTTTTAGGAATGTTCTTTTATGTGTTGTATAAAAAATGCATTTAGATATAAATGTCCATTGCATCTTTTAGCCTCATTTATGAAGACGTTTCTGATTCTACTGAAGACATCTGTGTTTGTATTCTTGTGGTAAATCTGAAGGAACATATGGCACAAGCCCAAGGTCAGAGCACCTTTAGTATGCACAGTAGAGGCAGAGCTGCTAACAGAGATGTGTCCTTTCTAGGCAGTATTGCAAAGGCGGGTCAAATGTTTGTAGCCTGTCAGATTACTCATGTAGCCATTGACGCCTTGCATGCACAAACATACATGTGCACGCCACGCAAATGCAGAAAAATCCAATCAGGCGCCAAATGCTGCATGTGAGTGGAGCCTCCATTGTTAGTGCAAGTGAGTCTCAGCTCTCAGCATGTAACTTGCAAGCGGTGGTACCTTGATATTCCTAACATCTGTTTGCATCCACCATCCATGAGTGGAAATGGGGCTGAACATGCACCTCTGCACAGAAAATGGGATAAACGGACACACAAATCACGGGGCTGATGGGAGCCGTTTTCTGCTACGTCTTATATAATACACCGCTCTGTCAGCTGAGGCTGTTGGAGAAGGTAATGCTTCTTTGCCACTGGAGCATTTTTATGGTTATGTTTAAATTGATATGGTCAGAGTGGTTTATGAAAATTTTCACTGAATGCTTTAAGGAAAATGCTTGGTGGGATTGGTCTCATTGTATTCTGTTAGAATTATGTGCAGTGTTTCAGCTGCCAGGACAGGTTTTATGTTGGTTTGGATGAAGCAGACTTTAGAAAACCAACAAAATTTGAAGTTTTGACTAAAGGTTAATGCAGCTTTAGCTTCATTTAAACTCTAGTTTGCTATCATCAAACAAATTCAATTTTGGAATGGAAATCTGAAAGTGAATTGTACTGATTTGCAAAACTGGTCATGAGCCTTTTTGGAATAAAATTGTAAATATTTCCCGTTAACTTGCTGTCAATAATTTTTCCAAAACACAGTTTAGTTTATTAACTATCTTTTTTAGCATAACAGTCAGTTCAGCCTTTCCGAGTAAACGATTATTAGTGTTTTTAAATCTAAATTAGGACAGAACTTAAGAATAAAACATGAACATTACACATTCACTTCCTGTTTGGATCAGAAAAATATAATAATAATATATAATAAATATATGCAAACTGCAAGTTTAGATTTTAATAGCAAATTGATCTTTTGAGATGACATAGGTGCGGTATATTTTAATATTACAGCATTATTTTGAAAAGTTGTTCATTAAATTGGTGATATAACTCTGCCTCCGATGAAGAAGGCAAAGGAATGCTTCCTTCAGCAGGTATAGGGAGAATGATTTATAGTGTTTGATGTAAACTGATGATTACTAGGCTCAATGTGTTCTCAAGAACCTTTAATGAATCATGAAAGATGAATAAGTCCCCCTGTTGATGAAGTGAGAAGCTGGAGACTTCCACTTGTCAGGCTGCAAATGTAAGCTCAGCCAAATTGTTTTCCTTCTTCCTTTCGCTGCAAACAGAGTCCGTACACCATCCAGCCTATGTTTCTCTGCACAGTTTATGTGGGCAGAAAAAAGGAAATGGATGCAGATTTAAATTCTACAAATTATTATAAGACAATGAAAGCATTTTGCTCAAAAAATACCAGTAAAAAGGTCCAACCGCCCCCTTTTGGAAATTGTACCAAATAAAGGATGCATTTGAGAAATGAAAGCCAGGGATAAAATATAAATAACAATCAGAAGTTTAAAAGGCTTATAAAACATGCTAGTCCAGATTCAGTTGTTGCCATCGTGACTGAATATAACAGTGCCAAACTCTGTATTTTCCATCACCGTGCAAGAGAAGGTACAGACCCTACAGCTTCTAAAACACACACACTAATACTGTATATAGAGCTCAGGATTCAAGCCAAAAGATCGTTCAACGTCAGAATTTCAAATAAGAAAACAATCATAGAGTTAAAGTAAATATTCATTTTGTTGGTGAAAGCGTAAAATTTTTATTAAGCTAACCAATACAATTTTTTGGTTTCACATCATACCCATTGACTGTGATGTCACTCATGGCAAATGACTCCCTTCCGGCTCCAACAAAATAAAGTAATTTCAGTTGCTACTTCATCGCTATGCAACTAATGTCATGTTGGAGCCAGACAATGTCAGCAGTCCAAGTCGATCTGAGACATTGTTTCTCTGGTAACCACTGTCGCTAATCAGGAGTGAGCTTTTTGGAAGTCCACACCCCTTACAGTTGAAAGAGTTCTGGAGAGAATCTGTCAATCAATGGTGGACGTTAGTCCACATACTTTCATTGAGGCATCTTAATATAAGCCAATAAACTTAAAAACTGCACGCTCCAGCGAAAATATAATTAAATAAAGGATTAGTGAGAATGCGTTACAAAATAGTACAGAAAAAAATTGTGATCCTGTCAAATATATTGACTGAGTAATAGCTGTTTACTTATTAATTTATCTCTATAGGATTTTAGTTTTTTTTGGAAGGCAGGTTATTATGGAAAGAAAATAGACTCACCTCAATTTGTGTACATAATTCTTTATTTGTGCGTAACTTTGGATTTGTGAAATCTTATTCTTGATTTGTAACTCATACAATACATTTTTTGTGACAGTCTTATACACAGTCACTGGGAACTAACTTTGTTTTGTAGTGGTGAACTGATGAACGGCGTCTTACTTTCATTTTTAGACAAGCTGCAAACAGGATGTAATGGGATTCCCTCTCACAGACACATGTCAAAGGCTACAGCCACAAATACAACAGCCACTGCGCAAACCGCGATGTGGAGGCATCTGCAAAATCCTCAAGATTTTGTGGAGCAGCCTAAAATTTTAGAAAATCGTTGGCAAAAGCATTGACATGAATAGAGAGGGACAAAACAAGCCTATTACCTTGGGTTCCAACAAAATGAAGTCATTTCGGTTGACATTCTGGTACGGCATGGATATTGCCCGATTTCGCCATTTTGGGACCAAACGACATTCGCAAGCAGTGATTGGTCTGAGAATCTGTCAATCAAATGCTTTGAACATGTGAAGTGGGCCCATCTGATTGGTTAGTTTATAACTTGAATAACAGGGATAAAAAAATATTTGATAAAAACAAAAATTTGGTTGAGCAAGAACATGTTAAAAACAGAATGACTCAGAAATAGCTGTTTATTTTTCAATTTAAGTCTATTGAATTTCGCTTTTTCTGGAACCAGTAGGTACTTCCTACTGTCTATGGACGGGGATGATGCATTATAAAATCGGGCGACCATAGGGGTGGCAGCAGGATCACCGGACTGGTAGAAACTCTAATTGGACGATGAGTAAATTTCTCCGGATGGCAGCCGTTCGTGTCAAGTGCCACCAAACACTTCCTGCCTAGTAGCCGGGGGTATATAAAAAGCAGCAATGCCACTGCGCGACCTCGAACTGTGGCCAAATGGCCACTGTCCGAAGTCAACCTTCAGAGAAAAATTGTCCTTTTGCCCCAAAGTTTTGAACTTTTTCTTAAAACATCCACTGTCAATGCGCAGCATTTAAAAATATGACTGCTGCCTCCCAGTTACAAATACCACCGCATGGCCACCTGCATCATTTACTTGAAAACTTGTATTTAGGTCACCATGCGGTGGCATTTGTTACCGTAGCTATTGGCTTTTAGACATAGCATTAATGTAATCTTCAGTGCATGTAAATAAGTTTTCTCAAAGTATAGATTTTTAAACATACTGCTCTGACTCACACTATTAGCCACACACTTACTGTATCTCACTGATCACAATTTGGAGACAATTTTTTTCTTTTTTTTTTACGCGGATTAACAATGAAATATTATTCAGTCAGTTCTCCCACTTTCTTATTGTTAAAAAATAAATTAACAATATCATTAGACAGATTTGAAGAGTTTAGGACACTACAAAACTAGGTGAAATGATGGACGAGTCTTTCTTATTCAATTAACAACACATAACTCTATTCACAATCTCTGAAACAGAATGAACATCTAAAACAACGATGCTTGCTAGTCCAACAGGGAAAAAAAAGTTGCAAACATAATCAATATAAATAAAGTTTAGTATAAAATACAAAAAGGGTTTATACTCAATAACCCCCTGTTATGAGAGTAAAACATGTCTAACACAAGAAGCTCTCAGCTGTTTGCTCATCTGTTGGACAAGTTAAAAAATAAATAAATAAAACAATGATGCTTGAAATAATGTTGACTTCATGTTATTCTCAACACATGTAGCCCTGTTGCTTCTGTTTTTCGAAAGGAAAACTTCTACTCTCATTTTGTGGAAACCGTCACATTTCCTTTTCTTTAAACTTGAAGAAAACAAGAGGGAGTCCTGAGGGTGACCATGATATCAGAACAGCCCTCAGTGCTTTAAAGCGTTCTGCTGTAAAAGCCTAATTAGCTGTCCAATGCAGCCCTTTTAACAGGAGAAACAGACGTGTGTTAAAGAGAATCTCCATACAAAATGGTGAGGAACTTAAAGATACATTGTGCAAAAGGAAATTAACTGAATGCTCTTACTTTAAAATGCAAAGAAAATAGAAATATCTGTTTTTTTTTTAAAGGAGTAACAATCTGGTTCTAAATTGTATGCCCTAGTACCTGATGTATATGTCCTTATTATTTATCTTTTTCTGGAGTAAGACACACAAAAAAGAATTTCTTTAGATATAAAGTTGACCCTTTATTATTGTAGTGACAACACACTACCAGTAATGAACAAAGGAAAATACGCAAAAGACAAAATCTTTCATTTGAAATGTTTCAAACCAACAAATGGTATGGTCCATTTTCCCAATTATGTTATATATAAGATACACCAAACTATGAGGTGTATTAGTCAGAGATAAATACATCAATCACAACATTCATTTTAGAACTCGTGGGCCATGTCAGAATTCCTTCATTACTCACTATATAGTGCGATCACCATTTTGTAGTGCTGTCCGAATCGTCTGAACCCTGAAAACTTCAGTCTCTTCCAGGATGATCCCATGTTTCTGATTGACCTCTGCCTGCCCTGATTTAGCTTTCCAAATGGAGTTCCAAAATCAAGTGCCCAAGAAAATTCCCAGAAACCAGTCAATGTTCACTAAATTGGTGAAATATAGACAACAATGCATTGTGTTTGAACAATTTAAAAAAAAAGTTTAAATGCAATTCTTTGATAAATCCTCAACATTTTCATCATCAGAATACAATGGATTCACAAATAGACATAATAAAAATTTTAAGTTTTCATGTTGTGAAATTAGTGACACTTGCAGTAATAAAAAAAGAAAAAAGTTGTTAGCATTGTGTCCAAATTGGTTTTAAAATCCAGTGCACTGGATAGTCCTGCACTTTATAGTTTTTTAGTAGTTAGGGAGTAAGAAGGGAATTTGGACATAGTCTAGAACTTGTGATACATGTAAGCAATATCAGAGGCATTAGCTGCATTAGCATCTACAAGGGAACAACCTTGTTTGCAACACAAAGAAAAACAGATTGATACCACAAATACAAATAGTTACTATCACTACGCTGGCTCCCAATTTTCATAGTGAGAACTTGTAAGAAAATAAAACTGACTGACACCGCTAAAGCAAACATTAATGTGACTATGCTAACTTATTAACATGTAACTGAATAATAAAAGAAAAAAACAAAGTCCGAGACCACTATGCGTTAGGCATGCTAGCTTGTTTTCAGTAACACCAAACTTTGTTTGGAATTTGTTTTAAAAAAAAATGACTGACAATGCTAAAGCAAATATTAATGTGACCACACTATCTCCCAATCTTGTTGATTACATTAATAACAAATAATAGCAAAATTAAAAAAACGAAGTCCAACACCACTACGATTAGCCATATTAGCATATTAACAAAATCGTCTAACCTCATTTTGAACTTGTAAAATAAAACAGACTGACATTTTGACTGAGTGCCATGTAAATCAGTAATCATAACCATAATGAATCAAATTTTAAGGTGTTCTAGATTGTGAGGAGAACTGTTTTTTTTTTGGAAAAATAAATAAATAATAGTTAAAGGCTTTTAAGTGTGCCTTATAGTCACACAAATACAGTATTTCTCAAAAGAAAAAACAAACTGTGATCAATCTTTTTCCAGTCATTTTCATCCTCATGCAGAAAAAATGATATACTGCACTGACTTCTTTTTCTTTTCTTTTTCCAGCTGGAATCTGACAGCCGTGATCTTTTGAAACAGGTTCATTCATTGTTCCCCAGAGGACATTTTCATTGATCTTCATGACCCCTGGTTATGCTCTTGGCAAGGTTTTTTAAAAAGATACTGCATAATTTCCTCTGCGTTTGAAATGCATATTCACCATCCCCACTGTCCTTTACAACTAATGAGGTCACCATAAAATGAAAAGAGATCACTTAATGCATGCTAACGGAGGAGAACGAAGCTTTTTGGAAGCTGTTTGTTTGCTGTAGTGTCTCGCCTTAGGCCAAAGGAAAAATTTACAACCATGCTGATCTTCACTTCTGCCAAGAGGATCTCTACCTGTTCATCCAGCCACCTATAAAACCTATTGAGGCTTTTTCTCTTGGTCAAAAGTGGACCGCCTTTATGCATGTATATCAGCACTTCCAGAGAAAATGAGATCCTTTAAAGTCCCACTCCGACCATCTTTTGATCCATCGTAAAGTGGTCTTCACATTTTGATCGTGCTATTTTTAGCTAAAAAAAAAACATGTCATTTTCTGGGACTTACATTCTAAGAGCAGCAGGAGTTCATTACAAATTCACTTCTGAGTTTTGGGCAAGACCATTGACGCTGAGGAGCCCCGCCCCTGTTTTCCCTTCCCGTTGTTGATAACTGAAGGAGCTTCAGTCCTGCCCAGCAGATTTTCTAAATCAAAAATGAGCTCTGTTTCAAACTGCATTTTTTTTTGTCTACTCCTTCAATTTTAATTTATTTATTTAAAAGGGACAGGACAAAAAAGACATTGTTACACTTTCAAATGTAACCGATGCCATGTCCACAGGCCATCTAGCTGACAGCTAATTTGCAGACCAGGTCCCTGAGAATAAACAAAAAACAGCAAACAACAAAGACACAAACATCATCTTACAAAATACATATAATCCAGAACAGTCACAAGAAAACACTAGCAAAAACAATGGATCTAATGTTCACAGGCTTGACTGGATTCATAACTTGAATAAAGAAATATTTAAAAATACAAATCCAAGTTAGATTTTTGTTATATATGACCTCCATCATTTAAAAATTCCAATATAACATGTTAAAAACACCAAAAACTTAAAAAAAAAAAAAAAAAACATGCTACATATGTTAAAGACAGGGTAAAAACATGTTAAAAACACCAGCTAGCTAGCAAAAAGTGTTTCTGGTGTTTTTAGCTAGCTACAGAGTCAAATGTAGCTAGCTAGCTAGCACCTTGTCATGTTTAGGAAACGAGTCTATTCCTGTTTTATGACATTGCAGTTGCAAATGTTGATTAACCAAAAGTATTTTAATTTCATGGTCGTTCAAAGGGTTAATTTTATAGCATTTCTGTCAATATTTGGGAAGCACCACATTTTTTTTATAAAATGCAAGATATGGACCTACTTGATGTTACTTTAGAGGGTTCTCCTCCCTCTAAAGGCGGTTCAATCAGATGGCATGGCTGCTAGTACACTCCCCCCCATCGTTGTAAAATAGAGAAAATATCCAGAGGGTAATAGTACTTTAAGCTTATTATAATTGCAATTAACTTGACAAATTGCAGTGCATGTGTCATTCGAAAGGAAAAAGATTTTGGACAGCTTCTGAGTGGGCACCAGAGGCCATGCTCCATTTAAATATCAGGTCAAAACAAATTAAGCATCTTTTTTTTTTCCCCAGCTACACTTAAGCTTGGACTCACGGCATGAAAAAGCATGTGAAGACGAAAAAGAGAGAGAAAAAAAAAAAAAGAGTTCACCGGTAGTCCAGCAGAAATTAATTAAAGGTGTCCTAATGAAGCATCAATGCAAGTTATTAAAGCACCGCAGGGTTCAGAGAGGAGCAGGAACCAGGAGCAGATAAGAGATGTTAGACAAAAGGCCTTCTGTCACTGCTGGACCAGAAAATCAATATGTTGCTGTTGGTCAGTGTCGTTGTTGTCGTTGTATTTCTGTTTAAAACCTGTGGATTACACAGGAACCCCTTTATCTCACACCTCCCCACACCAACAGGAAGAGAGAGACATCTTGTCAGCTGCTAGCAGACTCCCTTAAAATAGGCTATGGGTGAACATTGGTGCCTTTAGGGGGCTGCTACTTTTTATTTAGCTATTTTCTTGGTGCTTTTTTGTGATTGTGAGCTGGAGAATGTGTCATAACGACACCAAGTCGAGTGCAGCGTCTGGTGACAGACTAATTAGGGATGATCTAAGTGAGATGTTAGCTGTTTTAGCTTGTGCTCAGATGTCTGTGGGTGATGAACACAGTTGGGGGGGGGGGGGGGTTGGCAGCCTACACCTTCCCAATTCTACTAGCGAAATGGTTTGAGGCGCACACATTCTGCAGCTGTCCCTTGAAGCTCCACATGTTTCAGGACTTACTAGACATGTGCTTTCAATGTGGGTCCTGATCGTGGGTGTTATGAGCATTTCTTTGGCAACGTTTACGTCTAAGTGATTCGCTACCGTCTGTGACAACCACATTCGACTGACAGGCAGATCTTTCCCGCTTCATTTGGAGGAGACACTGAGAGGGCATCTTTAAAATCCATCTGTCCGTTCTCTATACCAGCTTTGTCCTGTGCAAGGTCACGGGGGTCATTGTAACCCATCCCACCTACTTCAGGGGTAAGGCTGGACAATTTGCTGGTCCATCATGGGGAAGCATAGATAAACACACCTAAGGGGTAATTTTACAGTCAACAATTTCCCAATAAAATATATTTTTGAATGGAGGGAGTGCCTGTAGAAAACCCTCACAGAGATCAAGCAAACTCCGGGATTTGAACTTCTCCCTGAAACAACAGTTCTAACCACTACACCGAGCAAACCGCCTTTACATTGCCAGCAAAAAATGATACCATGGTAACAAAGACAGACAAGAGCACAGAGGGGCTAGCATGCAAATCGTTAGCATATATTGCTCTTCGGGGTGTTTTCTAAAGCTTTATTTGTTCTGGCATGACCTTTATTACATTCACTGTTGTTTTGATCTTGTTGGGCTGCAACTGTTTATAACAAAGTATTAAACATTCAACAGTCAAAATATTTCTGGAGCCTCTCGAAATGTTGGCATAATTCACAGAACCTTTGCTCAGTCATTACAGGTTAGAAAAGATTAAATCTAAAGTCTTACTGCAATCATCTTTTAAGATATTTTAAAAATGTTTCCAGTGGTCTTTTAATTATAATTAAGCAGTTTTTAGCCCAAATCAAACAACCTGTGTTGTTTTCTAGAACATAATTTCTGCAGACCAGCACAAGTTCAATAGAAATTCACCTTGGAGTTGTAGGGGAACCCCGCCCCCTTTCCTATCATCTTCAAATGAGAGGTCTCTGTTTACATTCTCTCCCACTTGCTTACAGTTCTTCACAGGCCTAAAATAGTGGAACAAAAATGGCAATCAATATCGGAGCTTTCCAGCTCAGATGAGGAAAACAGAGACGTACATGGATCTATTTGTCTACAGTTGGATGCATCAGAACAATTTTATCTGAATTTTTCTTGATATATGTTCCCCATCATTAGAAAAATGCTATAAGAACAACAAAAAAAACAATTTTCATTGGAGTGGGTCTTTAAAGTTGTGACATAGAGACCACAGAGAGACCTCAAACCAGGTCTAGTTTGAGTCAGAAAGTGCAAAAAATTAAAAATAAAATGTCTTGGTGGCTGTAAAATCTTCAGATTTAGATTATGGCTGATTGGAGAGAAAAGCTGAGATTCTAATTTTCTAAACTTACTCGTAAACCTATTAGCCAAAAGACAAAAAATCAAAACTGTCAATGTGGATTCATTATTTAATTTTCTATTTTTCGATGACTGAATACTTTTATTAAAATGATATTTGTCGAACTGTTTTAAAGAAAATGTGCATACCTTTATAGTTACGTCCATCTGTCAGTGTCTGTAAAGCAGGCCAAGAATCTTTACCCGGCTGAGGCTTTTGCTCTCGAACAGTTTCTGTCATTTGCAGTCTTTCTCTGTGATTCAGAGACTATAAATGTCATTTAGAGGGGAGGACATCTCCTGCTCCGACTGCGGGTGGAAAGGTCCGCTCGTCTCAGAGTCTGTGGTCTTTGCTGCTGATCTGTGCCGTGAGAGGGCTGTGGAGTGGGACTGGGGTAGCATGCACTTCTTGCTGAGGGCCAGTATAAGCATGACATCTACCTGAGTTACAGGTATAAAAGCAAATGTTTTAAATAGCTGATTTTCTTATGCATCCCTGGAGGCATTCTAGTAAGATGCACTAGAGCTGCTCAATATGAGGAAAACTTGTGACCGATACTGCAATGACAATTTGACTTGCAATACATAAAAAAAAAAAAAAAAAAAAAAATAAAAAAACATCAGCTAATACATAATTTCAGCATACCATGATTTTCTTTCAGAGTAAACTGTATCCATATATATGATCATATATTACCTTTGGAACACAAAAAAAAATATTTATGAAATATTAGTCATTTCTGTGAACTTGTTTCATACCCGGAAGTAAAACGACTCAATCTCGGAGAAACCGTTTTCCGCTCCTTGAGGCTGCCGCCCATTTCATAACATAATCCTAAAGGCACAGGGATGATGGGGCCTTCCTGCTCTCCCGTCGAAACATGTCAGGTATGGAACTATTGTGTGTCTGATAACAAAACAATCAGAACAGTAATGCTGCAGCCCTCCTCATCAATTTGTCACCCATGAACAAATGGAAAAAAGCAAAAAAAATGTATAAATATATTTTTTAAAATTCATGTAGGCCCACTTACAATGCAGCTTGGGTGTTCTTCCCCAAAATTTTGCACATACAGAATGGTGATGGCAAATGGGTTCTTTTTGCGGGGAATTTTGGTTAAAATAAGCAGACACCAGATGCTTAGGGTTGATGCATGAGGGTTAAAAATATCGCTGTTATTTTTACAATCTTATAAAAGTTTGTATTGATGATTTCTTAATCTTTGTCAAAAGCTAATGTTGACACAAACATTTATCGGCCTACTATATCCACAAAGAGTAGTTAGAATCTGTGCAACATTTCTGTAAAAGCATTACACTGTGTTTTTGACTAGACAAACTCTCACAATGCAGTGACACACAAGCCATAATGTACAACAGTTAATATAGCTGTCAGGCTTAAGCAGTAGTTCCATTAGAAATCCTTTTGGCTGCTATAATCAACAATTTACATCTATATATTTCCCAGAGAAATACAAGTTGACTCCTCAGATTACTCCTTCAGCTTTAAAGAAGAGCTTCAAAATGTTGGCCCAAGCTCCCAGACTTAAATGGATGCTTTTGTACCTTTTTCGTGTTTGCGAGTCTCGCCCGGATCCATTAAAAAGGTGTCTGATACAAGTGGAACAGGAACACAGCCCCGATATGAGGTCACAGCGAAAGAGCGAAGCGTGTGGCTGAAATAAAGTCGAGGAGGGGGGAGGAGGAGGTCGGCTTAAAAAAGACAAGGAGAAGGGAGCGGCGGCGGCAGCGGCTGGGAACGGAGAGGTGAAAACAGTCATGGCTTCAAAAGAGGCAGGTGCAAAGAACAGGGGTGACACGTTATTAAGTGCTTTGCTGGATGTCATGCTACACTTCGTCCTTCAGTCTCCTTCCATAAAGCTCTGCTGTCCTGACACTTTGTGTGTAAAGCTTCGGCTGCCCGTTCATTTGGCTGCTTTTACAACCTAAACAAGCCACTTTAAAGAGGCTTTTCATGGGATATAATAAACATCCGTCACTTGTTAGAAGCAATTCACGACTGATCTACTTTAGTACGGTCATCAGACTTGACGACCCCTTCCTGTACTGACATCAGATCACACCTGTTAGAGGTGAAGCCTTTAAAGCACCCGTGGGCTGTCTTCTTGACACGATTGGTTTAACACAAAATCTATCAAGCAAAGAGGAATATTGGAGAATCGTTATCATTTTGTATACCTTCATAATTGTTTTGTTTTGTTTTACAGTTTTAGTTGCCTCAGTGCGGATGTGAACACTCATATGTCCCTGAAGTCGTCATCTTCATCTCTCAAGTGCAAGACTGAGTTGAAGCAATGATCTGATGCTTCTGGACTCCACTCGTTTTTAAATGGCCATTCTTCATTAGCTGCTATTGTGCAGCTCATTTTAAACCAATCAGCTCAAAAGAGATGGCGGATGATGGGATTTTAGGGAGAGTCCATGTAAGTTTGGCCAGTAAGGGGTTTCAATGTGGTAATGCTCCTTTTGCAGTTAATTTAGAAGAAGTTCTACTGATATAAAAACACATTTTTTGATTTATAACTGATGTTAGATATCATTATGTAAATGAGGAGGATATTAAATGCTGGACTTTTAAAGTGCCATTAATGTGCCCTTGTGGTAGAGAACAGCTCGATACCAAGATATTAAAATGTAGATACCTATAAATCACCAATTTTAGTATCTGCTACTGTTTTAAAGTATCAATGACTAATTTATAAGAAATGAAAATAGTTGCATGTGTATTTTTGGTTAATTCAGCGTTTTATATTGAAACATCGTTTCAAGCCAAAGCATATAAAACTGCTGCATCAGTCACATGACCAGAGGAGCAGAGAACTGTGTGTATTACCCTCCGCAACACAGCACGACTTCATTGAATGAATTTTAAAGAATTTTAATTTTTTGCGGTAGTTTTAAGATAATGAATAATATGCTGGAGAAAAAAATAGTGATCAATATGGAATATTTAATTTAAAATGTATTCGTTATCATATTGAATCTTAAAAGTTTGGTATCATTCATCAAATAGATACAAGGCTGCAACTACATTTTACAGTGGTATTCTTCTTAGCTGCCCGTAATCTACTATCAAACAACATTAAATTCCTGTTATACATGATGTACCAGAAGTAAAGTAATAAAATTTTCTATTTGTCGCACTGCAATGACACGGTAGCGGTGGACACTACATATGCGCCGTGAAAACAAACCGTTGAGTGGAAGCGAGGCTTAACTGAGTGGAAACGCTCCCCAGAATTAACTGGACCGTACCGTACTACTACTCCTCAGTCGATACTTCTAAAGCAACGACTCTCACCAATCAGGAGTGAGCTTGTTGGAAGTCCACACCCCTCCTTCTTGCACAAGACAAAACTTGCAAACGTTTTTAAACGTTAGACACAAGATCACATACTTTAACTGAGACATCTGATTGATTAGTTTATAACTTGAATAACTTGTAAAATAATTGTAAAGAAAAATAAATAGTATTAACGTGTTAAAAACAGGAAGTAGACTAGAACGGTTATTCTGACACATATAAAGACTGAGTAATAGCTGTTTATTTCTTAATAGGGTATTTTGACTTCTTGGAACCATTGGTTACTTCCTTTTTGGAACGTGGTGTGGGAAGGGTCACTAAGTCCAGTTCTCATTTACAGTGTCTTGATGCTGGCTGTTTCCAGTTAAAGTTTTATGATTTTTTTAAAGCCACTAACAGGATCTAAATAGATAAAGTACAGCACGTGTCAAAATCAAGGCCCGGGGGCCGGATCCGGCCCTCCAGATCATTTTATTTTATTGTTTTTAATGACTCTGTGTTATCTTGCGTCACTTGCATAATTTTGACAAAATATATATTTTACGGGGAGTGAAATATTAAGAGTTTTCTAAAGTTTAAGTTGATTTATTCTGGAATAATAAATATATAATATATATAAATACTGGAATAATACTACTTGTTTCATTCATAGCTATGTTTAAAAAGTTACATTTTTAAAGTTTTAAAAATTGAGTTCTATTGTGTTTAATAAATGTTTATCCTGTTTGGCCCACGACCTAAGGTGTGTTTTGGATTTTGCCCCCTGTTTGATTGAGTTTGAATTCCCTGAAGTACAGTGACGTTTAAAGATACGAAAAAATAAAAAACACTGGGACCAAATCAGTTCATCCAGCAGACTTCAGATTAAGAAATCTAATTTGAAATTGTGCAATTATTCCTCACAAACAAGTTCTTATGCAAAAGGCCTGGAGTCTAATCAAGCCTCCTCCTGCTGGGTGGAATCACTTTAATTTGAAATGCCAATCCATCCATCTCTCATACCTGCTAGAGGGTCGTGATCACTGCAATCTCCGTTGTCACAGTAACAAGCATGTCCTTGAATTATTCGCTCCATATAATCATAAATGAGTTGGAGCATTTATAAAAAAATGAAAAAAAAAAAGAAAAATCACCAAAGACGCGACAATATCCAATACATTGTTCTGAGAACGAAGTTCCTTTCCCCCCTCCCGTAAAAGGAAAATGGAACATCCTTAAAGCGTGTGGCTGACAGACACATGTCAGCCACACCTGCTCTTGTCTTATATAAGATCGTGTGAGTTCCGAGGAAAAGTGGGCTAGAAATGGCTGATAATGTACGGCACATTTACACAATTCCCCACAGTCACAGAGCTGTGAGATGGTTGGGGGAGGGTGGCAGCTGCTGATGGGATATTGCACCATGGTGGGCAGATAAGAGGCGTGCTCCAGAACCCATGCAAGACTTTAAACAATGTGACATGAAGTGTTACAGGAAGGGGGGGAACATATAGCTGCATCAGCGACACAGAGTCGTATGTGGATTTAATGAGACAGTGAGAGTGTGATGCTCTAGGAGATGTACCGGCTCAGATGAACTCACAGGAGGTGAGAATGAGCAGACGGCGTGGCACACAAAGGAACACAATTGCACGGAGAAATCTTTAGAATTTAATCCAACAGGAGCAAGCTATAGCTGTAACTTTTCTCTTTTTTTTTCTTTTCTTTTTTTCACATCAGTATCAATTTTGTATTGTGAGAAATGGAGGGCATGCTGGGCTCCTGAGATGGAGCATGAATGTCCAACTGCATGACATACAGACTCTCTTGAGACAGGTTTCAGTTGCATCTTACATCATAAATTGTTGTCCAGTTAGTAAATGATGCAGCCAGGAAACAGGCCGCAAGACATCAGTCACCGAGCTTGTTGGTTTACAGCATAGCACAAAGTTAAATACTTCAATACTATTTAATGAAAAAAAATATATATATATATATCTAAAGCAATTTTGTTAGTGTGTTTTATTACATTTTAATGATATTAAAGCAATAATCATCAATAATTTTACTTATAATTAAAAATAAACCACCACACGAGGCACGAGAACATATTGACAAAGTGTTTAATTATTCTGATACCTGCTGGCGACACTACAAGCGTAGAAACTGTGGCTGTCGGCCCCAGAGGTTTGGTCATTACACCGTAGCCGCAGGGTTAACAGATTGTTTAGTCACTGCAGTTACAGTGGACCATGTTTCCGTTACTGTCTCAGGCTTGTGCTGTTGTCTGATTGCAAGAAATGAAATACATTTGAAATACAGTTTGTACAGCATGTACATAACGAAAGAGTAATAGTTGTTTTTTGTAAATAAATATGGATGTGTTGTTTATTAATCCTTTAACACCTGAGATGTTGCTGGTGACACCTAAATAACACACGCTCTTTGACCTAATTCTTCAACCGCTTATGCGTGAAGCAGCTGATTCTGGTGCTTGTTCCGATATGTAACACTATACACTATACTTATACTTAACTGTCCCTTTTTTTCTTCTTTATTATTTATTTTTTTGCTGCTGGATCTTATAGTGACTTTTGAAAAAAATGCAGTAGCCTGGTATTGTATAATTCCTCTGCGTTGCTTTTTGGTGTCTTGACAAGCTAATGTTTCTGATTAGCTTTAGCATATTAGCTATCATTTCTTCAGACACAAGTTTCCCAAAGTTGTACTTCTTTAAACAGTGTAATACAGCCTTTTTTTGTCTTTTTTTTCTACATAAAATGTCATAGAATTCACCTACATCCCACTTTTTTGTCCAACTCCTCTTGAAGTAGTGAAAGCTTTTTTAAAAAAAGATGTCTAGCTTGACATCTTGATGTCTAGATGTAGCCTCTCAATTTGTGGTCTAAAGTATTGTCAACATTTGCAAAGATGAAACATAAGGAGGCAGATTTAAGTACATTATGGTTAGGATTTGAGTCATTCGATTTTCTTTGAACAGTCACGCACCAAGAAGACAGAACGCGTTATGCTTGATGTACTCCACTGCTGTCTGTTGTTTATTTTGCATGTCTGTGCTCTTCTTCACTGAACTAAAAGATGGCAAAGTCTTGTTGGAGAAAAATGTCAGGCATTTTGTATTTGGAGCACTTACTGAGACGTGTCTGACACAAATAGCTTTGCCAAAATGAAAAGTGATGCATCTTTAAAACACAAGTTTATGTGGCCAAACTAAGGAATCAAAAACATGGTAAATGTAAATGCCATACACTTATGTAGCACTTTTGTACCTTGATTAAGGTCCTTTACACCGTCCCACACACTTTTACATGCTGATGGAGGCTCCACTCCAAAACGCTGGCGTCATTCTACAACCACCAGGAGTCATGTGGGGTTCGGTTTCTTGCCCATGGACACATCAACACACTTCGGGCAAGGCAAGAGCAGAACCTCTGTTCCTCTAAGACGGTTATTAAAACATCTTTAGTGTATTTTAAAGCCATTTTTCAATTTTAATGTTCAATTCACACAGACTTTAGTTGTACACATTCAAAAATCCTTGTAAATTACAATTAGAGAACTGTAACACAAGATATCACCAACAACACCTGAATAACCCGCTCTTTGACCAACTGTAACTTTTCAATTATGTATGCAATTGACGTGAAGAAACTGATTCTGATGCAGAGAAATATGGCTTGCCGCCAGTATGGAAGACATTACAAACTATGACTATATTTCAGAATCCGTTGGAATTACATTAATTACGTAAATGGTTTAAGAGTTACGGTAGTTAAAACAATGTCAACACTGGAACTAAAGCTCTGGTCTTAAAGGGTTAATTAAATATATTTCAATTTAGTTTCATTTAAGATTTTTTTTCTAATGAACAATAAAATAATTTTATCAAGGTATGATTTAATAATGTTCACTGCAGACCTTTTAGCTTAATTTTGAAAACAGTAGAGATTGTTTCCCCGCAAACATTTGAACAAATGAGAACAATCACCTTCGTTAATGAGAAGACCACAGGAAACACCTTGGCTTCTACAATCAGAACCTTATTCAAAGTTAAGTGTAATTGGGGAAAAAAAAAGAAACTCTTAGTTTCACCAAATACACACAATGACTTTGCTGTTGAGATGTTGCAAGATTGAAACACAACGAAGAATATTTCCACCAATAATACATTAAGATATTGAAAGGTAATATGATGTGAATCATCTCCTTATGAAGACAACTTGGGGGGGAAAATCCACCATAGAATAGAATAGTTTGCATCACATGAACCTTTAATCGATGGAGACTTCAAGTAAAAATAATTAATGAAACACAATTGAATATATCTGTCTTTAACCTTTTTTTATCTGTGTGACTAAGTAATTATGTTTATTAAAGTTACCAATTGTTTTGCTGTTAGCTTTTTCTTGTTTTAAATAGAGATGAATCTCTTTTTGCTGCATCAAATATCTGTGCTGTAGCACTTAGGTTCAGTTGTGCTCTCAGAATCCAAACAAATGAATAATTTACGCATGTATACAAGAGCTGGGATAACAAGCATAGTGGCTCGGGTCTGTTGGAAAACACTCAACCAGTTTAACTCCTTAAAATAAACCACTAAAGGTTAATGGGGTTGAAGTTTGGTGGATGGCTGAAGTATATCATACATTTTTCACACAAATTTTAGTCATTTCTACAATGATGAAGATGTCAAAATCAACAAAAGAAGTCCAAGAATTGACCTACATAATATCTCTGCATTCAGGTACCTTTTGGCAAGATTTGAATGGATGGATTTTCTGCACTACAGGACACACCGGACTACAAATCCGTAAATCAGACAGACTTTACTTACTATGCTCAGATAAATTCTAGAACTTGTTTGTAATAGGCTATATGTTAGCATATTTTAAAGTTAGTTAGTGTATTTACAATACCTGTAGCTTTTTTGCAACACATAAAAAAGACTGATACTGCTAAAACAAATGCTATGAGTACACTAACTCCCAATTTTGTTAGTAACGCGTAAAAAAACACAGTCCAACACTGCTAAACGTTAGCTAAGTTAGCCACGTATTAGCATACACAATAACACCAAACTTTGTTTGCAACTCATAAAGAAATAGACTGATACTACTAAAACCAACTTTAAAGTGATTACGCTAACTCCTAGTCTTGTAATGTAATGTAAAACAAACACAATTCCACACGCCACATGTTAGCCAAGTTAGTCCCGAATGCGTATTTATAATAATACCCAACTGTGTTTGTAACTCGTAAAAAAAAAAAAAAACTGATGCAGCTAAAACAAATGCTATAGTGAGTACGTTAATTCCTAGTCTTGTTGGTAAAACATCAAAGAAAAAGTACAAGACCGATATGTGCTAGCTAAGTTAGCAAGGTATGCATGCATACAATTACACGTAACTTTGTTTTCAACTTGTAACAAATAGACTGATACAGCTAAAACCAACAGTATAGTGACTACGTTAACTCCCAATCTTGTTGGTAACATGTGAAACAAACACAATTTGACACTGCCGCATGTTAGCAAAGTTAGCTGCGTATGCATATTTACAATAACACCAATTTAGTTTGCAACTCGTACAAATTTAATTAACACCACAAAAAAATAAAGCTAAAATGAGTAATCTGACTCCCAATCATGTTGGCTAACACTACACTGTTGGATAACTCCATTATCGCTACATGTTAGCAAAGTTAGCCGGCTATACGTATGTACAATAACACCCAACTTTGTTGCAACTCGGATAAAAGCAGACTAATGCGACCAAAACAAAGATTATAGTGACTACACCAGCTCCCGATCTTGTAACGATCGGCTATTCGTTACTGTTCATTACTTTTCAAACCTGAATTATTTAAAATGATATAGATATAAAACATAGAAATTATCTTTTGTTTGTCAAGTTATTTTATATGTATGAAAAAAGAAAACAAAACAAAATAAATTTAACACAGAATTCATCGTAATGTCAACTTATATGCTTTAATACTTTTGTGGCTGCAATCTTGTAGGTAACACGTAAAAAAAACACAGTCACAAAAACATTAGTCATGTTAGCATATTTACAACAACATCCAGTTTTGTTTGTAACTCACAAAAACTTTTGAGGCACACTGTTGTGTTTTGAAAAAAAATATAGCCTTTAAATATGCCCTGTGGTGTGAAAAAATACAGTAGGCTATACACTGTAAACATTGCTGAAAAAATGCCAATTTTATTCTTAACTTCTCTAAATCATTCCTTCTTCATCACCGTGCTCAAATGGACGTGACCGAGGATTTAAAGAAACATGTCGTTCCATATGAATACGGCCGTTTAATAATCATCTATTCAGATAATGATCAAACACCGTCTACAGGTGCCAGCTATCGACCCTTAATCAATGACTACAGATCTCGAAATCATCAAAAAATCTTTAGCAACCACATTAGAAACAGTGACACCCATTTTGTTCCACTCCAATCAATAAGGCTTCATTAAAAAAAACAACTCTTCAGATAACATCTGCACCCTTCGATCTAATCAGCGCCTCTCAACAGTCTGAAACTGGTCATCAACTGATGCCGCATGTTTGATAAAGTCAGAGACCCCCTATCCAGCAAACATAACACTAAAAACTACTCTGATTACTGCAGATCTGCTAATTACTATTATAAAAGTGATGGAAACTATCCTAATGTACAACTACTGACTTCTTTTCATTGGATTAGGTAGAACAGGACCACCACCTTGGCAAATATATTTAAATCATAAACAGTATCTTCTCATTGAGACTTGGACCCCTAAAAACCCATAAAATTTATCGTAATATTATGGACCGTTGGGCTTCATAGACTTTTCCAGCAAGTCCCACAGGTTCTTGATGTGAATACAAAACTGGGAAATTTGGAGACTAAGTCAAAAGCTGTTTAGAGTTTAAAAAAGTAACATTCAGAAAGACAACTTTACAAAAGGATGTTTTGTTAAAAATCTCTCTGTCTCTGTTAGACTGCAAAATGTCCAAAGTATATTTTGATTCCAGATGTTTCTAATGGTTCTTTAGTTCCCATGAACTACAGTTAATGTTTTTTCCAGTCACTGTTGTGTCTAAACCAGCAATGATTTCCTCATCTTCTTGGTTTAAGACATTTCCACTTGGATGCATACTGTGATTTTTAGTATCTCCTCATTGGCAGTTCCTGAAGTGTTCAGTCAAAGCAGACCCGATTTATGGACACAACAGGAGGATTTGTGGCCAGTACTCAGAAAACTCTTGAAAACAGCGCTTGGTGTTTGTTTAACCTTTGTTTTCACCACAAGCTCGCTGCATTTTAGGCAAGACAAGTCAAAGCCCCTATAGTGGAAATGCAGAAGCCAAGAGAATCCTAATCGAAATCAGTTTTGGAAGCACCTTTATCTCAGCCCTACAAATGTGGCTAGAGTAAAAAAATTCTTCAATTTGTTTAGTTTTTCTGTCTTTAAAGGCCCTATACCAAGGAAAATTAACTTTTGGAGCTTTTAGAGTTTTGTAATGTTAATTTCTCACACAGTATGTTAACGAGTGTGTTTTACTGGCCGAAGAGTTAAAGGGTTAAAACATCAACCCTGAGCCATGAAATGGACCAACAGGCACAACGATGCAGAGATATATCTGTGACGATCACTTCTTCAATAGGCAGTCATGTTAACCACAATCTATAGTGGATTCACTTAATCTATTTTGATCTACAACCATAATTTAGATCTTTATATTTTTACTGTATTTCCACAGACTGTTAGAGAGATAGCTTTTTTTTAAGAAAGCTTTTTTTTTCTTTATTGTTTTCTAACAATGTTTCTTCAAACAGACAAATTCCTCGTTCAATTATATTTCCCCCACTCAATAGCTACATTTTTTTTATGGATTCACAAAAATGTTTCACGGATCATTTTCTTTTGTATTTCATTTTTTTTCCCCAGGAAAAGTAGAAAGAAAACATAATTTGTTTAAAAACATTTTGTGTTTATGAATAAATCTTTACAGCAGCTCTTGATATTGAAAACATGACCATTTAAATTAGGTACTGTCTGATTTGTTGACCTTTGGGATCTTTTTAGAGGTAAACTCTATGATGTCCATTGAATTACAAACTTCACCACTTTAACTTTTAATTTCTGTCTTTTTGTTCAGATTCCTACAAAACAGACTTAATAAAACAATAAAATAACATTAAAAAATATTGCCTTTTCCATCAAAAATAAATCAATCTGTCTTCAAGTTTTATTTATTTTTTTAGAAGAAACTTCACGAGATTTCAGAAAACTAAAGAAGCCAAACATGGCCCACCTTATTTTATGTGATGTTTTTTTTCTTTTACTTTTTCTAGTGATGATGGCATCCACTATCTCGTGATCACAAGAAAATGCTTAAAAATAAAAAAGTATAATTGGCTGTTTCTTGTTTCCATTGAAAACGACAGAAGGAAGAAAAACGTAACATCTTTTTTTGGTAAAAAAAAAAGAAAAAAGGATGAACAGTCAGTTACATCTGCTCACACTATGAATGGAATGGCAGTGGGTATTTTTTCTCACATTTTGGACCTGTCCACTAGTTAACACATTCAGGGTGAGAATCCTGTGAAAGCTTCAACTGAGAGCTGCAGAAAGCTCTGCTCGGCGCCATGATGGTTTCTACGGGTACGGCTCAATGTGTCAGATTATCCTAAACGCTCAGATTACAGTTTTGTCAAAAACACAATCTTTTAGACAAAAATTCTAAAACAAAGACTTTATCCAATTAAAAACTAGAAAATCACTGATTTAAAAAATATGTCTTTATATAAAATATATATAATAATTTTGTTGTTGCTATTATTGGTATTATTTTTACCGTATGTGCCCAAGTGCATGTACTTTACTTATAACGTATTTGAAACAAATTTTAATTTAAAAAAAAAAAAAAAACAAAACAATGAAATGGCCCAGAAGTGACCGGTTTAGGCTCTGGCCGTGACACTGTAAGTTTAGAAAATGGATGGGTGAATAATAATAATCGCATTTTCAATTCCTTATTTTGTTTGCAGTAATACTGAATGTTTTAGTCATGATACATTTTCAATGCATGACCCTTTAATGGAGAAAAAAACAAAAATCTGGTAAAAAAAAAAAAAAAAAAAAAAAAAAAAAATCTGAATGCTGCTGCATTTGGTACAAATTGCACATTTATTCTTTATTGGTCACAATTAAACAAAATACATTTTTAATCTTCAAATTAGATTTGATTTGGTGTGATTCTAAAGGTTCAAACTAACGGTCAAATATATATTTTTTGTCAATAAAATCATTTTATGCCCTTTTTGTAGGTTGTTGTACCTTTTAAGGAAAGACGAATGATATTTTGGTATGATTTTTCACAGTAAAATCCACTAAAAGCATAAATACAGCATCAAAAATGATTATAAAAAACAAATTTTGCGTGATTTTCTTTTTTATGTGGATAAACTAAAAACTTTGATCATTTAAAAATCTTTTTCCTACAAAAGTTACAAATCAAATCGTTGGCTTAAACTTTATTATTTTGCTTGCAGAATTGTCGTTTATTCATTTTATTTAATTGCTTCTTTCATTTTTGCTTCAGTAGTTTTGCAAAAACCCACAAGAGAATTCCAAGGACTTTTGTCGAACAATCAGAGTTTTGAATCCAGTTGATTATAAAACTTCAGTTCCAATCCAAAAAAGAATAGCTTTGTACAGAAATGAGCAGAAAATGTTTTTAAAATCCATCCCTAGAATTTGAATTACCATGATATTGGATGTTCTTTTTATTATTATTTTCATTTACTCCATCCTCCCTGACATAAAGTCATAATTCTATGAAATCGGTATTATGCTTTTGTGCAAACTTGACTCGGCTGCAGAGGTCACACGACGCTGGACACGACTGAAAACCCCTCATGCAGCGGCACAGTTGGAAACACAACAGACGACCATTTGGCGTTTGTGTTGCCGGAGCAGCCAAACACCGCGGCTTTGTTTTAATAAAGACAGGAGACAATAGGAGCTCTGTCAACATAATGTACAATCACATTCCAATTTTATGCTGCAGAAGGACACAGCCAGGTTTTCACGCGGCAGCGGGGGGTTACCTCGATAAGGAG
Source organism: Oryzias javanicus (assembly GCA_003999625.1). Lineage (NCBI taxonomy): Eukaryota > Metazoa > Chordata > Actinopteri > Beloniformes > Adrianichthyidae > Oryzias > Oryzias javanicus. The sequence goes on from CM012450.1 coordinate 11,533,331, forward strand.
TCACTAATGTGCAGCCTGCCACCAGCAGCTTTTTATCTCTCTGTTGTCTCCTTCTGTCCCATGCTGCTTTGTGAAAAACTCAAAATGATGTGGGGGGAAAAAAAAAAAACAAGAGCAATAGCTTTTTTAATGGGAATGAGTGAAATTGTGACCTGATTCCAACAATATCCACTTTGTTTTGCATGTTGACTTGTTTTACTTTGTTCATCGGGCTGTTTCTCCAGATTTAATTGTAGTGTCCAAACAACCAGAAGTAAACCGGTTTAAATACTACTGATCACCCAGATTATCAATCAATGGGCGTCCATCACTAATCATCAATAAAATAAAATCCACAGTATTGGAAAGTCACTAAAACAATTTATATGAAACAGTCCAAAGAACAACGAAAATGCTCAAGAAAAGGTATCTGTCATCAAAGACACATCGGAAAAGACGGTAGTTTCCTGTGTGAGAATCCATCCATCCATTTTCTAAAACCCTTTAGTGGTCACAGTGCTGAGCCTAACCCGGCCACTTGTGAACGAAGGCGAGGTACACCCTGGACACGTCGCCAGTTTGTCACAGGGTCACAATAACTCACTCAACCCCACACACACTTACACCTATGGACAATTTAGAGTAACCAGTTCACCATTGGTGTTAGTAAAAGATTCAAATGAATTAGATCTATATATACCTCATATTTTTAAGTACAATGCAGTGGTACCCTTGTGCTACGTTCACTTCGGACATATGATGCACGTTCAGGAACAAGCTGGAAGCAGGTTTTTTAACAAGCTTTTAACACATAGTGTTCATGCAGGACTGTCGCTACCCGATACTAACGCACTTACAGTACCTGCAGTTAGAAGAAGTCCGGTGCCAAATGTCAAAGTGGTGCAAATCTGGTGAATCTTGCTCCAGCCTTTTTTCTATCACAGCTATACTCCCATGTATGAAAGGCTTGGTGTCAGAGAATTCCAGCCAGGAACAAACTACATTTATTAACCCTTCCGCTCTCCTTAGCTTGTTTACATAAAAAATGAGGTCATCTGGACCCCACAAGACCAGTGCGTCTGAATTTTTTTTTTCACGATTTTGAGTTTCACTAAGTAACACCTGACAGACGTAAAATCCTGTCCCCCTTCGTCCACATTTGTCTGGAAGAAATCACATAACAATATGTGGTTGGAGCCATCTGGACCCCAAGGAGAGCAGAAGGGTTAATTTCTCCTCCATGATCATTTTTCAGACAGTTGGCACTTCCATGAACTGGAGAGGACCCTATCAGAGTTGGTTAACTTGCAACACCTGTTCCATAGATGTGTGTTTTGTACGTAGAGCTAGAAAACTGACAAAAGAGCTTGTGCAGCGATGTGTGAATGCAAGAGTTTTTAACGACTGAAACGTGCTCTCAAATAGACTTTTCATTGGAAGTGGTCACCTGTTTGCGAGTTGTCGAGAGCGATGTGAACGTAGCTTAACTGTGAAGGTTTTTATGCTAGCCCTACTGTATTTCCCGACAAAGAAAACACAAAGTTTGCACACAACATTGAGCTGAGAACTAGAAATAAAGTAATTTACCAATTCTCAACAAGTGATCGAGGATTTACTCCAGGGTCATGATGATGAAGCAGATGAGGGTGCAAACATTTTTTTTTTCAATAACTTCTTGTTTAATGTGGATCTATACAATTTGCTGTAATTTTTTTACTTTTATGCTACAAATACACTCTCTGTCAAACAGAATGTTTGTTGTTTTCTCCTGATTCATGATGATCTGAATAAAAAAAACACATTTAACACGAGAAAAATGCCACAAGAACATGTTGAAAAACACATTTTCAACAGAGTGGGTCTTTAAACGGTTGATGTCTCATTGTTTCTCCATCCTCTAATACTGGAATTGACAGAGATGCTCCACATCTTAGAAAAAAACACACTCTTTGTACACTCATTCATGTATGAAAAAAAAAACTCCTGAATTATCACAATCCTGTAAAAATGTACATAAAAAATGACTCCTTGAAAAACAAGAAAGCCAATAAATATGCGCGTAGATGTTACTCAACAGTGGCAAACACGACCTCACGAGTGCCGTTTTTAGATCAGGTTGGACCTTTGAGGAGCGTCTTGAGCAGCCTCACATCATCGATTTAACTAATCCAACCCCAAGATGAACCTTGATCTTTTTCCTATTCAGTCATTCCTCTGTTTATTTGTCGCTGCGCTTTGAATCACTGTCCTATTGCGTGACCCAGTTTCAGCTAAGCTTAAGCTACAGACAGATGGCCTCACACTTCACGCTGGAATACTCTGGTGCACAAAGGAGTTCAACTTACTGACTATAAGGTGTCCAGGTCCAGCCCAAATCATCACCATCCATTGTTTGTTGAGTATTTTTGGATGAAAAACTGTCTCCTTTTAACCAAATGGGTGTTGGAGCTGAGCAAGGCTACCCACAGGACCAGAAATCTGCTGGTTTGTTCGGTGGAAGTTTCTTAAGCCACGGGTTCCTTAAGCCCAGAGAAGGTAACCGTTTCAAACAAACGGCCCACGTTTGGTCTGTTTTGTAACTGCGGTGTCATAGAGTTAAATAGTGAACATGCTCTGCGAGGCCTGTAGGCTCTGAGATGGAGCTTGAGTGTTTCATGTACAAATTTGAGCATGGCACAGTCTGACCTTGAGGTGAACTTGCATTTCACTGCAGAACGGCGGTCTCTAAATGATTTGAAAATTGTTCTATCTTCCCAGGTTGTATATCTGCAGCAACAATTGCATCTCTGATGTAATTGTTTAAGTATTTCCCTCATGGCGCCGTGTTCTCACACACATCGGAACAACCCCAGCTTTGTCAAAGTCTGCACACCTGCTGCCGTGGATGATCAGTTCAACAGGAGTTTAATGTTTGCAGCACCTACAGTAGCTCAAACTTACCCCTGTTTAGAGGCAATTCAAAGGTGTAACTCAAAACTTTTAGGGTCGCTTTGGTTGTTCCATCTATGACTTACCTGCTGCTGAATACCCAACACATTCTCATTCCCAGGTTGTCACATATTGACGTTTAGTTAAGGAGCCTTCCACGTCACTTTTTGGCATTTTTGGTGTCCCCAACTCGTCATTTTTTGACATGCTTGTTGTTCGTAAAATCAAGGGTCTACAACTCTTGGGACCTGATACGCACTGATCCTCGGGACGCATCCAGTACCGGTACTGTTTCATGTTGGAACCGCATCTGGTTCACACCTGGTACTTCATCTGGTACAGTTTGTGTCCGGTACTGCATCCTGTCCGGTGTCAGGTTAGCATTAGTGTACTGGCACAAGGTTTGGGTACCGGTGCGCTGAGCTTCGTGGTACTAGATTGGTTCTGGTTCGCGGCACGGAGGTTGTGAACCCTTGATTTAATAGGAACAGCCTGTCAGAGTCCTTAACCGAACGTCAATATGTGACGACTCAAATTGAGAATTTGTTGGATTACCTTGATCATGTGCTGCTGGGAACTAGGGACGCCTTATCCTGCAGTAAATCTACTATCACACCTGGTATGTGATGCCCAAGAAGGTGCTAAAAGTGCATCCCTGAACCCACTTGTAGCATACGATGTTCACACTGGACTGCTGCGACCCGATACTAGTACATGTACCTACATTTGGAGAACGCTAGGTATGAAATGTCATAGCGGGGCAAATCTCATGAATCTTCCTCCAGGCTTTTTCTTCCACAGCTTTCTTCCAATACATAAAAGACATAGAATTAACTGCAACCACAATCACAACTACGATGATCAATTTCTCCGGTTGACACACCAAATCCATGTCTCTGATTGGTCAAACCTCGACCTGGTTTAACTTCCAAAACTTTCGACTGACTTTATTGAAAGTGGACACACATTGTCAAAGACAGTGTGAACATGGCTTCAGGATTACCTGACAGTATGTTTGTCAAGGTCACATATTTAGTGAAGAGTGCATCGCATCTGGAACAATCTGCTGGTTCAATAAATGAATTTCCAACATTTTACACTTTAAAAACTCAACCCAGGTGCTAGATAAATCCTACCCAGCTTATGAAATTGTGTTACCTTTTGCATCCAAATTGCTGTAATTTTTTGCACAAATTATTTTCTTATTGTATATTTTCTCTAAATCTTACATTTTAGGTTTTCTTGTTGCTGTCTGGGAACTGCAGATCTAAATAAGTTGTTTACAAAAGAAAGACAAATTAAACTTGAATTGTTTATAAAAGTTCAATATAACCTTCAGAGAAGTTTTTTAATAACTATTGAACAAGGGAGATCGTGTAATCCAGTAAGATATTAAGCCGTTCTCAGGATGACTGGTTATTATATTCTTCCATGACAAAGGGAAAACAGTAGAACGCCGTTATAATAATCTGTAAACTACCTTAATAAAGACCATTTGAACCTCATTCTATTCTGGAGAGAGGCCACAGATGGAGAACGGACAGAGCTGCCTTTGTTATTTGACAATAGAAGCACAGCATATTGTAAACAGGGCCGATTTTAAAATAGAAGTTCAATCGCTAATGGAAGAAAAAAAAATGATATGCTAAATGTGTGGCAGAGCTGAAAGCATGGTGTTTGACCATAAACAATCATAATAATGGACAACACATTTCCCATGTCATGCAGCTGCTCCTAAAGCTAACAGAGCCGCTTGTCTTTATTCTACACCAACAATAAGCCGGCTGTCAACACTGGAGGCATTCTGACTCAGAAACATCACTCATCCACGTTTGCTGGGATTCTAAACCTGTGACAGTTGTGGAAACTTTGACAGACAGGCCGACTGCGCTAATGATGTGTAAGTTAGCGCTAAGTGGTGCGGGGAGTTTGAGATACACACTGGGGCGTTGAAGTGATTTATATGCCATAAAGAGTTGAAAAGGCTCCCCGTGCTTCAAAGGTATGTCCCTGAGGTCAGCTGAATAAAAGATAAAAAGCGCCGTTTTCAATGAGCAAATTCTGAACGTAAACGTTCAAGAATCAAAAGTGTTTTGTTCAGGAAAACTGTGACTTTTACCAGGAGTCTTCACCACAATGTGACACTTAAAGTGAAAAAAAAGCTCTTTTTCTGCGGTTTAGAACAATGAAAGGCAACCTTTGTGTAAACTGGGGGAGGGGCCAAACTTAAATATGGTCTTTATAAACAACAACCACCTGCTGTGACTTTTTTGGGCCTCATTAAACCCACGAAATTCCACAAAAACAGTAATAAGGCTACAAAAAGAGACTGTGGCACCTTCTGAAACAAGTCTATGTCATCAGGTTGGTAATTGACCAGTAACTGCTGGATCATCCTTCCTGAGAAGTCAGATGTTGGCTCTCAAAAAAAGGACTTCAAGACAAAGATTATTATGAATTTTTTGTTTTCAAACCCTGAATTCAGAGTTTTAGCATCAGATTCTCAGCAAATCTCCCAAATCAAGCTTTTGCTATGAGATACCTATATTGTGTTTACACTTTAACACACACGCCGCCGGCAACACCAAAATAACACGCGCTCTTTGACGTTCTGTAAATCTTCAATTTGAATCAGCTGATTCTGATAAGTCAACACATTCTAATCCCCAAGTCGTCAAATATTGATGTTTAGTTAAGGCTCCTTCTGCAACACTTTTAGAGGTTTTTGGTGTCCTCAACTCGTCGTTTTTTGACGTGCTGGCTATTCATAAAATCAAGGGTCCACAACCCTTGGGATGCAGTACTGGATGCGCACTGGTCCTCTTGACACATCCAGTACCGGTACCTAACCTTAATCCAGTACTGCTTTGCACCCGGTACCACGTCCGGTACGCGCTTGGTACTGCATCTGGTACCGGGTTTGGGTACCGGTGCGCTACGTGTGGCAGTACTGGACCAATTCAGGTTTGTGACACAGAGGTTGGGGAACCGTGATTTAGTAGGAACGGCCAGTGTGTTGAAAAACGATGACTTGGAGCCGTGATTTAATGGGGACACCCAAAACGTCAAAAAGTGACACCAAGTGGTCCTTAACCACACGTCAATATGTGACGAGTTGGGAGTGAGAATGTGCTGGAATTATTTTATTATTATTATTATTTAATTAATTCATTTATTATTATTTATTATTTATTTACAATTAAGTTTGCAATGTAAAGAGTTGAATAACAACAGAATCAGCTGGTTGATCATGTAAACGCGTTACTACTGTAAAGTGTTGCTTATCAGTACAAAACTGCTTTCTGTGTTATAATTCACTAGAAAAACACGAATTGTTTAAACAATGAAAAAAATAACAAAAGAATGTAAACACTGGAGCTAAAGGTCTGGTGTTAAAAGATTGAACATTTCGAGTGGTTAAGGGAATGAAAAAACATTCCAAAGTAATTTTTTTTCTTGGTTTCCAGGAAATGTCTAAGACTAAGAAGAACTATTCCTCCTCTGCTTCAATCCTTTTCTTTATCAGTCAACACAAAGCCTGTTGTTTCTGGTATTCCTGCCGGACTGTTGAGGTGCAGCTAACGCAACACTGTGGACATTCCATTGGTGGCTTTATAGGACAGGACGCCCTGGCCCATCCCCACAAGGCTCCCCAACTCTGAACCTTGAAAACTTCCTTGCTCCCTCTCTGATTGACATTTTCAGTAAATCAGAGCGTGGAAGCCTTTGAACCGGCTAATCAGAGGTGAGTAGGGAAAAGATAGTAGAAAAACAAGCCGGATGGTGAACCTTAAAGACCAGAGGCAACACTGTTCCTTGTTTCTAGAGAAGAATGAGATATCTACGACCAGATTAAGGCGTTCTTGTTCTGTTGATCTCATGCTAGAGTCTGACGTGGACCCAAACACACACTTCATGAATCGTCCTCCATCTCTCATGTAAGCACCTGACTGAAGGGTGTGACATTTTACAGGATGACTGTACTCTAAATTCACACAAGCAGTTATAGTCTATAATTTACCCCAGTCCGTGCTTATCCAAGCTTTCAAAGCAGCCTGCTCCAAAATGCTGAGTGACAGTTCTTACAGGTTCATTAGACCCAAAACACTTTGAGTGACAGACTCTAAGATCGGAAGATTTTAAGAAGATACCGGAACGTTTAGTTACAGATATACCAGAGAGTTGTGTCAACAACACATAACTTGACTTTAATAGGTTCAACAGAGGTCGCATTCAGAAAGGAAATGCAATGGGAAGGGGTTTGCTCAGTGCAGGAGGAGAGGGGTTTACTTCATGTGAGGATGGCACCAATTCAGGACAAACTGGAGTTTTTCTATTTTAGCTACAATGACTCGTAGAGCTCTTTTCTCTCATCTCAATAAATAACTTGCTTAAACAAAATGTTTATGTTAGAGAAAAAGTTGTTTTTCTGTAAGGTAAATGGAAAATGGGGACAAAATATCTTCTTTTCCCAGCACAGTTAAGTATTCTGCCCTTTTTTATCAAAAAAGGCAACAAGGATCAGACTAATTTTACATTAGCAGTTATTTAAAGTTAAATCGATTTAGTCTAGAGAATGTAAATATTCCATAAATCTTTTTCACATTCATATTTGCCCCAGTAGCCTAGATTGCATTTTATTTTTTTCAGTGTGCAAACAATAAATAACCTTTTAGATAAAGATTAATAACACGCGCAAACAAATAAACAAAAAAGTTATTTTTGGCACTATGGAGCCTCCGTAGAATTGTACAAATGATGCAATAAGTTGGATTTTTTTTTTTTTTTTTTTTTTTGGTCCTCGTAAAAAATATGATTGTTGATTAAAAGTTTGTAAATGTGCACAACCAACAACTTGGAATGAAACTCCTCGTAAAGAGAATAATATTTCCAGTCTATGTCAATATACGTAATATATCAAAAAGAAGTTCATGGTCAAATTTTTTTTTTTTTATGTTTTTAACTGGAGCATGTGATGTATTTTCTTTCTTCTTCTTTTTTTTCAGATAGAATTGGTCGAGATTGTAAAAACAAAATCCCAGTCTGTTATGTAAAAGTAAAGTTGGAAATCTGTTATAAAAAACTTTATAAAGCCGCTTTTTTAGTTGTATTTTGATTTTGATTTTTTTTTTTTTACTTTATTGGCTGAAAATGCAGAAAGACAGGTAATTAACATAAGTGTAATAAACACAAACAGGCGTTGAGATTGGGCATATTACAGTAGATATAAGAATGAATGAAGGGAGAGATGCTGACACACTGTATGTGCTTAGGGAAAAAATGACCTATTTTTATATGTGGAAACACACACACCCATATATCTATACATATGCTTACACATACATATATAAACAGATATATAAACAGTCAAACTTAATGGCATTAGGATGACAACAGTTGTCTAAAGACGTAATAAACGTTATTCAAACAAAATTGCCACTTCATCCATTATTAGTTGTTCTTGGTCAGTCAGGTATTGTAGATTTATTTTTTATTTTTTATGTCACAAATTTAAATAAAAATACCTAAAATTGAGGATTTTCAAAACAATTATCATTTTAAAAATATTTACCATTAAAATTGATTGATTAGATTAATTAATTGCAGGTCACAATTAAGACAGACATACTTTTAATATCATCTACCCCGTGGAATACATAGGTCTTATATAAGTCTTGTTTCAACTGAACGGTCCAGTCCGGTTTAGAATGGTCCAGGGAATTCAAGAGAGCTTTTCCATTCAAAGTTGGATCGTCACGGTGGAAGCGGAGTAAAGCAACAATGGAGCAGCAGCAGCTCATTTTTTTCTGCTTAGCTTTTAGTACTTTGTATACAAGAAGCATTTCATTTGTTTGGTCCGTTCATTTTTTCTATGGAGCCAAAACCAAATAGTCTGTTCTCAGATGATGGGTCAATTTTTTAATAGAGACACTCAAAATACTGGACTGGACCGCTCAGTGGAAACGAGGCATTTTATCTTACTAAGCTGTGTTTAATAGATGGTTAATATTGTGCTTGAGGAAAAAAAAGTTAAGTAAAACTAAATTACATTAAATCCTCACGTGAGCTTATTTCATTTATGTTCTTTTAAAAAATATCCATTAATTGCAAAGGAGCTTTTTCTATGAGGCTAATGTCATTCAAGTTAAAAAGATCCGATTGAAACAAGACATGAATCAATTATCAGAGCACCAACTTCATAGATGGAAGTACAAATAATAAGATGTTGCATTAATCAGACTCATAAATGTACTTGTTAAACATCCATTAACATGCAGCCCAGGAACGCAAACACACTGACTGGCCCAAGGTCATTTAATGTAGTTTTCACGGGTAGTACAGTAAATAAAAATGTAACATAAAAATAAAACAATGTTGTTTGGTTTTGATGAACATTAGAGATGAAATTACTGAAAAGTTAAATTTGAAATTAATTGAGGAGGTTAAGGCACACAATTTTGAGTTAGCCACTAAAACTGGGAATTTTTCAGCATTTAGCCACTAAAACAAGGATTTTAAGTAAATAAGATTCTGAAGAAACAAAGCTCACAGGACGGTCGGAGCTGAGGACTTCCTCTGTTTGGAACTTGTTGCTTTCATTTAGATTTACTTTTAATTTCCCCCTTTAAAATGAAAAAAAAAGATTTTTATTCTGGCCAATGAATTTTGATTGACCTCAAATTGGTTTCATTTAGCCAGACCAACTACAGGTGGTGGTAGTATAGTAATGAGGGGCTGCACTGCAACTTTAGAACTTAAAATATTATTCAAAACTGAAATAAAAAAATAACATTTTGAGGGAGAAGTTCAACTTTTTTTTTTCTTATGCTTCACTTCACGCCTATAGATGCTAATATGCATCAAACCACTTCAGATCTAAAATGATGTTAATTTAGTATCTAATTAAAAACAAAAGCATGTCATTTTTAAAAAATAAATAAATAAATTCGATCATCAATACGTCAAGGCGGGGGTAAAACTTTTTGACTTATGGACCAAAAAGGGCTCTAAAATTTGACAGAACCTGGACCAGGACCAGACCCGTGGAGTGTTTTGGAAATAAGAGAGAGAAATCACATCAAATCTGGATGAAAACATGTTTTAGTTTTGATTAAAACTAATAAAGAACATTTTGGGGGTTTTATTTCAAAACGGTGACTTTCGCTCTCATTTTAGTGCCAATTGTACCAATGGTTTGAGTTCGTCAGGGAAAACGGTGAACTTAGAGAAGCGTTGTGTTCAAGTGGTTGTGGAATGATTGAAAAGAGGACTTGGAAAACATGCATAAAGGTCCAAAATGAAAAAGACAGTTCTTCCAACACTACAGAAATGCAGGACAACCTTCTGAAGCTAAACTGTGAATTTATAGTGGGCCATCAATGGCAAAACACCACAATTTAAAAAATTAAGCAAATAGGGATTGTCTTTATAATTTACTTTAATTTGGTGGGTCAGATTAAATAGTTTAACGGGCCCCGGGCTGAAGCTTGCCCACTCTTGGGTTAAGGGCACTTGAGTTTTATAGGGCAGCCATAAAAACATGTTCCATCAATTTTCCTTAACACTGGTTTTGCTGATTTCACCTGAATTTCCTATATTTACAATCAAAAGTGACCATATTCTGTCAGATTGAGGGGTTTGTTCCATTCCTGGTTTCCTTTTTTGTAAATAACACACTTATTATTAGTATTACACACTTTTTCTTGTCAAAAGAGCAAAAATCTAATAGTAGAACAAATTAATAAATAAATACATGCCTGTACTGTCCATAAGGTGCTTCTTCTTCGATACTTAAAGACCCACTTTGATGAAAATTGTGTTGTTGAACATTTTAACTCTTTTTTGCATGACAGAGGACATTTATAGAGAAAATTAGGCTTAAAATTGCATTTCTGAGAATTTCTATCTTCAAATTGTTTTGTGTTTTTTATTTTATATAAAAAAACCGATTTTATTTTATGTTAGAAAAAAACAATATCATGATGGTTATTGTTTTTAGTACGGAGTCCCTCTGACCACTCTTATGACAGTAACATGACAACAACTATTCATAAAATTCCTGTAGCTCATGTAAAGTTGTTATTCAAATATTACCCCATCTAAGAAAGTATATTAAAGAGAAATGGTGTCCATGTTCATGCAGTCAAAAAGTTGCCTTTCTGTCTCACTGAATACTCAGAGTGTGATTATGGAAATGTGTTTATTCTCAAACACGCATCATCTTTTGAGAGGGGGCTAATAGTAAGGTCTGTGCTTCAAAGCAAGGAAGGAGGACAGGGGCATGTGGGATGATGATAACCCAGATACCAGCTGTAGCATCTCTACAAACATGGCAGAGTGTCTGCTGTTTATTGATGCATTCCCGTGCAACAATTAAGAAAATACCTCACGGAGTCAGAGATCAACACAACACCTGCTGGTAGAAAATGTGAGTGTCAACTTTTTCTATCACGAGGTGTTCTGGAGAGCTGTAGAGTCATGTTTAGACTATAAAAACAATGACAGTTAATGACACAGGAAAATGATTATTTTGTGTGTGTGTTGATGTGAGTGAACCGAATCTCTCAGATTTTACCATATAGAGAGTAGGAGGTGGTGATAAACTCCCCTCAACGTGATTAAGATGATTCTGGGACTTGTGTTGAAGTAAATCACTCCATTTAATCCCAAAACAGCACACATTAACTAGTTGTTGAGTGTCCTGTTTTGGTTTTTTTTTATTTATTTTGTGACCACTGGAAGTAAAATTAGCCGTAGTTTTAGGGCAAATGTTTTATAATCTAACCTCACTTTAGCAGACATAAACACCTGATTCCATCACATGTAATATTCTAATGCTTCAGTCACTATTGCCCTTACAGGTGGAGACAGACTGTCTGCAGGGGAAAAAACGTCAAACCCTGTAAGCGGCATACAGGTCGACTGCACCAAATATTAAGATTGTGGACCGTTGGGAAAGCTCATGCAGTGAAATGTTATTAAGTATTTTATTCTGCGGGGATGCCAGTGGTGGCAGGTTGTAACTAACACTCCGGCTATGTCCGAATTACCACTCTAATCCTAAATACTAAAAAAAACTAGTGCAGGACTATCTAGTGCACTGGATTTGAAAAGCAATTTGGATTTCTTTAGTTTTACTAAACACTGGATATGACGTCACTAATTTCACTAAGCGAAAATCTAATCAATATAAACATTTCCAGACATCTATTTATGAATCCACTGAGTTCTGATGATAAAAATTTGGATGTTTATTTAAAAAATGTACATTCAAACACATTTTTTTTTTTACACAAAAATTGTACGGCCGCAATGTGTTGTGGTCTGTATTTGCTAATGCAGTGACCATCGATGTAAGCTAGTTTTTCGCAAAGACTTCTGGGAAATTTCTAGTGCACTGAATTTTGGGATGATACATTTGGACAGCACTAGAAAATGGAGAACCCACTGTATAGTGAGTATGGAGGGAAGACAAAGCATTAAACAACAGTTAAAGGATAAATAAAGGAGGAGTAGATGAGACGCAGGTGTGTCTTATAGATTTTCAGTTTTCAGAACCCCCATCCTTGTGCACACAAGGAGCCCAATAGCGCTGATCATGTGGTAGCTTGACTCTAAGAGATATTAAAATTGCTACTGACTTAAGGTTTGTTGTAAGAACATCGTACGACAGCATCACATGTATGTAGGACTGTAAGTAATGATTCATTTTAACAACAATTCAATTTGATATATGATCATTTACCGCAGGTGATTCGTTCTAAAAATAACCTGCAATCGGTGAAATCAGGGAAGAAGGATTACGAAAGTTTTAAGGCTGTGAAACTTCTCACTACAAACTTCATAAACTTTTCTCAGACATTTTCACACTTTCTCTCTTGTTAAAACTCTCAAAGTTCAAACTTTCATAGAAAATAAGCCAAGTATCATAGAATGAAAACAAAGATCTGAATGCATTCTGTACAGGAGACGTGACACGGAGAAGTTTGGCTGTCAAGGTCAACAGCCAATCAGGATGCAAAACAAAGTGTGGAAAAAAAAGGAAATTGAAAAAAATCTGCGGAACTGCAAGATCGCCAACGGAAAAAAACAACCTCTCGAGCCAATGATGTCAGGAGCCGTCTTGTTATCTGCAGCAAAGTCCTTCTCCATGATGTCTCACTCCAACTTTATTTTTTCTGTTGTAAAATCGTTCCCGGTGGTCTTTTAACTATGATTATGCCATTTTTTGTCGAAATCAAAAAGTCTGAGTGATTTTGTTTTTGCAGTGTTCATCAGAAATTCACCACTCAGTGAGACTGTTGGCGTGGAGTGACCCTACGCTGATATCCCAGCATTCCTTGGTTTACATTCATTCATTCATTTTCTAAACCTGTTTTGTCCCTGCTGATAGCTAACAGCTCCTCAAGCTAACATTAGCATAGGGAGAAGGAAAAAAAAAAAAAAAAAAATCAGCAAGCATTTTCGGAGCTGTTCAGCCATAAAGTTTTGAGACAGATTCAGACGAGGAAAATAAAGATCTATTTGTCTATAAGTGGTACATCGCAGTTGCTGCGTCAAAAACCTGAAACTTTTCAAAACATGGTTTTTCGTCTTCTCCTGATTTATTACAATTTGAAAAAAAAACTCATAAATGCTTATTTCGGATTATTTCATGAGAAAACTGCTACAAGAACATGTTCATTGGAGTGGGTCTTTAAGGTGGTAAGCCTCAAGGGAAATTAAAATGTGGCCACTCCTCTCTACGACCTTCGCGGACAACCCAAAAATCTACAGCTCTCGTACAGGTGCATGTGATTAAAGTTTTACTTTTGCAGCCATTTAAGTTTTCGCAAAAACAGGTCAAATTAGTTTCTAACTTTTTCACTAAAAAGTGAAAGCAGTTTTACCTTTAAAAGAACCTTCCTGAAAGACGTAGATGCACTGAAAACGAATCTTGTAACCCTCTCAGTTTTCCCAAAGACATATAACTGCAGCCGCGGTACAAAGTATTCAAGAGGGCTGTGATCTATGTGAAGTGCATTTCTCCTTTGCATTCATCTGAGTACTCCCCCTGCTTCCCCAGCTCGCACAGGCTTCAAAGCTCAGCAAATAATGACCCATCGCCATTCAGCTTCCCATGAAAAACCATTTAGAACTTGTGATATTTTAAAGGTGACATTAACACCAAGGGAGGCTCATCCAGGAGTTCTGTGGGTACTGCTTCTGTGAGAGGTGATCATGGGGAAATGCATGGAAGGATCAAGGCAAATCCTTGGTCGCAGAATATTTTAAAAAGGACAATTTTGGTATAGAAATCCCAACTACCTTTAACATTGTCCTAAAGTAATAAGAGGATAAATTAGAATTTAGATTTTTTTTATATTACAATTTATACTCATTTAAATTTAGAAGCAGATAATTCATAAAACGTATTTTCAAAATAAAACTAATTGATAATTAGCACTCACTGTCGATGTCAACACAGATCACACATTTCTAAAGAAACAATGTCACAAATTTAACACAGCAGCAGTAACAAAGGCGCCAAATATTTTCCAAGTGTGAAAACCAGAGAATCAAATGTTGCAGCACCTTTAATGGATCCCATCTGATGAGCAGAAGATTTCGTCAAACCTCACATAGAATGGTCTTACGCCTTTTGCTGCTAATAAGAAACACAATAAATCACCTGATCTTCTTAATGGGGTCTGCGGTGACATTCTCCTCAGACTCCACAAAGCATGATGGCACTTGTGCCACTATATCTTCCAAATGACTATTATGTGTTGCCTGTTAAAGGAAGGTTGCGTGAGGCGGTTGCGTGAGGCGGTTGCTACAGCGTTTGCACAAATGTTTTGTAGGCTTGGTTTTCCTGCTGGATGAAGGGTTAGGTCAAGACACTCTGTAGCTTTTCCATTTTTGTGACGTTACTGGTTGCTGGGTCCTTTTAACCTCTTTTTTTATGCCAACTCAAAACCTCAGCACAGAAATTAAAAGCTTAACAACCTAATATGAAGCCCACATAAGAGGTTGGGTAAAAACAATTTGGTTTGCTTATTTTGATAAAACTTGGACAAAATTTATTTATTTCTAAAAAGTAATTTGGGACGGTTCTAAAATGTAAAAGGTCAAATAATATGCCACCTACAGCTACCTTGAGAGGTAGTCAGGGGAACTTAAGGGTCACCAAGCACACAAACTATGTTCCATCAGGTTCAATATCTGGACATGATCTTAAGCTTAAGGTCAGTCCTGATAACTGATGCATATAGGCACCCTGTTTTATTTTTATTTTATTTTACTTATTTATGACCTTTGCAATTCGTACATACATAAAACTAAAAAACAAAACAAATCCTAAAACATCCAGCTTCTTGTGTTTTTCTTTATAGGCTTATTCAGAATTTCTAGTTTGAACTTTTAAATTGTTATCCTTTTGATGAAACTTGATTATTTTTTGGCTATATTTTAGAGTAAGCTATCTTTTCCACTTTTTTTTTTTTTTCATTTATTTTTTGCAATCTGTCTTCAAATGAAAAAACAACTTAAAGAGCCAAACTGAGATGCTTCAATAAATCTACCAAAAATCTGAAGAAATGGTTTCCTGTTTGGTAGCCTGCCAAGCAAAGCAGCACATTATATAGTTTTTTTTTTTTTTTTATCCTCCGTGTCTGATATTTGTCCAATTGAAGTTTAAATAGAGGTTTTAGTCCGAGAAAATACATAGAATACAGAACATGAGGTCCCAAACAAAGATGATAAACTCCAACATGAGCATGCAGCCAACTAAAAACAAGCAGCCAATGAAAAGAAAAGCAGCTAGCTAAACCTCACAGGTTGTGTCGCTAACTTGACAATTTGTCTTTATTTAGGGACATTTCAGCCTCACAGCAACTCTTGATGAAAAACAAACACCAACAAATTAATGATTTCTTCTGTTAGTGTTGATTTTAGGCTTACACACATAATTAAAAATGATTTACTTCATAAAACATGTAGGCTACGACTATAATTCAGACATTATAATTACCATATTTTCTTACTTTTTTGTCATAAAAAACAGTGCCTAATTACCCGGATGGCCTTATATATGGATTCATTCTGGTTGTGTTTACTGAGGTGTAGAGATTTTAAGAGGTACATAAGAATATATTTGGAAGGTTGTTCTATTCTATTTGTTCTGTTCTGTTTTTCTTAAGTGAGAGTTGAAAGTATTGTGAATATGTTAAAGTGGCTAATGTTTCTTATCTGGAAAACATCTTAACTGTTTTTTTTAATGTTACTAACAAGGTTGAGAGTTAGCATATTCACAGAAAGGTTTGTTTTAGCAATAGCTGTCTTTTTAAAGCGTGTTGCCAACAAGGTTGGGAGTTAAAAGGATTGTGAAAATGTTAGTGGCTAATGTATAGCGGTGTCAAACTGTTTTTTGTGATGCTACTTTCAAGATTGGGAGTTAGCTTAATCACAGTGGCGTTTGTTTTAGTAAGATCAGTCTGTTTTTTTTGTTTGCATGTTCATGTCCAGATAAAAGTAATGTGAATATGCTAAAGTGGCTAATTTTTGTAACGTGCCTAACATTTAGCGGTGTCAAACTGTTTTTTTTTTTTACTAATAAGGTTGGGATTTCGCATAATCACAGTGTTTTTTTGTTTTTTTTTTTTATTAATCTCAGTCTTTTTTTTAAGTGTTGATAACAAGACTGGCAGTTAAAGATGCTAATGCAGCTAACGTTGCAAACGTGTGCCGTGTTACCAACAGGTTAGATAGTGTGAACAAAGTTAATAAAGTTTGACTGACTGACGGACTAATGTCTGACTATTTTATCTCACTTATGCGCCTAAAAGTTTGATGCGTCTTAATTTTGAAAACAGACCATTCATTGATGGTGTGCCTTTTAATTTGGTGAGCCCTATTGAAAATATGGTTACCTGGAGAGTTTTTGCCAAGCTGTCAATCAGAGTTTTATATGGAAAATTTGATTCCGAAATTTTTTTGGGTTTTGCCAGATTTCTCACAAGCATCACACACATTTGTTATGTTTTTTTTTTTTTTTTTTATTTATTTATTTTCTATTACATTAACTTGAGTGAAGTGGCTATTGGTGAACTCAAAGGATTCTGGGTAATTTACATGAGCTCTTGATTATGTTTATTACTGTAAAGAAGTTCTTCAAAACCTAAAAAAAAGTGAGTGGGTAATTGGAGGAGTTTATGGCATATCTTGCATGAAAATAATTTCAAATGCAGAAAAAAAACGTGTAATGTATGAAGTAAGCTGTGCTTTTATGAGAAAATGATTCCACTGAACACTTGCCTTCCTCGCACACAGTCTGCCAACGACGTCATTAAACATTAAGACACATTTGACACATTTTGTTCTGCATTGTAATTCTCCACCTCGTGTTGTCATCCAATCCATTAAGCAGTCATTCTTTATTTTACTTTCCATTTATCTTCACTTATCCTCTTTTTTTTTTTTTTCCTCTCCGGAAACCAACAAGCTCTGCGCTCTGTCCAACATTTGCTTCGGCTTAATAGGACGCAGTGTTCGAAGAATGCTGGTGATCACTTTTGTCTTCTTATGAATTACAAATGAACATGGTACCTGCAGTACAGATGTCAGTATATTTGCATATTCTGAGTTTGACATGAGATGGAGCAAAAATCTTCAGAAATGACCTGCGAATGAAACCAATGCTGGGGTTTTTTTTTTTGCAAGTTGTACTTTGACGTCTGAGCAAATATAGCAGCGACCTGGAAGCCACACACCAACAAGAGTAATACAGAATCCTGGGAAAGTCAACAAAAGCACTTTATTAGTTTTCTGATGGATTTTAAATGTCACTCCAGCATGGCTAGAGGCGCTGCATCTGAGAAAGAGGAGAAACAGTCGTTCCCCTAAAAATGAAAATACACTATTTCTCATCAGTGACCTGTCAGAACAGAGGTCCTGTTGTCTGCCATTAACCGAGCACAGACCAACCAGCACTGCATATCAATGGAGCCTTCCCTGGATCATTGGAGTGTGTGCATTTAATTCACAATCTGACTGCATCGTCCACAGCCTGAGTTTGTTGATCACAGAGCGAGGCCTGTCACACACTCTGCCTCAGATTGGTTATATTGCAGCACATATAACTCTAATTAAGATGTCATCAATCAAACAGATAATAATAAAAAAAATCCCAATCAGTGTAATCTACACCTCAGCAGAGGGAAATGAAAGCTTTGCTGATGAGAAGAAACCAGCCTGATCTACAGGAGGAGCCAGCATCAATTAAATCCCCCTCATATCAAGCGGCTGCTGACGCTGGATGCACAAAGTAGACGGGTCAAGTTGAGACGTGACAGTTTATCAACAGGCAAGGCCAATCGACAGCTCTGGCTGAAAGGAAGAAAAGCAGTGCTATAGCAACCAAGTGGCGCCTGGATCTCATTCCCCTGTTACGGTGCGTCAAGACAGGGAACGTGCGCAAAGTGCCAAGTCACCAAAGCATACATTTTGCGCACACTTTTTGCTCCTGACAGATGGACACGAGAACAAATCTGTTATTGGAGGGTTACCTTGAAGACAGATGATGATCTAACGGTGATGATGCGTCCACCTACAACACGATTCTTCTCTCTGTCCTCTGTGGATTTTTTTTTTCCTTTCCTCCCCTAAACTAGGCCATTTCTTGTCGGATCGCAGTTATTTCTCAAGAGGGCTGCGCGTCGCAGGCTCTCGCGCGTCAGTACACCTTCTCGGTCTCCGTCTTTCTCCGGCTTTTCCAAAAAAAGCACACCTCATACTGCCCCCCTCTCTCCTCCTCCTCCTCTCTTCCTCTCTTTGACAACACCCTGCTCTTCTTTTTTTTCCTCCTTCGCCACAGATATTTGACTTCTGCGGCACAGATGTTTGACTTCTGCGTAAAATAAAACAAAAAATATAATAAAGGCTATTCGGCGCGTCCTCTCCTTGCCGTTAGTCCATGCTGATGGTAATCCTAGGTGGGATATTTGCCGCGTCGCACCGCCAGGGCCTTAAAATCACCGGCTTATGGGGAGAGAGGGGGGGTTCAAAAAATAAAAGAGCGCTCCAAAGACGCTCGGAATCAGGTGTCCAATCTGTCCGTTACGCGCGTGCGTGCTGCTCTTCTCTCTCCTCTCTCTCTCTCTCTCTCTCTCGGATTCAGTTGGCGCGTGATGCTGTCAGCGCAGAAGAGGGGCTCAGCTTGACACACTTCCGCTTCGACCTCATGCTTCCAGAGCGCCGCGCGAATGGAATGACGGCGGATGCGGGGATTCTATAGGAGCCTCGCGGACGGATGAGGAAGAAGAGCCCGCATGGCTTCAGCTCCAACCGCTCTCCCGCTCACACCTCCCTCAGTGCGGCTCGCTCTCTCCTTATAGGACACCCAGCTGTGTGTGATCTTCAGATCTCACAGGTTGGCTTCGTGACGCACAGACGCTGCTGGGAACAGCATCTATACTTGATGCCTTGTTTAACCCATTGTGAATTTTAAAAAATCTTTAAATTTATACATATAAAAAACACGTTACTGACACGACAAGCAGTGATACCAATTTTAAGAGAAAAGTGTTTACTTTTTACCCTACCCGCATTGGCCACTTGGGGGCGCCAAAGCAAAACAAAATAACAAAATAAAAAAATATAACAATAAAAAAATTACATTTACCCCCCCCCCATTCTTTCCCTTTTTATGGATTTGATTTGATGGATTTCAATAATCGAAAATAACTGATTTAAATAAAAAATATTTTAAGTAATACATTGCTTACAATATAAAGATTTTTTATGAAAAACTTGGAAGACACTGCCATCATAAATAATTATAAATAGACTTTTTTTGCATCAATGCACATCAGTTTCAATGAAAATTGTGTTTTTAACATATTCTCATGACATTTAGTGACTCGGGAGCAGACCCAAAAAAACTGTTGACATTTTTTTTACCATGAAAAACCAACTTTTTGAGCTTTTAACTCTATTACACTGCTCATTCCTCACTATAAAGAAGATCCAAAGCTGTATTTTGATCAATTCATATCTGAGCAATCCTAATCCTCTAAAAACATGCGCCCTTAACATCAGCCCTTCCCATACCCACGAAAACGAGCGGTTCCACAGATCTGACGTCACTGTGTGAGACCTCCCTTTAAGGAAGAGTCCGCTCTGCCCCCAATCTAACACCAACACCCAATGTCTTCATGGAGCTAGCAATAGTCAGCAAAAAAACTAAAATTTTAGATGAACAATACCACAAATCTTACAATTGAGTCCTGTCTTCAATAAATTCCAGCTAAATCAGGTGTTTGTTACTTTAGATGCAGGGGTCCTTTAAGACACGCCCCCACTCACCTCCTCCCCACACTAAACTCATGGAAAACTCATGGAAATAACTAATATTTTTTTTTTGTGTGTGTGTGTCCAAAGATAATATATAATCATATATATGGATATAGTTTACTCTGAAAGGCTTAAGGAAATCGAGCTAAAGTAACAAATATCTGTTTGAGCTGGAATTTATTGAAGACGAGACACAACTGGAAGATACATGGTATTCTGCATCTAAAATGAAAGTTTTTTGTTGATCACCACTAGCTCTGTGGAGAAATTGAGTGTTGGTGTTAGACTGGGGGCGGTGCTGTCAGAGCAGACTTTTCCTGAACGGGGCAGTCTCACAATGTTATGTCAGCACGTGAGAACCCGCTTGTTTTCGTGGGTATGGGAGGGGCTGCAGATGAGAGCATAGGTTTTTAGAGGATTACTCAGAAATGCGTGAATGGATCAAAATACTGCTTTAGGGGTCTTTATAGTTAAGGATGAACAGTTTAATATACTTAAAAGCTCAAAAAGTTGTACTTTCATGATATGGTACCTTTAAAGACTTGGTGACATAGATTTCCAGCTGGACACGAGCCACAGTTTTAGCTTCTCTTCCATGATCGATTTTCAAACGGTTAGCACTTCTGTGAACTGAAAACGATGCCATCCACCAAATCTGAGTCCCTGATTGGTCACTTTCAACCCGTGTTTAATAGCTGGTTATTTAGAACCCAAAAACAGTCGTAGAAACTTGTGTAGGTACACATGAATGTGAGTTTTGAACATGAAACTTTGAAACGAGCATTCACTGACCGCTCGATGCCGAGGGGGGTGTGGACATACTTTCCTATGAAACATTCACCTGGAGATCTAAAATGGTGGTCATGCAGAGAGAAAAGTGGTGAGCAGCCAGGTGTGCTCCGTCAGACATGCTTCTCTAGTGAGGTAAGTGTATGGGCGACTGTGAGGATCTTTATGGGCAATTTGGTGGAGGTGAATGAACACGGATGAGGGCTTGCGGCTTATCTATCTCTCAGACAGGAAGGCATTTCTGTCAGGCGTCCATGATGCTCCGTCAGAGTTAAGACATTCATATTGATCATAGCAGTAGTTAATTTACTGTTAATTCCTTTTGTCTGTCTCAGGAATTTAGTTGAACGTAGCTTAAAGTAGTCTTTCCCCAACAACAAAGAATAGATTAATAACAATCACGTCATGCGATGATGTATAAAAGCTTCAGGGAGAACTAAAGGCGAAAATACTCGAAATCCACAAATTTCTTACCTGAAAATGAATGAATAACGAAAATAATGAGACATACTAACCTCTGTAGAGTGACATGAACAGGAGAAAACACTACTGTGGTCATTGCTCCGTAGTGTTTTCTTCTATCTTTAGAAAGGGTGTAAAAAAATATTGATTCAGTGAAGCATTGCAATATTTCATATGCCGCTACTTGTATTGATTTAAAATGCAATATTTAATAAATTATTTATAAGCAAACAAATAGTTCAGTGTCTTACTTTTGTTTTGCCATTCAAACCCAGGAACCGCTATTTGGCAGCACATATCCTTTTTAAGCAGCTCTACACAGCAACAATAAAAAGCAATAGTTTTGAATTGTATTGTATTGTATTGCTCTGATTATTTCATCTAATGTGTTTTACAATCATATATGTGAAGGGTGTATTAATATTCAGATGTAGATAATTCATATGATAGTTCATCGTATCGCGATATGATACGTATCGTATCGCCAAACTTGTTTTTGCCACTTTTTAACCATTTTAATTGGGTATCCTGTTTTTTGTTTTTTTTTATTTCTTCTTTTTAAGCACATAATGCGCCTTTTAATCTAGCTATAAATATATTGGTTATGATTACCCATTTTCAGGGACTGAATGATGGACTTTCTTTGTATTACTCATTAAACCGTTAATTTTATCAATGCAAATTTGTCAAGAATTGGTGGATGAAGGACACAAAAGCAGGAGAGAAGGCATGGTGGCAGAAAAGTAAACTTTTTAATTAACAAACTGAAACATGACAAAAACTCATGGAGTAACAAAAAATGATGACAGAACAGAACAGATGACCTGACAATGAGTAACTGAAAATCATACAATTAAATACGCTGGGGGAAATTAACTGAACTTAAGATCATGCTGTGGATCATGAAAAACTTGAAACTAGTGGAACTGACAGGGAAACTCAGAACATGACCAAAAATGAACCAAACAAAGCAACAGGGCCCTTACAGTACCCTTCCCCAAAGGGGCAGATCCCAGATGCCCAAAAACCTAGGAGAAGGGGGCATGGAAGAACCAAACAAGAGTAAGTTCAGAAAAGATTTAGGGTTCCCGCAGCCACACCGATGTGAGGGGTAACAGAACCCCTCCTCAGGTACAGACGTGAAAAGGAGCAGTCCCACGGACCCAGGGAAAGAAAATACAGCCAAGGGGATGAGCGGCGACCATCCCCAGAAACAGGCACATGAAGAGGAGCGGCCCTGGTAACCCTCTAAAGGAACAGGAAGGATAGCCCCGAACACAGAATCTTGACAAAACTAGTAAATATATGAACATTTCACTGACCAAAGAGCATTTTTAAAAATGTAATTGTACCAATGACAAATAATGATTTATCTATCTTTACTTTAAAGGAACACAGCAAGAGCAGAGCAGGTCCAAACACAAAACACCACATTCATCAAAAAACTACGGTGGCCGAGACGGCTCACATGAATGCAAAAGCCACAACACAACGGCAAAAGCCGAAGCACGAAGACAAAGCCGAAGCACGAAGACAAACGCGGAAACACGACGGCAAAAGCCAAAGCACAACGGCGAAAGCCGAAACACGACGGCAAAAGCCGAAGCACGACGGCAAAAGCCGAAGCACATCGACGAAAGCCACAACACAACGGCAAAAGCCACAGCACTACAGCAAAGCCAACACACAACGGAAACAAACCGCCACTCTTTGGGATACTATCCAAGTGCGCTAACCATTAGGCCACCGTCCGGCTTTCATAGCTCCCCTTACAAAACTCACTATACAGATCCCCAGTATTAGGGGACGAGAACATGGAAGATATTTAAAAGTAATAAAAATAGGTAAAAAAGAAAGAATGGACGACAAAAACGAGATCCCGTTTTCCCTCTTCCGGCCTCCTTTTTTTTCTCCCCAAAAGCTCTCCGTGAAGGCTTTGAAAGAAGAAATAAAAGCGGCAACACCGAACGTCCACCCTCACCTATCCCTTACCAAAATCAAGTACCTCTCAAGAATTGCCAATAGCTTGAAACTGAAGGAAAGGTTAAGAAAAAAAGTCGTTTCCGTTGTGTTTCGGCTTTCGCCGTTGTGCTTCGGCTTTTGCATTCATGTGAGCCGTGTCGGCCACCGTCAACATAGTCTACAGGCATCACAACACAGAGCTGCTCAGAATGAAGGCTGTGGTTGTGCTCTTCTGGAGCACAGGAGGTCCACATGGTGATTTACAGGCTGCCATAAAAAAGACAGAGGTCTTACTCTAACTATCTATAAAATGAAAAACAAAACTAATGTGACCAAAGCTGTCACTAACAAAGACGTGTGTCCAAACTTCCTTTTTCATTTAATGTGGCTTATTTGAACAAAAAATCCCCGCATAAATGTGAAACAATATCAAATAAGGAATATTTAGGCAATTAAAGCCTTTTCCAGAACAAATAACAGTGATTAAACCAATGTGTGATCAGTGGGAGAGAGCAAAAACTATTATTCAAGGACACAAGTGTGGCTCCACAATACCTAAAAGGAAATAAGAGAAAGGGGAAATCAAAGAAGCTCTCCTCTAAGTTATAAGAGGACGGTGAAGAGATAAAGTGATTTGTGTTGAATGGAACCGGTCAAGGTAGTTCAGCTCTCTGATGAAGTTAACTCTGGAGTCAGATCTACCTAAAGTGCTCATTTCAACTGGAAAACACAAAGAGGGCAAGAGAGACAAAACCAACTCTGTGCAAAGAAAGGTGAGAAACGTTTGACAGGATGTGGAGAAAAATGGAAACAAATAAATAGATTACTTAAAAAATGAAAGGGCATCAGTTAGTATTTGAACATCGTCAGCAAGGGGGCATAAAAGGTAATTTTCTTGTTTGATCTTAGCAGAATTATATAATCATGTATTATCAATTTTAAGTGTCTTTTCAGTGTTATTCATTACCAATCTGCTGTTTTTATGATAACAAGGTAATTTCCCCTTTGTGGGGTCATAATTCTATTCTATTCTATTCTATTCTATTCTATTCTATTCTATTCTATTCTATTCTATTCTATTCTATTCTATTCTGTTAAAAGTGAACTTGACAAATCCCAAACGCTATTCTATATTGCAAATAAAAAAATGCCAGCATTTCTTGTTTGCAAAAACAAATATATGATTTATGATTTTAAAGACAAGACTATTAAATGTTAAATGGCTTATTCTCTCTACCTTCCTTCAAAGGCCCAAAGCGCTGCACTTAATATTATCCATATTAATTTATTAATAACATGCAGCCACAGATTTATGTTCAACGTTTGAACGTCTGCAGTACCGATTGGATAATAGAACACAGGTTGATTGAAATATGTGAAATTGTTATTTTGTTTTTATGTCTACTGTACTAGCATTGTGTCACAAGATAAAGATTAGTAGAATTGAACAGATTTGATCCGTGTTTTACACCCTAATGAGAAGCTGTATTAATTTAAAAAAAAAGAAAAAAGATTTATTTACTTGCGCTCATTTAACAATGCCAAGGACACAAATGACATTAGGGATAAAATGTCTTGAAAATCCTCTTTTTGTAGGATAAACTTGTGTCTCTGCCCAAAGGTTAGCAGCTCAATAGAGTCCAGACAGGAAACATCTAGCATTAATTTTCTCCCTCCTGTGTTTGAGGCTTTTTTTTTTGTAAATTCCTCTTCTTCCTGGAAGTATAAAACCTGCACGAAGATAAACATTTTCTCAGTTTTTCCCTAAATAGATTAAATGAAATGGACGAAAACACATCTCGGGATATTTATGTTGCCCCAAAACTCCTTTTCCAGTTCTCTTTCCTTCTGCTCTTAAGTTATAATTGGTCATTCATTAACTAAATTAGCCATTGCTCCTCATCTTGATTGTGCTTAAATTTCAATGGGAAGAGGCAAAACATTGGAAATCTAAAATAGAAAAACATACATAAATTTGTCATAAGTTGTGAATTTTTAATCCTTATTTTCCACATAATTAAAAAAACCTAAATTTTTAATAAACCTCTATTGAGTAGTTGTGGTCTTTTTCATGAAGTTGTCAGAGTTGTATCACAAATGAACCACATTAAAACCACAATAGTAAGAACAAAACACCCAAAGAACAGGTAAACCTGCATGTGCTTCATTACATTTGTTCATTTTGACATTCAGAGCATTGGCCTGAATCAGCACCATGGTCAGCTCCCACCACAGCCATTGCAATGCTTTGTTGTAATGAAACAGTTGGATTCTCCTGGTCAACACCAGTTCTAAGTCAGCTGCTACGTGTCAGCCGGAAGCCGCAGAAGGGGAAATCCTAGAGAAGGGCCCAGAATGCGTCCAGATCTGTGCCTGCCGTACCCGGCCCCCTCTTCTCAAGTTCCTTCCAAATGCCAAAGAACATTCAGGTGAGGATTCTCCATCACATTTAAGGTGGATCTTGAACATTTCTAAGAAAAGCACAAGCAGACGAATTAGAAGAACTGTGAATCGTGAATCGTTGAGCAAAAGCAGAAAGGTACGAGTGTCTCCGGGAAAATGATTCATGTGAAAGCAAAGAGGATTTTTGATACAGAAATTAATGATGTTTCCAAAAAAATGAAACTTTAACAGCCAGTGCTAATCAGAACAATGTTCTCATCTTAAGGTGGGCCACACCCTCAAGGAGTGAAAGGCGGAGCCTCAGAGATCAAGTCGTTTCACCTCCGGTTATGGAAAGAGACCACAAAAATAACTCATATTTCATAAATAATGTGTTCTTTCGTGTGCCAAAAGTAATATATAATCATATATATGGATATAGTTTACTCTGAAAAGTTTAAGAAAATCATGGTATAGACCCTTTAGTGTTGACATAACATTGACTAAGAATAGGCATCACGGTTTTCTCTGCAACAGCTGCACGAGCATGATGCGCTCAATGACTATCACTGGGAACGACAACAAAGAAGAGTCTGACCAGACTGGATGTCTGAAAAATTCTCAATGAGTGGGAGTGTTGCTTTTTTTTTTTTTTTTTTTTTTCTGGGTTGCAGCACGAGATAGAGATTTCCGTGGGCGAATCGTGAGCATTCTGTTTGCTGAATTAATCCTGAAGTGACTGACTTGCGTTTAGATCTTTGCTTGTTGGAAATGATTAAGATGTTTGGACTAATGTCACACTCTCCAAGCAGAAAGCAGTGTTGCAAGTAGCTGTTTTTTTGAGCCAGAGTTTCTCTGTTGAAGTTGTGATGAATTTGAAACTCGCATAAAGAACCGAAACACAAGGCCACCACTCGGCGCTGCACAATGAAGGCAAAAAAACCCATTGGTGTTTCATCAGTATTCTTTTGAAAATTGTAAATGACATATACTTATACAGTATAGTGCTTTTCTACCGTCTTCAAGGCCTAAAGTACTTTTCAGTCACAATCTCATTTACACACATACAGTTATGCATTGATGGCAACATACCTGACACCTCAGCTGCTAGCTGGGAACAATGTGGGGTTCAGTGTCTTCCCCAAAAGGTCAAACCTGCAATTAAAATACATCTTCACTATCCCAAAATAAAAATTACTTCATGTAACTAAGTAGGAAAAAGTAATTTTTTTTTCCTAAACAATTTTTTTTGTCAGATCTATGACCGGAGCATAAAGATGATGAGAACAATTTATACAAAGCTGATTTTAACAGCTTTATGTATTAATAATTCACCTATAACCTTTGGTTTTTGTTAGATAAGAAGATAAGTCTCACCAAAAGACTATGGTTCACATTATAAAACGATTGTTTCTTGTGTACTGCAGCTCTATTTAAAAGCTATTGTATGCCGAGTTGTTGGAAAATAGCTCACTCTGCTGGATAAATGCTGTTGCTGCATATCTAGGGACTGAACGAGCTGCCACGATGGCCACAGAAGCATCGATCAGTCGTCACAGACCACACAATCTCCGCACAGGCTTCATCCAACCTTGATTTTCAATTCAAATCCAGCAATAAAAATGCGTGGAGCGGCGTGAATCAATCTTACCTGGCAGATAAATGAGGTGAGCAGGGATTTTTAGAATAGTCAGGAACACTCGAAATGAAATTTTAATCATGATGGAAGAAGTGCTGATGGAGGAGATCCAAGAAAATAAATAAAGTGATGAGAGAGGTGGAAACTGAAACAAGCAGACTGACACAAAATGCAATAAATTACCATCAGCATTGATGGAAACCTTAACCAAAATGTTAAATGTTCATACTAAATACTATACAGAGTAATTTTTTTTCTAAAATAAAATAAAAAATGGATCAAAAATTGATATAATAAAACATTTTTCACCTACATTGCATCTTTCGACACAAACATTTTCTAATACATTTTTGTGGCATTTGCAGTTACTCTGACAAATGCATCCATCTTTATTACTGTTTTAGACAAAACACCAAATTTTCTAATGTCTTCAAAGATGGATAAGAAACAGAACTTTTTCAATAATTTCAATAAGTACTCCACTTATTATATGATTTATTTTATTCTTCTTTGATGATTATCATGTCATTTGTAAAAATAATTTAATAAATGTTACAGTATTTCATATCTAATGACAATATGCATTTATTTTTTATACTTGATCTGGATATGTTTTAATGATTTCTGAAATGATGCTACTTACATAAATAATACTTCATGAATGAATGAATGAATACCTTTATTGTCGTTGTGGATGCCACAATGAAATTTAGGTACAGCTCACACCGTTGTGGACAAACAACACACAAGCAGGAAAAGGTAATAAAATACAAAATAAATAGAAGGAGGACACCTAACTATACAGATATGTGCAAATAATCATCTTTCTCATTTCATTAATTGATACATACAGATTTTTTGATTACCTAAATCTGTGTTGGTAAAGTAAAAAAACGCTCAATAGTTAAGAACCTGATAATGGTAATTTATGTAAAGAAAAGAAAATATAATAAAAAGTTTGCTTCCTTCCATTCTCTTTCAAGCAACCTATTAAACTACTTTTGACAAACCTAACATATAATGCTTTCATTGTGTCAGGAATTATATTCAAGAGCAAATATCTCTATGATTAAGAGCAATAATTAAATTGTAACTTTATGTAAATGTATTTGCAAATGGCAATCAATTTTATCAATAATTATGCTAAGTTTAATATATCTACACAGATAAATATTTATTTTTGTTTTGTTTTTTATTATTTTTGCTTTGATTGATTGTTTTAAATTTCTAAATCTAAAGTGGAATTTGTGTCTCTCTGGCCAAAAACTAAAAGAAAGTGTATACAGTCTGTAGCTGCCTTTACGTGCAAAACTTTATCGAAAAGATTTCTAGAAATATTGAAAAAACACAATTTCGCAATGACACTTTTTCCATTAAATCAGAATTATGTGAATAAACACAAATCAACTCACACAATAAGTCATTCAAAAACACTGCGACAGATGTGAACAATGCTTTGATTTACCACAGATACATTCACATTTAGCGCTCATCATCATCTATCAAAGGAGATGTTGGCGTCTTATTCAAGCCATGAAGAGATTTTGGAAAATCGTGCTTGGTGATTTTACAGAGGAGCTGTGGATCCAACAATTCCCAATGGCACACTTAACTTTTGATGAGCTGTGTTTGGCTGTGGGACCTCTTGTGGCCAGAGGTAAGTGTAGAAGTGTAGTAAGTGAGTGCAAGTGTGGCATCCGGTTGTTGGTCACGTGACTAAATTAATTTGAAAAAAGTGTTTCCATTGCACTTTTGCAAAATGTTGATTTTGAAACGCCTCAAAAACCACCTCCTCCAAGCACAAAACTTTATTTTTTGATAAATTAGAGTTTTTTTGAATTGGTGTGTTTCCAATTCTTTTGCAAATCTAACTTGTGCAATTTCATAGTATAGTACTACAGTAAGATACATAAAACACAGTACAATGATAATCAGTTTAACACAGAGCTACAGTACAGCACTAAATTATAGCTCAACACTAAACTAGATTGTAAAAGTGTCAGGAACTGCTGGTGTGGGACCCGAAATGCATGAGACCAGACTTGATCGTGGAAACTCAAACAAAAGGCAACCCAAAAAAGATTTAAGGTCCAGCAACAGTGAGGGGTTAGCATGACGAGCTCCTCCTCAGGAACTGGCAGGAAGAGGAGCTTTCCAGACACCTCTCCCTAAGGAGAGGGGAGCAGCCCTGGTGACCCACCTCCGGGACAGGAAACGTGACGAAAGGCGATGAATGGTGACCATCCTCAAAGACGAGAAACAAGAAAAGGAGCACCCTTTGTGACAGGAACAGCAAACATGACCAGAGGGAAGAATGCTGACCATTTTCAGAGACAGGGAACACAGGGCCCCATTGACCCTCCTTAGAAACAGGAAACATGGAAGTGTTATGACCCGGCAATCCCCCCAAGAACAGGTGGGATGGACGTGGCAAAGCTTGAACAATATGACAAAGAAAGCCTTTATCTTTTGTGGCACAACGTGGCATGGCGAGAACTGCAGAGACAAGAGAGGCATCTGGATGTAGCGTAGGACCCAAGATAGTGGAGATGATCTTAGTGGCAGAAATACTACACTTGACAAAAGTCATGAACTAAAGGAGCAACAAAAAGATGATTAAACAGATGACCAGACAAGGAAAAACAGAAGAACCTCACACTTAAAGTAAACATACGGAGGGTATCTGACTGAAATGAGGACAGTTATGGATGATTATCAACCTGAACCTGGTGTGACTATGACAGGGAGCAACTCAAAACAAAACATGACCAAAAACCAAAGAAAATGTCACTGAAAGGACAAACTTAGTTGCACAATCCTAACAAAAATATGTTGTTGTACAATACTGTTACAGTACAAAACAATGTTGCAGTACACCACTGAGAAAGCTAAATCAGGACACTTATGTGGTGAGGTCAACCCTTGACCTCAATCCAGCTTTGAGTCTTCTAGGAACACTGAGTTACAGTAAAATACAAAGCCACGGTGCATCTCAAAAGATGCATAGTAACACTATGCAGTAGTAAAAAAGAACGTTATAGTGGAACATAAAAGTATATTACAACACTGCTACAGTAAAACACTGGGTTATTCCGATACTCCTCAGCATCCTCACACTCTCCAAGATGTGGTTACACAGTCCAGTCAGAAACTCTGCTGTCAGCTCTTCTAATCACATCCACAGGTATGCTGTCAGGACCAACTACCTTTTCATTCTTTGTCCTCTTCAATGTTTTCCTCACTTCATATATCTCACTATTTTTGCTACTCCACAGCAGCCACCTCTTCAACTCTGTGATCTCTAACCGTTTCCTCAATCATCAGCTCTTCAAAGTTCTCCTTCCATCTTTCTGTTACATTTGTGTATCGTGACAACCCATTTCCATCCATGTCCTTGGTCAACCTGAGCCAAGTCATGTTTCCCTGCCTTGCTAACTTGTACAAATCCATCTCTCCCTCCTTTGTGTCCAACTCCTCAAAAACAAGTCCTCATACTCCCTTTCCTACCTTCACTGTCTCCATGTTCTCTTGTCTGTGGTCCTCTCTCCTCTGTATCCCGATTTTTTTTTTCAGCTAGCCTCTTAGCACACTCCTGAACTTTGGATTCTTCAACCAAGTCTCTTCATCTCATTTAAACATTCTAGACAACACACCAGCTACCCTCCTCTCAGTCTTCTTGATCACCTCAACTGTAGCTGTCCAGTCAGCCAGAGATCTTCCAAAATCTGTTTCAACATTTCCATAAAAGTTGAGAGACTTCACCATTTGGTCGTCCACTCTGTCATTTCCTCTTCTTTTTCTTCCCCAGAATCATCCCACAAATCACCCTTCTATGCTGTCTGACTACACTCTATCCAGTCAAAGATATGCAGTCATTGATCTCTTTCCGATTATGCAAAATCTAATCAACTTGTATGGTCCTTCCTCCACTCTCATCTGTCCAAAAGATGTGTTCACCACTGCCATTTCCATTCTTTTGCCCAAGTCCAACACAATGTGTCCTGCTGCATTGCTGTCTTGAACCCCAGAC
Organism: Oryzias javanicus; assembly: GCA_003999625.1. Lineage (NCBI taxonomy): Eukaryota > Metazoa > Chordata > Actinopteri > Beloniformes > Adrianichthyidae > Oryzias > Oryzias javanicus. Next base: position 11,564,833 of record CM012450.1, read on the forward strand.
TACCCCATCACATCCTCATCATCTGTTTCCTTTACCTCTGTTAAAGTCTACCCCAGTCCCCACTGTCTTCACTAAAGACACCTGGATCCCCTTAAAAATCTCTCTTGCTCCTCAAGCTCACATCCTACCTGTGAAACATTAGGATGCAATGCAAACAACAAGCTGTAGTACAAAACCAAATTACAGTTAACTACGAAGAGCACAACACTAAATAATAGTAGAATATAAAAATGTTAAAAGCTAGGTTTACTTAGGATTCATTCATTCATCTTCATAACGGTTTTTGTCTTTCGGTGTCATAGGGAGGCCAAAGCCTGACCCGGGAACTGATGAACAAAGGCAGGGTGCATCCTGGACAGGTCGCCGATATGATGTGGTCAGAAATACAACTGCCACCATGCACTGGCAGAATATTCAAGGTTTCATGCTGCCACCTGATTCTTTTTTTTAATTGTTGCTGCTGTCATACATGTGGATGGCAGCATTTGGTAGCAGCTCTGATTGGACGATGCGTAACAACCGTCCCTGTCAAGCGGGACCGGAGGCCCGAGGATATATAAAAAGCAGGCACCACTGGTCATTTGCCACTCAGATTGTGACCACACATTATAATTGTGTCTATTTACAATTTTTAAATAACAAGCCTCCCAAGAAAGCATGATATTCTGTCTTCTTTGTATTTCTCTCAACTTTAACCACAATTTGTCAACATACAGTTCCCAGGGTCAACGCCATGATGAGCTTTGAGCACCATCAATGCTGTCTACACATTTGGATCCAAAGGGGCTAAGATCACCAGATTTATGTCTAGTCTTTGCTGGGGCCCAGGCCCACGTCAACAGCCCTCTTAAATAATCAGGTAATTTTGGGGTCCCTGGAAACGATCCTATCAGTCAATTACTGTGGTGATGCGTTCCCTCCCCCCGCCTGTCACTGGACTACCACTGTGCAACGTCCAACCTTACTGATTGCAGTACACATTTGAACTTTTTCTTAAACCCTCCAATGCTACCGCGCGGCATGTTAAAAGGTGACTGCAGGTCCATGTATGCATGCATATATGAATTCATCCATGCACACAACTATCCGTCTACCTTTATATCCGTCTGTCTAGAGAGCATGTTAATATTATTTTTGCAGGAGAAATGCTTGATTCCAAAGATGGATAGGACACAAAGAACAAGCCCTTTCTCACATTTTAACATCCATTAAATCTCACACCCTTCCACTTTCACTCCTTCTCATGCAGTCCTCCTTACTCCTGTGTGGAGCACTTTCACTCACTGCCTCTCTGTAAGTACGCATTTAATAGGATGAGGGAAATCATGTTAAAGGATTTAAAATCTCTGCAGTGAAACACTGTAGCTTTGCCAAGCCCCCTCTCAGTAGTTCAGTCTCTCATTCTCTGATTCCCCTAAAACACTCTCCCCACGCTGAATTACTTTTGTACCAGCTTATGCTATTCACTTCGACTGATCCCGACGAATAACAGAGCGCCCCAAGAACAACACTGCAACCAAACAAAGGGAGCAATAGAAAATCAACGACAATCTTAGAGAATTCTCAGAGAATATGTGACAAGGAAAATGAAGTATTTTAGATGATATAGCTCTTAAGACCAGTCCTTAGGTCTCAGAGCCTTTTATACATTAGAGGAGAGGTTGTCAGCATCAGCACTGAAGGGAAACACGGGGAACTGACTATCAAACTCTGAGGAGAACGACTTGAACATTCAGAACTGTGAAATGCAGAGAGAGTACAATATGTTTCCGTGCCCTAGTTTCATAAGTGTGTCAAAAATTGCAAGGGACTTTATGCATATGCTGGAAACCATTCTGAGTGAAATGGATACTGTAATCATCTTACAATATTATCCACAGTGAGCTTGGGGCCATTTTTCTGGGCTTTTCTTTAAACATATTTCTTTTCTCTTTGCTTAAATCGGAAGGGATTAGGTGTTGTTACATTAGAGCTGCTTCCTATTCCTATTCTAATAAATACAGCTAAAGCTTAATAAAGTGAATGTCCAATTAAAATAAAGACACTATCACTGAAAATTTTATCTTATTTAGTGTTAGGTTTAACTCCAGTTTCTTTGAGTAAGTCTATCTTAAAATATTTCTCTAAAAAATGATGAGAAACCAAAAAAAAGTTACAAAAAATGAAAAATTTCATAATTATGCCTTTCTTTTCATCCCCCTTTTTTACTTTTGAACCCTTTGGATGCCAGACATGCACAGGCACTGGATTGTAAAAGCAATGGCGGAAACAAAAGAGCGAGCCAATTATTGATTCGAGAAATGTCCTTGCTGTGGTTTTCAAGGATGCGGCAGAGCCGTGTTTCGTTGCCTCTGCAGCAGGAGGCGCTGGCTGATTGCTTTTGGTTTTTCGCTCTAATCCACAGCGGCTCTGACTGTGGGAGATAGTCACGGTCTGTGAGTAAGACTATCAAGGGGGAGAGGGGAAAACTGGGATCGAAAAGAGAGATGAGAGGATACACATGGACCAGGAAGGCAAATGGGGCTTTACTAAGGTTGTTAGGGAGTTAATGTGAGTCCATGGAGTTGGTAAGTTGGACATGGTGAGGGATGACGGTGGCTCAGTGGCAACCCCTTTCCTTTTCTGTCCTCGTCTGGATTTAGACCAAACCTCATTGTAGCGTTCCATCCTCCCATGTCCGTCCTCCCTTTCTCTTTCATCCCTGCTCTCTTGTTTTTGTCTTATCACTCTGTGAAATACTTTCTTATCCTAGTCTTTCCCCGAGGCTTTTGTCTCATGGAGTTGCAGTTGAAATTAGAGGGTATAGTTTCCAACAATCAGCAGAATCTCGTCCACATTGCACTACCCCCTTCCTCTCATGCTTTTTCCACCATCCGAACGCTCTTTCTCACAGGAATCTCTGGTGTGAAAGCACCCTTCATGTCTCCCACTCAGGGTCAAAACCGAAACCAATACAGACGTCGGACTTGCAGATTTTTTTTTTTTTGCTGCATCATGAAAGAACACTATGAGAGGGGAGGAAGGGATGATGTCAGATGATTGGAGGAGAGGAGTGGCAGATATGTGAAGGAGTCTCTCCTCCCCGCACATACATGCACATGAATGTGCTCATCACACATTCGAACCAATCTGCCATGGATAAGAAGATTATGCCTCTGAGTTTCCTGGAATGTTCTCCGCTCTACACCCACAGTCCCAGTACCCATCCCTCCCCTCACACAAAACACCGTCTGTCTGTCTGTAGCTTTCTTCTTTGGGCGGTGGCTTGGACTCAGATATGGATGATCTTCCATAACTTATATAAGTCTACTTCCCAGTGTTAGCGCCGATTCTTACCTAATATTTAAGCTCCTTCGTATAAACTCTTCTAACGTCCAGCTGTGTCCCGGCCTACAGAAAAGTCTGTTTGTACTGTAACTGCTAATGTGCTAAACGTCAACAAAAACTATCTCTCAGCGTCTCATTCATACAGAATACCTTACTTTGACAATTTTATAACTGGTTTATTACAGATTTTTGACAATAAAAAATTATGAAAGTAAAGTTATCTTTTGGTTTAAGCAGTTTGCTGTGTGTTTAGGCAGGACAAAAGTTGTTTCTGATCTTCTGGAAAAGTAGGGACATTCTTTGAAATAAACACACAAATATCTGAATTTTTATTATTTATTTTCCAGTGTTTCTGTGTTTGTGTTTACTCCCTGTCTTCCTTGATGCATATCTTTTGTTGAATAACAAATGTTCCAATATTTTTGCATTTGTCATTCTCAATAGCTTCACTTCCACTACACATATGTGCAAAACTGTCATGATCGCCAAACGAAGCAGACCCAGATGTTGGAACATGGAAGGATTACGGGAGGCAGATAGAGTCCGAACACTTGGTTTATCGTCCGAGGATGTTGTGCAGCTGATGCCGGGACAGGAATGGAATCGCAGACTATATGAATAAATGTTCAACAGCCTGAATGTCTTTTTCTCTGTTTTTAGGATAACTTTGAAAGATTTGGCTTTCCTAAGTAGCTAAAGCATTTATTTCTCTGGCTGTGACCCAATGTGACTCATTAGTGTTTCCTTTGACAATTTTTTCAGTTCAAAACCAAAGTCTTGGATGTAACAAACTTGGCTGTGACTCAGAACCTTTGAAGTCAAATTGTCTGAGTGAAATTGACCGCCGTAAATTTGATTAGGATTTAGCGGGATAATAAGAATCTCACAGTGAGAAGACCCTGTCTGGAATCTTTCTGTGTGGAGTTTGCATGTTCTCCTTATGCATATGTCGGTTTTCTCTAGAGACTTTGGTTTCTTCCTGCTCCAATTAACTATGTAATGATATGTTAACACACTGGATTGTCTAAAAACTAATGTGGTTTATTTCATACAGTTTTATCCGTACTGCAAAGATTAAACTTATGACTTCAACTAGACTTTATTCATTGATGAAATTATTAGTATTTGGACAGTATAGATGAGAAATTATAGTTTAACATGAATGCAACATGATGTGAATTTTCATCTTCTGTCTGTCTCTGACATATTTGATGCTAAATTAGGTTCATTCATTTGTACAGAGTGTTCTGGCTGTGGCTGTATTTGGTTTTGTATTTTCTTTTTGCTTCTGTGTATATTTGTCAGAGTGGGACTTCTTTTTGTTTTGCGGATCTTTGTGTCTTTCTCTGTTCATTTCTTTCAGGTGTGATGCTGGAGGGCGTGGCTTCCCATTGGCCCAAAGCAGGTGGAGCCACCTTCAGCCCACGAGAGGGGGGTGGGCTGCAACCTGTCGCACATTATTTCAGCATTATGTGTTAGTAGGTAAAAACCATGTCACACTGTCAATGGTCCATGTATGTAATTTTGTTTTTTTCATGATACATGCGTGAAGTGTTTAAGTCAAGTGTTTCTTTCATCAATTTTCAATGTACACAGAAGTTTGTTGAGGGTTTCAGCAGACTGGCCTTTGCATGAATTTGGTTTTGAGCAGTTCAACATTTTTTGTCGATTAATATGCAGTTCATGCATAATCCGTGTATCATTCGTTCATTCGTTTTTCAATTTAATTTAAATCGGATATGAAAAAAACGAAAAAACGAGCCGTTTTTTTTTTTTTTTTCCGATTCAAAAGCCAAAACGGAAAAAACGAAAAAACGAACTGTTTTTTCGTTTTTTTTTTTTTTTTTTCAAAACGACTCAAAAAAACGAAAATCGGATAACGGCGTTTGATTTGGTTTTTCATAGTTTCGTTTCTGACACGGGGGTCACCCGGAAGTGATTTGCGTAGATTTATTGTGTGAAAAGAGCTGCACATCTGCTCGGTGCAGTAACTGTCTTTCTTTAAGGGAAAATTGATCGTTTTATTATTTTGTTGTGGCTGTAAAGGGAAAATTCGAAGACGCCAAGGACATGAAAATACATCCGTTCGGTTTAAGAATCTGTTTGTATTATAGTTTTTCAGTCACATGTCTCTGACGATGTGATGAATTTTGCTACTTTGGAAGCAAGCTCTAGCTTTGGTTGCTCCTGCCCTCACAGAGGGCTGCACAGAGTTCCATGGTTATTTATTAAACCTTATTGTGATTAATAAATATGAAGTTATTGGCTGTACATTTAATGAACGAGCACTAATCCAGCTCAGCATCAGCAGTGTTTCCTCTTTTTTTTAACATATTGTCAGAACGTTAGTGACGGAGCTCGCGACGTCCCCCAAATGTCTGGAATGTGATGCTAGCGCTAACTAGCTGGCGCTGGCTAGCTAGGTTTTGGCAGGAAAACACACTTGTATAGCATCTGTAACGGATGAATTCTGTTACAATAAGTACTGTGTTCTTACATTTAGTGTTATGATAAATGTGTGACTAGGATAATTAGGCATTTTAAATTGTGTTTTGTTTTCATTGCAAAATTATTTCATTTGTTGAAAGCAATTTTAAAGCCACATTTTTTTCAGCTTTCAAAAAAGAGTGGTAAGTAAACAAATCATCATTGTTAGGCAAAAGTATTTTAGAGAATATGGAAATAAGTCATTGTCCTATTTTTTGGTTACAGCTTTTAGTTAATTAGATCATGTTTTTCCTTCCTGTTTTCCTCCAGATCAGACAGAGTTTCTGATCAAAAACAAAAAAGTGATGTTAGAACCACGGCTGAGCTGACAGCAGCTCACTGACCGCAGTAAAAAACATTACAACAGTAATAAGTTTGACTTTAATGTCAGACATGCTGGAATTGTCTGATTTTTGATCTGTTTACAAGGATCATGTGAGAACAACAAATACAGACAACTTTAAACTGATGAGAAAAGATCTTCTGCAGCGTTTTGATCCTCCATAATGCATTTCTGATATTAACCTGTTTTTCTCCTATTTGCTGAGGATATTTCCTGAATAAAAGACAAATAGCTGCTGGTGGTTTTCTTTCAGGAATTTCAGTGGAGCTGGTGTCCAGTGCTGGGGAAGCTGGGAGCATGTTTGAGCAGAGCTGGGAGCATGTTTGAGCAGAGCTGAGGTCCATCACTGAGGTCTCTTCATCTGGAGAGGACCTGTTCTCTACAGATGATGCTGAGCAGAAACATGGACAGACTCTCCCTGACATGACTTTTGTGATACTGTACTTTTAACCACAAACAGACTTTTCCAGATGCATTGCTTCATCATCTATACATGTTACTAAAGGTGTGCTGAGTAAATACTGATTATAAATGTAACATTTAACTTAATGCATTAATAAGCCCCCAAAGTAAACCCCCCCAACTGTTTCTCTGTTTCTGTTGAAAGACGTATTCATGTTAGGTTTGTAATAAATATACCACATTGCATGAAACCATTTTGTTTATTTTCATATCTATTATTACAATGCTCATGTTAGCATTCAGTTTTTACCGCAAGAAGAGATATTTCTGGACTGCTTTTGAAAATATCATATTGTTAAAGCTTTAAAACTCAATGATAAAAAGGAAAGTAAAAAACAACTCTTAAATAAAAGTCCAATATAAACACTTTAAATAGCAGTTTTTGACTGAACATTAACTTTGTGTTTGGAGTTGACAAAGTGCTTCATGCAGTCCTTCTCGATGTTGTTCTGCAGCTCATCAGCCCGACACTCCAGGCAGGAATCCACGGCTCCTCTCTCAACAACCAGTCAGGCTTATGCAGCAGGTCCAGGAAAAATGGCTCTTCCAAAGGACTGCAATTAAAAAAAGAGAAATTTAAATAACTGAATATGTAGTATACCTGCAATAATGCCCAGCATGAATGCTGTAACCTGATGTAGCAGCTGAAGATGCTAGCACAAAGATTACTGAAGATGCTTAAAGTTATAGCTAAAAAGGCTGTAACTCATTGCAAGCTAAAATATTATCTAAATGCCAAATGAGACTAAAAATACGGGTAAAAAGTCTAATTCAGCCATAAAAGCTATCATAGTTGAAATATTAGCAAAAATCAAAATTAGCCTAAAAAAATGACAAAATTTGCCAAAACAGCTAGCATGTAGCTGAAATATGAGCCAAACTTCAAATAAACTAAAAACCTTGGAAAATACCAAAATAGCTCAAAAACCCCAGCAGGTTTAAAATAACCTTATATTTACAGAACGTACTGAGTAAAAAAAAACCATTCAGACTTAAAACGTGGACCGCTTTTGGAGAACTGGAGATGTGTGTCTGAGATGGAGTGTTTTAAGGTCGTCATGGCAACGAGCACCCAAAGGGAGGCGCACGACTGCGTGTCTCTTTGTCATTGAAAATGATTTCCTGCACTTGTCTTGAAAAAATGCTTATACCTTTTAAACCATTATCCTCTGAATAAAACAAAAAAGTAGTCAGAATCCAGAGATTGTAAACAACAGCTTGTGCAATTTGACTAGTGAAAATATGTTGCTCGGTACTTGCCCTCACCATTTTTTGGAACCAAACCATTCCTGTTTTTACAGTTCATCACCTAAAATATCCCATTAAAAAAAATAAAAGTATCCTGGGAAGTGATCAAAATGCGTAAGGGCAATGCAGACGTTAGTCTTTGCCAAAGGTATCAAATGTGACCAACATGAATTTGTATCACCTTTAGTGCTTGAATACTCTAAAAATATGTTTAAATAACATCAGCCAAAATAAAAACCAGTTAGAAGAATATCTGCTCAAATGAAAGGTCAATATTTTCAATAAAACATTCAATAATTAGGGATTATTCAAATTTGTATTTAGATTTGTGAACGATCTAAGAGAGAAAATTAAAATACAGTTCAGCAGAACATTTATAAAAATATTGTACATATTTCAGTTGAAATTGGTAAGATTACCTTTTATTATTTATTTCAAATTGTGCTAAACAGTGTTTAGCTGTCAACTTTGCCGTTTGCCAGTTTGTCTGAATTCACCGTAAAAAAGGTTTATTAATGATTATATTCCACATAAGTCTGTCCTAGTGATTTATCTGTGTGCTGTATTACATAGTGAAATTACTTTAGTCTCTGTTGTACTCCCTCGTAGAGCTGCCCTCTGTTCTTCTGGCAAAAACTGCTCTGGAACTTTGCTTCGAGAAACTTCACCTGCTGGAAAAAAAAAACACATTTTAACTCAACACAGTATTTTAAGGATTATTGTAGCTAAGCATTTTAAGTATCAGTTTTTGTATTTGCATTTTAATGACATTCAAAACACACTGATGGCTACGAAGGAAAAACAAGTCATCTTCATCTCAGTAAATAGAAGATTCTATAAAATAACTTTTTCAATGAAAACAAAATACAATTAAAAATGCCTAATTCTCCTAGTCACACATTTATCATAACACTAAATGTAAGAACGCAGTATTTATTGTAATCATCCGTTACAGATGTTATACAAATGTGTTTTCCTGCAAAACTTAAATACATTTTTCTGATAACTATTTGGTGTCTAGTTGTACAATATTCCACGACAAGTATTTCATAATTCGTGTTTCTTATCTTAATGTAGCTAAACAAAACTCATTTTTTGTGAATAGTCTTCGCCGATGCTAGCGCTAACTAACTAGCTAGCGCCAGCTAGTTAGCGCTAGCATCACATTCCAGACATTTGGGGGACGTCGCGAGCTCCGTCACTAACGTTCTGACAATATGGTTAAAAAAAAGAGGAAACACTGCTGATTAGTGCTTTTCATTAAATGTACAGCCAATAACTTTTCATATTTAATCACATAATGGGTTTAATAATCCATAACCGGACTCTGTGCAGCCCCGTAGGAGCTAGCAACAGCTAGCTTGTCAAAGTAGCAAACTCACATCGTCAGAGACATGTGACTGAAAAAAAATATAATATAACTGATTCTTACCTGGAACGGATGTATTTTCATGTCCTTGGGTCTCGAATTTTCCCTTTACAGCCACAAACAATAATAAAACAATCAATTTCCCTTAAAGAAAGACAGTTACTGCCCGAGCAGTGCAGCTCTTTTCACAATAAGAATCTACGCAAATCACTTCCGGGTGACCCCCCCGTCAGAAACGAAACTATGAAAAACCAAATCAAACGCCCGTTATCCGATTTTCGTTTTTTCGTTTTGGTGCGCAAAACGAAAAAACGAAAAACAGTTCTTTTTTTCGTTTTGGTTTTTGAATCGGAAAAAGAAAAAACGGCTCGTTTTTCGTTTTTTTCATATCCGATTTTAAATTGAAAAACGAATGAACGAATGATACACGGATTAAGCATAGTTTAGACCAGTGTTTTTCAACCAGTGTGCCGCGGCACACTAGTGTGCCGTGGGAGATGGTCAGGTGTACCGTGGCAAATAACCAATTTTCACATACGTAAAACATTTATCATCACTAGGAATCCACTCTGCGTTCATCCAAACGGGCCCTGATTTAACTCTGGTAGATAGTTTTAAGAATATGCAAGATTGTAAATATTTTTTTCAATGTTTCTATAAATGACTTTTAATCAAATAATGTTACCGCAATCTGGCCGCAAAACCAGCTGCAAGGTCGGCTTTCAGAAAAGTTCCGCCCCCTCAACTGTCTCCACCAATCATTGTTGGAGGCTTAACATGTCATCAAATCTGACCAATCAGAAGTGGTTAACGTCCTCACTTCCTTGTTCCTTTTCGGCTCATAAAATCTCTCGGTTCTACAAAAACAGCCGCATACAGCTCGTTTATTTAGCGTGCTGTAACTTCCTGCAGGATCCGTGTCAGACAGTTTAAGAAGTGAACAAAAGAATGAAGCTCAGAAACGTGAGCATATCCGGAATACGCGGGAGTTTATGCACTACATCCCCCAGGATGCATTGGGGTAAAGCAGACTTTCTCAAATGGTGGGGTGGGGTTTATTTTAGTTACTATACAGTTGATCGGAGGACAGACAGTGACCGGGATATCCACACAGAGAGAAGAAGATTGAATTAAACCTCAAGAATTGTGATGGAAAAATATTTAACGGAGATGAAAAGAAACAACGGAGAGAAATAGAGTGCGCTTGCTGGGGGGGAGGGGGGTGTACAGGAGCGCAAGAGCTGAGGAGAGAGAGAGAGAGAGAGAGAACATCAACACAAAACCTTCAAGAAACTCGAGACATTAGAAAAGAATAAAAAAACTAGAACCATTTGACTTTTTTGACAGTATGAAGGAACAGAGTTTGCAGGAAATCCTTCTGTATGTGTAGATATATTCTATATTTATTATATACATACATACATAGAGAGAGAGAGAGAGAGAGAGAGAGAGAGAGAGAGAGAGAGAGAGAAGAAACCAGATTTCAATCTCAAAGCTGAGACTCTTTTGTCTTTCTTAATTGTATTGTGAATAAAAGCCCTTATTTATTAGTTTTTCATAATTTAAATTGTATTTTTGGTTGTGGTTGCAGAGTTTTGTGTTCACTTCAAATGTGTTTTAAAAGGAAAAAACTTAAAATGTATCGAGTTAAAAATTGAATAGTTAATAGTTCTTTTTTTTCATTGATTTTGTACATTCTGTCTGGAAGGGATAAATAACAACATAAACATAATAGACACTTTAAATGAATGAAAACATGTTTACATTATGGACTTTGTGCATAATCTTATATGATAGTTTATGATAAATAAAATAAAGCAAAAAAAACAACATAAAAAGTCATTTTGCAGCTGAAAAAGCCGCTGTTTTCAGAGAGCTAATGCAAAAGTACAGAATTTTTGAGAAAAGCCAGAATTCCCATCACGACTGTGGAGGGAAACAAGGAAAGATTGTTGTTTTTACTTTGAAAGTTCTGGAAGTATTCTTAAAAAAAAGAAACATTAATAAAAACGGATTATTTATAAATATTTTAAAAAAATGTAATTTAGATTGTACATCAATACCGATTAAAATTTCTTACCTTTTGGATACTAGTGTGCCGCGGGATTTTTTTCATTGAAAAAGTGTGCCTTGGCTCAAAAAAGGTTGAAAAACACTGGTTTAGACAAAAATATTACTTAAATTGTGTCATTCTTGTGAGGTGCACACACACATTTATGGCATTCAACCACCGTTTCATATGTCTAATGGACTTTTCACGTATGTACCGCCAATGTATAATTTTTAAAACGCATGTATGGCGCACATATACCCTGTCGCAGGGGATCGGGTCTTTCGCGGGGCATTGTCATGCTCCATGTAGATGGTGGGTTGCAAGAGAGGGGCTGGGCATGGCAGATGTGCACTGGGCTCCTCTCTTAGATCTCCTCAGCTGTTGCTCCTGCCAGGGGTCTCCCATCATGGAGGGGGTCCTCTCCCTTCTGAATGCTGAGTGTTCTGAATGCCAAAGTGAAGAAATTAAATGGAGCGCAGGTTTTTGTGGTCTTTGTGCGATTTATTCATACTTCTCCTGTGGTTTTGATGTGACTTATTTGTGATATTTATGAGAAAGTTTCACATAAAGAATCCCAATTATTCTCACTTTTCCCATGCAGATTCCCACATGACTAATTTTCATCTGTGCAATGTGCTTCAAATAAATGTTGCAGTGTGACATAGCCTTAAGGACAAATATTACCACTCCTATAAGATATTATTTTTAAAACAATTTTCCTGCACAACCAAACAGTAGAGCAAATTTAATAAACAAATGATTAAAATATTTATTGAGTGTATTACTCCCCCAAGGCAGTTTGTCTTGGTTGGGTTTTTTAGGAGTTAAAACTCGTATGGTTTCAGTTATTGAGCTCAAATCTGACATGGGTGACAATGGGTGCAACATTTGTGGACCCAAAATGTTACCATCTACCCATATCTGGAATCAATCATTTACTTTTTCTGTTGCAAACTCTGTTTTATAAATATCTATAAATTTGTTTTAAAAGAGACCTATGACACTCCAAATAATTGTTATTTTGAGAAACAATTGTGCAAATTTCTGAAACACGTTCAAATTTCAAGTAGCAAACAAGTGATGTTTTCGTAGGAAATGGAAAAAATCAACAACCCCTGAAAAAAGTATTTTGGAAACCTACATGATTACTATTTCTTGCCTGAAGTCACATCCCCGGTCTGAACACTGGGCAGTTAGTAGTGAGAAAATATTAATAAAATCACACTCCAATGTCAGTTCTGTAACATTCTTGATATTTAATTTAGGCTGAAAGGAAAAACATCTATCTTAAAGCATGTCCTTGGCTTCTAAACTCCTCTTGGATAGAATCTTTTTGGTTACTGAGAGTGGAGATGGAGCAGACAGAAGCTAAAATATCTGATTTGCTTTCATATATTTTCCAAACCCTCTTTTTTTCTAAACCAGGTTTGACACAAACAGGAACAGAGAGCCTAACTACTGGCGAACATTCCAAATTCTGACTGATTCAAAAATGAGTTCACTGCACAGTGTTGCGTCCGCGTGGAGACAAGGATCACACCGTGTAGCTCTTCAACACACCTGTTTATTCTCACCCCACCCCCCGCATCCTATCATCACACTTGCCACACCCTGTGGTGCAGCTCCTAAAAGCACAGTAACTCAGTACTTAACAAACTATGTTAACGGCAACTAACTTAAACATAACTCTACACTTTCAGACATAACATTTCTCCCCCCCCCTCACAGAAACAAGAACCTTCAGCTCTCCCACCCCCAATAGCGACATCACCCAGTCACATAGTCTCTGTGCCAGATAGGTGGGCCTCTGATCCTTGGTGGTCGTGCTGGCAGAACCTCAGCTTCCGGTCTGGGTGGTACACCTCCCTGCGCCCAGCTGGTTCCTGGCCTGGGCTGCCAACCCAACGTCGCTGCTGGTGACATGGATGTCATAGACGTTTCTGGGGCCGGGACTCTGTGCAGACGGTTTGAGTGCCACCGTGTCCCGTTCTCTAGTCTGTAGGTGTACGACCCCAGTTGCTGAGTGACTCGAAGAGGAGCTGACCAGTATGACTGCAACTTATGCCGGCGGTGGGCCTGTTTGATTCTGACCCAGTCTCCAACAGTTAGTGATGGGGTCTGCACTCGGTGTGTGGCGTCAAAGTGTCCCTTCATCCGAGCCTGGGAACTTAGAACCCGGGCTCTGACTTTCTGCAAACCTTGAGTTTTGCGTGGGGAAGCCGGCTGTGCCCTCAAACAATCCAGGGGCTGCTTCAGTTCACGTCCGATCATGAGCAGGGCCGGAGATACCCCCGTGGTGGAGTGCTTTGATGTCCGAATGCTTAAGAGAGTTTGGTTGAGGGCCTCACTGAAGATTTTCCCTTCCAAGGGCAGGCACGAATCCCATTTTTAAGGGTTTTATTAAGACGTTCCACCCCTCCGTTACCCTCCGGATGGTACACTGCTGTCCTGATGTGTTTGATGGAACGCAGTGTCAGAAACTCTGTGAACTCAGCTGAGATGAATTGGGGGCCATTATCTGTTGTAACAACACTGGGAAGCCCCCACCGTCCAAACAGTTCCTCCAGTCGGCCTATGATGGTATGTGTGGTGACAGAGCTCAGCTGAAAAACCTCTGGCCATTTGGAATGCAAGTCATGCACGACCAGGAGGTAACGTGCGTGAGCAGGTGCCCCATGAAGTTCTCCACAAAGATCAATCTGGATGTGCTCCCAAGGCGATGATGGCCATGGGGCCGGGTTGAGTGGTGCTGTAGCTGGCTGGCCAGTCTTCCCACTCAGAAGGCAGCAGGCACAGTTACGTACCAGCTCTTCGACATCAGAATCTATGCGAGGCCACCACACTGTATCACGGCACCGTTGCTTCACTTTGACCACCCCCAAGTGCCCTTCATGTGCCATGTGAAGTACTCTGGATCTAAGGGTTTCAGGAACAACTGCTCGGTGTCCCCGAGCCAGACACACCGTTCCCCAGCAGGAGAGCTCATTACGGAATCGGTAGTAAGGAAGCAGGCGGTCATCCACCTTAGCTGGCCAGCCATCCTGGATGTAAGTGCGAAGGCTCCTAAGAGTCTCATCATCAGCAGAGGCCTGCTGCAGCTCAGCCAAGGTGACTACTGAGCTGAGAGGCCCATGCAGGATTTGAACCAGGTCATCGTCATTTTCTGTGCTACGAGCGCCCTCGCCTATTTCCGTAGTCGCTGAGACAGCTCTTGACAGAAGATCTGCCACTGTGTTAGCACGCCCTGGCATAAACTCCAGACTGAAATTGTACTGATTCAGCCGGTCAGCCCACCTCAGCAATCTCATCGGTTTGTGTCCTGACCCCTGTGTCGCCAACAATGCTGTCAGAGCCTGATGGTCTGTGCGTATGGTGAAAGCCCGCCCATAGAGATAGACATGCCAGCGTTCACATGCCCACAGGCAAGCCAGTGCTTCCCTCTCCCCTACTGAATACTTCTGCTCAGCGGGGGTGAGAGCCCTGGAAGCAAAAGCCACCGGTCGTTCCACCCCGTCATGGATCTGGGAGAGCACTGCACCAAGTGCCACCCCCGAGGCATCGCAGGTGACCAACGTAGGTGCAGTCAGGCTGAAATGGGTCAAAATGGGGGGAGAGGTGAGCTGTTGTTTGATGACACGCACAGCCTCATGACAGGCTGGGGTCCAGTGCCAGTGTGCATCCTTCCGAAGCAAGCTACGTAAGGGAGCTGTCGAGTCTGAGAAATGTGGCATGAATCTAAGGTAGTAGGCAGCCATCCCCAAGAAGGAGGACAGCTGGGCTGGTGACTGAGGGTCTGGCAAAGACAGAATGGCCTCAGTGTGGGACATAATGGGGGCTATCCCTGCCTCTGAGAGCCTAAAACCTAAAAACTCAACCTCTTTAACGCCGAACACGCATTTCTCAGCATTTAGCTTCACGCCATGCTGTTCGAACCGTTGGAAGACTTGCTCCAGACGAGCTTCATGTAGCTCCATGGTCGATGCATGCACGACCACATCATCCAGATAGATGGAGACACCAGGGATCCCTGCTAGGATGAGTGACATAATCTTCTGGAAGCAACTCGGGGCCGAGGAAAGGCCAAAAGCCATGCGTTTAAACCTGAACACCCCCACATGTGTAACAAAAGCAGTGAGGTTCATGCTGGCAGGTGCAAGGGGAACCTGCAAGTAGCCATTTCGCAAATCCATCTTACTGAAGACCGTGGAGCCATGAAAATGACTAGTGAGCTCCTCAGCTGTAGGCAATGGGTACTTATCCGGAATTATAGCTTTGTTCACATCAGACAGGTCAACACAAAGACGCAGACCTCCCCCTTTTCTCCTCGCTACCACCAGGTTAGACACCCATGGTGATGCGTCGACTGGTTCGATAACGCCCTCTTCCACCAGGCGACGCAGCTCAGCCTCCACTTCGTCACGCAGAGCCAGAGGAATGCGCCGCAGTGGTTGAATAACTGGGCGTACTGACAAGTCAATAGAGGGCTGGTGCACAAAGGCGGACATGCGACCAAGCCCGGTGAAAAGGTGGGGGTAGCGGTCTGGCCATGACCCGGTGACCTGCAGGACACACGTGCCATCGGAGTCAGTCACCGTAAACCCGAGGGCAAGAAACAGGTCAAGGCCCATGATATTAGCCCCTTTCTGAGTGATACAGAACTCGGCATGAGGAACACCGTGGTGATTGTAACTGACGGGAGATGAGCAACACCTAAAGTGGAGATGGGAAACTGACCATATCCAGACAGGTTCCTAGCTGTAGGTTCCAGAGGCACATCACTGAAAAAGCGGTCATATGTGGATTTATTCAAGATGGACACCTTAGCTCCTGTATCTACAAGAAGTGGAATTTGGGCCGTACCCACATGGCAGGTGCAAAGCTTGAAAGAGGGAAGTGAGCTCTGCACTGAATTAACAGGAATGGTGGCACTACCAGAACGGGCAGGAGGAGAACGACAACAGCGTGCAAAATGATGCAACTTGTTGCAGTTGCGGCAGCGTTTTCCGTTTGCGGGACATGACTGGTCTCTGGCAGCGTGTGTATTGGAGCCACAGTTATTACAGCGCTGAGACCCACTCGTTCTGGGCCCCCTGTCCACTCTCTGTACAGGTAAATCATCAGAAACCTCTGCAGACGGTGTTACGGTTTGTGCCGGTGGTGATGACGTCACGGGCGGGTCCGCAGCGCGCGCGAATCTGCGCGCCTCCGACAGGGCAGATTCCAGCTGTTTCCCGATCACTAAAGCGTCTGCCAACGTCATGGAGTCCGATTCCAGCAACAGCCGCTCCCTCAGCTGATTTGAAGACGTTTTTTCTATCAGCTGATCAACTATGAGTCCATCCTCTAATGTCCCAAAATCACAGCGCTTGGCCAGCTCACGTAACGCTGATACAAAATGTGCGACAGTCTCCCCGGCTGCTGAAAGCGCTGGCGAAACTCAAAACGGCACATCCGACGGCTTCTTCCGGAACAAAAATGGGACTTTAGAGCGGCCGTGGCCGTAGCATACTTATCATCCGATAAGGTGAGCGTTGCGAAGATTCGTTGGCCCTCCTGTCCGAGGCAATGGCGGAGGAGCGCACACTTCCGCGCGTCGGCCAGGTCCGTGTGCCCCAAAGCAAGTAAATAATCCTCAAAGGACGCCAGCCATCGTTCCCACGGAACCACGGGACCCCCTGGCACCGGTAAGAAAGGCGGCGGCGGGGGCAAGGTGAATTCAGCCATCCTCGTTCGCCAAAATGTTGCGTCCGCGTGGAGACAAGGATCACACCGTGCAGCTCTTCAACACACCTGTTTATTCTCACCCCACCCCCCGCATCCTATCATCACACTTGCCACACCCTGTGGTGCAGCTCCTAAAAGCACAGTAACTCAGTACTTAACAAACTATGTTAACGGCAACTAACTTAACATAACTCTGAACACTTTCAGACATAACACACAGCATGGTACTTTTAAGTGTCAGTATACGAGGAGTTTCCATGCAAACGTGTGATGCAGCAGAGAATAATGCAGCCCAGCTGACTGAAGGTTTCACTGGATCACATGGCACACGCTTGTTGGGGGCTAAATGGGTTTAATAGCATTGCCTCATTTTTGCATAAGTTTTACACATCATGCATTTTCTTTGATCATTATGCACCACGTTCACGGTGCTTTGCATCAGTTGTGATCACCGCCAAGTTTTGTGGAGAGTGGAAACTGAGTGAAGTGTACACATTTTATATGTAATTATTATGACTTTAGTGTATTTTAAATATTTGTTTTAAAAACTCTTCAACAAATTTTTTAAGAAACAATAAAAATCTTAAAAACTTAATATATATATATAATCTCTTAAAGCTTCAAGCATTAAATCTAAACAATAAAGAGTTAATGGAATTTATTCCCCCTTTGAAATCTGAATTATTTCCAGCTATGAATATTTTTTTTTGCAAATGCAAAATTAAGCTCGGTTTTTTGGAGCCGAAGGGATTTAATGCATATTTGTAATAGACCCTTTTCACGAGACGTCACACATCGCCGGTCTAGTGCAGAGTCGCTTCCGGTTGACATGGTTTAGAACAGCAAAGATGACAGCTGAACGCTGTTTAAGCAATTTTACGTAATAATAAAAGTAACTTAACCAATTATAGCCAAAATTTTTGTTTAATTTTAGAAATGTCCTAGCTGGTTCTATTTGTTTTCCCTTCTTAGATCCTTGACAATCAAAGTACAAATGTCAGTAGTTGACAAAGGTTACAAGTACTTTCTGAATGCTGTTTGTTTGATTATGAAGGAAATTATGATTTCATTCTTTTAATCTGTGCTAATGCTAGCACTAGCAATAGCTTTGAGACGTGGAGCTGCACATTTTCTTTGCTCACCACTTAAAAGTTGCCTAAATTTCCATGTTCACATAATCATTGTTATGAGCAAAAGTCAGACAATTCCATCGTTTATGTTGTTAAAGTAAAACTTCTTACTGTTGCAATGTTTTCTACTGCGGTCAGTGAGCTGCTGTTAGCTTGGCTCTAACATCACTCCTCTTTGTTTTTGTTCAAAACTGTGTCTCATCTCTGGAAAATAAAGGTAAAAAAGGATCAAATCAATTGAAAACTGTTGCCAAAAATATAAGTGACTCTTTCCAAGTAATGTTGTAAAAAACGTTGCCCAGAGATGATTTTTTTTTTTTTACTTGACCGCTCTTATTTTGAAAACTGACCCTGCCCTGTCACCATTTTGTCTGACATCATCATGAAAAGGATCTATAACAGGTGTCAAAAGGGTTAAAAGTGACTCATTGAAAGACTGACTTTACTATCTAATATTGTTGCCTCAACCCATAAGAACCCATGGGTGCATCAGTGTAACAGAAAAATATCAGAAATGGGTTCTGTGATCCACTGTGGTGAATTCCACATCATTTTATTTATAAGGAAAATGGGTCTGGGTTTTCATGGGTTACATTTAAAAAAGAATATTTAAAAGGCTATATTTATTTAAATCTGCAATTGTAGTTTTACTTACTGCAGAAGAAAAATATGGAATTTAAATTATGTTTGAGGTGTTTTTTTCCTTGGAGATGGTTTTTCTATTGAAAAAAAACCTACATTCACGCTAGAGAACATTCCAAAAAGCAACTTCCAATGAAGTCTATATAACGCATGTTTTGGACTTCTGTGTCCAAAACTTTTGTGTTCATGCGCCGTTACTTAAGTTTTTAAGTCAGTTTTCAGGCTCTGGATACAAAACTTGTGTCCAATGTACATGTTCTGAAAGTTAAACCAGTTAGACTTCAGCCAATCAGGGACTCAGATTTGATTGTGATGCATGGATGGGGTCCTTGTTAATTCAAATGAGTGCCAATTGGTTAACAATCGACAGATAATGATTGCAGTTTGTGTCCAGCTGGAATCATAAGACATCAAGCCCGATTTGAACTCTTCCCCTATCCCTCCAATTGTAGGGGTAATTGAGGCTGTAGTGGTGCAATGGTGTCTTAACTTGATTTTTTAGAGGAAAGGGGTAAGGACTGAGGGCTGGCTGTCCCTCTGCTGGTTGGGTGATCCGTGTGACACAGAAGATCTCACACTTTCAATCCATGAAAAAAAAAAGTTTTATTTAAAAAAAAAAACTCACTTAAGAAACATCTTTAGGAACATATTAAAAAAAAAAAAGTCAAGTGTCAGAACATGCATTTGTTTTTTTTTTTCTAAAAGAATGATAGATATTTTGGCCTGTTTTGCTAGATTTTGGTTTAAACTTTGACTTCTTAGTTAAATTTTCTTAGAGTAGCATTTATTTTACTATATGATCTATATGCGTGCTAGCTCACCTCAGAATCATGGATTTGTGCATGCTGTGAGGTGACATTCAGAAATGCTTTAATCCAAACAAAAACTGAACTTCTTTTTTCATTTGGTGGCAGCACAGAAAATCCCAGCTGTTTACCTGCTATCTGCCATTTACAGAGAATGTATGTAAATCTGACTGCATGTGAGACTTCACACTGTTGGGGAAGCATGCTAGTCATTTTGTTAAACAAACAATGTAAAATGCCTCATTTTATCTGTCAACACTCTGCAGTCATGCCCTGAATTCTTACTTTTCCTGTGAGTGAAATAAAAATCCAAAAAATTACCAGAGCTTTTCTGTTTTAGCCAACAATTATAATATTTGCAGAATTTAATTATCTCTATTAGAATCTACCACAAACAATTGTGTCACTTTAAAGTTGATTTAACTGGTAAATACACTGCTCACAAAAATTAAAAGAGCACTTTAAAGAAACACATTAGATCCATCAGATCTCATTATGAAGTTGGATATCTATATAAATAATGACGGGGCAGTGTCTTAGGAACAAAAGGATGCCAAGTCTTTTAATGGAAATAAAAGTTTTCAGCCTACAGAGGGTTCAATTGTGTAGACACCACAAAATCAGAGTGAAATGAAGATGTGGCAGGCTGGTCCATTTAATTTCTGCAACTCTAAATGCTTTTCAGTATCTTGTGTGGCCCCAGTGAGCTTGTATGCAATCTTGACAACGTTGCGGCATGCTCCTAATGAGACGACGAATGGTGTCTTATTGCATTTCCTCCCAGATCTGTGTGAGGGCATCCCTGAGCTGTTGCACAGTCTGAGGAGCAACCTGGCGGATCCTAATGGACCCAAACATAATGTCCCAGAGATGTTCTATTGGGTTTAAGTCAGGGGATCATGAAGGCCATTCAATGGTTTCAATTCCTTCATCCTCCAGGTACTGCCTGCATATTCTTGCCACGTGAGGCTGGGCATTGTCGTGCATTAGGAGGAAACCAGGACCTCCTGCACCAGCGTAGGGTCTGACAATGAGTTCAAGGATTTCATCTGGATACCTTATGGCAGTCAGAGCACCATTTCCTAGGCAGTAGAGGTCTGTGCATCCCTCCATGGATATGCCTCCCCAGACCATCACTGACCCACCACCAAACCTGTCATATCGAAGGATGTTGCAGGCAGCATAACGTTCTCCTTGTCTTCTCCCGACTCTTTCAAGTGTATCACAGGTGCTCAGGGTGAACCTGCTCTCATCTGTGAAAAGTACAGGGCGCCAGTGTCAATTCTGGTGTTCTTGATCAAATGCCAGTGGAGCTCCACGGTGCTGGACAGTGAGAACATGGCCCACTACAGGACGCGGGGCCCTCAGGCCACCTTCATGAAGTCTGTTCCTGATTGTTTGGGTAGAGACATTCACACCAGTGGCCCTCTGGAGGTCATTCTGTAGGGCACGAGCAGTGCTCAGCCTGTTCCTCCTTGCACAAAGGAGCAGGTATGGGTCCTGCTGAGGGGTTGAGGACCTTCTACGACTCTGTCCAGCTCTCCCAGAATAACCACCAGTCTCCTGAAATCTTCTCCATGTTCTGGAGATTGTGCTGGGAGACACATTAAATCTTCTTGCTGCAGCACGTGTGGATGTGCCATCCTGGAGAAGTTGGACAACCTGTGCAACTTCTGTAAGGTTAAGGAATCTCCTCATACTGCCAGTAGAGATAATTACACAAGACAAAATCAGCACGAGTGGAAAACCAGCCAAAAAAGATCAAGAGGGAGAAACTTGAAATGACCTCCACATGTAACAGCAGTCCTGTTTGGAGGGTTTTCTAATTGTTGCCACTGAAGTGCACCTGTTGTTAATTCCATCAACACCAATACAGCTGAAATTGATTAATGAGGCCCTCAGCTGATTAATCAACAAGAAAAAGATCAGACAGGTTTAATTCTATTCATGCCAGGTCCAATTATAAAAAGTGTTCCTTTAATTTTTGTGAGCAGTATATAAAACTGAAAATGTATGTTAAATATGGGGCTGGGTGGATATAATCGAGTAATTGATTTGGATTGATCTAAGCTTGATCGATCAATAATTGATCCATAAAAATGTAGATTGATCAAGCACATAAATCTAAAGTCTGCCAGCTTTATGCTAACATATAGTGGAATTTCCTATCTTCTTTTATTATATTTTTACTCTTCACTAGTGCTCCTCTGCCATCTACAATAGGGAAAACGTTGGAGTAAAAAGTCAAAGCGGAGCGAATCCCCCAAATCTTGCTCAGGCTTTTTTGTCATATTATTTATGATATTTTTATATCATATTTGGCACTTCTGCGGACGCCACATTTTAGCCCTAAATTGAAAATATGCTAGTCTGGCAACTCCTATTAAAATTAACCACACCCACATCACAGCATCTTGAGTACGAGTACTTGGTCAGCTCTCTTCAAGCAAATAAAACTGAAAAGGCAGTAATAAAAAATGCAAATATGCCCAAACTTCCCTCTCCTCGACCGCTTCCTTTAGGTTCTTTGGTGAAATCCTGTGGGACAACTGAGGGACTAAGTCTCTCCAGAGGTAAGTCTTCCCCAGAGTCTCAGTCCAGTGGGACATGTGTGAACCTCGTCTCCAAGGAGGCGTCCAGAAGGAATCTACGCCAGATGTCTGAGTCACCTCAAATGGCTTCTTTCGATGGGGAGGAGTAGCCCCTCTACTTTGAACTCTCTCCTTGTCCTATCTCTAAGGAAGCCGTCCTGCAGAGGAAGCTCATTTTGGCTGCTTGGAACCAGGAGGTCGTTCTTTAGGTCACGACCCACACCTCATGACCATAGGTGAGTATTGCAACAAAGATCGACCAGTAAAGTCAATTGAATTCAATTTTAATTATATGGCCCAACATCACAACACAGAGCAGACAAGAAAAATGCTGTTAAGAAAATAGCTTACTTGTGGCTCCCAGGCTCTGGTGCAAGTGTATCAATCTTTAAGTAGCTTTAAAAAGGCGAAGGAAATCCCACTGCAGACGATCTCGTTCGACCTCTGTGGTCTTGCCTCTGCAAATCCGTTTCGCTATGTCAAAATTTTCGCCAGACGCCTGAAGTGAACTCCAGCAATTGAGTACAATACTTTCTATATAAATGGCAGGTTATTGCATGAACCTGAGTGGGTTTGGAGTTTTGCAAGGAAAAAATCATTTTAATTTTTGGAAAAAAGTTGGTTGCCTCCTCCTACATGATGTACCAACTAAATCCATCAATGTAGCCATCCACAATGGCTACGTTTATCGTAGGAATCTATGTATCATAATGCATTTGACCTCTGAAGATATACAACTGGCAACGTAAAGGGGTCGTCTGCCAGAAATCTCCAAGAAGATCAGTTTCTCGCAAATTCTTCTCAATGTTCTTACAAGTCAGTGTTGACTCGCTAGAATAGCGGTCCCAAACTACGACTTTCTTTCTAGAAAACCATAAATATTTATGTTAGGCTGTGATTGTTGCTCTTTTTTGTTAGCCTACAAACTGACTCCGCCCCCACATCAGAGAAGAAAACAGTTATGTGGCTTTCACAGGGAAAATGTTAGAGACCCCTGCACAAGAAAATCTAATATTTTCCTATTTGTGAAGCAAATGGTGAAGTCACCGCTTACAATGTATGCAAACTCGGTTCTTTTTGTTGTTGTTTTTCATAGTAAGCAGACTTTTTCCTCTTAAATTTATAACTTTAAGCTTGTAAATTCTCAACTTATAATTTATTAAATTATAACTTTATTGTTGTAAAATATTGACTTTTTACTCATAAGTCTGAGTTTATCATTTTACATTTTGATTTTATTTTTAGATCATTTTACAACTTTGATCTCCTAAACTTATATCATTAAGAGTTATTTTCTTATAATGTTACAACTTGATTTTTGTAAATGTCATATTTTATTGTTTTTTTTATTTTTATGGTGGTTCCAGTACTCCACAAAATGTAAATCAAACTCTTTTTACTTCCTGTTGTTTTAAAATAAAAACAAAAAAATTGTTTTTCAAACATAAAGACTCAATTTTTTTATTAATAAATATATATTAAGCAAATTTTATAGTACAAAGACTTTCTCTTGATGTGTTAAACGTCTTAGTTGAGGTGAAGTGTGTGGCGTTGTGTCTCATTTCAAAAGTAGATCAGTGTTTTTGAGAGAGTCTCGCTGAGGATCAGATTATCACATCCATGCCGGGATGTAAGGCTGTCACATATCAACTTGGTCCACTTGTGTTTATATCTCATGCATGAGAAAATTCATTTAAAATATAAATAAATAAATAAATAAAACATCTGCACTAATAGCGCAGTCATCAGACACCCATCTGTTACAGTGTGAAGGAGAGGCATCTGTGAGGATATTCTGAGGGTAAAAAGGCATAATATTAGTATTTTAATCAGTGCCAGAGGTTCTGTTGAAGGCTTAATGTGGTGACAGATGAGGGTTAAGGGTAAACAAGGATTTGTCTGTCCTCCATGGGAACTGAGAGGACACAGTTGGGGGATTAAAATGTGGTTTTGGCTAAAATCTACCTAGCCCGTGGCGGGGTGGATGCTGACTACTGCGAGATCAAGCCGCCTTAAATAGCAGTTTTATAACCTCATGGAGTCGCGCTTTAGCTCCACGTAGGTGCTGAAGAACCAGGATGTCTGGAAGAAAACAATACAGTTTCAATGAAGGCCTTTTTTGGTGACAGCACAGGTGTAAGTGAAGCGCAGCGCGGCACTAATTTGCACTTTTGTCTCACAGCGTGAAGATGCTGCTTTCTCACAGGTGAGAGTGAAACGGAGCTGGTGCTAACCTGCTCTGGCCTCGCAATGGACGGCCAGCCTGCCAAGTGCATGCTGGGATAATCGCCTGCTCTATGTGAGGCTAAAATACAACCCTGTTACTGTTGTGTTTTCAGTACATCATATTTAAAACTAAGAAGTGGTGACACATACCTCCTCAGACTTTAGGTTAGGGTTTATTTAGTATAAAAAAAAATGTACCCATAAAGGTTAAACAAAAGGGGGGTATTCAGACTGGAAAACTCAATTGGTCCACTTAAATTGGCCAGAATCAAGTCTGAATACATTAAAGGAGTCCAGCTTGATCCCTAAAAACTCTTTACTCTGGTGAATTTGCTTGGTTGAATTAAAAGTTTCTCAACGTGAGATAAACAACTCTTCATAGTCACTACTGGTGAAAGTGCGACACACTTCCAAACACACTTTGTGCAATGGAGCGTGCCTTTGAAAACCCTTTGCATTAAAAATATGAAAAAATGTTATTACAGATTATGTCTAATTTTAAATTCACCGCATAATGTTACAGAACTGGGAGTGCAGCTGTAAAATCAGGTTTTATGCATTGTACTTTGCCACCCCAGAGAGGTGAAGTGGTACATTAATGTCTTTATCAATTCTCCAGATTTATCAAACAGCAATTTCAATAAAGAGGAAACCTCAGGAATGCAAGTGAAGACTTATACAGAAAACATATGGTTGAAATAAATCCATAATCTCTGGCAGTGGTAGAGGGAGCTGTGGGGTAGTGGCTGACCTGAAATCGAACAGCATATTCTCTTCCTCAAGTTGTCACATATTGAACGTTTGGTTAAGGACCCCTTCACATCACTTATTGACATTTTGGGTGTCTCCAACTTGTTGTTTTTTAACAAACAGATAGAGGAAGGTTGCTCCAGTCGTTGGGAACTTTAACACAAAAAGCATTTTTCCCAGATTATTTTTTGTGTCTTGTAACAAAAAAGAATACCTGGATATTATGGCATAAATTATGTTGTGAACTAAAAGGAGCTAGGTACTGTTTCAAATAAAAATGAAGGTCAATATAAATGCATTTGAACATTAATTGAAGCCAGTGGAATTGTCTTCTAGCTCGTAATGAAAGCTAACCCAGTCATTCAAACATTGTGCAATGATGAGTACTGTAGGGACAACAAAGAACAAAGCGGCACATGGAATTGTAGATGACATTTAGGGAGTGTAAGCAGGCTGAAGAAGTAAATAATATCGGCACAGTCCAGAATAGGAAGTAACAATTGTGAAATTAGTCTTTTTCTGATATGGAAGTTAAAACAGTGAACTGACTGACAGAGTGTTTCAAGATAGTAGTTTAATTTACTGGTGATTGGTTGAATATGAGTTAGGAAAGATAAATTAGGTTCAAATCATACAATAAGATATTTAAAAGATTTTGTTTATTCAAGATGAGAAGAGTCCAAAAAATGCAGATTAAGATTTAAACCACTTGGGTTTATTGTATGATTTTGTTTTATTCAAGATGAGCTTATTTGAAATCAGCCAATGTTGAACAGAGTCAAACTCATGCTGTAAGCAATCACATCAAAGAGCATTTTGATGTTAGCTTTCATTATTTTCTGCTCTGACAAACCAATGGGTTGAATGTATTGATCACAGCAATGTCAATAAACATTGGAGAATGAACTAAAAGAGTATTTGGTAAACTGGAAAGAGAAAGAATCAGGATTTTGGAGGAAGTTCGGTCCATGAAGATCTTCACTTCCTCATCCGAGCTGACATCCGGATCAAAACGATATGCCTGGACATTATCTATATTGCTTGACATTTTTATGTAGCAGCGGTAAAGATTTATGCTAGCGAGACACAGACCAGTCATAATCAGACAGGGGGGGGGGGTCAGGGGCGAGGCCACTCAGCTCTAAAAGCCACGCCCCCTCTGTGGAGGAATTGGAAATAGAGGCTTCAGATCAACATAGCAAATGGCTTTTCAAGACATTCAGATTGAGGGATTTTGGTTTAAAACTTCACAATTATAATTAAAACACTATTAAGAACGCTTTTTTTAATTTAAAAAAATGTAATTGGGTGACTTTAACAGGCAGCATGTGACCCCAGGCTTTAGTTTGCCTATTTCTGTCCCAGACTATCCAGTGTCCTGGATTTAATGATAGTCAGGCACATGCTAATAAAGTTTTTTTCTTTTAAACATCAAATATTATCAATTGGAGACCATCTCAAAATATTAGTTCAAGAGCCGATCCTGCTTAGGATCCGACTGAAAATTTGTTTGCAATATTGCCATGTAAAAACCTAAAATATACAAGTGTTTTATGAAGACTATTTATGAATCCACTGAATTCTGTTGTTGAAAACTTGATTATTTATTTTTTTGAAAAGATTCTAATGACAAACTGTTCAAACGCAATGCATTGTGGTCTACATTTGCAAATCTGGTGAGCATTGATGCACTCTAGTGTTTTGCAGAGACCTCTGGGAAATTTCCCGGTCATTTCCAGGTCCATTTGAATGCCTCGATAACATGGCAAATACTCCTAATTAGTGAGTGGTGAAGGAATTCAGAGACGTTATTATTATTTCAAAAGCTTTTCAACCTCAATTTTTTTAATGCCAAAATTGTGCACAAATCAGGGTGTATTCTTTTAATTGATGGGGTCAACTTCAAATTCTAAGTCAAACAACAACTCTACTGTGTGTTCAACAACTTGTTTCTCCTGCCTGTTTGCCTGTTTTTATAAAAAAAAAAAAAAACTGGTTAACGTAAGTACTAAGCAGTCATTTATAGTCACCGGCTTTGTCAGAAATCCTAAACTGCACACTGCAACATGGCGAATGGAAATAATTAGCTTCACCACAAAAATAGCCTGTGTGCCAGAAGCTTACTTTTCTGATGTAAATTCTAATTGACACTTGACCTGGCAGCTCCTGGATTAAGGCAGCAAGGTGTTCAAACTCTCATAGAGGAAGTTGCCCTCAGATGCCTGTCATGCCCAGAACACCGCCCCGCTTTAATGGATTGCCACTCAGACCCCCGAGAGACAGAATCAGCGCCGATATGTTGCACCACATTTAAAAGCCATCTGCGGTATCATAAAAACAAATAGTTCCATCGCGTGGCTTTTCCTGTGGCTGGGCCAAATGCAGGGCACGACTTAACGGTAAGTTGATACTAACAAAGATCAGCGCGGTCGGCTCACGAAACACAAGCGAGCCCCCAGCAAGAGACTCGACTGCAATATCCATTAATCCACTGCAGTTTCCCACTGATTCAGAGGCTGTCTCGCAGCAGAGCTCTGCAACATCAAAGAGGACTCTCTCATGAAGGGTAGCAGGAAAATGTGGAATTCTAAGCTCAGCTATCTACCAAGCTGCAGAGGAGTCTTCAGAATTCACCAAGAGACACAATTACGTCTGGTTTAACTGAAATGACCTGGAGCGGGGACGGCGTGGTGGAGCAGCAGATTTCGTCTGAGTCAAATCAAAAGTTAATGATTGGTCGAATTTGGTGGAGGCTTTTTTTGAGGGGGTGTTTTCAGCTGCATCATTTAAATAAAGTCATGGGAAACATTGGCTGACAAAACGTCATATTGCAGGCTGGCAGTCGCTTTCTACACCAGAGAACAGTTCATAAATTGTTCGAGTATCTCAGCAGGATGCCTTTGATGAAGCCTTGGGAGTGTCTTTTTTGCCAGCGGAAATGCAGAATCTCAGACCTCAAAAGAGATTCATGTGCTCCAGTGTTGAAATGTAGATATTTTTGCTATTTTTAGTATTTAGCCTTAGTCTGACTTGGTCTTTATCTTCCTTCTTTATTTCTGAATATTTAATGAATGATGTCTTGTCAATTGGAAACCTAGAGAGAATCTAGTTTTCATTTTTTTGAATTCTTGTCTCTCATTTTGTCTTCTGCCATCTGAAATTTTTCATATATTTTTTCAAATGTTTAACTCTGTAATGAGGAAAAAGCTGAATAAAAACTCATGCAGATGATTTGTACTAATCTCACTAACGTTTATAAGACAAATGTTCTACAGAGCAGCAAGAGCCTGTTAGGAATTTGCCTGTAGATTATGAGGTGGACCAAGTTAGCCTCCGCTAATTTCCCATCAGCTTTACACTCACTCCCACTAGCTTATAGCACCTCACAACCCCATGCTAACATTAGCGTAAAACGGCGAACAATAATGGAGCTACACAGCCATACAGTTTTAAAGCCAGATATCAGCACAAAGGAGGAAAATAAAGATGCTATTAACTGTTTGTCTGCAAGTGGGGGCATCCAAATAGAGCGGAGCAGAGAGACTTGGCTGCCCATTGTCCTCTGTTCCTGATCCAACATGATTTGAACAAAGAAATACTTAAATTAATCCTAAATTATGTCATGCATGTCCTTCATTAAGAGAAAAAGGCTAAAAGAACATGTGAAAAACACAATTTTCATTGGAGTGGGTCTTTCAGCAGGTTCAACGGATGGGTGCATGGATGGATGGATGGATGGATGGATGGATGGATGGACAGATGACATGCTTCCTTTTGCATACTTTTACCTCCTTTTTATGTACCAATTTATCACTTTTAACTGAGTAGAAAACTCAGCAAATACATTTTAACTCAAAGATTCTGTAACTTTACAGATTGTTTCCATTCATTCATGCATTTTCTTAATCCGCCATGTCCCTCTCCAGGTCACTTGCAATCCAATCATCACTAAACTCTTGTTTACATTTCTAAATATTTTATTTATTTGGGAGATGTACACATGCATCAGGGTTTCAAACTTCTTGTTACTTGTAAAACCTTTTTTCTGATCTTTTTATGGTAGATGTCACAGTACTGAGGGTTGCGGTGTTTACCGCCTTTGCAAAGAAAAAATAAATAAATAAATTTTATGCTCCTCAAAGAAGAAACAGCAGTTGATCAGCAACGCTACCTTTGGTTTCACATCTTAATTATGTGACCTACTTGTTTAATATTTCATTTGCTCTTGCATAGCTGAAATAATAGACAGTAAATTGGACGAGTGTAGTTACAAACCAGCAAATATCAACTTTTCTGAGAGAAATTGTATTTATTCATACAATTTTTCAGTGAATCTCAGACAAATCTGTTTACAAGGTCACATGAAAAAATCGGATATTTAGCATGCATGTAAATGACCACTGATAGAAGACCAGTCCATCATTTCTTAATAAATAATCTTGTTTTTTTTCTTTTTTTCATTAATGTTTTTTTTTACAACTAATCTGTTCTGCTCAGAGTGACGACAAAAGTGTCTCTTGGCCTTCATAAAACGTGTTAACGTTGAGTCTATTCCAGTTCATTGCAGATAAAAGGGACATTTACAGCAAAAGTCTGGACTGGAGCTTTATTACCAAGAGTGCTACTGAGGGATCATTGGTCTGGCCAGCACTTATCTCCCTCATCACCATTGATTTGGTTTGAGGGTTTCTTTAAACTTGATGTACTGAAGAATCTGCTGTATTTTGGGATGGTTGTTGTGGAAATTCTGATTGTGTGTGATGTAGTATATAAACTTTAAATAAACAAATAAAAAGATAAAATAATTATGCAAAGACCATGAAGAAAAAGTAGAGTTTCTTGACAAATATTATGTAAAAATCAAATGCGGAAGACACAACTGTTGTTCTACATTTAACTTGCAACACGTAAATGACAAGGACTTGTTCAGTGATTTTTTAGCCTTTATTAAGGGCTTTAAAAATCACACCTCCATTCACCTGTTCCTATTCCACTACACAGTTTGCTTTTTCTGTTTACATGACACAGGCCTTAGTGTTAAACGGGTATCCTAGTTTTTGCTTACCAACCAGGTAAGTGGTGAAATTACATCTTTTGATGTGTGAAATAACTCGAAGATTGTAGATCTTGATTTGTTTCCTTTCAGAGCAAAAATACATCATCCCCAGATAATATTTTGATAATATTTTACGACATTGTACTATATTTATAAAGATCGCGAATCAGGCGATCTTGGACGGTGTGAATATTTGTACTCAAATTTTCGGGAGCAGATCGTGAGTATTCGAGCACCCGGATACTCCATACAGCCCTACTGAGAGCTCTCTGTTCACAGGGTCTCCCATTAACTTACCGTCCTTTAAAACTTCCATCAAACATTAGCTGCGCAACCAAAATG
Organism: Oryzias javanicus; assembly: GCA_003999625.1. NCBI lineage: Eukaryota > Metazoa > Chordata > Actinopteri > Beloniformes > Adrianichthyidae > Oryzias > Oryzias javanicus. The sequence continues at coordinate 11,595,389 of CM012450.1, forward strand.
GAGGGCAAGATTGGAGTTATTCATACATTTTGGAGCCAGATGCCAGCTCAGATGAGGAAAATGAAGACGTGCATGTGGATGCATCAGAATGGAGCGTAGCAGGAAGCTCATGGCCTAGCATATTTTCTACAACACAAATACAATCTTTTTCAAACTTCCTTTTTTGTCTGCTACTTTTCACAATTATTAGATGAATACTCAGAAATTGAACTTTGAGGATCACTTTCTTTATATGTATATGTCCTTGGTCATCAGAAAATGCCACAAGGACATATGTGTACAAAAGGACAAATGTGGCAAACCTGATAAACATTTACTAACTTTAAAGTAAAAATTTTTCTCTATTTTGTACCTAAAATAGAAAGAGGCAGTGATTTGAATATTCAAACAAAACTTAAAAGATACATACCTTAAATTTAAAAAGGTCATTCACATTTGCTGTGTCATGATTCAGTGCTTAGGTTTGGTCATGTTCTGTTTTCTCTGTCAGTCTCACCACGTTCAGGTTAATCATCCACAGCTGTCTTCATTTAGTTAATCATCCTTCCTGTGTATTTAAGTGTCTGGTTTTCAGTTTCTCATTGTCAGGTCATCTGCTCTTTTGCGTTTTGTCACCACTGGTTTGTGTGCCTGTTTTTGTCATGTTTAAGTTATTTTAGTAAGTGTTTGTTTCTGCCACCAAGTCTGGTCTCCTGCATTTGGGTCCTCCACCACCATCCCTGACATGCTGAAAATGTAATTAAATGTAAAAATATTCATTTTTAGACAACGAATGAATCTGTTTGGTAAAAATGCAATAATTTATCACTATACTGTATTGTGTGATAACTGCTGGATCATTTATTGGTGGCACAAAGCAGTATTTCCTGCCCGGAGACAGTATTCAGGAGTTCACGTTAGAAGGCAGTATCTACTGTAAGCAAACTGACCCCTTTATTTTTCATGATTTCTCTACTTACAGCAGAACTGCTGCTTTCAAACCACACACATGTCATCAATTTATTTTCACAAGAGCTGATTTCAGCTTGTAGAAAACTGGGTCTGGCTAAACTTCCTAAAAACACTTTAGCGCTTACGACTAAACATCATCCGACTTTTTTGGAACCAACGAGCCGCTGTAGTCAGGGATTGAGGGAATAAACAGCTGTGACAGTTACACAGTGAGCTGTGGACAAACCTGGAGGAACGAGGAGAAACAGGGCGTCCTTGATATTTAGGCAGACGCACACATTTTGTAGCTGCAAGGAAAGACACAAAAATGTGGTGGAGTTTTGGATTTTTATAGGAAAAAGTAAAGGAGCTGGGTTTTGAGAACTGCGCAGTATACAGCTAAAAATGATGGACAAAAAGCATCGAGGAAAAAAGGAAAGTTCTGCTGATGAACAAGAGAAATGTCCATGGATTGACGAGCAGGAAGACATACTTGGAATGAGACCAGCTGTTTGTTCTGTGGACGAACCAGCAGTCCTACAGATAAAGCTTCATGTCGAGTTAATTTGTTCCAAAACGGCAAGCAGAGCGATTAGCTTTGAAACAGCTGCTTCTGAAATTCAAAAGGATTTGCAGAAATTAGTCACTGTAACGAGAGAGCACTTGTCCAGACGACACAGCACACCAGACCTCTATGATTGTCTTTCTCAAGTTACACTGCCTTGTCCTCGTGATTTATGGCAATCGGTTGCATCCATCCATCTTCAGAACCTCCTTAGTCCTTTTTGGGGTCACAGGGTTGCTGGAGCCAATCCAGCTACTGCTGGACGAGGGCGGGGTACACCCTGGACAGGTCACCAGTTGGTTGCAGGGACACACGATCGCACAATTTAGAGCGACCAATTAAGGTATGTAGAATGATTTGTACTGTTGAAAGAAATTGGAGAAAAACCCATATATGCATGGGAGCATGAGACCTCCACACAGATACCCAGCTGGGATTTGAGACCCCAATGGGTGCAGCAGTTATCAATTAGCTAATTTTAGTCCACTAACAAAAGTACAGGAAGTAGACTTCTCTGGTGTGAATACTTTAGTCTTAAAATACTATTGATTTGTTATTGTCCTCAGACTTTATGGCTCTTTTTTACTTACAGCTTCAATAGGTGGGGAAACAACATTTTTGTGCAGATCTTAACACAAACTGGGCTACTGCTGGATTTTCTCTTGTGCAACCGCTCTTGGCAACAAACGTTCTAGCAACTATTTTCATTGCAAAGTCTATATAAATGCACATACACCCACATTCACGGGTTGCCACTCGAGTTATTAAGTTCGTTTTTAGGATCCACAAAATGCATTGAAGGCGCTTTGAAAGTTAAACCAGGTCCAACTTTAACCAATCAGATACTTGGTAGTGATGAATGGATGGCATCCATTTTAATTTACTGTATTTTTAACTCAATGTTTGAAAATTTATCATAGAGGAGAAATTAATATTTGCAGTTTGTGCACGACTGAATTCTATGACACCAAGTCTTTCATATATCTGAATAGATCACCTTCAGTGGTCACCACAGTGAATCAGCTTTCACTGATTCGCAGAGGTGGGTGGGCAGAGTTTTACTGACTTCAGATAAAAGAAAAATTAATAGCAGTTGTCAAAAATGGTAAATGGCATATACTTGTGGAGTGCTTTTCTACTTTCCTTGAAGGCCAAAACGCTTTACAGTCACAGATCCATTCACACACACATTCACACACAGGTGGTGGCTCCGCTGCCAAACACTGGCGCCAACCTTCCACCAGGGGCAATGTGGGGTTCAGCGTCTTGCCTAGGGACACTTTGACTCATAGGCGAGCAAGGCGGAAATCGAACCCGCAATCTTCCGATCAACAATTGACCGCCCAACCGGTGCACCACGGCCGCCCCAAAAAAGAGGAACATCACTAGTTTTGTTTTTGACCAAATCCGTCATTTTTGTGTTTTGAATAAAAACTTTTTTCTTTTTAGGTTTTCAAGATAAACAGTAAACCGTTTTTTTCTGAACATTTATAATAGTAGTATCACATAGAAGTTTCTATAGTCTGTAAAGTAATTGGATTTCATATGTTTACAATAAACAAAACAAAAGCAGTTATAATCAGTCAGACTTAAAGTTAATAAAGTCCCACTTGTCTTCCCTTTGTTAACAAGCTCTCCTGCAAGTTTAGAACCCCCTACAACTTCAACCTAACATTAGCGGAGCAACAAAAATGGTGACCAATATTGGAGCTATCCAGCCGTCCATTTTAGAGCCAGATTTCAGCTTGGAGGAGAAAAACAAAGACGTACATGGATCTATTTGTCAACAAGTGAATGCATCAGAATAGAGCAGAGCAGGGAGCCTGGGACTTATGGATTGTAGTGTATACATGGTAACTACAAGCATTTTCTTGCAGCGTGTTGTCATCTGCTCCTCGTTCACAAATATTTGTATTTATTTATGCCACTTCATAATAAAGAAAAATGCTACAAAACCATGTGGAAAAATACCTAAAATTAGGGCTGGGCGATAAAACGATAATTATTGATACCGCAATAGAACATTTTTTCGATAGAAGAATGAGTCTATCGCGATAGACTTTTATTTTGAAGGGTCCGCAAATAACACTTGCTAGCGAACAGTTTCTCCTATTTGACGAGTAAAAGTTGGAGCGTTAATCACCACAGGGCGAGTAAGTGTTTGTATCTAATTATTGTGTTTATTAGCTCTCATTTCGGTCATTTTTTGGACTCCACTCCGCGTCCTTCGTCTCCATGAAAGGTAAACAAACGCGCACGAGCCGACTTCTACCAGCAACCCCCGCTGCCGCTGCGTACCTCACGCCCCGCGAGCTGTGCTACAATCAATTGTCTGTCCACGCCGAATGCATTTGGGGTCAAATTAAATTACTGTACACTGTTTTAGTTTTAACAAGCGTCAGATTTGATGCTTGTCGGGTTATCAGAAAGTCTGTTGCTCCGAAGCCCCGCTGAGTGTGGAAGAAGCTTCCGTCAAAACTTTTCTGGAACTCTTCGTAAAGAACGCGGATACCGAGAGATTTATTTATTTTGAAGAGCTGAATAAAAATATCGGTACACATCTCCGTGTCGGATATCAGGAGACCTTCCAGTGAGGAGCGGCTGCTGTCGCACTCTAGCACCCAGCTGGCAAGAGCCGACAGATTGAGCTATGGCAAGCTCTTAGGGTCAAAATTAGCCAGAAAAAACGCGGGTATGGCAGTGCATCACCTGGACATGTACTATGGTTAATAATACTTATTTGACATATTTAAATGTTGCTACTATTAATTTCAATACAACAATTAATACAAAAAATAATGAAAGTTTAATTTCAAAATTGCAGTTTAATTTGGTGGGATAGCATATTAACATTCCTTTCTCTCAGTTTTTGCAGACTTGTCTCCAGACATGTACATGTAATCAGAAAATATACGTTTTGTTTATGTTCAAAGCTCAAAATGTGTGAGTTAATGCTTTTAAGTACTTTTTTTTTAAAACATATATTTTTTAACTTTTTAAAAAAAGTAATTTTAGGCTTTCATCTTATTTTTTCTTGTTGTTTTTTTACTTGTTACTGATCCGAAAAATGATCCGAACCGTGACCTTAAAGCCGTGACACGATCCAAGCCGTGTGTTTTGTGATCTGTTACACCCCTACTAAATACAACAAAAATAATTTGTAGTATATTAATACATTTTTATTATATGAACCCTGAAAACATTAGAATTTATTTGTAGACTTAATGCTTTGTTATTTTAATGGAACTGAAGAAACAGTTTAGTAGTCTAATATAAATAAATATAGTCAAATATAGTTATTTGGTTTATATCGTGACCAGTATCGTTATCGCGCAATACGTAAAAAGCTATATCGTGATATAAAAAATCCCATATCGCCCAGCCCTACCTAAAATGCCATTTTCAGTAGACTTTGGACTGATTTTAATCTCCTGTCATCTAAAATAAAGTAAAGCAACAAGTTTTTAGATGAGCAAACACCAAACAAGATAAGGTACTCACAACTACTGAATGGGATTTGCATTAATACTAATATATATTTACTATTATTATTTTGGAGAGAAAAAAAAGGCACAAAATTTAAAAAAGATGCAATTGTACAAAACCACAACTAGACAACAGTAAAAATGTATGCATTAGGATGAAATTACCTCTTAAAAACATGATGCAAAACAAAAGAGACAGCAGTGGGAACTACTTGGTGTGCCGTATTAGTGAATGAAGTCAGAGTGTTGATGCATCAAGAGTGAGACCCCGCTTGCCTCTTCTCTCGAAAGAAACCTAATCTGGAGCAGCCAATTAGCAGCTCCAGTGCTTTGTGTGTGCAGCACAGGATGTTCAGTTCAGCACAAGATCAGGCACCGGTCCTGTGAATTTGGAAAACCCAACTCAGCTCGAGCTATTTTGTCTTTTTTTGTACATTTACAGACGTTTATGTTTGGGCAATGAGGTCAAAAAGGGATGGATCGCGTTTGTGATAAAAGATCGGTCGTAGACTGAGTGAGGAAACATCCGACTGTTTGCTTGGCTGCACATGAGCAGAAAAATGCCCAGTTTTGGGAGCAAGCCACGGAAATCCTAAGGAGTGGAGGGGGGAGGGGGGTGCTCATAATTCAGCAGAACAGCTGTGATGGGAGGTGCCCATCCAGGATATTCCAGTTTCATCTACCACTTCTGCAACATACATGCAGAAATAATTCATGACAGTCAAAGAGAAAAAAAACATTTTTTGTTTGAAAGACTATAAATATACGAACTGTTGAAAGTGCTGCTTTTGTTTCTAGTTTTGCTCACATTTCAACTAAATTAGAAATGCATTAGTGAGATGTTGAAAAACTGATGGAACACTTGAGAAATGTCACATGTGTGACCTGATTTTCTTGGCGTGACAGTAAAGCATTTCACAGATAAAAGAATTTGCTACAAACACAAGATTTTTCTAACTGTTGGAAATTTCTTTTGATTTATTTGCATCTGGATTAGAACAAAAGACGTCATTTGAGCCTTGAGATTTCATTCCTATTCCTAATCCATGCCACGAAAGGTCATCTTAATCTGTCATTTGCTTATTTTTACTTTGATCCAACTACTCAGAAATAACAAGAGAAGGAAAAAAATGACAGTGGAATGATTAGAAATGATAATCTCCTGTTCGCATCTTGACAATTTCATCTGAATGTTCATGCAGATTTATTCTTGACATAAAACAGCTGTCCTATAGAAAAAAAATATCTAAAAGTTTGTGTACAAATTAGCCTTTTCTTCTGTTGTTTATTCAAACTTCATTCAAGGAGAGATGGAGTTAACCCTTTAACACCAGAGCTCCAGTGTTTATGTTCTTTGATTTACTGTAACTTTTCTGCTGGAATTATGTTGACCGTGTGGTTACAGTATATTAAAGATGTTGTTTAAGCGTCACCAACGCCTCTTCAGGTGTTAAATGGTTATAAGCCCAAACTGATTAAAATGGTTTTGGTGTTTTTAAGATGTTCTTGTGGACATAAAATGGGGGTCAAAACTTTGGGAACCCCAGGTAAAATGTTACATCATTGTGCATAAAGAACCCAAGGAAAGACTGAACATTCTTCTAAAGGTAGCTTGTAAAACCTTTTTGTTACCAACCAAGAGTCTCTCAATTCTTGTTTGAAAAATCTTCATCCATTTTTCTTTACTAAATTCTTGCAGTTCTCTGAGACTTCTAGATGTCCGTTAAAGAATGCTCTTTTCAGATCTATCCATAAATTATCAATGATGTTGAGGTCAGATGATTCACAGCAAAACCTTCAGTTTATGTCTCTTAATGTAAGACAGCATGGATTTAAAGGTGTTTTTAGGATCATTATCCATTTGTAGAGGCCGTCTTCTCTTCAACTTGAACGTTTTCACAGATACTATCAAGCTCGTGTCCAAAATATGTTAATATTTAATGGAATCCAATTATTGCTTCTACTAATAAATGTTTCCTGTGCCGCTGTATACAATACAAGTCCAAAGCATGATTGATCCACCCCCATGCTTAACAGTTGGACAAAGATCTTTTCATTAAATTCTGTACCCATTTTTCACAAAATGCACCTATGCGGCCAACACGTTCCTTTATGATTTTTGAATTTATGACTGAAAAAGTTTTACATTTATCACTTTTTCTCATGAATTTATGTGTTTTAAAGTCATAGAACAATAACTTTGAAAGTCGTAAATTTATTGCTTTTTTTTCTTGTACGTGTTTTGAGGTTGTAAATTAATTCCTTTAAAAGTTGTAAATTTATGATTTTTTTCTCTTAAATTTATATGCTTTAAAGTGGAAAACTTATGACTATAAAAGTCCTAAATTCGCGTGACAAAAATTCCTAAATCATAAATCAGTTGTTTATCGAAGCTGTAGACCACATCCAAAAAAAAACAAAAACAAACAATAAATATCAAAACAGCAGTTAATATCAACAAACAGTAACTTCGGAAACCAACACCATTTCCTTTCACTTTTTCTGATTATTTAAGGGAGAATTTACATTGCTGAAACTGCCCGGCCTTTGGGGAAGAAAATCCAATCCAGCATCTGTCAGTGTGATAATGCTGTTATCAGATTTACTGAATCAATTCCATTACTTCTGCGCCACTCGCTGATACAGAAGAGTCTCGCGACCCAAACATCATACACGAGTTGATCATCTCCCTGATAGTCCTGCAGCGTCACTGCATCGGCAGTAAAAGCACACTCCTGACAGAGGGAAGAGGCCGAGCAGACGCTCAGCCGGCCCCTCACAACTAGCATACTTTAAAGAAATATTGGAGATGATGATTCTTTGAAAAAATTTAATTTTAGAGTTTTTATTCAGAATCAAATGGTATTTTTATTTCATGGAGCTAACAAAAAAATCTGTTAATAATTAGGAATTGCGGTTTTGATTGGCAGATGGCTGGATCAAAGTAAACTTATAAAAACCTGTTGTTACTCATTGCAATGATTTTAGGGTTTTATATTTTAGAATGTGTTTATTACTGATTCTTTTCTGATTGTATTCAATTTTATTTCTTGTTTCTTGTAACCTCTTTCTTTTTTACTCTATCAAAAGGTCCTTCCTTTTCCCAGGCCACAGTTATAAGAATCTGTCCTGCCTGGATAAATAAAGGTTAAATAAAATACAATAAAAATAAAATAAAAGCTGACATAACCGTCCTGCCATACTGAAGTCTACTTGGGTCTGCTTCGGGCTTCATTTTTGGCCTTTAGAATCCTACCAGAGACATCAAATTCTCGATCCAGTAACACGTCTGTGCTAGTGTAACCTAGGAGAAAACTAGGGAGTTTTTTTTTTTGTTGATAAAATTCTACCAAAATCCTGTATTCAAGTTTATTTAAGTCCCATTCTGATCATCTTTTGATCTACTGTAAAGATGTTCCCAGTGGTCTTTTAATTATCATATTGCTACTTTTGTTTAAAATAATAAAAAAAAAAAGATTATCATTTTCCAGGACAAAGTTACTGCAGAAGTTCTCCAAAATGTCACCTTTGATTGGGCAAGACTATATACTGTATATATGTGCAATGGGATTTGTTCTTTAAGAAGCACACGACGTTCCTCAGAAAAACAGATTGGGGCTAGCAGTGGTTTAAAAAAATATTTCCAAATGCAACCTCCGACCTGTATAATTAAAAAAAAAAAATCAAAATAAGTAAAATGTCATCACTGCACTCATTTCTGCTTAACATTCCCATTTAAGAGTGATTCACAAAGCAACACCTCATGTGAGGTACGGCGGTGGTACAACAACGGTTTAGGATTACCCATTTAATGGATAATTTAAAGCAACAATGAAATATTATTTATATTAGAGTTTTGGGGGAATTAAATTAAACAATCCGAAAGAAAGACTGATTCTGTAAGTTTGTCTACCAAAAGCACAACATAATTAATCTGTTGTGGGATGAAAATGTATAATCTTATGACAGGAAATCCACCCCCATCTGGCAACTCAAGACTCTTAGAGAGGTCAGATTTGTGTCCTATAAGATTAATTTTCAGTTCTTTGTTTTTTCATCAGAGTTGACATAACATGACATTAAACTTTAAATTAGGGAATTGTGAAAGTATTCGGGATTTGTGCAAGATTATATATTCAATGTTTCTTTTGACTTTGCTATCCACAAAAGTCTGTTTTTCATCCATTTACTGTAGCTTGCAGTGTTTACTGTGGATATTAAAAGTCTTTATTATGTAACGCGGAACATAGCAAAAGCCTGGGAATTATTATCCGAGGAAAAACAGTTCCCAATAAAGCCCCTCAAAAGAGGATATGCCGCTAATACCTTCCGCTTGCGTGTAAACTGATATGCATGCATGGATGTGAAGACGGGTCGGTTTTAGCAAAACATCAGCACTTAATCCCCCTTTTGGACAATATTCAGAAGACGAAAAGTCACACAGGGACTCGTGAAGGAATTGTCATTTACTTTTCAGTCAATACTTTTTCTTTTTTTTATTTGTGCTCTATTTTCTGACTTCAGCTAAGAGGCTTCAGTTTGCAGAACTATGGGAGCCTCTGCAATAAATCCTGCATGTGATCAGAGCGAAGATTAAGAACCACGTGGAGGGAGCGAGGCAGATGTGCACGCGTTTTATTTAGGAAAACACGTTTTTTACATTCAATCAACGGGGCATCAGTTATAGATTTTTTTTTGTATCCATAATTTGCAGTAATTATAAATTCTAATTCAATCTGCAATTTGAAAATGCTTTTTTTTTTTACATTTGAATATGTAATTCAGGTTTGTAGTATGAAAATACATTTAGCAATTAAGAAGTCAGTAATAGAATTCTGACCAAAAATATAGAAATAAAAACAAAATCAAATGCATTTTAAATTGTCATGGGTTATTGATGCCATACTTCAAATGAAAATGCATTTTGTAAATCATATTTTTTAGCCATGCATTTTATAAATGCATTCAGAAATAACTTTAAAATTGATTGTTTGCTTTTAAATAATTTTAAAGCAACTTAAAAGCTATTCAATTTTAATATTCTAATGGGGTTTTCAAAATACAAAATAAACTTCAAAACAATGCTGTTTGCTTAAGTGAAGCTGTAGGGTGTTTACACGGAGCGCTAGCCACACAGAAAATGCATTTTGTAAATCATATTTTTTAGCCATGCATTTTATAAATGCATTCAGAAATAACTTTAAAATTGATTGTTTGCTTTTAAAATAATTTTAAAGCAACTTAAAAGCTATTCAATTTTAATATTCTAATGGGGTTTTCAAAATACAAAATAAACTTCAAAACAATGCTGTTTGCTTAAGTGAAGCTGTAGGGTGTTTACACGGAGCGCTAGCCACACAAAACGGAGAGCTAGCCACTCCAATGAATGCTAGCCGCTTCAACAAATGCTAGCTGTACCAATGAATGCTAACACATGTAAAGTATTTTCATTTACTGAGTAGAAGGCTATCCAAACCAAAACTCAAACTACTTTACAATCTATCAGTCTCATCAGGATGGAGCTCTCCTATACGCTAAACTCCGCCTCCATTTCCAATAAACTCATTTGACTTGGAGGCTAAGGAAGAAAATAAATTAGGTTCTATGTCAATTCTTTGTTTATAATCAGGACTTGAAGCTTTTTTTTCCTTGTAGTTACAAAAAACAGAAATTAATTATCTGTCTACCTTGTTCTCTGTACCAAATCACTTTGTAATAAATGCAAAATACTCCCAACACAATGGACAGGTACTGTTAGGACTGTATTCATACAGGTTTGCTGAAGTAAGAAATAATTTCAATCTTAACGATTCCACTTACTTTGAGTCAGGACATTTCATTAAAATGATGGAAACATTTATATAACCTTCAGACTGTCCGAAGAGTCCCTGCTTATTTTGCTTCGATGTAACTTTGCATGTACTTGTGATTAGGAAAAAAAACCCCAAAGGAGAGCAACTTTTGGCAGTGAGCGTAATGTGGTGTCCATTAGCAGATTGATTCCTTAACCAAAGTACGAAGACAAGTGAGTGTCTGACGACGGTGGCTGAATGCTTTGGGGAGAAAAATACTTTCCTCTGTTTTCAAGCCAATACAAACTGCATTAGTTCATGCGTGACTGACTGCCTCTGCGGTCCGAGGCTCGGTCCCTTCATGGAAACCTCACGGCTGCTGACATCTCTCAGTCAAGCACTGTCAAAAAAAGGAGGGACATTGTTTAGTAAATCCAGTTGACCTTGTGCTTTCCAGTTGCTCCAATTAGTTACCTCAACAACTGGCATGCCGATGAGGCGCTAGCGAGGGTAATTTATAGAATCTTGGGGTGCTTTAACCCGGAGCTGTTTGGTCAAAATCTAAGTTTATTTTTGAATAGTCAGGTAAAAGGTGGCGTGGATCTAACAGTGACCTCTGGTCTGCCTGAATAAGAGTTAAGATAAAGCTAGTAGAGATATGAGAAAGTATCGATTCAGTGAAATATCGTGATTCAGGGATACTTATATTGATTTAAAATACTGCCAGGCGATATTTAATTAATTATTTAAAAGTGAACGTCTTACTGTCAGTCTTCAGTTCTACTTTTGTTTTCTACCCCATTATTTTCTAAATTACAAAAAATGCACCATGAATTTGCTTGGATAAAAATAAGTTATTTGTAAGACACAAATGTATTATACAACATATTGTCAGACTTTGGTGTGTGGACACAATTGCAGGACAGCTGTGAGCTCCAAAAAAATGTCTTTAATAACATAAAATCCAAAACTAAGGAAGAGCACAAAGCTGAAAAAACTGAATCAGTCACTAAAGTCAAAGTCCATAAACCAACCAAGAAACTCCAAAAATACAAAAGAACACCACACAAAAACCTGGACATGGAGACAAAATTAAGTGCATGAGGTGACAAGACAAACCTGCAAGGAAGTAAGGGAGGAATCCATTATGTACAGAAAGGGGAGTGAAAAAAAACAAAAGGACACAGGTGTAACCCATCAGTGAGGAGTGGCAATCAGCCCAGGGGAAAAACATGACACATATATTTTATAATTTTACTTTCACTTTTAATTTTCAGATAATACTTGAGTGATGATTTAAAGAAAAAAATTGTGAAAAATCGTCTGATTCCATCTTGGGATATATCAGAATTCATATATCATGATACATGTATCGTGATACGTATTGTATCGCAATACACAACCCTAATAGTGAGGGCTGTCTGGTATGTGATAGCACACAAGTTATCCAAATAACAAAAGGTCAAAGTACAGAAAAAATAGCTGATGACATGAGTACTTTAGAATAAAGAGTAGAAACAAAATAGCAGCCAACAGCACAAATACAAAAGAACTTACTAGTTAAAAACTTCATAATCACAATTAAAACACTACTGAGAACGTTTTTTTGAAAAAACAAAAATAGTCATAGTGTCATGGGTCAACTGATAGATATATAGCATTACTTGTGATAATGCTAGTGTGAATGCTGTAAGCTGAATTTGGCTGCTGAAGATGCTAGTGCTGATAGCTGAAGATGCTGAAATTGATAGCTGAAATCGCTGAAGCTAATATCTGAAAACGCTGATAGCTAGCTAAAATATTAGTTAAATGCAAAATTAGCCTATAAAACTGAATAAAAATACTTAAGTTAGCCAAAACAACCAGCAAGCAGCTGAAACATTGGTTAAACTCCCAAATAGCCTAAAAAATGAAAAAAATACTAAATTAACCAAAATAGCTAGCATGTATCTGATATATTAGCTTAACTCCAAATAACCTTAAAATAACTTAATAAATGCCAAAAGTCCAAAAAGCCAGCATAATGTCATCATAACCTTCAACTTTACTACACTCCGACTCCATATAATATAAAATAACTAATTGACTACTAGATTAGTTGTCGACTATTTTAACAGTCGATTGGTCGTCGATCAGTTGACTAATCGTGGCAGCCCTAGGACAGATCCGCAGACTGTCACACCGCAGCGGTTCTCTGGCTGCAGCCAGCCTCCCGGACTTCAGCGGCGTTCGCTCGCTCAATACGCCCGCAGACAGACAGCCACTGTGGAGAGCAAGGGCAGCCTTCTCAGGTCTCCTGAACTGTGACAATTTTCATGTTTTCGTTGAGACAATAATAAAAACGGCCCCCTATTTTACCCCCTCTCAGGTTAATTCATGATAGCCTTAAAACTCAGTCACAGAGACACGAAAATAAAAAATGTAAAAAAAACACAAAACAAAAAAGTCAACTTTTGACGTGAAGGTCTTAACCACGCATCAATGTGTGACTACTTGGGAATGAAAATGTGTTGATTTGGGAAGATGTGGGCATTACTTTAATTACTTAAGTACCAAAATTGGCACCAAATAGGTGCCAAAAAGGAGAGAAATATTGTAGCTATCCAGCTCTACAGTTTTGACCCAGACAAGGAAAACAAAGATGTATAGATCTATCTTCAGTCCATATCTGTTCTACGTCACAAATAAGCTCTTTTTCAAACAGCGTTTTTTTTTTTTTTTTTTTTGCCTGCTCCTGATTTACACTGGTTGGACAGAAGAAATACTTGGAAATGCAATTTTAAGCTTAATTTTCCTCTTTTAGTATATTTGTCCTCCATTATCATCAAAATGCCACAAGAACATATTGAAATTACTGAGTGGGTCTTGAAGGAATCTTTTCCTCGTGAGTGAAGGAATACAATACATGTGTTTTTGTTGACTCTACTTGGTAAGATCCCACACTAGTGCATGTTCACAGGGCACCATCAGTGATGCTGACAGGGAAGTCACAATATGCACTTGACCCCCTCCCACCCTTCAGTTTCAGTCGAGCGGTTAAAATGATTGAGCTTTTTTTTCTTTTTTTAAGGAGGACGTTTCCATAAAATAACAAAATTGTAGTCGTAGCGAAGTGGCTGTTCCCGTCTTTGACTCTTTCTCCCTCCCGTATTTTCATCTCTCCCCCAGCCAAGCTTATTCTCACCCCCCCACCACCACCACCCTCCATCGCTGTCTCTCTCCCCCTGTCTCTCTCTTTCTCATGAATGTCACCTCTACTGATGGTAGCTGCTGGAATTCACACACACACAGACTCTCAAGCGCTCGCTGACTTTGGATGGGAGGAGGAGGAGGAGGAGGCGGCGGCGGAGGGGGGAGGAGGAAAAGGGAGGTGGGTTTGGTGAGGACTGTGGGAAAGGAGCATCCCGAGGCAGAGGAGGAATCTCTGTCCGTCCGAGTCCATGTCTCCACTCTGTTCCCGGCTCTCTTCTGTCAAAGACAGTGAGCGTCCTGCCTGTTCCACCTCTGGATCTAACTCCGCTGGATTACCCCTCAGACTCCGGGCTCATTATTCCATCCTGCAGCTTTTAAATGGGAGGCAAAGTTGGACCTCCGTGGACTGCCAAAATGGTGACAAACAATTTGATTTTTCTTGTGCTTTTAAGAGCTTCCTAGCATTCACGATGGTTTCCCTTTTTGTCACTAAAAGTGTTTTTATATGTAACAATTTTTGAGCTTGTTTTTGCTGCTTTTTAATGTTAAAGTAGGACGGCTATTTTGCAATACAATATTTTAGGCTGGTAAAGCAGATTTGGATGTGAAAGATGAGTGGAGAAGAGGGTTAGAGATATTTGTTTTCATCTTTGAAAAGTCAACTGTTCTAACCTTGGTTTTAGTTTACACCTGAAAATGTGACTGTGGCGCGTTTCCCTGCACTCTGTTACGGCTAGATTTTTATTTTTAGCAAGAGTTGAGGTTTTTAAAGTGGACTACATGTGAACTCGCATCTCTCCCAGATCCTCCCTCTCAAAGGAAGCCATCAAGCTAAACTCTTCCCTGTTAACCCACTTAGTATCCTGATCTCCCCCGTGGGAGCTTCTGCCAAAGCTCTGGGCCATAGTAGCTTTTTTTTTTTTTTTCTATCTTTTTTCGTGGGGAATTTTAAAGCCAAAAGAGCAACAGAAGTACAGGGCAGGAAGACAACCCCCCTCCCCAAAAGTGAGAGGGGGGGAAGATGGCAGCTCTCGCCAGCTCTCTCATCAGACAGAAACGGGCGGTCAAGGACGATCAGGCAAACCGACCGGTAGCCAACAAGCGCAAGCCCTGTCCTAAGAGCAACAAGTCCCTGTGCCAGAAACAGATCCTGGTCCTGATCTCCAAAGTTCGACTATGCGGGGGTCGAAAAGGTCGAAACGAAAAAAGGCCTGGTGAGTCACAGCTTTCCATTTTTGTAAATGTCTTCTGGTTTGTTTCATCAAACTTTTGACTTTGAGAGAAAGTAAAGTATTTCATCAATTAAAAGCATGCATCATAAAACACTCTTGCATAACAACCTTTGGAGGAGTTAACAGGTTTATTTACCGTATCATGATGCTTTAATTTTAATATTCAGTGGGGCACAAAAAACTAGATCAAGGTCTTATTGAACATTTGTTATAAATTTGCATTTGGAATTGATTTATTTCAAGCAGTCTTAACAAAAATGTACAAAAGAAGACAAGATACAGTTAAGAATTGATATATCAAACTTATAACAATTAGTTCATTGTTTGATTGGAAAATGTAAAAGTAAAAGAGATATCCATATGCAGTAGCCATTATAATTAGGTTTAATCATACATTTTATGGACAATACATGAGACATTGAATCAGTGAGATGTGAATCCATCATAAGGTTTGAGAGTAGAAAACACAAACAAGCTTTAGTGAAGATTCTGTTGAATATTGATGATTGTCACACTTGAGGAGGAAAGTCTTCAAGCAATTTTTCAAGGTCTTCAAATTCAGTTGTCGTCAGAATCTTCTTTAAGGCCACGGTCGGCTCACTTTTTGCAATAATTTTTCAATTAACTACATTTTTAGACAGCAATAACTACTGAACACTTCAAACAGGCAACTGCTGGTGTTGACCCGGAACAGGAAGTAAAAAGAACACGAGTCGTTTCTGTATGAAAGACCTAACATCAACTTAAAAGGCATTAGATTAGGCAAGTAAATAAAATCAGTATGTTTCCAAAATATGTTTATGAAGAGTGTTTTTTAGTCAAATATAATTTTTTTGTTCGGCAGATGTAATTTTTGTTGGTTCCTTTTGAACCCCGAGCATCCTACACATCCTCAAAAAGAAGATTGGCCTGATATAAGTAGAGCACACCATTTTCAACTCAATTCTCGTTGTGCTTACTGGTGTTGCAGCAATTTGGAGAGGTACAGACTGAGTACTTATGTCTGTCTGTTTTTTAAAGGATCCAAACAAGGTGTTATTATAAAAACGCTAATGTGGCTAACGTGTAAACTGTGGTATTTTTTACGTTACTATAAAAATTGGGAGTTAGCAGAGTCACTTGTAGCAGTGTCCCTTTTTTTTTGTGTTATTGACACATAAATAGAACTTGACAGAACAAGGCTGGGATGTCACCTTACCTCTGGTTCCAACAAAATGAAGTCAAGTCAGTCGCCATTTTTTTCCACGGTACAGATATTGCCTGATTTGGCCATTTTGGGATCAGACGTTAGTAAACAGTGATTGGTCGAGAATCTGTCAATCGAACGCTTCAAACATTTGAGGTGGGGCCAGTGGGTACCACACGGTCTTATTAAGGCATCTGATTGGCTAGTTTATTACTTATATAACTTGTGATTAAAAATGAATAAATAAATAAGTGTTGAAAAAACATGTTTAAAAGAGACGCCAGAGCAAGAATGGTTATTTTAACAAGTAAAATATGTTTAATTTTCAATAGAAGTCTATGGGATTTTGGATTCTTGGAACCAGCGGGTATTTCCTGTTTCGGAACGCGAGATGATCAGTCCAGTATTCTCTATGTACTGTCCATGGTTAGGGAGTTAACGTGGTCACAGTAACGTATGTTTTAGTTTTATCGGTCTACAAACAAGGTTGGAGGTCTTTTAAATACGCTAATGCAGCTAACGTGTAGCCGTGTCGGACTGTGTTTATGTTTCACTTGTTGCTAACAATGTTTGGAGTTAGCAAAATCAGACTAACGTCTGTTAAGCAGTACAAGTTGCAAACAAACTAGGGTGTTATTGTAAATGTACTAATGTGCTGACGTTTTAATGTTGTTAGTTGAGAGTTAGCATGATCACAGTAACATTTGTTTTTGTGGGATCAATCTGTTTTTTTTTTAACATGTTGCTAAAAAGGTTGGAGTTACAAGTATTGTGAATACACCAACATGGTTAATGTTTCTAACGTGCCCAACAGGCACTGTGTTACAAACAAGTTCTAGATTTACTGTGAGCATAGTTAAAAAAGTCTGACTTATGGACTTATCAGAGTCTTTCGTCTTGTTTAATGCATTTGGAGTGCCAAAAAATGCAAAAGCGAAAGCCTCTTGTATCCAAATTGGAAAACTGTCGTTATTTATGGAATTAAGTTTATGATTAAAAAAAAAATCAATCAGCTGCTTAGGTATAAACGAAAAGTAGACAACAAAAAGACAATAAAATGTATTTTCTTTACTACAAGGTGGAAGTCATGTAGACTTCGAACTGCAGTTCAGTTAGTCTGTGAATGGATACGGTTGTGCACTGAGTTACCAGTGCTTTTCACAATCAAAATAAAGCCAGTCAGATGGAATTTTTATACACACCCAGGGGCTTTTGCACTCCTCAACATATACATATGCATATTTGCATGGACACTGAACTGTGAAATTTGCTAAAATCCATCGTTGCAGTTTCCTGTGCTGCTTGTTCAGTTTTCCGCTCTTCCCCAAAATGTAGGACTGCACTAATTAAACACAATCAAAATGCAATTTCATCATCCATTTTTGAAGTCCATGTGTCTCCTTTGCGGTGACTTGTACCCTCATTTAATTATTTAATTCGCTGAATTAATGTGCTGCCGTGTGCATGCTCAATTAGGGAGAGTACCATGCTTAAGGTAAATTATGCATATTAAAGAAATGTTGCTGAACAAACATATTTCCCAGAGAAGCCACAAGATAGGAAAGTGTCTGGCTGTTTGAAGCATATTGCCTCTTATGTAGCAACTATGATATTGTTTGTGAGTATGGGGATTTCCACATTGACTTATTACATTTTAGAGCTTTTTGGTCATCAAATTTAAAAGGAAAAAAAACAGTCTCGTGGCTGACCCATGTTTTCATCCAGTTTCCATTAAATAAATAAATAAAAATGATGGTAATTTTACTTCTTAGAAAATGGTGTTTTGTAGTGTAGGAACATGCTGCATCTGTTCAAGCCTGACCTCTCAAATCCCTGAAAGTGGCTTTAAAGTTCTTTACATAATGAAACCAGATGTTTGTCTGGCTTCTCCGCAATGAGGCGTGTGGGCAGCAGACATGAAACAAACGGCCCAAAGCTCCAAATCAGTCAAAAATCATTAATATTACGGCTTTATGGAAAGAGTAAGCATAAGTTATTCTAGGATGTCCCATTTGGTATTTGAAGTATATGACCTGTGCAGCATCCATTAGTCTTTAGGGGTTTAAAAATTACCACTGAGAACATTCTGGATCTGATCTGGATTTAAGAAAAAAGCTTTGTTTTGAGAGAAATTAAGAAGCTTTACAAATTAAGTTTTGTAGAAGCTTTTATGTTGAAATGTTGCAATTTCCTTTTTCCACCAGAAATAAACCCACATTAATAGATTTTCCAGACATGAAGCTGCATAGATTGTTGTCAGCGTGTGTGATCTTTATTCATGTCATATTTAGGGCCAGATTGACTTGTTACCATGCTGCTTTTGCAAATTGCTTTTCCTGATTTAGCAACAAATTAGAGCTCAGGGTAATGGGAGTGTCATAACCCCGATTCCTAAAAACTGGAGAGGAAAGAAAAAAAAATAATGGTAAAACGTAAGGCATAACATGTTTAAAATAAAATATACAAAGTTAGGATTTTGTCTTAAAATAAAATACAAGCTCATAAAAAAAAATTAAATCAGTAAAAATATTAATAATTAATGGACCAAAATCCATAAAAAATAGACATTAAATTAAAAATTATGGGAAATTATCTGAAAACGAACATTACTATTAAAGTTTTTTTTTTTTTTTTTAATGCAAAGCATTGAAACAGTAAAGTATTTTAAACAAGCCTTTTAGCTTAACTTTAAATATGTCTACAAAGGCTAAAACATTAAAATATGCTTATATTTATCTTTAAACTGTCATGTTAACATGCTGAATTTTATTTTCAGCCTTATAAAAAAAACAGACCTTTTAGGAAGTCAAATATTTTCTTGGTGTGAGTAAATGAAGCGATGTGTCAATATTTCAAAAGGCTGTTTACATGTTTGTATGGATATTTAGGGCTCTTTCACTCTAGTCTGTTTGATGAACATCTGAATTTCCCCAGATAATTAGCTTTTATTGACATACTAAAGCTTACCTCGGTGCAGTTAATTACCAGTGAACACGAGCACTATCCTGCAGATAAAATAGTAACCAAAGGGAGATACTAATGTAGGTGAATTAATGGGTAAAAATAAATAGATAAATAAATAAAATGAAGTCTTTGTTGTGCAAATTCATTGTGTGACATCACTCATAGCAAATGGTTCAGTTCTGGCTTCAACAAAATGAAATTAATTATATTGCAGTTTGTTTTTTTTGTGTTTTTTGTTGTTTTTTTTTGCAACACAGACATTGTCACCACTTGGAGGCAGATGTCATTATTAAGCAGTGATTGGTCCAAATTGGTGGGAGTCAACATTACAATGGCAACCCCTCTCACTAAGCTTACTGGAAGGCCACGCCCCTACTTCTTGAAAATGTTTATTCATTAGCTATTATTCATTTTAGTAATTATTGTTTAGTTATCTTTTTTATTTTTGTATTTTTTTTGCATGAAAAGTTTTTTAAAGAGTTATCTTAAAACCGTTACAAAAATGTTCTGGGAGCCAGTAAAGAGAATGAAGAACAGCGGGTATATGATTATATTTGCAGGTCTTCGCTGGTAAATTACCCGCTGCTTTTTGAACAAGCAGCAGAGAATAAATGAATTCTTGATTCACTCTCGCAAATACTGTATTTTCCAGAATATAATTCACAGGTTTTTTTATAGATTGGCCAGGGGTACGACTTATTTGTGATTTTTTAAAACATAAATAGGCTCAAATATTCGTTATTTTCCCACTAGCAACCGGTTGCCTTTTACCGGTAGTTTCCCACTAACAACCACTAGAGGGCATTTTTTGGCTGCTGCGACTTATACTCCGGAGCAACTTATAGTCCAGAAAGTACGGTAAGCTAATACAATAATCAAGACAAAAGAGTGTGAAAAAAATCAATTAACAGTAACAAACTGAACATACTTTTCCACATACTGCCCTCTGCAGGCGGATTTTTAGACTGTAACACCCCCCTCCAAAAAAAGAGAAAAGGTTTCCCTTTACATGCCTCCCTCTTTTTTTCTTTTTTAGTAATTTTCCTATTTATCTGCTCACACCGTTAAATTACGTTATGTGTTTTGTAAAATATTTTGATATATCGCTTTTAATCTGAACTTTTTGTTATGGGTGGGAACTCCTTTAGGGGTGGCCTGTAATTAGAGTGGACCAGGCCATCAGTGGGTAAAACCTACCTCTAAACACTATTACTGACACAAACAGTAGGTGGGAGCTTTATGGTATGGGTTTCAATGGACAAATAGCTGCGAGCTCCAGATAAATGAGTTCAATGCCGGTAGAAGGATGAAACTGTTTATAGGACACCATCACTGGAGTGTGGAGCGGTGGAAACATGCTGTGGGGAGTGTCAGCTTTTCCAATGGATTGCCTGTACAGCGCTGCTTTGCTTCGTGCCAAATGTGCAATTTGATGGGGGAGGAATGATGATATGGGAGTATTTTTTTACTGTTTAGGCCTGCAACTTAATGGAAAGTCAATCTTTATTTGGAGAAAGTCCTTTAACATTATTGAAGTGCACAAAGCAAGAGACACGTTGGACTAAATGATTCCTGGAGGGATCTAACTGGTTTTCACAGCACTAAGTCCTCATTTGAAACACAAATTCCTTTGTCAGAAGAGTAGACACTCCTTTGGTTAGGACACAAACTCCACATAAAAGCATGAATTTAAAGGTTTTAGATTAGCTGTAACTAGGATAAATTACCCCAATATTTCTGCTAATAGGGTAAAGTATCAAACAGATTTAACCAGTTTAATAAAGTTTGAAAAATTCAGAAAAATCAGAGCTTTAGCTCCAATGTTGATATTCTTTAGATTAACATGATTCCAGTGCAGAAAATGAGCCTTGTACAGATGTGCAACACGTAATAGTTTTGAAGTCCTTACACAATCAACGTAAATCAGTCGATTCTGTCTCGGAGAAAATGTGCAACTTGGCCGTATGCCCAACATGATTTTCCATCCGTTTTTGTACTGGTCGTACATAAATACCTGCAAATAACTTCAACTTTTTTTTTTAAATGACTGATGTAATTTTCAATCAAGGGGAAATTTAATTCTAATTTCATACCAGTGTGGTTTTGTCTGAATTTTTTAGTGCACTATAGTGTGTTTTCACCAATTTCTACGGCTGTCCGAAATGACTGAAATCCAATGCCCAAAAGATTTCCCAGAAGCCTCTGCGAAAAACCACAATTCATGGATCCTCACTATTTTGGCAAATGTAGACCACAGTGCGTTGCATTTGGACATTTTTGTTATTAAGAAATGTGTTTTTTATCGTCAGATACATAAATAGACTTTGTAAAATGCTCGTATTTATTCAGTTTTACTTTGTGAAATCTGTGATGTCATACTTGCTGTTAAAGAAAATGATAGCAAGGTGTTCGAATTCCTGTAAAAATCCAGGGAACTAGATAGTCCTGCACTATAGTTTTCTGTTAGTTAGTTAAATAGGGAAGAATTTAGACATGGCCAATGACGATAAAGAACTGTGTACATCTCTTAGTTAAATGTATGTTGCCTTGTTTGTCTGTGGTCATCTAACTAGGAATAGTAATTTGATTTGACACTGTTCAGAAGTGAGACCCGCTTTTGTCTCCTGGCACAGAAACAAAAAAGAATTGTACTAAACATGAAGTCTTTATGATTGGTTTGAAACTTGAGCTTGATGAACCTTGAAGGTTAAAATAAATGGGCAGATTTCTAAAACATTATCATTACATGAGACATTTTTTTTTTGTTTGACCCTCTTTCTGTGCTAAGAGTGTCCACAGTTGCTGCCTCACCTCTGGCTATCTCTCAGTTTTATTGGTGATAGAAAATGTACCTTTCAAACATTGCTTTGTGGAACTACAGAAGGTTTGAAGGTTTGCACAAATAACTGAGATTCCTGTTGCCAAATATAGGTACTTGTATTTATGTTGTGTCTACAAAATTAAGAACAGTGTTATAAAAAGCACAACTGAATAGAACAAACAAGAAGAACTGCTCTGTTTCTGTGGAAGAATTATAAACCATATTGCCCTACTGCCTGTCAAAAAATGAGATTTTTTCACATTTTTCATGATAAAAAAACTGTCTTCCTAAAGATTTTTTTATATTTCATATTTTTCTTCTGATTGAGGTCATATTTAAAGACAATTAAGCCAAAAATCCAATTTCTGAGAAGTTCTCTATTCAAATCATTCTGAATCAGGAGCTGATGGATAAAAACTGTTTGAAAAAGACTGTATTTGTGATGTGGAAAATGTGTTGGGCGGCCATAAGCTCTCTGCTCTGAGCTCTCACCAAAGGGAAGGCAAAAGTACTTCCTCCATGTCAACAGTCCCACCCTCAACTCAGAGGTAAATTTCGAATGAAGTACTGCCGTTCTGCAGAAAATATGTCCAAGAAAACAACACAGTTTTTTTTAAATTTTGCCTAAAAATGCCTAAAAAAGATGATTCTGGAAATAGATGAAAAGATGATTAGAGGGAAATTCAGCTTTATCCCGACTAATGATTGGGCCAAAAATAAGCTCCAAATCACACTAAAATATTTTTAAAAAGTGTCCAATATCTAATTTATTTTAACGCAGGTGTTTGTATCTTTGACCTCACGAATTTTAGACAAAATAGTTATTTCAAACCTCTTGGAAAGTGATCAGGTTTTTCTGTGTGATTGATATATTTGTCTGAGTTTTTTCTACGTGAAATACAAGCTTTGGCCCAAATTTCACCAGCAGTTCGTGCATCAGCACCTCATGGGAAAATCTATAATAGACAGGGGAGGACTTATTGTTAGGCAAAGGTAGGCAATCGCCTACGGCCCCCAAAACTCTGGGGAACTTGGGGAACTTGTGTCGCTTTGCTCCTTCAGAATCTGCTGGACTTATGCTGATCGTGTTAAAAGAGTTGAAAAGTTACAGTAAATCAGAGAACATTAACACTGGAGCTCCGGTGTGAAAGGGTTAATAAAAGTGTCTAAAAGAAATGTTATGCTTATTGTTATTAAGCTCAGTCACAAAAAACCACCTTAAATCACTAAAAATGGCATAAGACTGATCAAGTCAAAGTGTTTCCCCCGTCCCTCCACAGCAATGGTATATTCCAGTCAACACCAAGTCGAGAGACTCACAAATTAGGAAGCAGAAACAGGGTTGCCAGATTGGGCCGTTTCCAGCTCAATAGGGCCCTTTTAAATTCTGATCTTGTGCGCAAAAATTTCTTCAGAATAGAATATAATTGGCAGCTTTTAGTTTCTTAATGAAATGTTTCAACCAGAGACGTGAGGTTGGGGGAGGCAGGTGAAGCAGTGCTTCACATGTCATCTTCCTCACCTGCCATCATTAGATGTATAGCCTACTAATATTGAAAAGAAATGTATCCACTAACATGTTCCATAAATGCAATTTATGTGTTTGATTCTAATTATTTTAATCATTTTCAGTAAGGAAGTTGTTTGACGTTTTAACCTCGGTGAGGATTTAAAAATATTTGATTATTTAATACAACTGCTACAGAGGGGCCACATGTTATTGTTCGCCAGGGACCCCAAACTGCTAAGTCTGTCACTAGATTGTCTATTTTCCTAGAATTTTTTTGGCTTTCATACAAACAATTTGAATATTTACCATTTTATTACAATTGTTTATTTAAAAAAATGAAACACCCCCCGAAGAATGTCCAAATTGTCAATTTCTGTGTAAACTTTAGCAGCTTTTAGCTTTGGCTGTCATTACTTTCCTTACCCACAAAAAAAGCAAATTTCTACAGCGTTGCATAAAAGACAGGACGACATGAATGATGTTATTTATACTTTAAAGAGTAAACCATTTTAAACAGCTCAGAGATTAGAGATTAGATCATGTGGAAAGGAGATTACTTTACCACATTATGCAACACAAGCACACGTTCTGCGTAACATGAACACCGCATAGTTAATACCTTTCATATGAGATTATGAGTGTTTATATTTGTGTCACACTCCCGACCCCTGACAGAAATCTTGGCTCTGAGTATTTTTTATTTTTTTTTTTTTGTCTTTTACTCATTTGGAACAGGAAACAGCCTCTTCTTATGCAACAGAATAATAATTTATTGTGACATTATGATGAGGATATACATAAACTCTGCTGCATGATCTTGGCACAGAGCTCAGATTGGGGATAAATGACAAAGCCAAGCTTCCTTTTTGATTTGACTTCCTGCCATCCCTTTTCTGTGGTCCTATACGATAAGAGATCCCATTTAGAGTGGCGACCCTTTCACAGCCAGTGATCCGCTCCACTGTCCTCTTTTCAGATCAATTCGGCTCATTAGTGTACATCAATTAATCAATAACCCACCTTTTAGTTTGTTCAAGGTGGAATCTGACTTGAAAAGGGAGGGATATTGAACGTTCAGGCAGGGTATCACCTTTTTATGTGTCTCTTTGTTCACTGCACAGAATAGTTAATAGAAAGTAAACACAAAGTTTTAACCGTATTTTCAAGTCTAAAGAGAAAATCTAACAAATAATTCAAGTCCAGAGCGACGTCTCAGATAAAGTGACAGAACTGAGCGTCCCGTTTGGCATAGAGGAGCAGTAGTATGTTGTAGGAGTAAGCCAGGAGGCCGGGTAAAGCTCGGAACAGAACGGAGGCCTCCTGCAAGACCAGGTTACAAGGAGAGACCCAGCGAGGATAGCATTAAGCTGACCCCAAGAGATCAGGGCAGCAAACCTGCTTACTCAACAACACCCGATCAGACAGTGCAGTGTTATGTAGCTTCTCATCAGAACTTTACTGACTGTGACAGGGGTCAGAGAAACACAGGGAGAAGGAGACAGAGGCAGTTATCTGTGAAGGTAAACACGAGCTTAAAGGTAAAAGATATTGCTCATTATTGATGTCAGGGGGAAAAATGGATCAAAGGGTGGGTACATATTTCAAGGAGAGCGGTGTAGGAAGTAACTAGAACTGCGTCTGAAGAAGGAACACGGTACTTAGAAATAAAAGACTGGTGGGCGGTTTTACCATTCAAAATCATAGTCATTTAATATTTTTTTTCAACTTCAAAAAAAAATATTTGACATTTGTTAGTTGAAAGACATAATTTGCCATTTATTGACAGTATGCAAGAACTGGACAGAGGGGATGGGGCATCATCAAATAGCTTCTCATTTGTATTTTGTCAATATTGACTGTATACAAGACCCGCACCGAGTGTGTGGAACATTATCCAATAACTTCACAGGCTTAGTTTGTAATTCATTGACTGTATACAAGAACTGGAAAGAGTGACTAGGACATCATCCAATAGCTTCACAGTTTGTCAATTAAAGACTGTATGCAATAACTGGACAGAGTAGGTGGGACATCTTCCAACGGGTCCACATTTGTAGTTTGTCAAATATTAACTGTATAAGAGAACTGGACCGAGTGGGTGGAACATCATCCATAGAAAATGACTTACTTTCGGTTCCAACGAAACTGATGAAGTCTATTCAGGATACAGATGTCGCCATGTTGGAACCAGACAACAACATCAATAGGCTGTGAATACTCTGAGTTGGTCTAAGTCATAATTTCTATGGCAACCACTCTAGCCAATCAGCACTGAGCTTGTTGGAAGTCCACACCCCTACTACTTGAAAGCGGGTACATTTCGAGGATTTGAAGTGGGACCACATACTTCTATTGAAGAATATGATTGGTCAGTGTATAACTCGCACTACAAATACTAACAAATAGTACTATAAAGAAAATGTAAAGAAGAGACGCCAGAGCAAGAACGGTTATTCTGACAAACAGAAAGACTGCATAACAGCTGTTTATTTCTCAATAGAAGTCCATGGGATTTTGGCTTCTTGGAACCAGCGGGTACTTCCTGTTTTGGAATGTGAAGAGGGAGGGGTTACTCAGTCCAGTTCTCTTAAGCCTGGTTCACACTGGATGCGGACGCGCTGCAGAACAGAGGTCGATTCCTTTCAGTGCCCCACAAAAAAAAACAAATTTCCCTTTTTGGGTTACTGCAGACAGATTTGGTAATTTCAAAACTATTTTCAAGCATTCTTCTCTCCCAAGTTTTTGTAGATTTGGTCTCGGGACATGTAAATGTAATCAGAAACAAAACGTTTCAGTTTTTTGTTTGTGTCCAAAGTTCAAAGATATTTTGTTTTTACAAATAGAACTCAATGTGCAAATTTTTTATGTAATATATGTGATGTATGTTTATGCTTTGTTTATTGCTTTGAGGTACTGTATATACTGTATGTTTTGAAACTTTTCAAAAGAGTATTTTTAGGTTTTAATCTAGTTATTTTTCCTATTTATTTTTTTACTTTTTACTGATCCAAAAAATGATCCAAACCATGACCCTGCCAACCGTGACGCGATACGAATCTTGAGTTTTGTGATCCGTTACACCCGTACCTTCTACTATGATAACTTTCGTGAACCTTCTGCCCTTGTCTCCTTTACTATTGATTATAAATATGACAACATTAGTGTGGAATTCAAATATATAAAAAAATTAAACTTAATACAAAATAAAATAAATAAATAAACCACTGAAAAAGCAATTTAAACCTTTAACTACATTTTTTCTCAGTTATCTCACATATCAAACACAAACATAATGACCTAAACTAATTGACCAAAACTGCAAATCTATTAATTATTCAAATTGATTAAATTTTTTATCAAAGCAAAGAAGCCAGACTAGAGGGTTAAAAGAGCCACATGTGGATTCGAAGCCACAGGTTGCAGACGCCTGATCTGAACAGACTGCAGAGATGAAAGTAAACATACAATCACTACACACACACACTTCACTCTGTGTGTCTCAACAATAGCTCAATTAAACAAGTGTAGGTCCACTAACTACTAGCTTCTTCTTAGGAGAAACATGGGATAATATGTTTAGGTTATAAATTTACCCATGATGGCAAAAAATAAATAAATAAAAGCTCTAGCAGAAGCGCCTGTCGACCGTCGCGGTAAAAATGCGTGACTGGCGTGAATTGCAGAAGAGAGCGGACGCCGCGTTTTACAGCCAGTGGTAGCAGCTAACCTTGTAAACACGTTACAGCAAAATCGTCTCGCTTTTGACTGTTTAACTGTCTGGTTGGTGGCTCAAAAAGCAATCCTCTCCCAGCAGGAGGGCTGGTGGTTTGAATTTTGGCTAGCGCAGTCACACATCAAAGTGTTCTTTGACAAGACGCTGAACCCTCAGTTTTTCTCTGGTGGATCAGGCTAGGCATCATCTCTGCTCCCTCGTGGGTTTGTGGATGAGGAGATCTGAAGGGATGTGAAAGTACTTTAAGTGCAAACAGGTTAAAAAAGGTAAAACAAAGGAAGAACATTATTAGCCAAGGCTTGTTTTAGGGCCGTAACGAGTTTCTGAATGCTGGGATATTAGCGCTCTGTTCCAGAAAAACAAGTATGAATATTTGTGATCTATTTAAATATAGTCAAGTCAAAAAAACATTTTGTGTCTTTAACATGTTCTTGTGGCATTTTTCGTATGATGGAGGACATACATGAAGAAAATCAAGATCAAAATTCTATTTCTGCGTGTGTCTTTATTCAGATAATTTTGAACCAGGAGTAAACCATAAAAAATAGATAGATAAAACCTGTCACAGTGAATCAGGCACTAGTATCGGCTGGCCTTCTCTCCATTCTGATGTATTGGAGATTACTAAATCCACGCACGTCTTTATTTTGTCCATCTGAGCCGACATCTGGCTCAAACTGTCCAGAAGGATAGCTCCAAATCCAAATGTTTGGTCTTCCCCAGAGCCAAGCCTGGCTCAGCCACTCATTAAGGTGACTTGATGGTCCATTTCAGGTCAGATTCCACTCCTGACCACCCTCAAATCACACAGAATCAGCCTTTTAGTCTGTCCTTTTGCTTAGTTGTGTTGAGTTAATCTGAAAGACCAATTATAAAAATGAGGGATTCTTTCCCACTTTTACTGTGTGACCAAAGCGAGTACTGTTGTCTGTTTTGTCTCCAATTAGAGACCACTGTGCTTCCTTGTGTACTTGTTTTCATCCATGCGCGACCTCATTTAGCCTACAGTAAGCACCTGAAAAGAATGTGAATATAAATTAGGTGGAATGTGGTTTCCTAGCTTCATTTCTTAGCAACTTTGCAGACATGGACATCAAAACACTTACAATAAATAGTGTTGGAGTAAAAAACAAAGTAAAAAATGTTTTAAATGAAAACACCTACATTTCAAAGTAAATGTAGGTACTTTACCTGAGTTTGGGCTACATAATGGTGTAGTTGCTCTTTCCTCACAGAAAGAAAGCACTGGTTCAATGAGACATTTCTGCATGGAGTTTGCATGTTCTTTCTCATGTGTTTTCTCTGAGCAATCCACAGTCCAAAAACAGGCTTCTAATGTTTTTTGGTGACTTTAAATTGTCCCCAGATGTGATTGTGGGGTTATCTATGTGTTGCCCCACAGTGGACTGGTTTACTGCGCCTTTGCCCAACATGGTTGGAATAGGATCCAGAAACCATGTGATCCCAAAAAGGTTTGGAAAGTGGATGGATGATTCGGGTTTGGATCTTGACCTTCTGATATAAACATCTAAACTACATTTATTTCATTCAATTTTTATTTGATGGAAAAAAATAAACTTTTTTTGTCTGCATTTCTACACAGTAAAGCTGTCAACATTCCTAACATGTGAATGGTTAAAAATGTAAAAAAAAAGACTGATCAATTCATCAGAAATAGAAAAAATGTATGTGAACGTTTCTAAATCATTGACTGTATAAGAGAACTGGAATGTGCAAGTGTGATGTCACCCATAGAAAATGGTTTAATTCCAGCTCCACCCAAATCAAGTCACTTCAGTTGCCATTTTTACGTGAAACGTGTTTTAACTCGTTGAAGACAGATGACATCAGTAAGCAGTTACTAGTCCAAGTCGGTCTAAGTCAACGTTTCTATGGCAACCAATCTCGCCAATCAGGAGTGAGCTTGTTGGAAGTCCATAGTAATACAACTTGAAAAAGGGTTTGGGAGAATCTGTCAATCAAAGTTTCAAACATTTGACGTGAGAACGCATTTTTTATTTTTTATTGAGGCACCTGATTGGAACATTTAATAATTTGAATGATTTACAGAAAAATATGTAATTAAAAAATTAGAATTAACAAATTAACAAGATTTGAAAAGATAAATCAGAGTAAGAATGGTTATCCTGACAAATATTAAGCAATAGCTGTTCATAATAGCTGTATGGGGGGGGGTTGTCAATCATTCCAGTTCTCTTATACAGTCAACGGATCAAAAGCAACATTTTGGTTGAGCTGATCCCGAAGACTTTTTTTTTTTTTTTTATCTGGCTGAAACGTTTTCCTGTGAATCACTTTGATGTTCTTTTCAAACTTCTGATGGGGGCATTTAAGTGGGAAGACTATAAATAAAGAATTTCAGTCCTTGATGGATCTAATTGTTTCCAGGAGCCTTAAGATAATAAAATGTTCATGTAGTTTGAGTTTGCATAGAGCCCCAGACTGAAGGAGACTGACAGGTGTTTATGCTATTATTAGTTTTGAGGGTTTTTTTCCATTTGCAAAACTGATTTTATCTTCCCACCCCAGCTGAGTGGTGATGGCCTTATAGCCAATTTCCAAACTCATCTACATCTTCAGTCTTGTCTGTGACATTTTGGACAACTTTGTTGAAGAGTCCGATCCATCAGATTCCAAACTACATTGCCTCTGTGGACGAGTGTCCTATAAAAGTAACGGATGCTCCCACTCCCAGCTCGCTGCGTATATAGAAGACAGCGGGAGCCAGAAATCTTGCTACTCATTTCCGTCATCAAAATGCAAAAGAGTTCATGAATTTATAGAAAGTTTTTCTCTGCATTTTCCTTGCGAAAAGTCTCTCACAGCTCATAAAAAGCTGCCATTTAAATTAGAAAGGGATTATTTCTTTCTCAGAGGAGCAAATCAGCAGGAGATGAACGTATTATTTTCCTCCCATAAATATTTATTTATATATTTTTTTAAATCTTATTGCTAGACTCGATTGAACAAGATCAGACAGAAATAGAAAGATTATCAAATGACTGACAATTTAACAGAATAGTTTCTACCACACAAGAGTAAAATATGTGAAACCAGATGTTGATCCACCAGGATGTTTGTGTGTATCATGGATCATGGAGTTTATCCCTTTTATTCTGTTCATGATGTAAACATCAGATTAAAACTAAAATCAACCCCAAAGCTGATCCAGTAAAGCCCACAGATTCATTTTGAAGGTTTATCTCTCTTTAGTAAATTAAGTCTGTGGACAGGAGCAGATTGGGGAACTGGACTAACAGATGAAGTCACTATTTAAAAGTTTTTACACTTTTCATCCTAAATCATGCATGTGAAAAGATGTGTGTGTAAAGAACACCCTGTTGTGTCTCGTCCTCTGGAAGATTCCACTTTAACCTCCCACACACGCTGCTAAATTCAATCTGTGGCTGCTTTGATGAACGTATACAAAAGTAGATTGAATTTACCTCTAACAAGAGAAAGACAGCGGGGACGAGGACACTTAAGCAGCAGTGAGAGGATGAGAAAATGTCAGAAAGAAGTGCTTCAGAATGGAAAACACAACACTAGACAGAGAAGAAGTCCTTACAACCAGAATAGAATGTCTCTTAAGAAAATACCGATATTAATCAAACTCATTGAAATCCATTTTGATAAAACTGGGATCTAGTTATTTCAAAAAATCTAAATAATCTAAATTTTTAGAAAATATTCATCCATCCATCCATTTTCACTGAATCCCTTTTGGAGTTTGCTGGAGCTAACACAACTACTGTTAGGTGAAGGTGGGTTACCCCATTAAGAGTCTGTAACCCATTCACACACTCATACATACTCAGGGGCGATTTAGAGACACCAATTAACCTATGAAGCATGTCTTTGGACTGTGGGAGGACGCCCCCAGAGAAAACCCACGCATGCACGGTGAGAGCTTCACACAGAAAGGATTCAGCAAAGGATTTGAACCATGCAGGGCCTTCCTGCTGTGAGATCAAATCGCACCACTGAGCAGCCTCAGATGACGTCTAACAACAAGAATATGATCAACATGCAAATTATGCAAGACATAAATAAATATACGTATTTTTTAATTGGATTTCCCAAATATTGACAGAGAGAGTTTAGCAAAAATGAAGCGCATAAGGCCCACGAAACATTTTTAATCAGTATTATTGAATGGAAATCATTTAATCTTGTCTGTGGCAGCATTGTGTGAATATGTGACTGTACAGCGCTGCGGGTTGTCTATACCGAGTGAGGGTCACCCATCCAGCTGGGGGGGTCAGGTCTCTAGTTGTGTGGTGAGTGATCCCGCGCCGGGTACAGCAGGCATGGATGTGACTCTGGACACGCTCTGGGCCCTTCTCGTGGATCTCTTCAGCTGCGGGTCCAACTAGATCTCCCCCTCCTGGCACCTAGGAGCTGACAAAGAATTGGCGCAGACCAAGAGAACCCGACTGTTTCATTCAAACAAAATTTCTGCCCAGTGTTCTGAATGTCAAAGGGAAGCGCGGGTTTACGGATTATTCGTGGATTATTCCTACTTCTGTTGTGGTTTTTAATGTAGTTCATTCAGGATACATTTGTAAAAGTTTCCTGCAAAACACCACAACTTTTTTCTCATATATTTACGTTTTACCATTTTCATCCGCGCAATCTGCGCAAATCGTGCGTAGTGGCTAACTGACACAAATTTAAGATTAAATTTAGCAATTATATATGAAATTACAAGTAAATGTATTCCTTTTACTCTGCCCCTTCATAGTAAAAGGCATTCCAACAGACTTTAACATAGTTTAGCGTCGCTCAATGGCGTGAAGTAACGGGTAATAAATTGCCGAATTAGATTTAAAGTTTAAAATCTCTCTCCGATCATCTTTTGATCTATTGTGAAAGCAGAGGTCTTTATTCTACAGTGTTTACCCAAAATAAAAAATAAATAAAAATGTAGTTTTCTAGGACATCAGTTTCTGCAGAGTGGTCGAAGTTCTTTAGAAATTCTCCCCTGAGTTGTTGGCGGGACTGTTGCCACAGAGTAAGGCCGTCCCCATTTCCCATATCCCTTTTTTTCACCCTGTTCAGCCCCTAAAACCTAAAACTTGTTGGAACCCTGATTCTGTATTCCTGCCAAGAGGTAATATTTCTAAGGGGCAAGTAAAACTGACCACTTGTCTTGGTTAATGAGCCAGACTTGTCATTTTACATGTTTCAGAAATTCAATTCTTCAATATGTAATTTGTGAGTTTTATTTAAAAAAAAATCTTGTTGTAATTTAGCTAAAGTTCACTTCTTTCGGGCATATGATCATGAAATTTGTTTCCATTGCAGCACAGACACATTTAAATTAAACTATGCTGTTTTTATTCAGTGTTTAATTATCTACCCTATTTTTTTTTTAAAGAAATACATCCATGGCTGCTTTGCTCACTGACCCAACTTTTGCAAATTTTATTTTGCGGCTTCTTTACGTCCGTACGTGTGTGCTTCCACCCAGAACGGGCTGTAGATGTGTGAAAACTGCGTCAGTGAAACTTAATCTCAGATAACGTCTCTTTAAAAATCAATAATGGATTTCCTTCTGCTGTTACCCTTAAGCATGTAAACTGATGGTTTTCTTGCTCTGTGTGAGGAGAGCACAGTGTCTCCCGACTGTGTGGGGATGCTGTTGGGAGTAAATCAATGCAAAGTCACAATCCGAGTCCTTTCTTGTCCGTGGCTGTGGTCAGTAAACACAGATTTTTTGACAGAGGTCTGAACCCTCTGGGGGTTGCGAAACATGTGTGTCCTTGAGGGAGAATGAAGCAGGATTTCAGCTTCCACCTGTGAATCCGGGGACTCTCCGCCTCACGTGAGCTGTCACTGATATGTTCCTTTCATAATGCTAATGAAGCACATATGATTATTGAATGTGTGTCAGGGAAGCAGCATGAGCCCCATTTGCTCCTGCTTGTGTTTGACATGCTCTTGTCAGCACCATTAATAAGCTGCTATAACTCCACCTCACTCATGTGAACCGCTGCCTTTGTCCCATTAAATGATTTATGAAGCCTTGAATTCAAATTAGGAGGTCACTGTTCAAGCTGGAAGGAACGCGATGCACCTCGTTTCTTTCTATTCTTTCCAAAACCTCACTCTATCTGTCGGTTCCTCTTTTAGCTCCTCTACATCATTTTTTTTTACCTCCCTCCAGAGCCTGATATAGGGTTGTTGCATTCCTTTATCATGGCAATTTACTCGCTACCTTAGCGCCTTTATTTTTACTGTCTTCTTTAGCTGTTTTGTTTGCTTTTCTCTATATTATTAAAAAAAAAAAAAAAAAAAAACTGATAATTAATTGCAGCAGTATGGAGCTCATGGCCCAGTTTGGAAAAAGAGAGAAAATCAAGGAAGGACCACATTCTACTTTTATTTGACACAGAATCAAAGCGAAGGGTAAAACTGAACGTGCGCGAATGTTAGTGCAAACAAATCTTTGCTGTGCATGTGTGTCAAAACGGGGAGCAGCTGAAGGAGAGTTAGAGGAGGAGAGGAAGGAGGTAAGAGGGGAATCCTGGTGAAAAAAAAAAAAAAGGAAAAAAACTGAATGTATGGATCGGTTGCAGCAGATAAAAGGGAAATGCCCTTGGCTGCTAAAATGCAGGTCCTCCGAGCTTATCAAGCAGAGCTCAGGTACACAGAGATCAGCAAATTGAGCTGGAATCGCACCATATAAACACATCAGTGTGTGATAACCAACACCGAGCTTTACATCACGCTGATTAGCATTAAAACCACTGCTTATTTTCCAGAGCAATTACACCACGCGGAGAGGTTTAAGTGTCCTTGATAGCAGCTGTAAGGCATGAAGTGATTACCTTGGGTTTCATGTGCACTGACCTCATTTACTCAGAAACACACATAATTGCTATGTGAACAGTTGTACTGAAGGGCTAGGCGCCATTCTCCCCCCCAGGTGATTTTCCAAACGATTATCAGTGTCGACTGTAAATTGATGAGGGGCATCCCTGTGTAAACCCTGCAGCCGTTTTCTGGTGGGATCGCATCAGTTTAATAAAACAAAGCGCCCCATGACTCGGATCTTTAACGGGACACTGCAATAACCTTATATTTGTGAAAATCTACATTTTTGTATCTTTTCTTAGAACTGTAATTATATCTTGTCAAACGCGGAAGTGCGTTGCGGTGTTGGAAGATCAAAGAGGAAATTCTCAACCTTTTGACGGCTGATGAGAACATTGAAAAGAATATGCTGTGTCCCTTCTGATGGAAGCTTTACACAGACTGGAAAGAGATTTTGTCGTTCATGGTGGAAAAAATGACTGGAAATGGAGATATGCTAACCTTGTAATATTGTAATTATTATTTTTTCATTTGGTAGCCCTAAACTTGAAAATCTAAAACCCATGTAAATTTTTTTTTTTTTTTTTTTTGTGGCTCTAATGCTCCATCATGTGTTTTCACTTTCATGGAGAATCCCATTTCCTGCACATACATTTAACACACTCTTCTATGCATTGACTGTAAATCCGATTTTCCCTCTTGTGTGTGAAGAGGTCAGTTGGACGCGAGCCTGCTGGTGAGTCAACATGCCGTTGAGTGAGATGACAACACTTGTCCGTACGAAACGCAGAGGGCTCTTTGACCCGCAGCCGACTGACCTGGTTTAGAGAAGGCTTTACGCCAGTCACACGTGTCACACGTTCACATAAGTGAAACCATTTTGGGGGGAGGTAAATGGAAAACCTCAAACTGGTTGATGTGTTTATATTTGATGAAAAAGGGTTTTTATGTTGAGAAATGATTTGAGTTTTTGTCTTTTTTTAATTTTATATTTCAAACAGTAAAAACTGTTTAAAATACATATTTTTGATCCTTTTATTTATTTCCATTCTGCTACTCTCATTTACCACCATTTTAAACTCGTCTACTCCCAATCTAAAATGTTGCAGCTCCGCCACTGCACAGTAATAAGATTATTTGCACAATACCATGCAGCTGTATATAACCTTTATATGTAGCATTATTACCAAACATGTATATTAAAAGCGAGAGTTGTTTACTTTAATCATGTTAGGAATTCATTCACTAATAGACACTTGCGATTGGAAGTATTTTGTTTCTTTTGGATCAGAATTCCTTGAGGACTTTTCACAGTGGCCTCATTAATCCTGATAAAAGAACCTGAAGCCTTGTTTATAGGAGTATTAAATGAAAACAAATATCTATGATGTTTAAAACGTTCTTTTAACACCTTCGTGTGAACTGAAATGACAGTTTGATCTCATTCCCTGGGCTCCTCCGGTGTTCCCTGTCAGTCCTCCTTGTTCTTCCCATTTCTCTTTGTCCCAGCCGCTCATATCTCGCCTTTTTTTCTCTGGTATCTTTGTGAACAAGTAATGAATGACTTTAACGGCTTGATTGAATGATGAATTGTTTTATTATGTTCAGCGACAGTGAGTATTATTCAAAGAGAACTACTCAGAAAAGAGGAGAAGGAAAATAGAGAGAGACGTCCTGACAGGACAAGTGGAGTAGGTCATAGTTCTACTGATGTTGTTGCTCATCCTGACTCCCCATGAGAGTCCAAGGAAGATGTGCAGATCATGCAGAGTGTTATGTGTAAGGAGGGGTTTAAAGGAAAATGACCTAGAATCTTCTACAGGATTTATCCTTTAAGGAGACTTATGCATATGTTCATGAGGGGTTTGTTTTAAACAAATATTTTGCCTGTATATTTTTTTTTTCCAATTTGATGTATTTGTCTCTAATCTACTGTAATATGCAGCAACACCTAGCTGGGTTAGTTGGTTTTGCCTAACCCAGTGACATTTTTAAGTGTGTTTGCGGTGCTTCTCAGAGGTTTGAATGTGTCAAGATGCTTAAAAATTGGTGTATAACAAACTTCATTTGGATGTAATCTATCCTTTAGATTAGAAGACGTAAACTTAAGACCTTTTACAGGTTGAGTTAAATCACAGGTTGGGTGTACGCCTTGCTAGCTTATGTGTTGAAGCGGAGCCGCCATCAGTATGTCAATGTGCGTGTGAATATGATTGTGCCCCAGACCTTCAAGTACAGTGGTAAAGTATTAAAAAAAGTATAAACTATTTACCATTTTACCAATTAACGTCTTTCTAAGACTAAATACAACACAAAACTGTTTATTTAAATCATAGATGGTGTAATGTGAGTATAATATCAGTGAAAAGTCTGTTTTTTTATTGGAATTCATCAGTTGCTTTAACTTTACTGTAAATTACATTGGGAGTTGTGGCTACTTGGGGCAAAATAACAATATTTATGTATTTCAATTATGCTTTATTTTTAGGTTATTTTCATTTACTTGGTAATCAGCTATGTTCATGTTTTCTTTTATAAAACAATTGTTCTGCTGAGATTTTTGTGTAAATATTCTCGCAAGGTTCACAAATGTGGAATAGTTGCATTTGCAAGGCAACTCAGCTTTTCTGTCTGCCCCAAAATATGTCCATCCATCTATCCATCCATCCATCCATCCATCCATCCATCCATCATCCATCCATCCATCCATCCATCCATCCATCCATCCATCCTCTGAACCAGCTGAATCCCCACTCAGCAGGTCTGGGTTAAGCCTCTCCCAGCTGCTGTTGGACAAAGGCAGGGAGGCAGGGTACACCCTGGAGAAGTTTCCAGTTTGCTGCAGGGCCACACACACTCACATGCACACCTAAGGGACAATTTAGAATTATCAGTTAACCGACAGAGCATGTTTTTGGGCTGTGGGGGGAAGCCGGAGTGAGAAAAACCCACACATGTACAGAGCGAACATACAAACTCCACTCAGAAATCCCCAGCCGGGATCTGAACCAGAGCCTTGTCACTAAGAGGAGCTGAAGTACCATTTTCAGAATATTCATTAGACCTTTTTAAAAGAAAATTAAGTTGCAGGAATCTATAAAAAGATCCGCCAAATCTTTACATTTTCTTGCTATGTTTATTTAAAATCCTGTCAATGACAGAACAGTAATTAGCTCCAATGGCTTCTTTATTCCACTTCCAAGGCCTTGTTAGTGTATTTATCTTGCAGTAGAAGGCAGACCCACTTCTGACTTTGTGTGTGTTTTATTATGGCAGTGGTATTAATTAATAATCAGTAATACCAGGGGGGTTCTGGGAAAATTTTGTACACAGTAGATGTAACAGGGTGTTAAGTAGCCTCGGTGCACGACAGATTTTTAGACGAAAAAAAAAAAGAAAAGCCTCATGGCGGTTTTAGGTGTTTTAGGTCTAAAGAGATGTTTTGAGATGTGGAAAGTTAAACTTAGTGGGGGTCGTTTTGTACTGGTTCGCTTTGTTGACCCACTCAAAGCAAAAATGGGACTTTTCCGAGTGCATGTGACCATTACTGACTTTGACTAATCCTACTGTCACACCAGGGATGTGACACGCTTTCTTGAACCTGTGGTGTTCACACTGGACCAGCAGACACATCCTTCTTCTTTTTCTACTGTTTATAAGCGCAAGTCTGCCACCTACAGGCGGGAGAGGCTCAGTTTGAACTGTCAAAGTGGTACAAATTTCCTAAATCTTGCTCCAGACTTTTTCTTTCACAGCTCTAGTCCAATATATGAAAGACTTGGGATCATTGATTTCTGGTTCTACTTCTTCGTTAGTTTTTACAACAGTTGCCATTTCCACAAATTAAAAGTGATGTCATCCAAATGTCTCAACTACATCTGAGTCCCTGTTTGGTCAAAGTTTAAGTTTCATCGCATGTGTATGTAGAGCCTGAAAAAGGTACAAACTTTTGACACATGAATGCCAGAGTTTCGAACTCAAAACATGCTTTTTTTTCCAGAAAGAAAACCTTTATTTAAAATAGACTTCTTTTTATTACAAACAGCAGACTCTAAGTGTTTTGGTTGTGACATAGCACATCAAACTGAACTAGAACCAGTATTTGGACCACGTACAGCGTATACCCACTCGGCCTACGTTAGCATGATAGCAGTTGTTGAATGTTCGTTTCTCCGCTGGAGATCAGAAGGTAAACATGTAATGATACCAGACCACACCAAACCAGTAGGAAGCCAGTTTGCTAACCTGAATCAGATTATTGTCAAAGCAGCAGCTCGGTTCTGTGTTGTAGTGTTTGTAGTTGTAGACATTTTCACACCAGCACAGTCGTACCATTCTATTACCGTCGCTGTGATTCCGTTCTCCAATTAGTTCTTGTCAAACTTCCCAGATTTTTCCAGAAACGCACATTTGCATTGATTTTTCATTGGAACTCAAGTTGTCGAGGGCGTTGTGAACGTAGCTCAACATTTCATGCAAAGTTCATTAAATACTTTTTGGACCAATTTTATTTTATCATCTCCAAAGCATTAACTGTATGGAGTAGTTTGACCCAATCAGCTGTGGAGCTGTTAAAGCCATAGCGCCCTCTTCAGGACAAATCTCAAAACGGACAAATGTCCTGGACAACTTCAGAACACTAAACCCTCCAACCGATTTGTCCATCCTGTTTATTTATTTGCGTGTTAACTTATTTTAAAATGATTCAAGCTGAAGATCTTTGGGAATCTTTATAAAACACTGAGTTTATATAGTAACAACGGTTTTCAACTTACACCTGCACCTTTGTTTTTTCAGTCCTGTACATCATTGGAAGTCTTCACACTCTGGCAGCAGCATGTGTCTGATGAAATGTTGCTTTTCTGTGCACCCATGCAGAGCCACAGCTGAAAGGCATTGTTACCCGGCTCTTCAGTCAGCATGGCTTCTACCTGCAGATGCTGCCTGATGGCTCCATTGGCAGCACAAAGGATGAAGGCAGCTCTTTTTGTAAGTTATTTTCACCCTCCTGAGACTACACACTTATAGAAGATAACAACAAAAAACCTTGTTAGATTGTTGTAGCAACAGTTATGTCAAGAGTGGGGGGATGGGTGTGGCAAAGTTTCAAAATAAAGGAATAAAGAGTTTCAAAATAAAAAAAATACTAACCCCCCCTAAAAGAAAAGAAAAATCATGATAGTTTGATGTAACCGTGCAAGACAGTTTTCCAAAATCAAAAGGTTCTACTTTGCAACTTAAATATATCTGTATGCTTGAATGTTGTTTTAAATCTGACATTTAATTTGAGCTCAAGCAGGGTCTTGTCTTTTAGTTTTCATGGCAGGTACTTGTAAGTTTTTTCAAATTCATAATTCAAAGTAATATTCTACTCTCAATTGACAATTTGATTTGCAAAATTGATCAGGCACTTTAAAAAAGGCATTTTGCAATTTAGATATTCAGTATGAAAAACTACATTTCAAACTTAATTCTTTTTAAATAAAATTTAAAATAAAGCAAAATCATTAGCAGTTTACTTTGTTATGAGTTGTTATTATGTTTTTGTAACATATTTAAAATAAAACTGTGTTTTTCAATTTACATTTTAATGTTGAATTTAGCTTTTTATAAATCATTGTAAGAAATGTAAGATTGCATTGTAATTTTTCATACTGAATTCTAAATTTCAAAATGTAGAAAACTAGTGTGAATGTGAGTTTTAGAACTCTTTCTTGTTTGTCATTTTGTGGTCCTGTGATGCTGTCATGACCTGTCCAGTGTACACCACACCTGGAACAAATTATGAAAAAATAGGCTGAAAATATAGAAATGACCAAACAATTTTAAAAGAGCATAAATAGTTTAACCTTAATCTGGAAATCATTTAAGTAAAATGGACTGGATCAGGGGTCTGCAACCTGAGGCTCTGGAGCCGTCCTTTGTGGCTCTATAGTAGAAGAAAAAAAATATATATAGTTAATTTTAAAAAGAATGTTTATGTTTTGAGGACTAAACGGCAATGCATTTTCATTTAAATCTTTAACAAATAGTTGAAGAACACCATATATCACACTGCTAGGCTCTTAACTACTCTACCCATTAAGCTTTGTAGTTATACTAAGTTGATCTCTGAACAGATTCTTTATTTTTTTCTGTTCTGCCATGGAGAATCTATTTGAGTTTAGCGGTCAGAGATCATACTTAAAGTGCGCTGGATTATAAGGCAGACTGTCTATTACTGGATGAAATTCAAGGATTTTATTTTGAGAAGGATCACAAATTTAGATGCATGAACTATTTTGAATTTTATATATATATATATATATATAATTAACAGTTTGTCAAGAGCTATGATATTAGTCACAATAACATAAATAGAAATCAGTATGTATTTTTCTATAGGATTAATGAAGACTTTGTGGCTCATTTTGGGTTGTAGTCAGTGAGAAATCAACCCAAATGGCCCCAAACGTGTCAAGGTCAAGCTCCAAATCATCAGTATTTTATTGTTAAGAATGGCCTGATGTTATCTTACACTTATTTCTAACTTGCATAATTTTGAGAAAATATATTTTTTGTGGAAAGTACAATATTAAGTCATTTAAGGTTTAAGTTTATTCAGGAGTAATCTCCCTGCCTTTTTTTTATTCATAGTAATGTCAAAAAGTTATGTTTCAAAAGTTTAAAAATTTAGTTTTAGTGTGTTTAATAAATGTTTATGTTGTTCTGCCCACAACATAAGGTGTGTTTTGGATTTTGGCCCTCTGTGCAATTGAGTTTGACACCCCTGCACTAGAAACAGACTGAAGAAAATCTGTAGTTTTTACCAAACCTGGAAAATGAGCTAAAATCTCCCAA
This sequence comes from Oryzias javanicus, assembly GCA_003999625.1. Lineage (NCBI taxonomy): Eukaryota > Metazoa > Chordata > Actinopteri > Beloniformes > Adrianichthyidae > Oryzias > Oryzias javanicus. Next base: position 11,636,479 of record CM012450.1, read on the forward strand.
CTTTTGGTAAAGTTAGCACTGCACTTTCGGCCCTCAACCAAACTAAAGAAAATGTTTTATATGGAGCACAGAGGCAGAAGAGTCGAGAACAATGTAAGGACTTTCCCAGCTCGCCTGTCAAATTTCCCTGAATTAACATCGCTATTTTTGTGTTGGAATGGGATGGGACTTCTTGTCAAACTGGCTGTCAAAGTTTGGCAATTAAGTGTTTTCTCACCTCTAGAGGAGAAATAATTGGATCTCAAAGTTGGATTCTGGTTCAATCTCCAACTAAATATCAAAAAGTCATTAAAGGAATTATTTGTATCAGTTGAGAATGTGTGATATTTCGTCCTGACCTTCAGCAAAATAAAAGATGTGGTTAGCAGACCAGAACCCAGCTGTCTTTGCTTATATTTTGGATCATTTTTTAGGCTTGACTGTAGACTGTAGAGCCATTCTGTTCAATTTTTCCCATTGAGATTTTTCTCCCTAAATCGGTGGTATGATCATAGTTTATCAAAAGGGAAACTCACATTTTCCACCTTTATTAAGCCAGCCAATCAGCCTTCCTAATATCCACACATATAGAGACACTGGGCAGCAATAAAGGTGAGACACTCATATTTTGGGGAACAAATATTCTGAGGTTCTGCACCATTGTAGCTCATACCCTTGTAGCATATACCATCACTGATGTTACCAAGATTAATGTCCCAGTCAAAATTGGCTTTCCCTTACTAATGTCTAATGTCTCTCTTTGTCGCCTGTTTTTTTTGTGCTTCATTCCCTGTTTTAGCTCAGTTCAACTTAATTCCGGTGGGACTGCGGATTGTTGCAATTCAAGGGACAAAAACAGGGCTGTACCTTGCCATGAACGGTGAAGGATACCTCTATACCTCGGTAAGTGTTCCTCACGGACCAAACAAACCCACATAAGACAGCATAGCTGGTAAAAAAAAAAAGCTGGTGCTTCATCATTTCTGCAAGAAAAGTTCTGATGTTCAACATCCTCATGGAGAAAAGTTCTAACCGTCCTGGGACAGAGCGGGACAGACACTTTGAGAACAGATACTAACTAATGTTTTTCTTTACAGGTGTTCTGTTGTTTTGTTTGTTTGTCTCTGTCATGTTGTTGAGAAAGACTAAAAAGTATTTGACTAACAAACTAAACTTCCTCAGGGATCCTAACTGTGGATTCTCTGTTATCAGCCTCAGTTAGTGATGCTCTACACAGCTTAATATAGAGATGAATATGAATGTAATATTAGGACTATATTTTTATAATTATACTGTATGAGTAAAAGCAGATGGCCATAAATGTCATATTCAAACCTGTTTGATCGTAAAAGAGCCATTTGATTGGCCAGTGTGATCACTCAGGTGCAGTTAACCAAACTGCACAGAGAGCTCAGAGAAGTTGGATTCAGTTTATTCTGGTAGGAACACTAAACAGCCAGAACATGATTCATTGAAGCTGTGACATTGGGAATATATTGGTCAAAAATAAGTTCTATGAAATAGGATGAAAGTTTTAATCTTCATTAAACTAAATATTTCTGTTTTAATGCATTGGCAGATGGTAAATTGAAGAAAAAAAAAGTACTCCTGGTACTGCATCAGGATCTATAAAAAATGTATATGTACTTAAAGTATCACTTTAACTATATTTTTATCTATTGTAAAATGGTTCCCAGTGGTCTTTTAATTATGACTATGCAGTTTATTTTTTGGAAAATTCAAAAACCCTGAATCATTTTCTAGGACTGCTGAGTTAATTAGAAATTTGTCTCTGGGTTGTCTGCCGGAGTGTTGGCACGGAAGTAACCCTACATTGATATCCCGGCATCCCAGATATACCTATGATTACACTCTCTCCCACTAGCTTACAGTCCCTAAAATCAAACAAATAAAAGGCAAGAAATATTGGAGCTGTAACCGTACAGTTTTGAGCCGAACAGCAGCTCTATCTATTTATTTGCAACTGGATGCATCAGAATTGGAGCATGGAGGTGGGTCTCCCTTGCAGGGCTCTGGCTCATACCTGGGGTGGGGCGTTGGTCCTCCTGGCGCGGTGGGGGGGACTGCTCTTCTGGCGGGCCTGGGGCCTGCCCTCTCTGTGTTCCTGTGCCTCCCCACTCTCAGGTGTGGGGGCTCTGCGGCGGTCCCACGTGCCCTGGTCTGGGTGTCTGGTGGGATTGCCCGGCGGGCGGATTCTCTCCGTAGCCCCATGGCGGGTGTTGGGGGGTCCGGGCTGCTGCTGTTCTGGCAGGGGGTCGGGGCGTGGGGATGCTCTCCCCCTTCGTACATTCCATCATCATCCAACTCAGCAAAATATAAACACTCACCTGAGCACTGGTGCCAGCTCACTTTCGCACTAATAGTATGCGTGACAGAATGAAAGGCTTTAATTGTATCAGTTTGCATGATTAATTCATACATATATATGGCGCACTGAATTATAAGGTGCACTGTCAATGACTGATGGATTTTCAAAATTTTTCATACATAAGGTGCTCTGAACCATAAGGTGCATAAAATGAGACAAAGAGTCAGAGATAGAGATAAATCCATCACTCTATCAGATTTTGTTAACTGCATTTACAGTAACTCTAGAATTTGTTTGTCTCATGCTGCATGTTAGCCATGTGAGAAACATTAGCCGCGTACAGGTAATACTCACGTTAGCATATTCACAATACCTGAAACTCCCAATTTTGTTTGCAAACCATTTAAAAAACAGACTGTGTCTACATTAGCTATCAACCATGTTAGCAACACGTAAAAAATACACAATCTGACACCGCTACATGTTACCCATGTGAGAAGCGACAGTTAAGTTAGCATGTTCACAATATCTGAAACTCCCAACTTTGTTTGCATCTCATGAGAAATAGATGCGCCCACGCTAACTACCAACCTTGTTAGTAACATAAAGAAATTACAGTCAGACACCACTACATGTTAGCCATTTTAGCATATTCACACACCCAACCAAACATTTAGACGGAGCCTTAGATATCTTAAAAAAAAAGAAAAAAAAAGGACAATGGTAAAACTGCATTGCATTACTCTTAACATACCTTTCTTGGCAAATTTTGTTTTCCATTACATTTTCACCAAAAAAAAAAAAAAAAAAAACAGCACTAAAGTCATACAAACAGAACAAATGGCTGTGGTACTTTTTTTTTTTTTTTGAAAAAAAACAATAGTTTCCTCAGAAGTCTTTTTCTAGTTACATTGATTTTAGTAAAACATTTTTTAAAGGATGGCCTTCTTAGCTTGATTTTTTTTAATGCACAATATTCTCTTTAGGTTAAAAAATATTATCACTTTGAATGACAAACAGGAACATTCCTAAAAGGTAAACATCCTCTGAGAGACGATTTAATGACAAAAATCCTTAAAAAAAATAATTTCAGCTAATAAACTTTGTTTTTTATTGTTATGTTGTAGGTTTTCTGACTGTTTTTGTCTTTTACCCTTAAGGTAATTAACTTAAGTGTCATTAAAACAAAAAAATTGTTGTAATTTGTATTGCCTGTGCCAGACTTATCATGAATGGTAATTGACTGTGTATTCGAGTAGTATAATAACGATCTAAATTTTCTGAGAGTGGACAAATAGGGATTAAGGGTAGAATGGTTATAATTATTTTTCTCCTGTTAGAGTTGACAGAATGAGGTGTTTTAGAGTTGAAGTGGCATTAAGGCCTTGTATTGACAGGGCCCTTATGTTGTCCATCAGCTCAGCAAAGCCATAAGTACTTACGCATCATCATCATCATCATCCACTGTGTCCTTGTCATGTGAGCTTCATGTCGTGTTAGAGAGCACTGTGGACAGACCATACATGTGTTCTGCCAGACAGTATTAATTGCCGGTGTCAGCCGGGGTAAAGCCGTCTTCATAAGCACATCTGTGCCCGTCTGACTTATGTAATTGTGTGTCTGCGCGTGGCTCAGCAGCAGCCACATCAACAGCATCACACACAGGACTGTTGTGAATAAGCTTCCCGTTGGATTGCTGCGGCAGTGACTCCGTGCTCTGGGAATGTGGTGGCTCTACTGCAGCTGGGCAGATTTCACAGCAGTTCACAGATCACTGTGGGAGCTGATGGGACACTCACCAGACGTAGAAAGCCCATGACCCCTGCTGCCTGCATCAGGTACTGCAGGCCAATTCTTGTCAGGTTGTCAACATTTTTTTTTTTTTTTATCAGGAGCTTTAAATAATTCAGGGGAGTGCTTGATAAAATTAAAATAAACAAGAACAACGTTTATTTCTGTTCATTAAACTCCTATTAGTTGAAGATACTTTAAGGAGCTCTTGCTTGTAATTTCAGGGCTTTTCTGTCTGTTTTGCAGTAAGTACACTTCCCGTGCATGAAGCTTCCTGAAGCAGAATAGATGTAATCAGGGGACGGAGAGGGAGATGGAGCGTGCGGGGAGGCAGGATTGGGATAATACTCTGCATCACAAAAAGGTTTTTCCCATCTTAGGGATTCTCGGCACGGACGTTACACATTACCTTTCTCATCTACTGTCATTCAAATTCATTTCTGGCTTGAGGCAAGCAGAAGGGAATAAAATCATTTACCCCCAAATCTCAGAACACGAGTAAAGAGGGAGGTTTTGATTAACTTCTAGCACTAGAGTCCACTGTTTGGATGGAAATATTCCCCCGTCCCTCATCTCCAAAATGTGCCCCACACCGCCAGCCATTATTCATCTGTGCAAGTGAGCATAGTGGAAAAAGTATGCCCTAAATCATAAAAAAAAAATATTTTACTATATTTTCCATGCTTGTAAATCTTTTTTTTTTTTACTCTCCCACCCTTTGGAGACTGCTGGAGTAAAATATCTAATATGGTGATTCTATCCTTAGACTAGTTATTATGGAGGGTAATTATAGGATGACTTGGGAGAGGGGTTATCTGCGGTGTCATGTCAGAGGTGTGGCTGAAGGGTGTTTTGCTGAAGTGATGGCTCCTTTTCAAGGGGGACAAAAGTGTCAGTTCCTGGAATTCTTGAAGCTTAAACCCTTAGTAAGAGACCTTACCTTTTTGCTCTTTATTATCCAGCAACTCCAGTGTCCTCTCTGGCGCTGTCTTCCCTACCTTCCCCACTTTTTCCCTCCTCTGTCTCCCATACTTCCCACCCTTCTTTCTCTCTGGTCTGATTAATAATGAATGATGCGGATCATCTATCGATCCTCTGCCTTAGCGCAGCAGAAGATATCAAACCTGTCAGTGGATCTTAAAATAGCCCTGCCTCACGGGCTGAAGTGTTGTGCTGTTTTTCTGTTTTGTTTGGCTTTTTTAAGGCTTGATTTTCAAACGGTGTGAAAACAAATATTGGCTGTGATGGAGCAGTGGGGCATTTGTGGATGATGAAGGAAATCAAATGTAGGGGGGTCCTGAAGAGGCAAAACATACCAACAAATCAAAGCAAAATCAAAGTAAATATATTTTTTTTAAAAAGCGCAAAAAAGAAAGAAACAATGTCACAATTTAGAAATCCCAACAATTTTTTGAAAAAGTTTTTTTTTTTTTCTAAATTAAAGTTTCAAAAATCAAAATGAAATATAATAAGATATCAAAAAGGTAGGAGGTATAGGACATTACAGAGGTTTGATTCTTGACGTTTGAGGTTTTTCAAATGTGTCTTCAATTTCTCGATACTTATAAAAGTTGTGTGATTATGACGGGATTTGTGCCGCTATATGCCAAACAACTTTTGACTGAAATGGCGAACATACGTCATCATCCACTCAGCATTTAGCAGTTTCTGTAAAAAGTCTGAAAAACTCAAACATTATCATTCAATCAGTGCATACCTTTTCCAGTTTCCAAAAAAAGGAGAAACACATTCAGATAGTAAACGTAATATTCAGGAATCAAAATGAAATGATAAAAATGAAACAAAAGAAGAAGGTGGAAAAGGTTGCTACATCACTAATTGGATGATTTGTCCATCATTTCCTCCAGACGTTGTTTGACATGAAGCAATATTGGATATCCATAACGCAAATGATAAAACTTTAATTAGTATGCAGAGATTGAAGAAACTCAAAAATCATTTACCTTTCAGCACATCCCGCAGCAAATGAACCTTCCCTGAGTCACACAGGTGGTTTGATGGAGTCTTATGCCAGATGCTCTTCCAGACATACATCAGAATCAAAATCAGCTTTATTGGCCAAGTTCAGTGTATATATACGAGGAATTTGGATCCAGTTTCTTGTACTTACATATGCAAACATGTCAAGGTAAATAAGTGTAAAAGAATGAAACATGAAAAAATAAATAAATAAAAATATTTAGTTTATTTCATTTTGATTTCTGGAAAGAATACTGCTCACAAAAATTAAAGGAACCCCTTTTTTATTGGGCCTGGCATGAATTGAATGAAACCTGTCTGATAATTTTCTTGTTGGTTAATCAGCTGAGAGCCTCGTTAATCAATTTCAGCTGTATTGGTGATCATGGAATTAACAACAGGTGCACTTCAGTGGCAACAATTAAAAAACCCTCCAAACAGGACTGCTGTTACATGTGGAGGTCATTTCAAGTTTCTCCCTCTTGATCTTTTTTGGCTGGTTTTCCACTCGTGCTGATTTTGTCTTGTGTAATTCTCTCTACTGGCAGTATGAGGAGATTCCTTAACCCTACAGAAGTTGCACAGGTTGTCCAACTTCTCCAGGATGGTACATCCACACGTGCTGCAGCAAGAAGGTTTAATGTGTCTCCCAGCACAATCTCCAGAACATGGAGGAGATTTCAGGAGACTGGTGGTTATTCTGGGAGAGCTGGACAGGGCCGTAGAAGGTCCTCAATCCCTCAGCAGGACTGATACCTGCTCCTTTGTGCAAAGAGGAACAGGCTGAGCACTGCTCGTGCCCTACAGAATGACCTTTAGAGGGCCACTGGTGTGAATGTCTCTACCCAAACAATCAGGAACAGACTTCATGAAGGTGGCCTGAGGGCCCCACGTCCTGTAGTGAACCCTGTACTCACTGCCCAGCACCGTGGAGCTCCACTGGTATTTGATCAAGAACACCAGAATTGGCAAGTCCACCACTGGCTCCCTGTACTTTTCACAGACGAGAGCAGGTTCACCCTGAGCACCTGTGATAGACGTGAAAGAGTCTGAAGAAGACGAGAACGTTATGCTGCCTGCAACGTGGTTCAACATGACAGGTTTGGTGGTGGGTCAGTGGAGGGACGCACAGACCTCTACTGCCTAGGAAATGGTGCTCTGACTGCCATAAGGTATCCAGATGAAATCCTTGAACCCATTGTCAGACCCTACGCTGGTGCAGGAGGTCCTGGTTTCCTCCTAATGCACGACAATGCCCGGCCTCACGTGGCAAGAGTATGCAGGCAGTACCTGGAGGATGAAGGAATTGAAACAATTGAATGACCTTCACAATCCCCCGACTTAAACCCAATAGAACTTCTCTGGGACAATATGTTTGAGGAGCAACCTGGGGGCACCTAATGGACCCAGACTGTACAACAGCTCAGGGATGCCCTCACACAGATCTGGGAGGAAATGCCATAAGACACCATTTGTTGTCTCATTAGGAGCATGCTGGGACGTTGTCAAGCTTGTATATAAGCTTGTGGGGGCCACACAAGATACTGAAAAGCATTTTGAGATGCAGAAATTAAGTTTTGGAGAAAATGGACTAGCCTGCTACATCTTAAATTCACTCTGATTTTATGGTGTCTACACAATTGAGCCTCTGTAGGCTGAAAACTTTTATTTCCATTAAAAGACTTGGCATCCTTTTGTTCCTAAGACACTGCCGTGATATTATTTGTATAGATGTCCAACTTCATATTGAGATCTGATTAATCTAATGTGTTTCTTTAAAGCGCTCCTTTAATTTTTGTGAGCGCTGTATTTGACTTTCCCAAAACATATCTTGTTTTCATCTCTTCCTTCCTGTTTCTTTCACTATTTGATTTGCTTTTGTAATTGTTATGATCTTTGATATGTTTTGCGTTGAAGGATTTGTTGGTGTGATTTGCACTTCAGAACCTGTGACACTATCAGAGCTTACAAAGGAGACTGTGGTGAACAAAGTTATGACCCATATGTGTGAAACTGGAAGCCTGATGCGCCTTTCAGTCTAAACTTGGACCGTGCTCTGAATTCCTGGGTCTTGGAGAAATTCTGCACTCAGCCATTTCTGCCCTGCTGCACTTACTTAATCAATCCAGCAGATTGTCTCTGCTTCCTGACAGGGTAAGGACCCTGTCGAGACAGGACCCTGATGGAGACTAAGAGATGTATATCTGTCTCCACTGGTTAATATCAGCAGTTATGCAGGGTTCAGTAAATGCTGAGGACAGAGTGGAGGAAGGTGTGGCTGGGGCATGGTCATTTGCAAGGCTTGTCTTAAATAATGGATTTCATCTAAGTTCTATTAATTTCATTTTATTGTGTCAGTTCAAATTTAATCAGCTATAGATAACTGTCAGAAAACGCGACTGGTCCATACAAAATGTTCATTTTTTTCCTGTGAGGACATTGCAGGGTTTTAGCTTGATTAACTTGGATTTTGAGCCGCCCAAACAAAGGCACATTAGTCCTTTGACAGATTGGAGAGCTCTTCCAACTGTCTTTAGCTCAATTGCTTGCATCTGTCTCAGTGCCTAAATCAAAAGTTGCATAGTCTGTGTTGACCTTACACAAGAAAGCGACTTTTCTGCATTCATATTTGTAATGTTTTGATAGTGTAAGACCTAAAGTTTTGCTACATCTACTCAATTTTTTTGTCTTTATTATGTAGGAACACACATTTCAAATGGTTTTAAAGGAGGACCCAGCTTTGGGGTTTTTGTGGTTCCTGCGTGTCTTAGTAGTACCATGTTAGGAGGTAAGAGTTGAAAATCCATGACTTGTCAGACACCTGAGTCTGCAAAATTTGTTCAGTCCCCTGTAGCAGCGAAGAAACTCAGTCACGACTGCGTTTGGTGATGCAACCCCTTCAATCCAGCTCTTGCTGCTGAGTGCCAGGCAGGAAGGTAAAGAGTCCCAATTTTTTAATTTTTGATACTTGGGACGGCACAAGCACTTCAATTACCCACTAAGCCAGTAGACAGGCCATTACAGACTTTGTAGAAATGCCTGTAAAATCCCGCTCATTTGCTTGAAATTACTTTCTACATCACAGTAGACATTAAACTAACTCAAAAACCTTAAAACTCAATGATTCACCCATGACAAAGCTGAACGTATTCTTATCAAGTAGAAAGGCTCAACCCCCTGTATCCGTTTCAGGGTCACAGGGCTGCCAGAACTTAACCTACTGTAGGGTGAAGGCGGGGTACACCCTGGACAGTTTGCCAGTTTGTCACATGAATACACAATCACTCACCCATAGTCAAACCTGAGGACGATTTAGAGTAATCAATGAACTTATGGAGAATGCTTTTGAACTGTGAGGAAGTCGTAGTGTCCAGAGAAAACCCACGGACACATGAGGAGGACATGCAAACGCCACACAGGAAAGTCCCGAGTGGGATTTAAACCCTTTTTGCTGTGAGGTGAAACCACTGATCACTGCACCACCGTACAGTTGAGCAAGGCAAATTTAAAAACAAAATTTATGGTAATATCAAGCAGATAATGGTGTGCAACAGAAAATATGTTCTGAGGGTGCCACGTACTTTTTGTTTTTTAGTTTTTGCTCTGTTTTTTAAAAAATAAAGCAAAAATATGAAAATGATCAGTTTATATATTTTTTTATTTCTAATTAATGCTTAAGAAAAGAAAAATAGTAGTTTTTTTTTCTCTGTTTCATTTTGCTTGTCAGAATAAAAACACAAAGAAACTAAAATAAATTAACAAAAAAAAAGGAGAATAGAAAGCTTTTTGCTAACTTTGTCTGGTTCATAACCATGTTGACTAACCTGAACCTGGATGATGCAGTTCCTAGCATTCATCGTTGGTATTTGGATGAATCATCACAATGGCTTTGGAACAATGCTCAGACATTTAAACTGCTGACCAATGTTCAACTCGAAGAAACAAGTTCTTCCAGTTAAAAGCATTCGAAATGTCATAGACAACATTAATTGTTTCAACATTGTTTTGCCCTCTCTTTAATTTTCCTTTTACTTGATTCTTGCAAATATCCATTTTCATTTTTCATATAGAAAACATGTAACCTTCCTCTTGTTTTAATTTCTTTGTTTATGTTGTTAGAATTAAATTTGAAATACTATAAAATTAAATAGACATGTCACTATGTAGGCCTATGGATTTTAAAATTTCCTTTAAAATGTACCCACCATTGTGCTTATTTTTTTTCAATAATTAGTGTTTTTGTTTGAGTTGATGTTAAGTTTTAATGCATTTTTCTTGGTTGTTTGCAGACATAGAAGGAATTGTGCTGATACAAACGAGAGGTTGCATGTGTTTGACAAAAAGAGATTGTGCCGAATGGAAGGCGTGGGTAAAGTGAGATGTAGAGTGGAAAAGGACAATAAAACACATAAAGATTCCCCCTATTCAAATTAAATCAAACTTTATTAATAAAGCACTTTTCATGCATATGTAATACAGATGCTTTAAATATTTATAATATGTTTTTAACTTAAAAGCTGACCTTCACACACAAAAATGGTGAAAAATAAATCTATTGCATAAAACACTATATATTCCGTTAAAACCCTTTTACCTTAATGATAATTCAATAAAATGGAGCAACAATGGTAACTTCTGACTACGTTTTCATGTAAAAACATCACAAAGAATCTGGATTTAACAGTGTCTTCTCTGTTAAAATTACACAGAAACTTTGCTCAGTCTGAAAAGTTTCTATTATGTGACCAGAAAACAATTTCACAGGTTTCAACAGACCAGAGCTGTTTACTTGAAATGGTTAAACCTGTTCAAAGAAATCTCCTCAAGCTGTTTTTTTCTATTTCTTTTCTACCATTTTAGAGATTTTTCTCAACACCTCTTTAAACAAACTTGCAATATTTCTTGACACCTAGAAAATTTTGTTTAATATTGAGGGATTATTGCTGGAAAAAAAACATCCTTAACTGTGTAACCACTCAGTCAGATCTTTAAATTCCAGTATTACTTTAATACCCATGTTGCCATATTCCCCTGGGTCCTACCCAGTGTTGGGACTAACGCCGTTTAAGTATAACGGCGTTACTAACGGCGTTATAAATCAAGTAATTTAGTAATCTAACTAATTACTTTCATCCTCGCTGTAACGCCGTTATAGTTACTTCGTGTAAATCGCGGCGCGTTACTTCAAAGTTTGATGATCTTGCTGGAGCTGGGCGCTTCGCACCCGAAAGTTGCTTGTGAGATCTGCGGAGGGAGATCTCGAATGCGAGATCGTGATTGGTTAAAGTGTCAAGTGGGCGGATACTAGCTCGCGCGCATGAGCCAGTAACCACTGGACGCGGAAGCGGAGCGGAGAGCGGAGTCCGCGCCGCTCTCCGCTCCGCTCTGTAGTTCACGCCAGACGAGCATTTTTCCGCGGCGGTCCACAGGCGCTTCTGCTAGAGCTTTTTTTGTTTTTTCCATCATGGTTGATAATTTCATAGCCTAAAGACATTAACCCATGTTCCTGCTAAGAAGAACTGCTCTCTCAAAACCCCGCCCACCCGCTCTTTCGGCCCACTGTACTGATCTGTGTCCGCGCGCGTGTGCATCTCTGTTTTGTGTGTGTGTGTGCGCACGCGCGCGCGTGTGTGTGTGTGGGTAAATTAATAAACTACAATTATTAACCCATATTTCTGCTAAGAGGAGCAGCTCTCTGCATCTCTTTTTTCTCTCCCAAAATCCCGCAGTCCCGCCCACTCGCCCCGGAGTCTGCTCACTGCGTTGATCTGTACGCGCTCCTCTCTGTGTTGTGTGTGTTTTATAAATATTACCCCCTGTTTCTGCTAAGATGAGCTGCTCTCTGCCTCTCTGTTGTCGTTTTATTAACTCCCGAAACTCCTCACCCCGCACCGGAGTCTATCCACGTTGATCTGCGTGTGTACGTGTCTGTGAAAAAAGAAAAAAAAAGTGTGCGTGTCTGTCTGTTTTGTGTGTCTCTGTGCTCGCGCGCGTACGTTTTTGATGTGATTTTATGTTTATATCCGTGTCTACCGCCTGTTTAGATACAAAAACATGATCACATTTGTCAATCGCGGCATTTTATTGTGAAAAACTGGTTATATTTTGAAAAGAAACAGGATTTTCTCATTTATCTTGATGCAACTTCCGGCCAGAATTGACGCGGAACGCTCGCGGCTCGCGCACAAAATAGGTCAGACGCAGAAACGATCCGCTGCACCGCGCGGGCCCTCCGCGCCGCTCCAAGCCTTGTGTGAACGACGCCATAGGTTAACAAGGGCGGCGAATGGAAGTGGACTCCGTTCCGCGCCGCTTTCGCGTCCAGTGTAAATGGGGCGTAAAAAAAAAAAAACAGTTGGCAGCGATGGCGAATGTGGCACCTGCAGAGAGACTGTTTAGCCTTGGGAAACTTGTCTTTTCACCAAAGAGGAACAGGCTCTCAGACCAAAGATTTGAGAAGTTGCTACTTTTGCGCTACAATCAGTGGTTCAAAAATTAAAGCATTGAAACCATTCAACTGGCTGCTTATGCTGGTGGCATTGTTAAAGTTCAGGTTAAGGTGCAATAAAAGAATGTTTAAATGATCAGACATAAAGTTTTGTTACTGTGCTCCTAAATATTCTTGTTAGGATACTTGTGTTATGTTGATACTTGGAACCTTTACTTTTATTTTTATACAAAGTTTGGTTTTATCTAAGTTTATTATTGTTGATATTTATAGTTTGCGTGTATTGTTGTTAAAATTTTATAAAGACAATGTTAAAGCTGTGGTGTGATATAAATAAAGACAGCAGAGATTTTGTTACTTGACAGTTATTTATAATTATTAATTGTTTTGCACTTTCAGTTTTTTAAGCCATTTTGTTTAATTATAGTTGTAGGTAAGATACTTGAAGTATGTTAATAGTTGAAACGTTTACCTTTTTTGTGTGAAGTTACATTTTTTATATACCACTTGTTGCAGTGTTTTGTGTGATAATTCTGACAAATAAATATTGAAAATTCTTTCCCTAAACCCTCTCTCATGTGTATCCTAAACTTAGACAATATGACTCCATTGGAAAACTATACCAGTATACTATTGTCGGTTATCATCTATTATTGAATGTAAATTATTTTTTTTATTTGTAACGCAGGAAAAAATACAAAATATTACCATATTTAAAGAGAAATTTAAAACGAGTTACTTTGCCAAGTAACTAATTACTTTGAAGATGCAGTAATTGAGTTACTAACTCAATTACTTTTTGGGAGAAGTAACTAGTAACTATAACTAATTACTTTTTTGAAGTGAGATGCCCAACACTGGTCCTACCAAATGTGGACAAAATGCAGTTATCATACATTAGGCGCAACAAGACAAAGAGTCAGATATAAATCTGACAGTCTTTATTGACTGCATTCACAGAAGTTGTTTGTGACGCGTGACAGATTAGCCACATTAGTGTGCTAAAAATAAAATAGATAGACTGATACTGCTAGAATAAAGTTTCCTGAGACTATGCTAACTCCCAACCTTGTTAGTAACACGTAAAAAGCAGTCTGACACTGCTACACGTTAGGCATGTCAGCATATTAACAGTAAGACTCAACCTTGTTTGCAACACATGAAATAAACAGACTGATATCGCTAAAACAATGTTACTGTGACTGTACTAATTTCCAACCTTCTTACTAACACATAAAAAAATACATTGTGACACCGCTACATGCCAACCATGTTAATACATTCATAATATCCTTAACTAACAACCTCGTTTGGAACACGTAAAAAACTGATGGAGCAACTTAAAACAAATCCGTGACTGTGCTATTCCCCAACCTTGCTAGTGACACATGAAAAAAAAAAATATCCGACACTGCTATTTAGTCGTGCTAGCATATTCAAACAACCTGTGACCAACCTCGTTGGTAACATAAACATATAAATACACAAGTTGATACTGCTTTACGTTAAATATGTAAGCACATTCACAATATCTGTGACTCCCAACCTTGTTACCAACATGTACAGTAAAACACGTGAAAACCAAGTCCGTTATGCTCCACATTAGCAAAGTTAGCCATTTTAGCATATTCAGACCATGACCCAACCTTCTTTACAACGTGCAAAAACAGATTAATACAGCCAAAACAAATATTACTGTGACTACACTGGTAGCCTTGTAAGTAACACGGGAAATTAAAACACAGTCCGATTCCGTTACCCCCCATGCTAGCATATTGACAATAAAACCCAACCAAGCATTTTCACAGAGCGCCATGTATATCTCTCAAAATCACTTCAACCTCAGTAAACCAAACCAGAACTAATCCATATATAACTTAATCTATATATCCATATATAATATCTTGATTATAAGGCGTACTGTCATTTTTTCTATATTTCGGTACTCTTGGCAAGTCTCTTGTTCTGTTAATTTCTTGTTTTGCCTTCTCAAAGTTATTAAAACTTGGTTTAAATATGTCAGAAAATGTAATTTTTATACATTAATATGTTGTTGTGTAGTTAATTTATCTAATTTTATTTTTCTTTGATAAAGTAACATATTCAGCAGACGTGTTAATGTTGTGTTCCTAATACTGAAAGCCTTTTTGTGCTATTTTTGATGGATTTTTGAAAAATAAAAAATACTGTTTTTTTTCTTTCTCTCTTCCAGGAGAACTTCACTCCAGAGTGTAAGTTCAAAGAGAGCGTGTTTGAGAACTACTATGTCACGTACTCATCCATGCTCTATCGTCAGACCCAGTCTGGCCGCTCCTGGTATATCGGTATCAACCGAGATGGTCAAATCATGAAGGGCAATCGGGTAAAGAAGACCAAGGGGGCGGCACACTTTGTGCCTAAAGTCATTGAAGGTTTGCGTCCTTTGTGGTTTTTCCTCCTCAGATATAAGTCATCACCGTAGTAACCGGCTTCCTCTTTTGTCACACAGTTGCGATGTATAAGGAGCCATCTCTACACGAGCTGGCCAGCGAGCCAGTGAGTCCCCCGCGGAAGACGGTGAGGACGTCAGATTCCCCGACCCTAAAGAACGGACAGAAAGAAGCTCCCAGGGCGGATGCTTCCTAGCACAGGAGGAGGAGGAGGGTGGGATGAAGGGTAGCAGTGACACTGGAAACACAGCTGTCCACGAGGCAGTGAGGATGGCACGAAAGGGCGCCATCCCCCCCAACACCACATCCCATGAGTGCACTGCAAGTCATTGAGGAACACAAGGGTCAGCAGTCCATCAGCAGGAAGGGAGTCCCCGCCCTCATCGGAATCAGCCCAGCATCACAGCCAGAACTACACCCCTCGAGTCCATTTTGTTATGTCAGCGTCTTTCTGTGACTTTTTAATGTTCCTTTTTTTCAATTTTTGAATTCATTTTCTTAGCTACATCATCCTCCTTAACCACGAGGCCCTTTATCTGCTCAGTCAATGGGGACTCTGCTGCCCTGCTCGATTGGCAGCCACCTACCAGCAAAACAAACCGTCAGGGTCAAGTGAAGTTCAAAGTCAGATGAACCAGATTAGGATGGAAAGCAATTTGCAGGAAGCTCGGGTCAGACTGGATCTTTTACAGTTAATCGCATTAGAACTAAAACCAATCAGTCGTGTTTTGATTTTCATCCGTGTCCGTGATTATGATGTGATAAGAATGATACTCAAAAGGACACACATTTAAGGTCAGAAAAGATGACATTGAAAATTGGGATTACATCCCAAACTAAAAAGTAGAACTAAAAATGACAAATGCTAAAAAGCATAAAAAATAACAAGGATTAAAAAAAAAAAAACTCAAAAAAAGTAAATTCAAACATGAGAAAGAGATCAGTGAGTGTGCACTGACTTGATAAAGGGTGCAAATAAGCAACTGGGACTGAAGTCAAGCCCGGGACGGATCTGAGCTGAAAAACCTGAAAGGGAACAGCGACGTTTACTTCACTCAGCATCTGCTGTCAGCATAAAGGCGAGTTTGAAGCCCCACATCAAAGCCAGGGAGCCTGTGAGCTGCTGCACTTGTTATTCTGACAATGTCTGCTAGCTTATCCACTCACGAGCTTTATTAAATCACCTTGGAAGAATCGCTATGAAGAATGGAGTCGTCTGAGTGAATGTCTCGGTGTGAGTGGCTGTCTGCGGCCGCGCTTTCAGAGGCTGTGTTCGCTTGAAAGTAACAGGGAATCGCCTCCTGTTTGCCCTTCAGTCAAAGAAAAACACATTTCCTCTAATGTGAACATCCGTTTTCCTTTTTCTTTAGTTCAGAGGGATGAGGCGGGACTTCTGGTCCGCCAGAGTTTGTGAGAGCTGCACATCGGAAAACCACTAAAGGGAAAAACATGTCAACTCTGTTCTCCCATCAAAGAGCGAGCACAGATACCACTAACAAACAAAGACTGCAGCGAGGATGTTTCTTGCCGTGTGTCAGTGAGTATAGCATAAAAAAAGTTGACAAAAAAGGAGGGGTGAATAAAAAACACTTTTTATCGTGTAATTGCGTCCCAAAGTGAGGATGGGTACCGGATGTGAGACGAGGGCTTTCCAAATGTGTCGAGGGTGAAAGAAAGTCGGAATTTGTGAGCGGAATTGCAAAGAGGTTACGGCTCGGAGGCGGTTATTTGGAAAGAGTGAGGGATTAGCAGGTGAATTCTTGAGGAATGTTGATAAGAAATGTACACAGGAGAAGAGGTTGAGCAGTTTGGAGCCAGCATGTGGATATGATAATGAGGGTGAGGTACGGCACACTTTTATGACGGGGAGAATAATGCAGCCCTAATGGCAAATTTAAAAAAAAAAAAAAAAGGAATCTGCTCAGCAGATTTATATAAATTGTTTTGAAACCTGACAGGAATTCCAAGGTGCAGATTTTTTTTATTCAATAAAGTGCACAGTTTTCAAAGTAATCCTGTGTTGGATGTAACTTACATATTTGTACATAATTATACATAATTGACAAAAACAGGTTTCTCCACCCCATGAAAGCTGCTGGGCCTTACTTTGACAGTTTGAAGGAATGCAACAGCAAGTTGTTTCATGTGGATTTTGCAAGTAGATAGGGCAAGAACAAAGTAAGTTGTAGAGAAAAACATGAATGGATTCTCAAAAAGGGGTTAGAATAAAGAAAGTAAAAAAAAAAAAAAAAATAGCAGATGGAAATTGTAGCGGTGCTGTCAGAGGAGTCCAAAAAATCCTGTTAAAAATTGTTGCTTTGGTCCAAAAAAACTACAATTTCCTGCACTTATACTTACCCTCTACAGTTTGCATGAGTGTAAACTTGATTGAATCATTGATCTTGAGAAAAGAAAAAAGCATGTGACTCAAACAAAAAATGAATATCAATAATAAAAGTCAAACTTCCACCCTGCAATTGATGCAAAAAAAACTTTCCCCAAGTCTAATGCAAAAAAAAAAAAAAAAAAATTAATTGTGGACGTCACAAAAAATATTTGCACTCATAAATATTTTTAAAAAATTTAATAAGGTCGCCCACACGTAAAAAAGAGAAAAACATTTAAATGCAAAAATAACATTTTTAAAACTGGAAAAATGTTCCCCTCTCCAGGTGTTGTCAGTCACCTGAGAAACTCCAGTTTAGATGAGCTCTGTGAAAATCTGTGGAACTTACATTGCAGAATGTTAAATCATTGGGATGAAGTGGTTTAATAAAGCATCATTTCATCACAAAAGGTTAAGAATCCAAAGATGCATTGCATTAACAAAAAGGTTTCACTGTTACAAACAAGTCACTAAAACATCTTTAACACACGTAAACAAGTGTTTTTAGAACCTGAAATGAAAAAATTTAGCTATGCTTTATTTAATTTCAACTTTTTTTAATGCATTTTTCTTAAAAGTTTGCTCTGAGAGTTTTCTGAGAAAATCCACAACATTTATCTGGTTAAGTTGGAGAAAAACAAAAAGTTAAACACAGGTTTTTTTTTTTATATATATATATTCCTTTTTTTTTAAATAATTTTATTTTGGTGACTGACTAAACATTGTTTAATATTATTATTTACAATTTTAATAAAATTTGTTACATGTTGCTATTTTTTTCTTACTTGTTTGAACAGCAAACAGAGGGCGTTTTTTTGGGAGTGTGACAATTTTTACTGATGCATCCTGGGAACTGTGTTGTGTTTCCAATCAATCTGTCCAAATGGAGGAAAAATGGTTGGGATTTCTATAATTCCAGAAAAAAACTGCAGTTGGGCTTTCACTTTCTCAAATTTGCCCATTTGTGTTAGTAGTATATTTGTACAAGTGTCTGTGTCGGTTTGTCTTTCTGTTTTGGTAAATTTTGTCAAACCTTTGGAAATGGGTAATGCATATTTATTTTTCTCCTGTCATTTTGTCTGCACCGAACGTATCCGCTCTCATATGTGAAGTTCTTCCAGCCAGAATGTCACTGTGCAGCTCAGCTGTGCTTTAGGTGACAGATGCAATGAATTCCTGTGAAAACAGCAGAATAACTCCGTCGTGCTCGTGCCTTGGTGGTCATGCAAGTCTTCCAGGATTGTTCCACAAAGGCTTTCTCCTGCTCTTTCAGACTGTTGACTTCTCCGTCTCTCTAAACAATCCTCTCGTCTTCCAGACACACAAATTATTTTCTTTTCTGAAGGGAGAAAAAAAAGAAGAAGCCATAAGTAAAATGAGCCTTGGCACTGGTCAGCCGCTGGAAACGGGCCTGACCCCTCAGGCCCCCCTGCCTTCACGAGTGAGGGCAGGGATTTAAAGACACGCTGGACTCCTCAACATTGAACACAAGATCACTTGGTTGCTGCTTTTTCTGAACACTTCCAAAAGCAGCATGACAAAAGCCAGCAATATGCAATGAGATCCAGCAGCCCAGAGTCAAGGAGGGAAAAACAAACCAACAAGGCTCTACAATCGAAATCTGCAAGCAACTGTTGCAATCCTTTTTGTTTTGTTTCTTTTTCTTCTTGAAGCATGCACTTGTGACTCCTCAAGGTTGACTCTCTCTCAAGAGACATGCCCTGGATTCACCCTCTCTCCATGTCTGTCATTTAACGTGTACATTTCTACTATAACTCCAATGAATTCAAAGGAGGAGTCCTATTCTGGAATATTACTCAATAAAACAAACATATATTTCTATGATTGTAAACGGTGTCCTTTGATGCTTTCCTTTTAGCTAATACGTATATATATATGTATGTATATGAGGGTTTAAGTGTGTGACATTTGAACCGACATACATATATATGTTTATATATATATATATATATATATATATATATTGGAAATTATAAAAAAAATCTAAATCAAATTGACAGTAACGAATTACAGGCTGTTGCCGTTTAACCCTTTAAGCTCCAGTGTTCATATTCTTTAATTTACTGTAATTTCTTAATTGTTAACATGATCCACTTAATTCCAGAAGAATCTGAAAGAGAAAGCAATTTGCATCTCAGGGGTTAAAAGGTTAATTAAATCAAAACATTTTACTGCATGTTCTAAAGAACGTATATGGTACGACTGCATGGGTTTTTTTACACCTACAGTCTGCACGGCACAGAAAGTCTGCAAAGAACTCGACTATTATAAAAATTATATGAGGTCTGAATGGTGATTTTTGTAATGCGCTGAGACTCAAGTGGATGGTGGGCTGGAATGCATTAAATTGCGAGCTGTTCCTATTACCATGCCAGCTTCATGAATGTAAATGATCTTGACCGGAGCGATTTCACTCTTAACTGCAAATATTGTGCAAGATTGTTTTAAAATATGCAAGTATTAAAAACATTTTTTTTTATGATGATGATCTGAGTGCGAGAGTGGCACTGCAGTTTCTGTAGCTTATGTTGAAACTTGTCATGAGATGAGCTGCAACCCACCACTCCTTCTGTCCAACTACAAAAAAATGAATAGTATGTACCGTTTGGTTTAAAAAAAAAATCTTTATGATGTTGTTTCTCTGTTCAAATGTCACACACTTAAGCCCTTAAAAGATCCCGGATGAGCCCCCACTTATTACCATTGATGGGGGAAAACGGAGAAAATAGGAAACAGGGCAGCAAGGCCTTTTATTAGGGTGACCTTAAAAAAGGTCCTGTTCCTTAACACATTGACCCCAAAAATTCAGCTGCCTCTAGAGCAGGGGGTTGTGGGAGTTTTAAACTTCCCTCCCAGCCTGTTATTGGTGGAGGTGGAGGATTCAAATCAGGCGGGGTCAGCAGAGAAGGTGAGCCTGGATCTCTACAAGAGAGGAAAAATCACACATTAAATACACACTAAGGGTTGTTACAGCTTTATTTTCCATTCAATAAAACGTGAGAAAGCACAAATATGTGTATTATTTATTTAGTTTGATCAGCTGGTGGGTGGAGCCATGGATAGTCCAAACAAAAATGCTTTCAAAACTTGAGGTATAGGAAAAATTGGACAAAATATCAAATATTATAATTATACTAAAGCAGCGGAGCTTTAGTGAATTTCCCCTGGCAAATATAAGAGAATCACTTCTTATCGCCCCCTCTAGACCTGCGATGGAAGTTTATCTAAACAAAGGAGTCAGAATATATTTTAATGATTATCATTTTAACTATAGACCTGATTTGAGGGAGTAGGAGGAGAATTATTTCAAGAAACATGGTCAGCTTGGATCTTGACCTTTCAGCTATGTTTGTTATAAGTATTTATAATAGTTAAAATTATAGTTTATTTCAAAAAATATGAAGAGGGGTCAAACTCAATCGCACAGGGGGCAAAAATCCAAAACAAACTTTAGGTCTCGGGTCAAACAGGATAAACATTTATTGAAAACTCTACAACAAAATATTTAAAACTTACTTTTTAACATAACTATACTAAAAACAGCTAGGAATATTACCAGAATAGATCAACTTCAATCCTAAATTACTTTCAATATTTTACTCTTCATAAAAAATATATTTTGTCAAAATTATACAAGTTGGAAATTCAACGGGTTATAAATAACAATAAAATAAAAGGATCTGGAGGGCCGGATATTATTACCCAGAGGCTTGACTTTGACACGCGTACCTTACTATGGATTGAACTGAAGTTCAAAATATCTTATTGAACAGCGTCTGAACAATGAAATAGACAAAAACATTCAACAAAGGTTTTAGAACACTAACATTTTTAAAGGTTTTTCTGTAAAAAAAAATGCATTTCATTAAGATAAACACTGTCAAAGAGAACAGTGAGTACAAATGCATGATGCTAAAGTCAAACTAATGCATAGATGTGTAAACTAATTTGTCGTTCTGAAGGAATCAAAAGCTGAAACCACATACAAAGTAGATGAACTTATCTCTGCTGAGTCATAAATCGTTTCCTGGAACCAGAAGCATTTAACCAGAAAAGTATCAAACGAGCAAACAGCAGCTTTTATGTCTCTGAAGCTCATTAAATCTCTCTTTAACAACTGTAGTTGGTTAATGTTTGACAGGCTTGGTAATTAGGCTTCAAATGATCCTTCAGAACGAGCTGAGCCGAATCTGATCTGGCAGATTATTGTGAGCGCTGGGCTGTCACCCCCTTTACGACGTCGGGACGTGGTGGCGGTCAGGGTCACACAGCTCTCCTTCCTCCCCTGATCCTTCTACTGCAGCATTTCAAATCTCAAACAAAGCGTGACTGCTGCATTTATTTAAAGCTAACCGCAGTAAACACACGCAGAGCACCGCCGACTGAACGGAGCTTTATATTCCTTAATGCAGCAAATACAGATTAAGGCATTAAACCAAATATAGTTCTCATGAAAACTGCAAAAACCAATTACTCTCAGCATCTTCATGTTTCCATTGAATTTAAGCAGAGGAGGCTACATCACAACCTTGTGTTAATTATCTTTTTTTTTGCAGAACCCAGAATGTGGGCATTGTTCTGTTTAAACTCAATCTGGCTTTCACTTACTTGAACATTTGTAAAAGCATCAAATGAATGGAGGGGAATCAGAGGCGGATTAAAGTTCCCGGGGCGCAGATGAGGATGGTGACAAACATGACAAATGGCTTTCATTACCGTGCTTCCGATGAAACAAAAGATGCAATTAAATAAAATCCTCCGTTTCATGATCGTTTTATGCTTCATTTGAAGTTTCCAGACATGTTAAATCTGTGGGTCATGGCGTGAGCGAATCAATTCTGAGAAAATATTTGTCAAAAACATTCTTTAGATTGGGCCCAAAATGTTCTAAGGTAGTTGTTTTTTTTTCTGAATGTAGATTTTTATTGACTGATCAGACTTTTAGTTGCAGCTTCCTTGTAGCTCCGATTCGCATAACTTTGCAGAAGTTTTTGTAAAGAACAGGCATCCCATTCTTTCCGCTAAAACAGAGGCTCCTTTCTTTTACCTCTGCTTTGGACCACAGACAGCTGCAGGACTCCTCATGTGAACAAGCGGCTTTCTATGGCAGGTTTCAGATGACGATGCTCGTACTTAGGTCAATGTTTCCTCACAAAATTATATATATATATATATATATAAATAAAAATTGAGTGTTGTTTTTTCAATAATAACTATAGCCGGGAATCGATTAAAAACATTTAACTAAATACCGTATTTTCCGGACTATAAGTCTCTCTGGAGTATGAGACACAAAAGCCACAAAATGCATTACGAAAAAGATTTTTAAAATTTACTTGTAGTTTTTGGACATAATTTTTAAAAAATCATGCAGAAGATGAACGTCAATCCGATGGCTGCAGCATAGAGAAAAGATCCGCTGTGGTGGGCGGAGCCTAATTAGGGAGCTGTCTGCTATTAGACTTTTCATTGAAAAAGGCCGCTTGAACGTCAATGACGGCGTTATGAACGTAGCTTCAGGAGAAGTGTTTCATCGAATTTGTTCTTTCTACACTCAGACTTAAACAAATTGGAGTCTTTATATTTGTTCTTTCCTTTCCATTGTCTTGATTTCCCATTTATCCTTTTTCAAATTGAGTAACTCACATGTCTGGTTGACAAACACATTTTTAATAGTACTTTTAATTTTGGTCAACAAATAGTTCATTCAAATGTTAGATTAGGGAACTCTGTTAGATAATCTAAACCAGGAGTGTCAAACTAATTTTGGTTTGGGGTCCGCATTCATTCTTCAACCATCTCAACTGGGCCGGACCTGTAATCTATGGCAAATTTCTTTATCTGTAGCTTTGTTCTTTTTTTTTTTTTTTTTTTTTTTAACTTTTTTCTCATCTGTAAAAAGGATCTTAACCAACCTTGTAGCTTAATCACTCATTATTACACATACATTCACAGAGGCCAATTGATTTCAAACAATGCATTTTATTAAATAATAATAATAATAAATAATGAACCTAATAATAAAGGTTTATTTGATGTTATACAGACTGAATAATTTATACATTTGACATAGAAGCAATCTCGTTAGTAAACTCAAGATGGGGCTATGGAGAAAAATAAATAAATATCCTTCCTAAAACATAACTTTAAAGTTTTCATTTGCTCTCTCTAGTGGCAGAATTGTGCATTACTGTTATTTCCATAAAGGACCATAACTTGCCACAGGAATGGGCAAGCTAGGCATTTTATTTTTCTTTTTACAACTGGGCTGGATTTAACCATCAGGCTGTATGTTTGACAATCCCAATCTAAACATATTTCAACTTTTTTTGGTGGCGTTTTCATTTTCTAAGCCACTGTTGCATGATACAATTGTAGTTTGATGCAATTGCATAAAAAGTAAAGAGTAATTTGGATCTATACAGTAAACTTCCACATGCTCCTAAACAGTACACAGTTTCCACCTCCTGTCAGTGATGGGACACTATCCTCCTGCTGAAAATCAATGTTGGGTTCCTTTGTTTTATTAACATTCAGGAGGAGGGGGTTAATCCAGACCAAAAAGTCAGTGGTCAGTGTACTTCATCTCTGAGTCGTCTAAATCCTCTGAAAGTCTTCAGATCCAAAGCTTTATTTAAAGACAGAGGCATACAGTCCCAAACTACTGATCACACTGTCAGACACCAAGCTTCAGAACAGTCAATCCACCACAAAGGGGAGGAGCTAACATCCATCTGCTGCAGTCTCTCACTCATCAGAGGGCCCCTCTCCCATCATAATGAAAGTCATCCTGTCCCAGCACGTGGAAGACCAGATTTTTGACTAAAACATGACGTTGAGAAACTGAGGAGGGCAGCAGTTTGATTAGAATAAAAAACTTTTGCTGCACAGCACACAAACCATTTCTTTCTGTTTGTGAGTCCACTGGGTTTCTCATGTAACACTCAAAGTCTCACTCCGATCATCTTTTGATTTATTTTCAAAGTGTTCAGAGTGTTTTTTAAGAATTATGATTCAATTTTTAGCCAAAATTTAAAAAAAAAAGAAAAACTTAATTTCTTGGTCATATTTTCTGCAGAGCTGCAGCAGTTCATTAGAAATTTTCTTGATTAAAAATCCAGAAACTTTTAGCATGTCTGATTTAGCCCACATCTGTGATCCAGTTTTATTACCAGGTCGACTTTTGATGTTTAACATAAAATGGTTCAGTTCAAACAACAATATTTGACTTATAACGCTATTTCCATTATACTTTTTCTGGTCTCTACAGTCTGGCAAACAAAACAAAATTAAATTAAATTAAATTAAATGTGATAAATTAAAATAATTTCTTATCTTCTTGATGTGTTCACTCCAACATTAAACTGGACTAGTCCTACAACACTGACGACCTGTATAAGAAGGGTTTAAGTCATTTCCATCTCCTCAAGAGGCTGAGGTCTTTTGGAGTGTGCAGAACTCCGCTAATGACGTTCCACAACTCTGTGGTTGCCTCTGCTCTGCTCTACACTGTTTGCTGAGGAACGAGCAGCACCGAGTGATGTCATGAAGAGGGCCAAATATGTCCTGGACTGTTCACTGGATTCTGTGGAGGAGGTGGGTAAGAGGATGGTGAGGGGTGTAGAGTTCCTTCAGCAGCAGACTCAGACACCTGAAAGGTAAGAATAAGCTGTCCCGCCAGACATTCATTCCATTAGACTGCACAACTCCTCTGTCTGACAAATTATCAAAATTATTCATTTATTTATTAGTTTGTTTAGCTTATCTTATGATCAATTTGGCTTGTTTCTTGCTCAAAAACACTCAAAAAAATAATACTAATGAGGTTGCAGTTCATGAAATGTAATAAATATTAATACATTTAAGTCACTTTGACAAATATTTTTCATAACATAAATCACAACTCCCATTTTTGAAAAATGTGTTCAATTTGGGGAAAACAGATCTTCTAGATCTAGAGGAAGAAATTTTGATTGAGGCAAAACTGTTATAGTTTCTCACAGTTTAATAATTTATGTTCTGTTTATAACTAATTATATAATCTCCTATTTTGAACCAAAATGGTTATTTCAATATCATAAAAGCAGATCTCATTTTGGGTAGAGCTGCAGAAAATTTTCAAGGATTCGCAGTTTGTACCCAACTTGACCACTAGATGGCGACTCTGTGCTTCACATTTCCTTCAAGTTAGTTTCTGTCAATGTTTTGCATGATATTTTGCCTCGGGGTAACAGGATTATATTGACTCACCGTGGAGTGACTACAGGAGTGTCAATTTTTAATCCACAAATGTTAGTTTTCTTTTATTTTTTAAGTTAATGACAGCAAAAATGATTGCTTTGGAACATCAAAGGAGTGCAATAAGGAGGATTTCAGGTGTGTTTCTCAGGATTAGCACATTTAAACTGGCTGATAAAGGGATTTAATTGGGGTTACATCACACATAAATGAATAGATCCCATTAGAAAAACAGGCCGGATCTGGATCTGGAGGATCCTTCAAAACAACTGCTGAAGTGTGACAGTAGACACGCCCTGAAGAGCCGAAACACTTCTGAAATCTCCTACTTTAGGAGCGTCCCTCTTTTTCTTTTTTATTATTTGTTTTGCTTTTTCAGAGATGAGTCATGTGACTGGTAAAGAAACGTACCTGAAATGGGAATCATTGTGTGTAGAATTGGTTTGACATGACTCAGCGTCAGTATCAGTCTGTGGAGTTTCATCGTTCACTAAACCCAAAATTGTTGAGGATGCCATCATAGAAGTTCCAAAAATGAGGAATTTTGACTTGTCAAAGTTTGTTCTCCTTTCATGAAATAATCGCTTGTTCCCATGTTCTCCTTTTCCAGGAAAAGTCAGGCGACAACAAGTACACCACACTTTGAAAAACCGGTTGGACCACTACCACTGCTCACCAAAGTCCAACAACAGTTCAAGTTTACTCGTTAAAAATAACTCAGAAATATGACACATAGAGCAGTCTGAAAAACCTTCACCCCCGCAGTTTTGACTTTAAAATCTATTTTACTTAAAAACACACATTTAATCATACTAAATGTGGACAAAATGACTTTCTCTTGAGGACTCAAACCATAGATTACAGTTTGTTGGCTTCTGTGGTTATGAGAACAAACTGCCTGCTCACTTCCTCATTTTTCCCTGTATCCCCACCTTAGTTCTTGGTTTCACAATAAAAGATATTTTGAGATCCCATGTTCTTACATCACTGATCTTTCCCAAAGAGTGATTCTTGTGTGTCAGAAGTGGTGGAAAAATATGCACAGAGGGTAAAGTGCAAAGCCCATTGTTTTTCTTCAACTTCAGACATAAAATATTCATCAGAAGTTATGACATCCTAGCAGGAAGGAACTTCTGCTCACATTTAAGTAAAGAGGTCAATAAAAGAGATGGTTTTGGTGTTTTTCTCCTGAGATATCTGTTGACAAAATCCCAAAAGTTAAATATTAATGATTTTTATAACATAAAAATCTTTGGCATTCTATTGACACTGTAATACTTTAATTTCCTATTTTTTCTAGACAAAATATACATAGAAAAAAACATTGTAGAAAAACAAACATATTTTAGCAACAGATGTTGAAAAGTAAATAAAATTAAGAAAATGATTTTTCTCTAAAATAACACATATAATGTGCTTATGAGTCTAATATAATGCATCACAATGTGTTTATTTTAGATTAGATTACAAATGGTTTATTTCAAGCAATCAAGAAAAAAAATACAAAAAAAATGCAATACAATCATTTAAAAGAAGTTTACATCCATTAAGATACGTGAAACACAGGATAACTAGACATTAAGAGAAGTGATTATTTATTGAAAGAAAATCTGTTGTATTTTGGCCATTGTCCTTTTTCTTTTCTTTGTTTTTAAAAATAAATTTAAATTATAATATTAATTGTTCAGCCTTTTTCAAAATCCTCTATAGATAAAATAAATGTGTCAGAGATTTGTCTGTTTTTTGTTTTTTTTTTAAATGTCATAGAATTTTGAGATTCCCCAGAAAGAAATAAGTAGTCTATTATGTGCTACTGGTATAATTAGTCTTTACTTCAAGTAAGGCGGTATACTTGTACATGGTCTATGTAGTATACTTTCTATACTTATACTCAAATATATTTAATAAAACTGTATTACTTTTTACCAAGGGTTATGAATGGGAATCTACTGCTACTCCCCCCCCCTAAAAAAAGTAATATATTTAAGTGTAAAACAAGTCTCTACTAATAGTGAAGCAATATCCTTAAAGTTTACTTTTTATATACTACAACTGAAAACTTAAAATGTCCCAATATAGTGTAAATAAGATTAGTGGCTATTCTTCCTACATTACCTGTACATGTTCTATATAGTACACTTTCTTATTCTCAAGTATACTTCACATAATAACTTTCAAGTGTACTACTTTTTGCTAATGTTTATTGAATGAAATGTGTTACTCTCTTTACAAAAAAGTATTTTCTAAGTGTACTACAAGTATACAATATACTACAAGTACAAGACGTCTCTACTAGTGAGCCCAAAGTTTACTTTTAATGTACTATCTTTATATTGTGATCCTAAAATGTTCCAATTAAGTCTGAAGAAGAAGTATTCTTCCTACACTTACAGTATGTTTTCTATAGTATACTAGTTATACTCCAGTATACATCATGAAAAAACTTCAAGTATAGTACTTTAGCCAAGAGTTATGAATGAAAAAGGGCTTTTCCTCCCTTTTAATAAAATAGCAAAAAGTAGGATGTTTGAAGTTTATTTTTACAAGTATACTTCAGTATTAGTACAGAAAGTATACTATGTATAGTGAAGGAAGTTTACTAATTGAATCCTTCTACAGACTAAATTTACTAAGTTTACAATAGTACGTTAAAAGCAAACTTGAAGTATACTGACTCTGTTTTAGCGTAAACTATTATATCTGTAGTACTCTTAAATACTAGCCTCACTGTTTTTGCTCTTGGCTGTATAATTCTATTTTATTTTTAATTAAAAAAACGTCTTCTGAGGAATGTTTTTCGCAAAGCATAAAACTGTGTTTTAATTGTGTACAAAATATTACAATAATGTTGTAGATGTGAAATGTTGTTCAATGATGCCTTTCTTCTGGCTAATAAACATTTAAGTAACATAAATTTACAAGTATTAAATATTAATGTAAGACATTTAAAGGATTAGACTTCACGTTTCTGTTTAGTGGTTGATGAAACGTAAACAATGCTGTTGTTGATACCAAATCATTTCCGGTGCTCAGCGTCAAAGTAAAAAAAAAAAAGCAGCCATCTACGTCATCATGAAACTTCAGGTGTTCGCTCCGCCCATTACGGTGGCTGAATCGAAACTGCGTGCGCGTACCCGCCCCCTTTACCTGCAGCAGAAACCGCCTAAAAAAGCTCGCTCCCGCCGTTCCCACCTCATTTAAGGTGCGGCAGGACAACAGGTGCGAGCAGGAGCTTTCAACCCCCTCTGACCGGCTCTGGGTGACTGTCGGCGGTAAAGCAAGGAATACAAGCGGACGTTTGATCGGAGGAGAGACTTTTCTGAACTTTTATCGGAGAAACTTCGCATTTATTTGATCCACAACAGGTGCGCGCGCGCCTTTTCTCTTCAATTGAATTCGACAAACCAGGAGGGGGAGAAACGATGGCCCACTCCGGTCTACAGATTTTGGGGTTCACTCTTGCCCTCTTGGGGGTATTTGGCCTCATCATTGGGACCATTCTACCCCAGTGGAAGATGTCGGCCTTCGTGGGGTCGAACATCATCACGGCGGTGTCCATGTATGAAGGATTATGGATGTCCTGCGCGTTCCAGAGCACGGGCCAGATCCAGTGCAAGGTGTACGACTCCATCCTGCAGCTCAACAGTCAGTACAAACTTCTTCTTTTTCCTTCTACTTTCTTTTTTTTCCAAGCTGTTGACTTTTTTTCCCTCTATAAAATCCCAACTTAGGTGTTTTATTTATATTAATTTGTCAGAAGTACTGCTTAGTTGCACGGTTTATTTACACATATTTATGACTTTGCACATTTAAAAAAAAAAAACTCTAACTTGAATAATTGGTTTTCCTGTTATGACTGAATTCGATTTAAGCCCCGCCCCCTGAGTTCCCCTTCCTTATGTCTGTGTTTTAGAATCTCCATTTTGAAGGCCTTTTGTTCGTCTGAGCAGGTGTAGTTAAAGGTTAAACGCCCCCATGAGGAACTGTTGGGCAAACATGTTCACTTTACTGACGTATGTAGGTGGAAAACAGGTGAATGGAAAACAAATACTCGATTGATATACTTTTTTTTTTTTTTTTTTTTTTTTTTTTTGGTTTTAGGAAGAATTATAGCTATTTTGTTTAGGGGAGGTCAAAGATGAGGGTGAATTCTGCCATAGGCTGTCTCAGGAGCCGGTACAGGGAGTGTCATCTTGGAGTGGAAACCTGAAACCTGGTTGAACCTGTTTTCTGGATTTGCTTAAAGGCACCAGAGCACACCCACCCCCCCACCCCCACCAAGCACCTTTGACACTTTCCTGTCCTTCTGGGTCGACTTCCAGTAATCGTTTTCTGACTTTGACCTAAAAAAAAAAAATGTGTGACCAATCCGTCTACTTCCTCCAGGTGCTCTCCAGGCGACTCGCGCCCTCATGGTCGTGAGCATTATCGTCTGCGTGGTTGGTTTGGGTGTCGCTTGCATGGGAATGAAGTGCACCAACTGTGGCGGAGACGACAAAACTAAGAAGAGTCGCATTGCCCTGGCTGGAGGCATCATCATCTTGGTTGGAGGTAAGATTCATTTTAGTCGGTTCTGTAGTTTCTCCATTGTTTGAGTCTCTCTAATTAATAGATTTCCTCCTGTAGCTCTCTGCACTATGGTAGCCTGCGGGTGGTACACTCACGACATCGTCCAAGCTTTCTACAACCCTTTCACCCCCGTCAACACAAAGTGAGTAACATCCTTTCTCTGAACATGTGAGGAAAAGTTTGCGCCCTTCTGACGGCTCCTTTCTCTGTAGGTACGAGTTTGGCGCTGCCATCTTCATCGCCTGGGCCGGTGCGTTCTTGTGTCTGATTGGAGGGGGCATGTTGTCTGCGTCGTGTCCAAGAGAGAAATCCGCCCCGTCTTATAGATCCAGAACCCCTCAATCCAACATACCACTCAAGAGCCACGTCTAAAAGACCTGGACTTTGTTTTAGCTCAAATGTTTTTTGTTTTTTTTTTCATTTTTCTTGTATTTGTTTCAGCTTTGCGATTGGGGAGAATGGAAAATATCTGTGCAGTTGATTTAAGGCTGCTGCCCCCCCATCATGTTACTGTAAAAGGAACTCATTAAAGGTTTTAAATGTCAGTTTACTATAGGTTTTTTTTTTCTTTTTTGGTCCCGGTCTGAAACCATCGTTCGTGCCTGTTTTATACCGTTTGTTGTACTGTGGACAAACCTGTATTATCATGTCTGTGGATCGCGCTGCAAAGATGAGATTGTAACAGCCTAAATGATTGTTAAAATCAGTTGCAGTACAGAACCCAACACTAACAAAGTCCACGGATTTAGTCAAACTGTACATTAAGTTTCCCCAAATTTCTTTTAATATTTGTTAGGTTTAGATTGGCTAAAATGTGATCATTGTTTTGCATTAAGTTGCTTGTGATTTTATTTTTTATACTTTTTAAATGTGTGTGTGTGTGTGTATATAGAATAAACCATGGGAAACCTGACGTGAATACTTTTGTCATCTTAATGTTTCTATAAATTCAAAAGCTTTGTTTAAAAGCTGATGTCTAGAGAAAAGTTGACCTGTCGATGCACCCTGATTGCTGATATTGCCTCAAGTCTCATCTGGATACGACCTGGTGTTTATTTGGAAATGAATCAGTCCAAGACGCCTGAACGTCACTTTCACTTTCTTACAAAACCACCAGACCAATGAGCATTCCTGCGTGTTTTCCAACATGCCCTGCTCTGGTATGTTCTGATTGGCTGGATACACCTGAACCAGGTGATCAGTTGTGAGCATGGCTTAGATATCTGGAAATCATGCAGAACATAACGCCCTCAAGGCCTGGAGTTGCCTATCCCTGTTGCATGTGCAAATACTGTATTACTCCTACTTTAGTACAGAATGCTCATAGATAATTAAAGACTATATTAACAGTGCAAAAATGTTGTCAATATATGCATACATACAAATGTCATAGCATTTGTAATGCTTCATTTAGACTTTTTGAGTTTCTTGGTCTTGGCTTTATGTGTCTATTGTTGCAAGAGAACGTATGTAAACCCTTTGGCACAGGGGTGTACATCCTTTAACAGTAAATGAGGCATTTGGGCTCATTTTCCACTGATCAAAACCTCGAAGGAGGCGCAATATATTTGGATTTGCATTTGTGACATTTTTTTTAATAATAAATATAACATTTGTTTATTTTTTGGTATGAACAAAAATAAAAATATAAAAAGAAGGTAGCATCTCGCAAAATGTGAACTAATTTTCAATATAAATGCTCTGTGCCACACAGGATCATCTCGGTGCAGCTCTGGACAGCTATTAACCAGCAATGTGCAGTATAATATAATAAAAGCTTTTAACAAAAAAAAAAAACTTCTTACCAAAATTTTGCTTTGCAATCTGGTTATTCTGGAGGTCGCGTTGACCAAAGAAGACATATTCAGCTCAACGGGGATGTAAAAACCTACAAAGTTTATCATCTATGTGCACCTCAGTTATTTAGTTATACATTTAACTAATCCAGATTAAATACATACTCATTAAAGTAATCCTTACTTTGAATAATTGCTATTTTATGTCTTTTATTTATTTATTTTTTATCTTTTTCCCCTCTTTGTCCTCAGCAGTCTTACACTGCTGGGTTTTGTTTCATTTAGTTTGGGGTTGGACCTTGGTAGTCTTAGTTTACAGGCTTTGTTTATTTGTTTTCTTTAGGCAGTTTTGGTTAAGTAACCCTTTGGAGGGAGCTGACTCCGACAGTCGACATGGCTGAGTCAGCAGTCTCCCTGACTTATTTTATGTTTGGTCAAGGAGCCGCCGTGGAGAGACAAGAGAGCCCCATGTGGATCTGGAGCTGCAGGCTGCAGACCCCTGCTTAGGGAATTCCTTAATTTCTGTACAAAATAGACACGCAATATGTGTGTGTTTTTTTTTTTATTACTTCAATCTAAATTACAATGATGGAGAAAAACCTTTCCAGTTTATGCATAAAGTACGTTTTATTTATATAGCACCTTTCGGAGGAATTCACAGGTTAACAATATAGAAGATAAAACCTCCCAAGCTAAGAGGAATAGAAGGCAAGAGGAAGTATGACATAAAACAATCATTACAAATAAATTTAAAACAGATTCAGTTCAAATGCTTAGCAAAATAAAAGGTTTTAAGTGAGCAGAGTCTAACTGAATGAGTAAGTAATTCCAAAGGATTCACATATTTTCTCCTGCAGTTGTGTGTTTCCTGCCCTGATGGAAGTATCTTAAGGCCTGTCAGTATTTTTTTTTTTGGCTTTTCTGATGGGGTCAGATCTTTTCATCCATCCTGGTCACCATCTGCAGGACCTCACACAGTACATCAGGACTGGTTCAATGAAAACACCTGAAGGAAGTGGAGCCACTGCTGCGCCTTTTTGACCAGTGCGGGTGTGTTAGCAGCTCAGTAAGTAGATGACGGTTCACTGGAACTTGAAGGAGGCCGCTCCTTCTCCACATGCACACCGCTGATGAGCAATGGAGCGTGATTCCTGAAACAAAAGCTGTGGTTCCTCCTTCCATCAATTTTCCTTTTTCCTTCCTGGAAAATGATTACACCCAGAAAAGCACTAGTTTGGCTAACATTTTTAAACTGTAGGCTCCAGAGGAACATGGGGAGCTTTTATTTCTCTTTGGCTTTGGAGGTAAATTCTTATAATTTCAACAATTACATTTTTTTTCATTTTAGTTTTGGTTTATCTATTTTAGCTTATTTAGTTTTGTCATTTATGCTTGTATATTTACAGGATGCATTTTATTTTGAAAGGAACTTGAAAAAGTTGCTTTCAAAAATAAAAAAAACTAAATGTTTTATACATAGAAAAATAAAACACTATTACAGTTCAAATATTAAACATTTAAAACAATATTTTATAAATGAATAAATTAATGGCAACAAAAACAAAAACAATACAGAGGGTTTTTTGATCAGTAACAAACTGAACCAATTAGCTCTTTTGGAGTTAAGAGGTTGCACACTCCTGTTTTATTTTTAACCCATTTGTAATTGTATTATTAAAATAACATCTTAAGTACATTTCTTTGTACAATTATCAATGATTCCCCCCTCTGTGCACTTTGTGTTCAAAGCAAAATTAATCTTCATTTGAACAGATTTATTTCCTAGAAAGGCTCAGCCTCTGCCTTCTTTCAACCACGTGACGCTGCTCTAATCTAATCAATAAAAAGCCTTAGAAATCAGAGCAGGAGTTGACAGAGAGGAGTTTGTGAGCATGGATTTTATCCCTCAGAAATTTGCTTTGATTTTTTAAAATTATAATAAAGGTCAAATTTTGTAACAAAAGTAAGTCTTGTGGACAAGTTCTATGAGAAGAATAAAAAGTGTCCGTCATTTATGTGTGTTATGAAAAGTTTCTGGTTTACTGGTTTGTTTTCACTATTGATCAAATTTAATAAAATAGTTGTAGACACTTTTTTGGTCAAATTTAAGCAATATTTGTAACAAAATGTGAATTATCAATGATTTTATTCTGGTAAAAAAAGCAACAATCTCCAAAAAATAAGTCTTTTTTTTTTTTTTTTTAAAGAATTTGTTATTTTTGTTGAGTTTCTTTATATAAAGAAGATAATAAATTAGTCATCTATTTTCTGTCATTTAAAGTTGCAGAAGTCTGCTTTGGTTCCTCAACTTCCCACAGAAATAACCTGTTCCCTCACATAAAATTATAAACGGTTTAAAAAAAGAAAAAAAAGAGGTCAAGATTTTTAGGACTCTCTGAATAACAAAAGTAACACATTGGTGAATCGTAATCCAGATTAATCACACGTGCATTTACACTATTCAAACGGCAGGTTTCAAAATTCCTCATTTGTTTCAAAAGGAAGAAACAGCCTTTTGAAAACCAACGTAAAAAAAAAAGGTTAATGGTTAGTGGTCATTAATGCAGATGATGTGGAGCACTTTCAATTTCTTTAAAACGTAAGGATTTGTGATCTCGTTTTATTTTAACTTACAAAGTAACATTGAACAAAAGCATTTCACTGGGATTTCGTGAATAATGACAATTTCTGTTCATGCTCATTTATCTTCTCCCTAAAAACATTGAATTAAGATTCTGTAAAAAAAAAAAATAAGCAGGAAAAAGCTCATTTAAGATGTAAAATACAAGTATTTGGAATAAAATGTATGAAAATAATGCTCAATTCTGATGTTTTCTACTCGTAATGCAGAGAAGGGAAGCCAGTAGAAACCATTTCCTCATAAATTGCATGTGATGGCAACTGAACTGGCACTCCCTACTTCAAGGAAAAACCTCCCACGCATTTCAGGTTTTCACTGAAAGCTGCGCACTGAGCACAAACCAGCATATCAAAGTCAACTCAGCACTCAGTTTGTGACCCATTTTGACTAGCTCCCTCCTGTGGTCAAAGACAAAACTACATCAAGTTCAGACCTTTATTAGAGAAAAAGGAAGTAATGGTATTGAGAACAATTTATTGGTAAGCTGAAAAAAAAAAAAGAAAATTCTAAAAAAAAGATGAATAAATTCACCAGCATGAACGTTAAGCTGTTTTTTTTTTTTTTTTTAAAGCGATTTTCAGTCATCAACAGAATGGTCCTCTTCAACAGGCCTCATGCACCAACGGGAAGTGAGCCGCTCAGTGAGCCGGATACGCTCAACCTTGAGATGGACGGCTCGCTCTACTAATTATTACACAGCACTTGCATCTGCATGCATAAACTCCTCACAAACTCCACTATAAACCTTTGGACTGTGGGACAACCGTTGCCATAGTAACACCGACTGATTTTAACATAGGTGTTGATGCCTGCAACCAACATTTTATACATGGTTTAAAATATAAAATAAAATAAAGGGGTAAATGGAAAAAAAAGGGACAGGTCTTCTACCAGTGTGCTCAGCTGAAAGGAATCCATTTACAAAACCTTGCATTTGCAAAAACTTGATTTCGTTCCCTCAGGATTTTAAGTCAATTATTTTTTCAAGATGACGATGACAGATGAAGTCTTCACAGATGGACGGGTGGAGAAAAACTTAAGGTGAGGCACAGATTCAACAGGTTTGAGAGGCGTTACAGACAAGTTATAAAATAGTTAAAACTCTAGTGGGTTATTTGTCCTCCTTAAGCGTCTGTCTCCACTTCCACAGCTCTGAGATCATCTACAGGGAAGAGAAAAAAAGGTAAATAATCAAAATATGTCAAAAATGGTAAACGTCTTTTAAACCTCCACACAGGAAGAACCACATTTTAAGCGCCGTTACCTTGGCGTCTGTGACATTCTGTCCAAATTTCATGAAGTTCTCAAACTTGCCCTGGACTTTCGGGAGCGCCACACCCTGCAGATGTACAGAACAGTCACACAGACATTAAACTTCCCTCCTAAAGTGTCTCCTGTAAAGCTTTATTGGAGCAGACTCCGCCCACCTTCTTCATAGACTCCATAATCTTGGCCTTGACCTCAGGGAGGGTTAGGTTTGCTTTAGGAGTCTGGGGCTTGGGTGATTTTGCCCCTTTGCCTTTAGGCGTCTTGTCCTGGAATTATTAAGGTAGAAAAGCTTAGTGGACTTTAGCGCCCCCTACAGAGCATCTATGGCTACAGGGAGTTCTCATCACCTGCTTGGCAGCAGGGGTGCTGGGAGCAGAACTCTTTCCGTTTTGAGCCTGGGCCTTCTGCTTGTTTGGAGTTGTTTTGACCTGCAAACAAACAAGAGTCAATAAATAAACAAATTTAACTGGAAAACATTTATATAGCCGAGGATGCAGAAGCTGCTTTACCTTAACAGGAGATTCTTCAATCTCACTCTCATCATCTTCTTCATCATCATCCCTATATAAAAAGGTAAATACAGGTTTAATATACAGAAAAAGCAATAGAGACATTCTCTTGAATAATCGTTTTACCTATTGTGGAGCTTAAAGTCTGAACTTTGTTGTTACCATGGTAACAGGTATTTAATTAGTGAACCCTTTCTGGATGTTTAATCGTGTGGCATCTATATAACCTCTGGGTTAGCATTTGATTAATACCCTATTAGAATATCTGCAAATGCAAACGTATGGTGAAAGCGCCCTCTGCTGGTGAATGGATGAAACAAACACCTTCTTTGTAAGATTATACCCATTTATTTAAAATCTTAAAATTGGAAGTATATACATTTTCAAAATAAAGTGTTGGTGAATGTTCTTTCAAAGTAAAACTATTAAATGCTACTCATAAATGAAAAAAAGAATTGTGATAAGTTAAGTGTGAGAGGTTTTTGGTATTTCCACTAAAGATGAAAAAAGTGAGTTTATAAGAACATGTCTATTGGAAACACTTGTCAGATTAGAATAAAGACTGAATGCTTTAAAGATTTTACAGAACTGTTCTTATAGTGTTGCCGTGTCTTAATTATAATCTTCTCATCATCGATCTAGTGCAGGGGTCTACAACCTGAGGCTCTCGAGATTATACATAAATGTTATCCTGTTTATATTCAATAGTAAAAAAGATGAAATTGCTAAAGCGTGCCAGAGTCCTAAAAATGGAAAACACCAGTCTTGATTTGACATTCTTGCTTATTTGACACATAATTCATTTTATTTTGAAGGGAACTTGTGTGCTGCTATCAAAGTTAAAATAAGTTAAATTGCTTGTAGAAAGACAATTATGTTAATTCAATTATTATAATTAATTAAATACTTTTTTTCTTTTTACAGTTGAAGTTAACCAGAAAGTT
This sequence comes from Oryzias javanicus, assembly GCA_003999625.1. Lineage (NCBI taxonomy): Eukaryota > Metazoa > Chordata > Actinopteri > Beloniformes > Adrianichthyidae > Oryzias > Oryzias javanicus. Next base: position 11,673,808 of record CM012450.1, read on the forward strand.
ACAGAAAAACTTTTTAATTTTGTTTGGGGGGGTTCTTATTTCCCCAAATCTTTGCATTTTTATGATATGCTGATTGATTCTAAATAAAAAGGTATAAATTATGTTTATAATTAATGTTTTATTCATCCAGTAAAAGCATTCATGCAGCAGCCATTCAAACATCACATATGGTAGAATTGTGGCTTGCTCTGAGTCGATCCAAATTCTTAGTTCAGGGGTCGGCATCCTTTAACAGTAAAAGAGCCATTTGGGTTAGTTTTCTACTGATCAAAACCTAGAAGGAGCCGCATTGTTTTACTTTAGTCTTAAGAAATTGGGATTTGCATTCATGACTTATTTTTTTTAAACAACAAATAAGAATTATGCCTATTTTTTGGCACAAACAAAAGCAAAAACATAAAAAGAACTTAGCATCTTAGCAAATGTGATTTTCTATGTTTGACAGAAGCTCAAATAACTTATTTTCAAAATAAAAGATGCTCGCCTGAAGTAGTTGATGATGTGCTAAGATAAAGAGCCAACTTTTAGTTTTTATGCAACTTGATAAGATTTACCTGCATGTTTATCTTTTAAAAGAATAAATTAGAAAGAAAAAAAAAGGTTATAAATGAGCTTACAGAATGACCTGAGGCATGTAGACAAATAGAACTCCAGGTTCATTTCTGGATCAAACTGATGGAGACGACACTTTGGGTCCAAAACCCAAATGCTTTATAACTCATTTAAGATAATCTTAGTATAAAACATGAAAAAGTAATTTCGTTAGATCAATACTCACTCGTCTTCATCATCCTCATCATCTTCATCCTCCTCGTCATCTACGTCCATTTTCATCTTTTTCTGTTGGCAGATCAAAAGCAGGTAAAACTCAACATTTTACAAAGACTTTAGCGATGATAGTTAAAGTTTTAAAGTCAAACCTGAGATTTGGCAGCAGGGGATGAGGCAGGCCTCTTCTTTGATGTTTTCACCACATCCTCCTCCTCTTCCTCCTCTTCATCGTCCTCATCAAAAGACTGCTCTGTCTCCATCACTGAGAGCAGACGGCGTGATGAATGCAGACTCAAACCGGCAGATGAAACTGGACTATCTTCAGAAAACAAAACCACACTTACTGACGAGGTGCTGCCCACTGAGATGGATCGGACCGGAACCCGCCTTAAGACGGAACACCGCCGGGGGTGTGATGGTAAACCCGCCAAGACACACCTACAATACAAAACATTTAAAGTCACAAAAGCGACTTTACAGATCCACATTTACATAAACTAGAGGAAAGAAAAAGTAAGGAAAAATAAAGTATAATCTTCTGAAAAAAGCTTCACTTACAAGTCAACTTTTCTTAAAAGATCTTGTTCAAAATTACAATTTTTTTTCTTAAAAAAAAAAAAATATAATAATAATTATATATATATATATATATATATATATATATATCTAATTCTATTCCCTCCACAGTAAGGCTAAACAAGTTAACAGTCAAACATACTCTCAGTGGTGTACACAAAGGAAACTGTTCTTACACTTGGAAGAGTGGAGGGTTTGAGGGACACCAGAGCTGCCTTGATTTTCTGCCCCTCGGCGTCCTGTCCTTCCACCTCCACCAGGTTCAGCTCATCTTTGGTGCTGGGGTCAACACAGGCCTGAGGGGGCAAAAAGGACAAAGAGTCTGAGCAGAAGGAAAAGACGCTCATCTCATCTCCGAACTTTATTTTTTCTGAAGTTGGAGAACATTTATTAAGGAAACAGAGCTTAAATTGTCATTTTTTAAGCACTTCTTTCCTCAAATTGTTGGAATCAGGAACAGACGAGAAAAAAAACTAAATGATTAAAGCACACACGTTCAGGAACCATCGCTTTGTTTAATACCAACCGTAACCAAAGCCGTAACCTTAACCCTTCCTCGGGGTCCGTGCGACTCAGGTAAAACTTCATTACTGGCTGCACGCTTTTTTGGAAATTACGGGCGAATAGACACTTTAAAGGAGGAGGGCTTCTTTTTCTAATAGTCTACCACTTACAGTTGAAAAATGTGTGCAATAAACAAAACAGCCCAAATCTCACAATTTGGGCTGATATGAATTTCGTTTGTTTTTAGTTGAAGAACAGACGCAGGAATCATCAAGTTTGTCGCCACTTCAGGTTTCATTAGATAAACCGCTTCATCTCTCCGATTTAGCAGTCTACATGTGTTCAATAGCCACGTGTTTTGCATGTAGAGCTAGAAAATTGTGCGTAGAAACTTGCATTGCGATGCACAAACGAGAGTTTTGAACATGATAGCCTGAAACGTACATTTCCCTTGACTTTTGGAACTGGCAGCTTGAACTAATATCGCTGAAGGTCTGTGTAGACATAGCTTTAAGTTGCGATTGTGAAGGGTAAGCTAACGGAAGAGCTGTAAACATGGATCTCTCATTTATGGGATCGAGGTTGCTCAAGCCCCACCCACAATTGAAGAAGTGATTTTCTAATGATCTACGGTCACTCTGCAGAAAACTACTCCCAGAGAACAACGGCTTATTTTTAATTTTGACTTTTTAAAAATATGGCACATTATGAAAATCCCTGTTGGAATATTTTGAAAATAGATCAGACTGTGACTGAAGTGGGACTTTAAATACATTTTAATTAAACAAATTAAGAAAAGTTAAAATTCATGAAAACAGTCTGAAATTGCATGATTTAAATGATTTTTTTTTAAACCTGCAAATTTAACTTACCAACTAAGCAACAGGATATTAAACAAAAAAAAATTGATGTGCACATTATTACATTGTTCTACGACTTTATTTTTGATATAAAAGCACAAATTTAAAAACCTCAAAGGCCTTGATTATAATTACCAGTTTAAGATCCAACTGATGCTCCAGCTCATGGTCTTCAGGACTGAAGGTCACTTCCTTCCCGGCTTCCAATGTGCATCCTTAAAGACAAGAAAAAAAGAGTTTCAAAAAATGTAAAGCTTATAAGCTTTATTATCAATACGCAATAATTTAAAGTGCAATACAAGGACTAACCACTAGAGGGCCTCCTAAAGGCGACATTACATGCACCACGTGGTACAAGAAAACATCTGATTTCATCTTAAAAATTTTAAAATAGAGCATCTTGATATATATACATTACATGTTAAATTATAAAAACAAACTAGTGACTAAAATTATTCTTAAGAGTACTGACAGCAGCAAAACTCAAATTAAGAACGAATAACTGGAAATATTTATAAATAAAAAATAAATTTGACTCCAACATTCACTTCGAAATTACCCTTTTAACACTTAATTTTAATCTTTATTTAAAAGACTGCTGCATTTGGCACGTGCTTCAAACAAAATGAGGCAAATTTGAACAAACGAGTGACTAAAATGGATGGAAAAATACCACAAAGTGTGAAAGAGAGTAAATATACAAAAAAGTTCAACTTAAATACAAAAAAATGGGAATAAATGCATAAAAATATTAAGTGAATTTGTAGGTCAGCATGAAAGGGGGAGGGGCCTATCAGCACGCTTAAAACCACGTTGTCGATTTTTCTAGAAAGGACTTTCGCCGTCTTCAAATTGGGTTAATTTCTTTGGTCCGTAATCAAAGAACTTAAACTACAGAACGTGAAAAGTTAAATTGGAGCTTTATTTTAAATAAATATCGTTTGCATTTGGCAAAGAAAGAAGGCGACCGCCATGTTGATATTCCAGCATGTTTGTGCGTAGTAAGTCTCCTGCCGCGTTTCCAGTCAGAATTCAGTCAAAAAAACATTCAGGTCGTACTAGCAAAACAAAATAAACATTTTTTGTACCTCCTTTTAACGTTACTTTAGCTACTTTCATTGGAAATGGAACGCGTGCGTGCCTCAGCGGCCGCCCCGTATCTTTACACGAGCTTTAAACACGTGTATACAGCGTGCACGAGAAAGACGCGCAAACCTGTCACGTTATCTTACCATAAAGAAATGTTTGTGGTGCCAACGATTCTTCGTCCAACCCGTTCATTTTGCTGACTGACACGGCCGCCGCTAATCTGGACTGGAACAATCACGGGTCGTAGATGGAAGGACTGATACTTTGCTGCTGCTGGTCTTCTACTCTGCTGAAACGGAAGTGATCCAGGAGCTGAGAGCGCCCCCTGCTGCTCGGCGGCAGTTACTGCTTCGCGGGTGTTAGAAAATATTTATATTTGATTGTAAAGTTCCACTAAAGATTTTTCAACTGAGCGTGAACAATTTAGCGTGATGTTGAGTTATAGTAACATTAAAATAATGATCAAAAATTACCTAATTAAAATACAATATTGACATGTGTTTATTTAATGTGATTATTAGCCTATAATTATTTGCAAAATTATTTAATAAAACTGCAATTTGGTAAAGACTTTGATTTTTGCGTTCCACGTGTTTTGGCTTGATATAGGATTTTGTGTAGTACAAAAAACAGAAAAAAATATTGTGATTATTATTATTATTTCCTTCTAGGCCAGTGACAATTAAGAAAAACCTTTCAGCTGGGTCGTACTTTGTCTAGTGTAATGTGATAAAATGGTTTGCAAAATGTCCTTTTAAAATTTAGCACAATGCGTGTTAGGCACTTTAACACTTGATTCTGATTGGCTGCAGAAGGTTGGTGCATGCTGTAGTCACTTATCTAAATGCACAGCATATAATCAAATAGTCAATTTTTTTGTGAAGAAACTATTTCAGCCATAAAAAAAGATTAAAGTGCTAAAAATTCATTGTATCTTTTTTGTTTTTGTGAAAGACCATGTTTAGCGGTATAATACCCTTTGAGTTTGCTTGATCAGAAATTGTTGGACTTCATATAAGCAATCATCCTATGCATCATCCATTAAATTCTGACCTCATCTGGCAGTACCCCTTACATATTTTAGGGTGTATTCAAACACATTTGGTTAAAGTGAACCAGAGTTCTAATCCAGAACAAATTTTCAGCCTGAATACACCCAAGTGGACTCTGGTTCAGGACCAGGAACTGCTCCCAGACCCATCTTTTAAGGTGGTCTCGGTTTGTTTCCAATCGTACTGAGCTCTTATTCGCTCCCTGTTTCTGTGGTCTGAGCAGAACAACTAGATCAAAACAGTCAATAACTACACGCTGAAAAACCCCCTTTTATACATATCTTTTGGTTAGAAAAAAAAACATTGAATATATTGAATATAATCGTTTGTTACCCACACACTTCCTAGTTGGAACAAATGAGGGTCTTCTGTCTTTCTTTAATTTATCAGGTTTAACTTAAGAAGGCATTTTCTTGACCTCTCATTTTCTGTTCCTTTCCTCATTAATGACTTAATTGATCTTCGGTTTGAATTCCGTTGTTCTTTTTCCCTTTTTCTCGCACAATGTTGTTTAACAAATCTGTTTCTTTATGAGATAATTTTTCTTTTTTTTTTTCTTTTATCAACAGTGTAGTGACAATGACTATTTTCACTGACACTTCAATAACTAACTTCATCTTACCCTTTTTTTTCACTTCTTCAAAAAGTCTATCCCAAAAAAATACTGTTTGAGGTTTATATGCATGAGGAGAGCCCTCATGCAGTTCTTCGTAGTTATTGCAGAGTCTGACATCAGCAGGGAGAAAAGACCTGCAGTAATCTCCCCTTCAGGCATTTTGGAGGCTGTTCAGAGACTTACAACAAGCAGGAGCTGCTGCATGATGTAGTCTGCTGCTCAGATATGACTGTATGAATGAAAATCTTTCAGGACTTTGGTGCATAGCATCCATGCCCCTGTAGCTACTGTACATCCATAATTCATTCGTCAAGTGTGTTTTGCAGAAGACTGCAGTCTTTTTAGCTACACAGTTTGGGGAAAACCCCTGAAACAGTCCAGAAAATGTTCCTTTACAATATAATATTTGCTCTAGATTCCTTTAATATTTATCTGAACAACTCTTGCAAAAAATAAAGAAATAAAAAAGCTCTGTTCAATAACTTAAATGTTTATTCAGCTGATTTTTTCTGGGGATAAAATACCTCAGATTCAAATCAAATCTTAGGCAGATGAACCACACAGCCAAAAAAAAAACTGCTCCACTGTTTGCAAAAAGAACAATGTTTAATATTTTAGCGATGCGATGCAGTCACTTAATCCTGGTGAATTTTTGTTGACGATGGAGCTTTAAAAGGACACCATCAGCAAAAAACTGCAGAGGAGGCTTCGGTGAGTGCGCTCTTCACATCCAAGCATGACATCACCAAAAATGTCCAAAAACTGGTCCCAGTTAGTCCTTATATTCTGTTTGGGCCAAACTTGACCCATTTTCACACTTGAAAACGGGTCCATTTCAACATCAGTTTTGACACACCTTTTCACGTGATGTCACACAAACTGGCGAGTATGCAGAGTGACTTCCAGTTATACATTACGTCTATGGCTTAGAACGGCAAATCTGTCAGCTGAACGCTCTTTAAAGCAACTCTACATAAATAATAAAAGGTAACCTAACCAATTGTAACCGAAATTTGCACAATATTTATTTTATAAATATTCTACCTGGTTGTATTTGTTTTCCCCTCTTAGATCTTTCACAAATCAAAGTAAGTCAGTATCCCTGCCTGCAAAATACTGCACACTGATATTAAACTAGTCAGGATAATTTCTCTCTGACAACCCGGTCATGGTTAGATGAAGGTTACATGCAGTTCATTAAATGCTGCATGTTTGATTATGAAGGCCTTTAAGATTTTCTTCTTCTGATTTATGCTAATGCTAACGCTAACTTTCCACAACGGGGATGTGACGTAGAGCTGCAGAAGATCTTTTCGGCACAGTTAAAATACATTTCTGTGTTCACAAAATCACTAAAAACAGAGATAAAGACATACAATTTCAACGTGTCTTAGAATAAATAAAAACACATAACTGCTGAGTTATTTTCTGATGTAGCTCCTCTTTGTCGTTGATCATTACCGTTTCTGATCCCTGCAGGATAATAAAAGTGAACAAGGATAAAAATAATTTGAAACAGTCAAAAATGTACATAAAGTCATGATTATTTGCAGGTAATTTTCTAAATGCTGAATTTTTGTCTTGGCTGCTCTTAATTTGAAAGCTGGCACCTAAAATATTGGTTGTACCCCTTTGTAAACATTTCTAATTTTTAAATTACCACTTAAAATACCCCAAAGAACAACAAATACCTCTTATTACAACAACTAATGGTATCAAGTGCAGTTCAAACATGCGCGGTCAACATACACCAATGTGCATCTTGGCTGCGACTATTGCGTGTGGCCAACATGAATTTGAATCAGTTGTTGTGCTCGATTGCACTTAAAATAAGTGCGAATAACATCAAGCAAAATACAACCTGTTAGAATATCTGCTCTAATGAAAGGTGGATATTTTCAATAGAACCTCAAATTTTGAAGCATTATTTAAATCTGCATTAAGATTTCAAAATAGGAAATGAAAATATAGTTCAGCAGGACATTCATCAAATAAATATTGTGCAATTATTTGTTGAAATTGGTATAGTTACCTTTTATTATTTTCATAAAATTGTTTTAAACAGTGTTCAGCTGTCAGCTTTGCCGTTCAAAATTCGTAAACCAGAAGTCACTATTCACATTTCGGGCCCTGTTGCCGTTTTGTCTGATGTCACCGTGAGAAGGATCTATTGTCTGCACATATTATCACTTTGACATTACACACATTATCCTAAAAGAAGCACTTATTTGTTCTAAAAGTACAGCCTGGACAAAAAAAAAAAAAAAAAAAAGACATGGAATTAACATCTATAAAATCATGTTGTTATTAGACAGACTTATAACAAGCAGGCAGCCAAATCACAGGGGTCACTGCATCGATAAATTCAGCACATGACAATAGAATCTGTCAATATCTTAGATGCATGAAACAGAACACCCATAACACATCTAAAGTATGTATGGAAAAAGACTTTCGAACACATGCAATTACAGTTAGGCAAAGAAGGATTCAAAAAAATAAATAGTTTGGTTTCTAAAAGTCATGGCTCTTTAGAAGGTCAGGAGGAGCCTTGTAATGCTGGGCTGTCTTAGTCTATACGTCTCTACTGTGACAGGGCTAAAAGCGTTAAAAAAGTCCAAGGCTGTCACATGGTTCTCTCGCTGTGCGTCAAACCCCTGGCATGAAGGCTAAAAGCTTTCCTCTCCGGTCCCGCCGTCTGAGTCATCGCGGGAGATTCCGGGTTCATCCAGATCTCAGCGGGATGGGATGGGTGGAGGAAGAGGAGGAGGTACGGCACAGATGCACACATGCACTCACAAAGAGCCCTCCTATTTTACATGTCCCTGTCTCCTTCGTTTCCCACTCGTCCTACATCACGTTTTCAAACAGCTGCATGGATCTCATCATGGTTTCATCCTGGGGAGAGAGCAGGGATGCAATTAAAGGGGAATAAAGAATTAAAGTGGCAGCTGTGCTACATGAGAACAGCAACGTTATCCTGTAAGTTCTTGTAAAACATCCCAATTGTGCAAAAGCCATTTATGGAGAAAAACTAAACAAATCAAAATGTATTATTTTGTTCACTTATTGAGAGACATGCTTGAGAAAAAAAAAACTAATTATTTGAATGAAAGGCTGATTTATTTTTTATATTTGCTTCAATATCTCTACACTTAGAGGATTGAAACTTTAACGATTTTGTACTTTTTGTGCAGCTTGTGCAACAGTACAGAACGGACAAAACACAAACACAATTATACAAATTATCCTTAACCACAAAAATAGATCTGGTCACATGGCGCCATACATATATATATCAGGGAAAAAAATAAAAGCAGAAACAAAATGAAATAGACACTATCCTTTTTCATTAATGCAAGAATTAAACAAAAAATAAAAGGGACACGTAATTGTGAATTAATCAAAGAAGAAACTAACTAAAAACTGCAAAATTAGAGCTCAGATTAGAAAAGATAAATTTATTATATACAAATATTAAAATAAGCATTACAAATGAGAAAAGGATACAATATAATAAAAAGAAGAGTCTTGTATCCTTTTATAAATGTCCACACAATTGCAGTTTTCAAGTGAGTGATTCAACCTTAACATTATTATGTTCATTTTTGAAGTAATTTTGAAGCTTACATTGAAATGTATAAAAATAAAAAAACTGGGCTTGGTGATTTATAACAGGAATCATGGAGAAACAGCTATTGCTGCAGAGCAATTCATAACTCCACTTTTCCCTCCCAGCAGTGTGTTTCTGCACTGGGAGTAGACTGTAAAACATCAAAAAGGCATCAGCACGAAGGGAGAATTTAGTAAAATTAGACCTTGTAAATAGATGCAGCTGGAGTAAATGTGTACAACTAAGATGAGATGTTTTCAAAAGAGCATATGTCTTTTTTTAAAACTCCACACTCAGGACAATAGTCTTTTTTTTCTGTCAGTTTTCTGAGTCCACAATGAAAGAAATTTAAAACTATGTCGTTGTGCTTTTACAGTATTCATAATTCCATTGAAAACACTTTCAAAGTAGATCAAAAGAGGATATGGGTGGAACTTTGAAGACATGTAATGCTCTGAAAATATTTAAGAGTCGATTGCAAAAAAACAGAAAAATTCCAAAGAATTTCTTCAGCCCTGCACCTACTCATCCTGTGGCTGCCTCCACGCTGCTACTAAAAGAAGAACTGGTTATCCACTGCAGCAGAGTTACACTGTTGTTACACTGTTCAAATCTGACAGTTTTAAGGGATGTCAATATGTATCCGTGTAACGGGTTCCTAGAATATCTCATTTCCTAGTAAATTGTCATTTTATACTATATTTGCTACCAAACTAGTTCAGACTTTTCAATGTTGTTTCTTTTTGCATTTTTAATAGTTTTATACATTAGGAGGAACATACCTCTTGACAGGCTAGAACAAACTCCTCCAAGGTCACCACTCCATCTTTATTCTTATCCATTTTCTGTGGAAAAAACATCAGTTACTGTAATAATTTTGATCAGCTTGCAACAATGTTTATCTGAAAATTACCATATTTTCCACACTATAAGGTGCACTTAAAAGCTTTTTTTTAATTTTTTTATTAATTGTGGTTGTACTTGAAGAGGTGAGCGATCCATGGTGCTCTGTCAAAAGACCAGTCTGTTTTTTTATTTTACGAGTTGCAAACAAGATTGGGTGTTTTTGAAAATAAGTTAACATGGCTAAGGTGTAGACGTAAAGTTGGGACCTTATTAGTAGCACAGTCAAAGAAAAATCTCTTTTTTTTGTTAGGTTAAGTTAGGTGTTATTGTAAATATGCTAACGTGGCTAATGCAGGACTGTGTTTTTTTTCCACATGTTGCTAATAAGGTTGTGAGTTGGCAAAGTCGCAATAATGCTTGTTTCAGTAGTATAAGTCTTGTTTTTACTCAAGTTGTTAACAGGGATTAGCGCTATTGTGAATATGCTAGCAGGGATGATGTGACATGGGTTGAATTTTTTTTTATGTGCTAGTAACAAGGTTTGAAGATTGCTTAATTGCAATAACATTTGTTTTAGTCCTTTTTTACATATTGCTAACCAGGTTGGGTGTTTTTGTAAATACGCAAACAAGGAACTTGTTAGGTGCTACTGTTAACATGCTAACGTGGCTAAGATGTAGCGGTGTTGGACTGTTCATTTTTTACATGTTCCTAATAAGGTTTGAAGATTGCATAGTCACTGTAACGTTTGCTTTACCGGTATCTTTTAGATTCACAGATACTGTAAATACTCAAACACAGCTAACACTTCTAACGTGGCTAACATGTAGCATCTTACAAACAAGCTCAAAGCTATGTCAGAATTTCTTTACTATTCACTACTACATAGTGGACTGTATATAGTGCGTTAACCATTTTCTAGTGCTGTCCAAATCTACAATTCCATGAGCGCAATAGAAATTTCCCAGAAGTCTGCGAAAAACTAGTGTCCATCGATGCTCACTACATTAGTGAATATAGAACACAATGCATTACGGTGGAAGAATTTTTGCAGAAAAAAAATGTTTGAATGTAATGTTTTAATAAGCCATCAACGTTTTAATCATCAGAACACAGAGGATTTATAAATAGACATCGTAAATGCTCATGTTAATTAAATTTGCACTTTGTGAAATCTGTGACGTCATAGCTGTAGTTTAGCAAAAGAGAAGTGAGCATGGCGTCTGAATTGCTTTTAAAATCCAGGGGACTAGATAGTCCTGCACTATACAGTTTTTTGTAGTTAGGCATTGGGGTGGGAATTTGAACATAGTCAAAGTCGGACTGAGGCATGAATTTATCGTTCACTCTTTTGTCTCGCCTTATGTGTCTTGTAGTTTGGCACACTTAATATATGAAAAGTTGAAAATAGATTTTTTCTATACTCCAGTGCGCCTCATTGTAAAGAAAATACGGTTTTGAAACTGCCAAAACAGAAAATTGTCTGAAAATGAACCTGTACATAAGATGGGTAAAAAAAAAAGATTCAAATGTATTATTAACAGTGTTTATCAGAAATGAACCTGAAAAAAGGCATCCACGTGTTGCTGTGGGACGTCTCCCTTTAATGCGGGGTAGGTGTATTTGCCCATCATGTCATAAATGGCTCTCACAATCTCTGTCATTTCCTGCAAAAGGGGGCGGGTGTTCATTGTGTGGTGGCACAAAAGGTTGACACAACACATGAGATGCTGTTTAAACAATGGGAGCTCCATCTCACCTCTCTGTTTATGTATCCATCTCTGTTGATGTCATAAAGATGAAACGTCCACTCCAGCTTCTCCCTCAGTGTGCCTCTCAGCAGAATTGACAAACCCATCACAAAGTCCTGTCAAAAAAGGAGGATATCTTCATCAGAAGCCTGAAAAAACAGTCCTGCTTGTACATGTTTGTTTCCTGTTTACCTTAAATTTGATGGAGCCATTGTTTGTGGTGTCAAATGCGTTGAAAAGATAGTGTGCATACGTGCTCGCATCTGGAACGACAGCAAGAAATCTGCTCACAAACAGATCAATGAGTGAAAAACTGCACTAGAAAATCATTTCTACCTCCATGCGGGAAGAACTGTGCATAAATATGTTTGAAGGTCTCTTCATTTACGACCCCACTGGGACATTCCTGTGCAAAAAAACACAACTCCTTTGCATTATTCCGCTCGCTGGATCGCATGGCTGTTGCTTTCTGGAGGTGAAATCTGAACTTACGTTCTTAAAACCTCGATAGAGGATCTGCAGTTCCTGTTTGGTGAAGTTGGTTTGCGCCTCCAGCTGATCCAGACCTTCTGGCCTGTGGCACACCATGGTCATCTCCAGCTCATCCTCTGTTTTATCTAAAGGGGAAAACAACAGAGACATATGTGTTCGCTTGTTTGTGCACTGCTCAGCATGAACTATTTTTTAGCTTTTGATGAATAGAGTCAAATCCATGAAAAAAATAAAATAAAACAGCTCAGCAAAGCTTGAAAATGTAAAGTCAGTTGAAAATATTTCTGAAATATGATTAGACAGCAGAAAAAGTGGGGAAAAATATCTCCCTGAGGTGAAAAGAAGCAGACAAAATATAAAACAGCAAAGTAAAAAAAAAAAAGGGCAGAACTGCACACATTTGACAAATGACTTTGCCCCCCAAGGGGTTGAAGCGTTTTATTAATGGCATCACGGTGCTCAGTATCGGTTTCGGTAGAGACTGATGGAGTTAAATGAGCGTGGAAAGGTCTCTGCTGTGGGGTAGTGTTTGTCACTGTCACGGGAGAGAAGTCAGTGCTAACAGCCAAACATCCTGCAGTGGCACACCAATGAGTTCACAAACACAAGCAGCTGATCCGCACAAAACGGATCATTTTTAGGGCGTGAAACGATGGCGCAGCCAAGTGATATGCAATATCCCTACATTAGCAATCTTTACCATGAAAAATTCACAAATTCTAGTGAAAATTACATTTATAATTCACACAAAAATTCAATGAATTCCTCTCTCTTTCCATTATTTTAGCTAAATTTAAAGATAAACTAATCCTTAACATTAAAGATCTCTGACCGTAACAGTTAATAGATTGCTTATTTATCCGTAAATTCAGATGATATGTGAAGCAACAACTTCACACTTTTGATTTTATTTTGACAATCATTTGCTTTACTGTTATTCAGATTGTAAAAATCCAAGTGCAAATCTTGCTACACTATCTTTCTCTCACAGCTCTATTCATATATATGAAACTGCAATTACTAATATTGTTATGGTTTGGTGTTTTCTTTTATTTGGTTTTGTGGTGTTGTTTCTTGTACGTGTGTTTTGTCTCCTTGGTGCTCCTACAGGGTGGCGTGGGGCAGGAGGCGCGGCTTTCCCTAACTGGTGACGCTGCACACCTGCAACCAATCTAATCATCAACCTTTAAAAGCCTCTCCCTGGCTCCTCCAACCTGCCGGGTTATTCCCCTTCCATGTGGCCTCTTCCTAGTTCCTGCAGTAGCTGTCTTTGGTCCAGCCTCTTGCCTCCACCGCCAGACTGCTTCTTTAGTTTGTTGCTGTTGTGAAATCAATAAATCTTCACTGATTGAACATCCAGTCTGGCTCTGCGCTGGGATCTGTCTACACACCCTGACAAATATTTCTTCCATGATCACTTTTCAAGAGGTTGGCACTTCCATGAATTTAAAAGGATGCTACCCGTATGTCACTACAAAATCCAAGTCTCTGATTGGTCAAAATGGTTTAACTTTAAACACGTGTGCTACGGCTATGCTTTAAGTACGTAGAAACCAAAAGCAGACTAAAATCTTGTAACATGGTTAAGAGAGTTTTCAACCCTGAACATGCATATATGTGCACTTACATAGACTTTTGTCACTTTTTTTTTTTTTTACGTATTTAGGGCAAACATGCACAAGGGGCAAACCTTTAAAGTACAGTATATGAAAAACAAGTAATAATTGGGGAAAAAAAAACAAACAAGCAAAACAAAAAAAACAAAACAAAAGAAAAACCCACATACACACTGGGTTGCCTTGGCTCTACAGGTTTTAATATGCTCCATATATGTTCTCCCATCTTTTTTGGAAAAGTTCTTCCATGTAATCTTATGATTCAACTTTCCATCTTATATATTTCCTTCACTATTGAAGTCACTTATACCATTTTTTGCTAATTGTTTTCTTACAAGCGGCTAGAAAAATTTAAATTAAATAATTTTAAAAACATTGCTTGACAAATTGTCAAATATAATAATATACTTTTCTTTGGGACATTGTACAACTTTTAATTGGAAGTGGTCACTTAAATGTGTATTTCCAAGGCCAGTGTGAACACAGCTTGTCACCATTAAGACTTTTTAACAATGCTTGTTTGGTAGGTCGCTCATCATCGTTGGCTCAGTAAGACCCATTTTCTTTTTCATGGCTACATTAAGAGTGCAGGGAAAAAATAAAACTTCTTTTTTTTTGCCCATATGTTTTTGTATTTAACAAAACAGTTTTGTTGAAATGAACGCCCAATCTTTTTCCCCTTGTGCTATCTTGAGGGGTCAAGATGACCTGACCTTTACATTGACGTGTTATTTCTCCCATGACAAGGTGCACAGGATTTCATGTCTCCCGTGGACACCAATGTAAATATAAAAATCATTGAATCATTGACAGTGGCATGCATCCATCCTGAAAGTGGTGAAACATTTGCCAAATTCGCAGGATTCTGCAGGAAGCTTTTTGTCCATCCATCTGTTTTTTTAACCCGCTATATCCCTTTTGTGGTCAGAGGGTCGCTGGAGCCTATCCCAGCTACTGTTGGGCAAACTTGGTACAACTTGGACTGGTTGCCAGTCTGTTGCAGGGTTCACAAGGACAGCTAATGGTTACTGTGAAACAAATAGATGTTCAGGTTTTGACATTGTTACACACACACTCACAAATAGTTAGACATTAACATGTCAGCAACATTGTGGTTGAGGCTGAAACATGGACACCCCCTTCCCATGAACCTGAATGCAAGTATAATAAACATGCAGAATAAATACCATGTAATAGGATGTAACTGAATGTTTCCCTGGTCACCCCTGCTTGTTGAAGTGGTTTGCCCCACACGTTCCTAGTCAACTTCAACGTTGCACCCTGTGATTTTATTGTGGTGCATTTGTTTGGGATGTGATGAAACTGTCATAAGCTACTGAAATATTTACTGCAATTATGTGGAAACTCACAGTCGGCCTTTTTTTGTCATCATAAACTACAAAACAAACATCTTTAACCATATTTGACATGTGTCAGCATCAATTAGAGGGCGTGTGAGTGCTCATTACTCTTCATTGCTTCATATCAATTGCTCATCACAGCTCCAGTGATAGGTCTTCATTACATGCACACACAGCTGTGGCTGTCCAGAGCATATTCTACCACTATTGCCTCCAGCAGAGCTTCTGTTTACTACAAAGAGAAAGTGACTGAGATGCTGCAGAGCAGAACAAACATATGTGGCAGGAGTGCTGTGAGAGGGCCGATTACTTTCTGTGCACCACATTTACTTGACTTGCAATTATAATTTATCATGGATATATCACATTGATGATTTAACTTAAGAAAAAGAAAACAGCTAACAGGAAAAAAAACGTTGGCTTTAATCATTTTGATTATGTGTGTCACGTTTAAAACTTTGAATATTATTATGTTAGATAAGAGTTACTCTTTACATTTTATTTAATAAAGATTAACATGACAGGACATTTGTGTATTTGAAGACCCACTCCACTCATCTTTTAATCTGTCAAAAGCACCCACTGTCGTCATTTAACTATGATTATGACATTTTTAGCCCAAACCAAAAACCTATGTCATGTTTCTAGGACATAGTTTCTGCAGAGCGGCAGTAGTTTGTTAAAAATTTGAGCTGTGGGCGGGACCGTTCCTCCCTTCCTCTCCCCGTTGCTGCGAGTTCTCCATTTACACTCTCTCCCACTAGCTTACGGACCCTCACATCCCCAAGCTAACATTAGCGGTGCAACAAAAATGCCAAGTGATATTGGAGCTATCCAGCTGAATAGATGCTAGCTCAGATGTGGAAAATAAAGACATCCATGGGATCTAGTCATCTATTTTGGTTGATGAGCTTGTGGCCAGCTAAAAGTTTATTCTACATAAATGTAAAATGTTTTTCAAATTGCATTTTTTTTTCTGCTCCTCATTCACAACCATTTGAATAAAGAAATATTCAGAGATGCAATTTAAAGTTTAATTTTCTTTGTACATGTCCATCATGAATAAAGTGCCACAAAAGACATGTTAAAAATGTTAAAAAACACATATTTTTTGTTGTAGTGCATCTTTAATAATAAGACAGCACACGTCATAAACACAACAAAAGGTGTTGCTGTAGTGTCGTTTCTTTCTGTCTCATTACTTTGATTTCTGTCAAATGTAACAGATGGAACGTAATGAGGGCGTCAAGAGGAAGCAGGCAGAGGCTCTGATTGGATGGAGGCAGACTGCGAGATGGAAAATAAAAAGCTGCGATGAGAGGAAGAACAACACCTGTTACACTCAGATTTGATGAATGACAAACATGCAGCGCTGATCCTCAAAGAGAGAATCTTCAGAATCTGACCAGATGGCAAAATCTCATCATGAAAACAAGACAATTCATTCTTACACAGAGAGGTGTCAAGAATGTTTCTGCGTTATAAATAGTGTGACAGCTGCCCTACACTTTACCAGCACCTAGTATGTATGTATGAGGAACGTGTAACATCACCAAACGATGGAGATCATTAGTGCTGGCTAACTGTTCTGTCATGCTCCCTGCCCCTGCGGCGCTTTCGGGACGGCGCCACATGCTCCTCAAAAGCAGTGCCTGCATTTCCCATGTGTGATGATCACCTTGAAATCAACGTGAGGCTGCCATCTGATGTGCTACCCACCAGCAAAGCAAATCACAAATCTATTTACATCTTTCCAATGTGGGCTGTAAGCCAAACCTACATTTTCTACTGCAATATAAGCTTCACCTTCAATGGTAGTGATCACTACAATAAATTATGCAAGAAATGATTGTAGCTATACAGAAGACAACTCTTTAACTTGGATGCAGAGGTCAAAGCTTGTAAATGAATGGAGCCTATTTGAAAATAGAGGGGCTTTAAAACAAGACTTTCCAGATGAGTCTAAATGTATTCAAAAGAAATTTATTTATAAAGCACTTTTCATATAAAATATATCTTGAAGTACTGAAAAACATTTCCTAAATCCAAGCACGTGGTGATCAATGCAAAAGCTTTACTTCACTTTTCAACTATCAGTTAGGGGCTTGGAGTTGATAAGTTATTAGCTTCATCAAAAGTCCTTTTTCGAACTATGAACATCTCTTGTTGCATTCAAGAGTGATTGTGAGAGAAATTGCTTTGTTTACTTTGCTTCTTGTTTGTTTGTTTGTTTTGCTATTTTCATTTCTTTCTGTTTTTATTGTTGTTCTTGTTCGAAAAAAAAAAAAGTTAAGATTTTATAAAAATATTGTTTACATTCTTTTTTGTAAATGAAGTGCTCCTAAAATTTGTTTTTTGGACATTGTTGTCTTTATTGAAGAAATAATACTTTGTGTGTAAAATCATGACCCACGTTTATGTTCATTTAATTCCAGAGTTTGCTTTTGTTCAACATTAGGAGCAGGAGTGAGGTTAATCCGGCTGCTTTTCTCTACCAGAAGCTTAAGTGTTCATTACACCAGCTACTTTAAGACTCACTGCTTAACAGATAATGGCTTTTTAACCAAGAAACCGTCTGGCCTCTCTGTAAATGCTAAACTGTTAAAGCAAGAAATGTTAATCTTATATTGAATTGGATCCATTTGTCTCTGACATTTGAAAATAATAAAGAAAAAAATACTTTAATTTTACTGTAATGTCAAGCAAGATCATTTTTCCATGTCTGTGATTTTCTGGAATAAAGATGAACAATGGAGGGTTTATTTTAATACATTTAGGGTTTCACATTTTGTTTTAGGATCTCAGCACATGTGGTCAGGATGAGAGGCGAACAGACTAATTATGAGACACTTTTACTTAAATTCTGTATTTAAAAGACCAGATTACAAAAGCAGGACTTCAAAGCTTTAAAGAGCGCTGCTCCCTAGTGAACCGTCTTAATTATTTTGTCCCTCAAATAATAGACTTTGAAATTTTAAGTCAGTAGATCTGGATTCTGAAAACTCCTGCAGACCATAAAATTACTGAGATGCCAGATTTTATGGGGTTTTAATTTCGCAATAAGGTTGACACATTTAATGTACCATATTTTCCAGAGTGTAAGACGGATCGAAATATTGGTCACAGGAGCCAAGAAGAAAAAAATAGAAAGGCTTATTTGGTAAGTCATTCCAGAGCAGTGAGTGACCTGTAGTCCTGTAATATACAGCTTAAATTACATACATTAAATAAGAAGAATGTAATTTTTCATTATTAATAATAAAAACATATTTTTTTAATTTTTAGACATGTCTATTCGATGATGAACCTTTTTCTGTGTATTTTTTTCTTTGGTAAAAAAAAAGCAAATTCACAAATTTTTCGTTTTGACTAGAGCTGCAGCTGACGCATGCGCTGTACTGTTTTTTATCATCATAAAAGATGCTTTATTTTTAATTTCTTTATTTTTATTTCTCACCATCTGTTTGATTACACTGGTGCAGTTTGTGACTCATTTAGTCTTTTTTTATCCGCTAAAAATGTGCTTTAGAAATACTCTCGGTATGCCTGGCTCACCGCAGTACGCATGCCTAAAGGCAGAGGGCACTGGTGAGCCCAGAGGATGTGACACCGCGGATAAAGAATAATAGAGCTAGTGGTAACGAATCAAGTGCAGCTGTCCAGTTATTCTTTAATATTGTTTAGAATCAATTTCTAAATGAAAGATTTTGTGTCTAAACTCAGGAATGTGTGGAGACTTTTAAACTGAAGAAAAAAAGGAAGACTTCTACAAACAGCTTATTCATGTGTTTCTTCATAAAAAGGGCTGCGGATGGATAAGTAAGTCAATAATAATAATTTTGGTTATTTTTTTAGGCTACAGTTTGTAAATGGAATAAAAATGTTGAAATTTTAACACTTTAACTATTGTTAATCAAATGGTAAATAAGCTACTCTGTAGCCAGCTATGAACCTCACCACACGTCACTTGTTCCAGAGTGTTAATTGCACTTTTTGGGGGAAAAACACTTCTGAACAAATTCGCCATGCCCGTCGTGATGCTGCGTTCGTACCAAACTCGATTCATGCATTAAATTTTAATCCGTCCGCCTCATTTTTGACACACAATAAATTTCATGGAGAAACTAACGTCAAATCTTTCACTAGTTATCAGTCAGAGAAAGGAATAAATAAAAGCAAGAATAACAATGTCTCGATGCAAAAAGAAAAATATCACAGTTCAGGAAGATTGGATTTTACTATAGACGGCTCTTCTTCTGTATTGTGGTCAGTTGCAAATACTGATACACACACCTATAGTGCCCTCTAGTGGTTGATAGTGGCAAAAACACTAAACGGAAACCAGTTGTTAGTGAGAAAAAAAACAAATATATAAGCGTACATTTATTTATTTATTTTTTTTAATCAAGTTCCATACTAGGTTAAACTATGCATAAAAAAATTTCATTTATACTCCAAAAAATAAGCTTCTTAAAAACATTATTTTGTATGTTAATAACTAATGCTGTTTTCTGTCAGATTTTATTTCACACATTGGGGTTCATGATGGGCAGATAGGACTATTTGAAATGTAAAAGCAATTTTACTTCTTGAAAAGAAATCTAGTAAAAAAAGTAATAATGCTTTAGTTTAATAGTTTATTTTTAGAATTCATTTAGCTCCTTAATCTAATCTGGGATTTGACTGTCTTTTATAATTATGTGCAATTTCTGGCAAATTAGATCCCAGAGATGAGGCCACAATACGCTTCAAATGTTTGTTAGCTTTATGCATGAACATTCAGGCAAACAGTCGTCTTCTAATGCTGGTATTAATTTCTCCCCCAGGCGGAAAGCTTTATCTCTTTAATTTTATCTCTTATAAATTGTGCGCAGCCGGTCCCATAGGGTGCTTTTCCAGATCCAAACCAAACGGTAAGAAAAACACGGATGTTTGGTAGCTCTATTTTGATGCAAATAATTCATTAATTGAGATTTTTTTGTGCTGCTTTTCTCTACTTTTTCCATTTAATTTCTCCATCTCTGTTCATAAACTCAGCGTTCACCCTCATGGAATACGTGTTTGCATTTTATGCCCCTACAACCAGTCTCCATGACAACTGGCTTCTCAAGCGTAAGGCCAGGGAACGGTATGATATGTGAGCTGCGTGTTAATTCACATGCTCTCGCTCCAAAACCCTCGTTTGCGGCGCTTTTCCCTTTCACTCATCACACGCTCAATCACACGTCCAAACCGCAGAGAAAACAAATGTTCCAATCCAGAGCTCTATTTTCATCGCATGTCCTGGAAATACAATTCAACACTATGTCAGTTTCTCCATTACCCTTGTTTTTGTAAAACAAATAAATCTATAATTTTCATTATACTTTTTTTTTTTAAGGAAAAATGAAAATTCAAAGCAGGTTATTGAACTTTTCAATTTAATCTGATGTATAAAATGTTTACAAAAATTAACTCTAACAGTTGGCAGACTAACTTACTTGCCTAACTAATTACTTGCTTCCAAACAAGGCAACATTTGAATTACAGTAAGTCTAACATATCTCTCCTTTCCCTCTGACCAGTTTTGACATACCTCTCGATGGTCTTCGCTGTTTGGTTTGCATGGTCAAAGTGCCCACCACTGCACCCATGTTGTCACTGTGGAAACCAGCCTGTTCAAACAGCGCAGAGTAACAGTCTTCCGTTTTATTCTGCGATGCTGTCAGCCTGTTGTTCGGTCTCTCGCCTCCTTCGCTGCTCTTTTCCTCATGGGCTTCGTCTGTCTTTTCACCGGGTCTTTGGATCTCTTGCCAGGGCACAGCTATCTCCCTTAAGCAGACTCTTGGATTTCTGACTTTCCCCTCCCCATCACAGAACACACACACCGGCAGCTCCCGCCTTTCTGCACCACTCCCTCTTTTCTTTTCTGTGCTTCACTCCACTCATCCGTCAGCCTCCCCTCCACTCTCCTCCTGCCTCCCCGTTGCCCTTGGTGCGATTGTAAATGGATGCATTTAGTGATGCCATTACCTGACATGAGAGATGGGGCAGGTGAACATCATTCATTTAGGATTGACACATATCGCTTTGCTTCCATTGGATCCGTCTAATCCTGCCGTCCAATCTTCATCGCCCTGAATCTCAGCCCAGAGGTTAATGAGGACTTCTGTTCAATAGCACTTCAAATTGATACTTTGCTCTCTTGGATCACAGTGTTTAGCATAATGAGCATGTAGACATTTGTAGCTCTGAAGGGAGGCTGCTACTTTAGTTGTGTGGGTTTGAGTCAGCTCATTCAGTGCATCATGGGTAAATCTGTTGATTGGAATGGTTTAAAATTTGGAAGAAGCTTCAAACTAAAATTATTCAAGTCATGTACATCAGGGGTCCCCAGCCTTTTTCAGGCCACGGACAAGTTCAAATGAAACGAAGAATCAGTGAAACAAAGTTGTTGAATTTGTAGAAGTTGTTTCTGATTTGAACAATGTCATAGTGGAAACATTACATTACTTTTTTCCCATAATGTCATTTTATCTTTCAGTTCAGGCTCCGATTATCTTTCATGACAAAAAGATTGATCATATTTGGTTTTTACCTTAATTGTCATTCATTGGGTATTTTTTAAAACATTTTCAGTGCTAAAGTTTCTGAACGATGTCTACCTAATTCAGCCTTGCTGTAGGAACATTCTCATGTCCCTTTTACAAGTTTCACACATCAGCAACTTGGATTGGATTGAATCTTCCATCTCCCTTAAGTATTTGCTGCTGATTTGAATTTGTGATGAAGATTTTCCCTTTAGTATTAAAGTGGAGGCTAACAACCAGATGCTAGCTTCAGCTATATCAGACTTTATGTCTGATGGATAAATATAGCAAAAAAATAATGCAACCGTTGTAAAACTGGTATTTTCTAAATACAATATAAATGTGAATCCATCGTGTCTCCAACTTTATTATCCGTGTGTGAAATATACGAGAATTTGTCACCGAGTATTAGCGTGTTCAGCTACATAAGAGCTAACAGCTGCCTCAAAAATTCCATATGTCGATAAAGATTCCCAGTTTTGACTGTAAACAGCTGCTTTATTGTTCTTTGAAGTTGAAGGCTATTATTCAGTTTCCTCACTGGCTCTTTTGTTCCAGAAGAAACTTTTCAAATATATATATATATATATTATATATAATATAATATATATATAATATATATATATATATATATTTTTTTTTTTTTTTTTTTTAATATAATTGTCTACAAGCTTAACAATCCAGTTATCCAGACGTATGAACAGGCAGTTTTCCAAAGTAAAACTTTTCCCAGGATCAAATAGACTAAATAGAAATAATTGAAATTAGGGCATTGTTTTATTTTTTTGACCCAGCGCAGGGGTTGGGGACCACTGATGTACATGTTGGACATTTGATGCACCAAACACACATTCTTGAATCCATGTGTTCATACAGTCAGAATGGGGTTTCTTCCTCTTTTAATTTTTCTATTGTTTACTAGCGCAAGTTCGCCACCTACAGTTGGAAGAGGTTTGGTGCGAAATGTCAAAGTGGTACAAATCCGGTGAATTTTGCTCCAGGCTTTTTCTTTCACTTCTCTATTCTGATTTACGAAAGACTTGATGTCATAGAATTCCTCCTTCATGATCAATTTTCAAACTTTTGACAATTCTCTGAATTTATCACAATAAAGTCTCCGAAGGATCAAAGATCATCTGGCTTTGACATTCATTGCATGTTCATTTTACGTGGAACCTGAAAACAGTCGCAGAAACTTGAATAGCTACACATAAACATGATAGTTTTGAACGTGGAAGCCCGAAACGCGCATTTATGTAGACTTTTTATTAAAAGTGATCCCTTGAACTCAAGTTGCAGAGGGCAATGTGAGCATAGCTTCACTGATTCCTCATGATTGGGGGCAATGTGGAGTTAGCTGTCCTGCCATGTACTCTCAAGCTTGAGAACTGAACCCCAGACCTAGCAATTGGCGGATGACTGTTATTAAAATAGCTGTTTTTCATTTGGCATCAATTAGCTAAAAGTGGAATCTGGTTCCTTCTTGGTTTTTGTGCTTTAACAAAGAAAAAAATCTATTCATTAAAATGTAATTAATTGGAAGTAGATTCCCTTTCAGTTCATTTAATTGAAACCATGTGAAATACAGCTATAAAATAAAACCTCCACTCCACTGGAGTATTGCACCTGCTGTACTTCAGTGTTGAGAGGGGTTGGGGTTATTTCTTTAGTTCTCAGTGGAGGATAGGTGGATTCAATAATATCTACAAAATGCCAATCTTGGAAAGAGGCAGCAAACGGACTGTATTGATTATTTTTGTAGTTATTTTCCACCATGCAGCAAGTGAAAAACAGACAGTCAAGACTGTTGTTTCTTTAAATCAAGGAAACTTGAAGTTGGAGACCATCAGTAAAAAGACCTGTTGTAAATACAGAGGTGTGTTTCAGTGAAAAGAAAGAGGTCAATGACTTCAGGGTTATTCTCTGTCAGGTCGATTAGGTTAGTCGCAGTTGTGTTCTTTTTTCTTGTAATTTTTTAATCTTGTACTTTTATCCTCTTACACAGCTTTTTTTTTCTTCAGTGGAAAATGGATTAACATAGAAATTTGTGGATCTATTTGGTCTTCGACATGCCTGTAACTTGCTGTCCAATATGGCAACAAACTGGCTGGTGAAACCACATCAAAACAAAGCCAAAGCACAATAATGCAGCGGGACCTCAGCCGCAGAATCAAATCAATCATTTTCTTACATAAATATTTCACAAGGATTATTGAAACCAACACTGACAGCAAATATGAGGAAACTAGACAGTCAAAGATAACAGGTGAAATGCAATATCGAAGGTCAGCATTACCAACTAGAATTGCAACTATTCTTACATATATGGACAGTAAATTAAATAGAAGCAGTAATAACAATTTACCACACTGAAAGTTTTGTAATAATTCTTTGGGACGGCGTGATTCTGTTTTCACTCCCTGCATCATTTCACCTTTCACAGACTTTCCACAACCGACTTTCCAAGCTTCATTCAGTCACACCTGCTTGGATTCAAACTTATTACATACGTAGGTAAATTGTGCTTTAGTTACAGTAAAAAGTAAAAGTCAATTTTACCATAGATAAAGTTATGGAAAAGTTTTTGAGCCATAATTCAAAGTGGAAGGCCCCGCCCTGATGAGCGTCTGACAGTTTGCAGTTCAATTTTAATTTTGACCAACATAAATAGCTGTTTTGCAAATTGATTTGAGTTTTAACACAAAAAGAGCATGGGATTTTACTACGCAATAGATGCCAAGTTACTTTAAAATGACTTTAAGGCAAATCGTGCATTGAAATAGAATTTTTAAATATTGAATTGTAAATTGCAAAATGCGTAGATTTATGACATCAAAAACCCATGACAATTTACAATGTAGTTTTGTTTTTATGTAATATTTAATTTTGAATATTGTCATCTTGAATTGCAATTTTTCATATTGAATAGTCAATTTCAAAATGCATTTTTCAAATTGCATGATGAATTTGCAAATTAAACAGTCAATTGAGAATGCATCATCATGATATTCCATACAACATCTTCCATACAAAGTTACCTTGGTTACAAACATTGTGTCGGAAAAAATCTAACCTAAATGCCGCTTTATTAACCTGCCAGATAACAATTTGGTGAATTGAATCAGACTGGTTGAAACCTAAAACCAAAAACTAACATAATAGTAAATGCATCATCATTAAACTCAAAATGACACAAAACAGAGCTTTACTGAAGAAACGTTTTTTAAAGAATTTACTTTGCTTGTAGTAGCTTTTATTATTTTTTTCCACAGAATGTTTGAAAATAGTAAATGTCCTATCCTACAATGCTTTTCTACGTTCTTATAAGGCCTAAAGTGCTTTACAGTCACAGTCCCATTCACACACATTCATACCTGCTGAACACCGGCACCATCCTATAACTATGAGGAGCAATGTGGGGTTCAGGGTCTTGCTCAAAGACACCTTGATATATTGGTGTCCTGCAAACAGAATCCTAAAAAAGTAAAAATACCCCTGTTGCAAGAAATAATGTCTTCTGCCTTGCAAGAAAAATAATCTTATCAAGAACGTTTTTCAATAGAAGATTTTTTTTGCTTATTCAAAGAAAATCTATTTCTGGGGGGGTTGTATTTTAGTGAAGACAGGATGTTCTTGCTAACCTACTGTACCTTCTGAGCTGTTCTCACAGATCACAGAGAAAACCAGCAGCATGGCATCTCAGTGTATTTGCACACAGAATGTTTGTGCTGAGTGATCAGCTGACTGCCAGCTGCATCTGTGTGATGGAGGATATGTTGACCTCATTTTCTTAGGCTGGTTTATGACATTGTTTTGGTACCTTGATGCTCAATTTCTTTAATTCTTTTATTTTTCTATCAATAATTATTGTACGTTTAACATGTTAAAAATTACATGCATAAAATAGAATAAGATTGAAGGTGGGAGTTGATACCATTTTTTCCCATAATTTCTATTTCAAGCACTTTATCATTTTCTGTTTATTATATTCCAGGTCTCCCTTAAAAAAAGAGCTAATCTCATTGGGATTTCCTAGTAAAATAAAGGATAAAAAGTAAAAAATAAAATATGTACTTTGTTTTATTTGGTGTTTCAAAATAAAAAGAAATTAATCAATAAATCTGGTTGTACCTCTATTTGAAGAAATACAGACGCATAGTTAAGATGTAAAGATATCTTGTGCCATATAATGTTAAATGGAAAAAACAAGGTTCCAGAAAATGATCAGTGTATAGAGTAGGTGCACTTGCTTTATTAACGCATTAGATCCTTTTTGGGAGTATTCACTTATCTTAGGGACAGCTATCCTAATGAGGTCAAACATACAGTGAAGGTTAACATTGCAGTGAGTAATTTTGACTTTAGAAAGTCGAATTTGCCCATGAGTGTTCTTTCTGCAAATCATTTTCAAGGTTTGTTTTCTGACACAAAAGCAACTGGATATGACAGTATTAGAAACAGAGCGGTTATACCAACCAGACGCTGCACTATCGCAGCTTTTCTAATCCAATCAGGGATCCTGTTTGGGATGATAGGTAAGCCAAACTGGATGGTCAAACTTTTTTCGAATCACTCACAAATGTTTGAAAGAATCGTACATATCATTTCATCAGACTCTGGACTACGGTATACCATAATCCTCCAACAATCCGTGAAGCATTACAGCTTCATAGTCATACTAAAACATTTTGACAGACAGTTACATACAACTGAACTCGAGGTTAGTAAATACAATCAGGATTCAAACACACCAGATTATAAAGTGGACTGTTTCATGGTTTTGACTGTGCTGTTTGGACTAAAAAAAAGTACAGAGCTAATTACTATAAAATTAACTGTATATAATCTTTTTAATTTAACTACTGTTGACATTAAACTACCTACTACAATATTTGCTGCATTGAGATTATCTTTTATTTTGAAAGGAAGTCATGTAAAAAGTTATAACTTATTTCACATCTAGAAAAAAATGACTTTTTTCTCGTAAATTTGCGTTTTATTCATGCACAAAAACACACTCATTTATTGATATTCATCAAACTAGTAAAGGAGTGTCTAATTTTGTAGGACTTTCTGTGGCTCCCGCTGAGTTGTGATTGGTGAGAAATGGATCTTTAAATGTTAAAGGTTGCAGACCCCTGTTCAACACGAAATGCTTTGGTGTCAACCACAATCATATCTATATGCCATGCAGCAAATATGTATATGTTTAGATACAGAAAAAAATCACTTTTATTTTTGTATATACTTTGATTCTTTATCCTAAGTATGTAAATGTGTCAAAAAAACATTTTCTTCTTTCTGTTCCTTATAAGATCTTTTGTAAGATTTTTATTTTTGTTGTTTTATGGAACTAAAGACTAAAAATATAAACACAATTCCAAATAGAATGAAACAAAATAAAAAGGAAATATAAAAAAGTAATTTCCAGAAATCAAAATGAAATGTTAAAATGTCATCAAAAACCACCAAAGGCCCACAAAGCAAAGCTCATAGGAAGATGGACTTAGCCGACAATCCTGTTGGAACATATTTATACCCCTCTATTTTGTCTTTCTTTAAGCTTTCACAAACCACTCCCCCATTCAAACATTCACACACCGACTGCATCAGAGCTGCCGTGCAAGGCTAGCCAGACCATCAGGAGAAATGTGGGCTTTTAGTGTGTTATCTAAGGACACTTTGACACACATGGGAGGGGAAAGCAGGAACTAAAACCTGCAATCTAAGGTAGACAGCTTAAGCTATGCATCACAGTCACCATTTACAAATAGTTTTAAGGTGATATGTTTAAAAAAATCTCTCCCATTGTTTCAACTTAAGTCAAAAAAAAAAACAATAAAAAAACAATTAATGATTAACAGAGATTTTTAGGGCTTATAGACTGTCAATATAGTTTCAAAGATTTTCTTTATTAATTAAATACTTGTGTGAATTTGAATTACACTTAAATACTTGAAAAAATGTTTAAAAAAAAAAAGAATCCTCAAGAAAATGTGAATGGTAATCCAAAAATTAATCTTAAATGTAACATCACTGGCTTGATGCTTCGCGATTGTAATCTCAGGCTTGTATCCTTGTTAAATGTCAGAGACTGTGGAAGTTTGAACAGAAATTAACTGCTAATATATATATATATATATATATATTATATATATATATATATATAATTTTTTTTTTTTTTTTAAAGAAAAACAATTTTCTAAATAACTTAATGCAAACTTTGTACTACTTGAAGTATTGGTTTATAAGTAATTTGACGGGAATTAATAAAAAATAAACTTTTTTTAACTTCTTTAGTATTCGACTGAGTTGAAAACAAAAAAAATATATAAAATATAAAAAAACATAAAACATAAATATATAAATGCTATGTAAATGTATATAGCATCTAAATAGTTCATAGTCAATCCCTGGTAGGTTACAGGGTTTTATATATTCAACAATAGCAGCTTAATTTCTTCATGAAAATGCACTCTCTATGCAGTAAAATAAACCTTATTCATTTTTAGTGCAAAAATGCTTTAAGTATCTGTCTGAAACTTAAGATCCTAAAAAGCTCAGATTTTGAAATTTGCTTCAGTTCAGTTTAAAGGGGGATCTGGGTTTCAGGAATTGAGCTCAATTTTAGATTATACGTCAGAATTTAAAGAAAAAAAAGTAAAAACAGCGAGTCTGAACCAAGACATAAAAAAACACAAAACTGTAGTTGACTTTGTATTTCCCCCACTTAATCACTAAATAATGGAATAAAAAAAGAACTAGAAATAGAGTAAATACTAATTGCTTTTTTATCAAGCATCCCAAAAACTGCTTTTTAGTGGAACCCAGCTTGATGCTTTCTTGTTTTTAGGAGCAATACCTCCAACGAGATCCAGCTTTAAGACACTCTGATTGACAGCTGTCAGTAGTCGTTCTCATCACTCAGCAATAGAACAATGCTCTTTGAATACTACCACCCTTTATTATCGGATCTGGAGACACATGTGGCTCTTTGACCCCTCTTTTGTGGCTCTCTGGTTGAGAAATTATCAAGTTTTTAATTTGAAAATAAAATATGTTTTTGACTCTACCACATTTTGCAATACAAATCAGTCAGACAAGTCAAACTTTACTAAATTCATTTACAAACAGTTTAGGCACCTAACTACAATACCCATAATGCTCCATCAATCCATCAAGCAATTTGATTTTGTAGCGTTATGTCTATGGTTTGTAGTTTCCCAAAGTTAAACACTAACAACTAGAATTCATATTTTAGTCAAATTTACAGATTTTGGGTGAGATCCACCAATAATATTAAATTAAATTAGTATAGTTAGTACAGTTTCTTAATTCACTCAAGACATCACACTACCTCCTATATTAGCTCCTTCTGGCATGATTCTTTGTGACATGGTGTCTTTTATTTTGGTAGGAAGTCGTGAATCTTTGTCAAAAGTTATGAAGTGTTTATTAAAAGGAAAGGAATATGTTTTATTGATGTAAAAACAATTGTAAATTTATATTTATCATAATTGTTACAATAAATCCAAAGTCTTATTTTTTTCTACGGAGTGAAGTAAGTAGTAAGACTTTGTGGCTCCTACTGGATCCTACTGGATGTGATCAGTGATAAATTGACCTGAATGGTTTTTTAAATGTTCAAGGTTCCAAACTCCTCTTCTAGTCAATCAACGTTTACATCTAACTCATTTTAATACTCTTTTTTAATATTTGATTTTCAAAATCATTATAGCTTATTTTAGTATAGGGGTATGATTGAAATTTGGAAAAAAATTAGTTGAGACTTTTCTTTTTACAGGTGTGATCATCGTGCAGGAATTGGTATTAACGATCAGAATAGAATAGAATAGAATGTCAACACAATAAGCAAAGCAGAGGTCATACAGTCAAATTAAAATACAAGAAAAAAAATTAATCCCCTTTTATAGCTTGTAAAATTGTTGGTTTATTTCTTAAATACTGTGGTGTTGATCACTGAACAACAGGTGGCAGCAGAGTGCAACAGTTTCTGACGCTGACAATGACTGAGTTGAGCCCCTACACGGTTATTATTTATTTTACAACAAACAATAACCTACATATGATTAATTAATTATCGATACAATTTAGAAAGCTAACTGTGATAACTTTAAACACAAACACCGCCCCATGTGGAAGAATCTCACTTATCTGACACATTTCAATACCACACAAATAAAGTAACTCTACAGAATTAAGCTTGAAATACAAAGAAAGAGAAGTGGCAAAAGCAAGAGATAAAAATAAATCTTGGAGAGGGTAGTTACGTAAAAGTATGTAGTGAGGTGATGTAAAAAATTAAAAGCAGAGACACACTGTCAGCTCTAATCCAGCCAACAGGATAAGAGAAGGTTAGAAGGAAGAGAAACTAAAAGGAGAGGTTTTTAGATGACACAGCTGACAAATGCAGAGTAATGTCTGCTAATACTTCTGTCGTTTTGGTCAACACGGATGCTCAGATATAAAGTGTTGCACCATGGATCTAAATCTGTCTCTGCAGTCTTGAGTGATGCGAGTCGTGCTGCAAGGTTATGCACTTAGAGGACACATGTGACTTGTAACAGCAATGGATGGCTGCAGCGGAAGAGAAAAGAAGGAGTGGGAGTTGCTTCACCTGCACTAAGACGGCTTTCAAAGGGCGCCAGATGCTACACAAGACTGTACCCGACCAAACAAAAATATAGTGATATTTTTACTACAAAAAAAAGATAAATACTGAGTCAGCCTTATATTTTTCAATCTTTTGCATGTTTTTTTGCACAAAAAAGCTTAGGCAACTCTAAAAAAAAATATATATATATATATATTTTAATTTGGTATCAAAACATTCTGCTTGTTCACATACATTTCTATATATCTGGATACATATATTTTTGAAATCACTTCCATTTCAAGCACCTTAAAAATAGGTAAAACTTTTAGTTACTTTAAAACCGTTTAACTAGCTTAGCAAACATTAGCTGTTTAAAGTATTCTATGAGAACATTCAGCATTTTGGGAGAGTTTACCTTTAAAATTAAGGATTTTAGATACATTTTTCAGCATTTTTTATACTGACTGTGATAACTGAACTATTTTTAGCCTCTTATTTTTAAAATCAGCTTAATAGCTCTTGCAGTTCATTTATCATTAGCCTACTCTTTAAAAATGCCAGTTTTAGGATTTCATTTTCATTTTAAAGTTTCTTTTAAATCTTTTTTTTGTCCTTACCATTTTTTCTTTATTTACATTTCATGGTTTTTACAACATTTTCTTTACTTATTTTGTAGCCAACTTGGTGGCTGTAGCTAATATTTTAGCTAGGCTACATGTTTTAAATACTGTTTTACAGTGTGTTAAAAACTTTAAAGTCTTTTATAAAAAATTAAATACGAGGATCACATTATTTTAATAGTCTCTAAGAAATAAACTAATTCCATTCCTTATCAATGAAATCAAATAATATGTGCAATTAAAAATTGTGATCAGAAAAAGCCCCAACCTTTAAATATAACAGAGATCAAATAGAAAAATGGAAATCTGGAAATTTCACCATAAATGGATGGAAAATAAGGAATCCTTAGGTGTTTCTTAAGACGGATAAGTGAAATGGATGCAGCAGGATGGTGTGTGCACATTGTTGGCATTACTGAAAGGAAAAAAAAAACTGCAGAAATATTGGCAATAAATTAAAAAATATACTGGTTTAGAAAGTTTTACCATTCAGGGTGATGTTAAATTAAATTATGTGCTGATTTAATGGTTGCAATGGCATGAATGGGTTAAAACGGTATTTTAAAGTGCTGAAATATGACAATTTTTGCATAAAACACACAGTATCTGCAGTAACCAGTGAAATGTTTATGTGTGCATGCATTTTTGAAAAAATGACAGGTTAAAGTTTACCTTAACCATAATGTGGAATATAATAAAAAAAGGAGTGGGTGAGCATTCTCAAGACAAATTCTTTGGTGTTATAAAATACTTAGCATCACAAAAGAAAAAAAACCTAGATGAAATCTCAAAACATTTCCTTGAAAATATTCAGGGTCATATTTGCAGCTAAGCATCAGCTGTCCCGTAGCAATTTGAAAATTTGAATTAATTGTAGCAAACAGAACCAAGAAAAAAATATATATATACTGAATAACTATAATAGATCTTCCTCTTTGTAGCATTAAGTCCAGGCCTAAAACAAAGATAGTTAACCTTTTAAGTCTGGAGCTTTCGTTCAAGTGTTGACATTATTTCAACTACTGTAAATATTCAGTCATCAATTGATGTAGTTCAAGTGCATTCTGAAACAAAAAAAGCAACCTTCCACTGAAATGCAGCAGTTAGCGAGAAAACCAGCTTTGTAAAGATTTGCAACAACTTTACTAAAGTGTTGCATATAGGTGCAAAGCTGCTGTGCAAGGTAACTTTTCTTCAAGTCAGAACCAGCCGATTCCCATTGATTGTGCAACTACTCAAAAAGTTGCGTTAGAGTGTTATATATACTGTAGGTCTCACCAACGACTTTTCCAATGTTGAAGGTGCTTTAGGCCTTCTACTTTTAATTTTGGCTGAGTGTAAATTAGAGAAAAAATTTCTCCAGATGAAGTCTATGCTGATTGCTGCAAAAATGACTTATCCATGCCCATATCGGGCACAAAACTCCTTTGGGGTTACAAAGTGATTCACAAAAAAGCAAAGGAAAATAAAAAAAAAAAAATGGTAGATTAGGAGCAAACAAAAGTTTGCAAAAAGAAGCAAAAATTACAAAAAGCAACATAAAAGACATAAAAGAAGGCAAAGAAAAACAAGTAAAAGAAAAAAATCCCACCAACTACTAAGTGATAAGTTTCAAAATGCTCCAGAACACGAGATCGATCTTCCCATGACTGCTTGACTTAGGTCTATAATTTCAAACAGCATAAATGAAACAGTGCGCTGTATTCAAAGTGATAAAAATAGGACAGTAGGCATTAAAGACCAACTCCAGTGAAAATTGTGTTTTGTTAGTGTTTTTAACAAGTGTCTAGTTGAATTATTTCCCAATGAAAGACATGTATAGAGAAAATTAAGCTAAAAATTGCATTTCTAATAAGTTTTTTTTTAATTCAAATTGTTGTGAATAAAGAGAAGACAAAAAAAAGAAAATCTTGAAAATCTTGCAGATGTGACAGAATCTAGAGCAAGCCACAAGCTCCCTGCTCCGCTCCATTCTGATGCATCCTCTTGTAGTCAAATAGATCCATGTACATCTTACAAGAGCTGTAATCCAGCAGAAGAGTGTGTACACAAATGGATGGCGGTAAATCGGGGCGGGTTTATTCTATGCCAACGGTCCCATCCACAATTCAGCATTTCTAATGAACCTCATTTGTAATAACTTGCTGATTTATTTTGGTAAAAACAGCTAATCATGATTAAAAAACCTACTGCTTTGAAAAAGATTAAAAGATAATGAGAGTTGGAGTTTCATAAAGGACCAAAATTATAAGTCATTTGTCGGCATTTCACCTTTTTAGTTGGTTGGATTATTCAAAATAAAGAGTCTTAGCTGGAAATCGGGGATAGTCAGCTTAGCCTTACTTCAAATGACCACTTAAGATTAAAACTGAAGTATTATCAGACAAAAAAATGAGTGAAATAAAAAAATTAATCAAGTGTGTTTTAGTGCGGCCTTTTAGGTATTTCTCCAATTGGAAAAATTCCTTTGGTCAACCCACATTCTTTTTGAACACGACAACGTCACAAAAATAATTTTTCTCCTATAACTAAATCACTCTTGCATGCATAACAAACTGAAGCAAGGTTTCAAAGTACAGCTTAGCACTTGGGGGCCATGACTAAGAATGTGTGCCAGTCTGCTGCAGGCCTGAGGCGCATCACCACCCTCACTTCCCACTGTGGGAGTCTCAGCTGGGCGCTTTTAAAGGTCTAAAGTGAATATACATGCAGCAGAATCTGACAGCGGTGCATTTTCTAAAGGTGAACAGGCAAAAAATAAAAGTCTCCTCCATACTGTGCATTAAACAATTATGAGTCTGAGCAAGCAATGGGTAATATTTCAAACATGATAAACATGAGATGAATAAAGGGTTGCAGCTTTTAATTAAGTTTAAGTGGTTCTATGTACGAATGATACTGTAGTTTGTATAATGTATGTTTCTAAACTGTTCTATTCTTAGAATCATGACTCATTCTGCAGCTGAAAAGTCGGGTCAAGGTCAAATTTTCTCCCCAATTTAATGAATTTTATGTACAAAGCAGATCTTCTCAAGCGAATTGTTTCTAAAAAAAAATGCTGCATAGAATCAACAGACATGTTGATAGATAATGCATACAATTAGTTAAGAAAATTAAATGGATTAAAAATGATTAAAACCCATAAAAATTGAGTAATATGAAAACTTTGAAAGATCACAACTGTTGCTATTGAATTATTAACCTAAAATTAAATCAAAAAATTTGAAGAAAATAAATTTTTTACTCCTGAGAGTTTTTGTGTTTGCAGCCAGACAGCAGAGAAAGCCAAGTGTTATTAGGTCTCTTAATCTAAAGTTATGTGATCATTGCTGTCTATCCTTTAGCATACTTATATTTAATCATACTGTTTTACTGTCTTTGTAATGGTTTCATAATTTTCTTGAATTATTTTTGGGACTTTAAATGTCTAAGAAAAGGAAAAACTTTCTAAAAATACAAATCTGGTTTTTATTTTGTTATTATTATTTTACACAATTTAAGCATCTAGAACAGGGGCTGAAAAAACGGCTCTGAGGCCATATGAGGCCATTCAACCAAATAATCTGACCCGCCAGACTTGAATAAATTATATTTATAATCCATATTGATATTGATATTTTATATTTCCCTGTAATTTGGTGTCTCCTCTTAAATTGTGCATCACCAAAACTAAACTGACTTGTGTTTAGGAGCAGAAAGTTATTTGTATTCATGTTTTGTAGCAAGATTTGCTGTGTGTTTTTTGAGTCAGAGTCAACAAACACAGTGTTTTTCTAAGTGTGTTTTTTTTTCCTGAAAGTCATCAAACAATTGATGCAATTGGCACTAAAATAGGAACAAGAATCACAGTTTTTAAATTAAAAAAGCATTTTTTGTCCAGATTCTATGAAAAAACAGGAGAAAAAAAAAACACACTTGAAAAAACCCCACTTGTTTGCTCACCCCTGATCTATAACATACAAAAAAAAATGTGTTCAGTGATGATAGAAATTAAAGTTATTCTGAAAAAACTGATAAAAGATTTCACTCAAACATATTTTAAAGCTTATTGATGATAATATTTTATTTGACATATCACAGAAGAACATTTGTGAGATGCAGAACAACTTAAAAGATGCTAAAGCCAAATGTCAAGTAAAGTGGGGGTAACATGATGGTCTGGGGTTGCATTTGTGCTGGTATGGTGGCAGATTTGTTCAGCGTTTAATTGGAGCCAATTTCATCCTACAACATGCAGTGACCCAAAAAACACCTCCAAATTGTGCAAGAACTCTTTAGAGAAGAAGGAGGCAGTTGGTATTCTATCTGTAATGGAGTGGCCAGCACAGTCACCAGATCTAAACCCCATTGAACTGTTGTGGGAGTGGCTTGACTGTATGGTACAATAGAAGTACCCATCCAACAATTCCAACTTGTGGGAGGGGCTTCTAGAAGAATGGCGAAAAAAATTCTCTAGATAATTTCAACATTGGGTGTCGATGGTCTGCAAAGCTAAAATTATTGCAAATGGAGGATTCTTTGACAAAAACAAAGTTTGTGTTTGCCCACGTAAACTTAAGTGAGGACTTAGTGGGTTAGCTCCAAACGCTAGCCAGCCCCCTGATGTACAACGTATCTTGCTAGTGAGCTCCGCTGTAGCATTCTAGCGAGCTCCACTGTAGCATTCTAGCGAGCTCCACTGTAGCATTCTAGCGAGCTCCACTGTAGCATTTTAGCGAGCTCCACTGTAGCATTCTAGCGAGCTCCACTGAAGCGAGCTCTATTGCAGCATGCTATTGAGCTCCTGTATTGAGCTTATGTGCTCCACATTAGCATGCTAGCGAGCTCCTTTACAACACGTTAGCGAGCTCCGCTGCATCAAGCTAGCGAGCTCTGTTGTAGCAAGCTAATCAGCCCATCTTCCTTTTTTTTTTATTAAATGCTTCTTACTACTGTTTTTAATGTAATTTGTTTTGTAAGCGTCTTTGAGTGTCTTTTAAAAGCGCTATATAAATGAAATGTATTATTATTATTATTATATCTGTATTTGGCTAGCAAGCTCCACTGTAGATGCTAGCGAGCTCTGCAAAAGCGAGCTCCATCGCAGCATGCTAACAAACTCTGCTGTAAAAGGCTAGCGAGCTCCTCTATATCGACCTAATGAGTTTAACTTTAGCATGCAAGTGAGCTCTATTGTAGTGCGCTAGCGAACTCCTTTGTATTGACCTACCAAGTTCCGTTGTAGCATGCTAGCGAGTTCAACAAAAGTGAGCTCCATTGCATTATACTAGTGAGCTCCGCTTAATTGAGCTAGCAAGGTCTGCTGTATTGCATTAGAAAGCTACGCTTTCCACCAGGTGGCAAGATAGCATAGCGAATTCATTCACTGAGCGCCCACTCAAACCAATATGGGCAAACACAGGTGGGACCACCACAGAAACTGTGCACAAACCCAATCGGAGCCCACATTTCCTGCCCACTTTTAAGCCATATGGGGCCCACTTAGCCTTGCTAGCTGGGAACCTGTTAGCTCAACCCTAAAGGCCTTACATTTGTTCTGACCATTAAATTTCTCTATTTACAGATGTATGGCAGACTGAAAAAGCAAATAGAGTTTGTACTACCTGTTGTTCAATTTATTTGGAGGTAAGACAAGTTCCGCAAACTTGTTGGAAAACATCAGAGCCATGCACTCTTACTTAGTATTTGCAAACATTTTTTTCTCAAGTATTTAAAAAAATATTGGTTGATTTTCTGTATTTGCTGCAAGAGGCTGGAAAATATCGGGATCGGTTGTAAAAAGTCATTATTGTGCATCACTAATTTCTAATCTTGTTAATTTCTTGACAGTGTCTTCTACATACTGCATCACACCTTTGTTAAATAAAAGTGTGCGACTTTTCATGGAAAAATCCATTTTCTGAATGGTAGTGAATGTTTAGAATTTTTACTAATAACTCTTATGTGACTTTGTGGCATTCTCATATGATCCTAAATGAAGACAACAAGCCGCTGTTGTTGCTCATCGCATAAGCATCTTAGACTTCTGTCAGAACAGGTCAGATCACGATTGGTAAAGCACAAATACACATTTAGGAGAAAGCAGCAAACAGGAGCAGAGGCATATCATCAAGGGACTAGATGTTTGATCAAGTTCACGCTCCATTTCATCAGCTGTTTATCCTTTGAGGGCACAGAGAGCAGAACCACTGACATCTGTAAATAAAGGCTAGAGATAATAAAAGTATAGGAATCGTATTAATTTTCACTCAAGCAAGTCCAACAATTTAGAAAATTATACAGCTGAAATGAACATTAAGGCATGACTTTCACGGTTATTCCATTCCACTGACCGTTAGTATGCAAACAATTTCTTTCTCAGCAATACTTGGAGCAATTCACCGTTTAATTTAGCCTTTTTACTCATTTTAAATACTAAAAAAATATCACTAATAGACAGCAACACAACTAGGATGACAAAGGAATTCCTGAATGTGTTATCAGCTGCTTCCTTTATTGATGTTTGAGCTCTCTAAGAAATTCTCACTCTGCTCACCAATAATTTAGAGGAAGATTTAGAGAATTCAAATGTTTCTGAACAACGCTCACCAATAAAAGTATACAGCCACTCTCTTGGAAAAGTGCTGACTGAACACAAACATTTATTCCCTGAGCCTCACACATGTTCGCATCATACATTACTGCAGATTTCTTATTCTGCAGGTGAAAGCAGATGTATAAATTGCATCTGTTGGCTCAGCTTTTCTGACTCTGAGACACACTGTGGGGGTTTTTGGCTGAAAAGAAACTTTCGACTGCGGGACAGGAGAGGTTCTGAAAATGTAAAGAAGCAGATCTTTTAAAGTACATCCTAACGGTAGCCTGAAGGGAGAGCATGACTAATGCTTATGCAACCTTAACCATTAACTTTCAGATGGAGTAAACAGACCGTATGAAAAGTCAAATAGAGGCCGATTCCACTTCCCCAAAAAGACGGACGATCCCTTTGAAACTTTGATTACTGTTGGATGAATGAACATTTAAGCATTCAGAGGTTTTTCTCGGTCAAAAACATAATTAATTAATGCTTTAACTGATTTAAACGTGATAAATCTTAAGTAGCTCTATAATCAATTAATGATCTGATAATGTCTTGCTGAATTCAAGGAGGCCTTAATTCATGCACAAAAATCTTTAAATAGGTATTTATTGATCAAAACTCATGTGTTTTTGCACACGTCTAAAGTTTAAACATATGAATGAGGCTTTACTGAGTGATAAAGAATTAAAATATTTTTGGATGAGCTAAAATGTCAGTTCAGTCCTTGTAACAGTTTAATTTTTGCAGTTTTTCTTACTAATTTTAGATGGACGGATCCACCAAACTCTGCATGGTAATATTAGAAAAAGTTATTTAGATTTGCAAAATGTAGACTTGTAAAATGCAATATAAAGTTTTTGTTTAGCTGCTCCTCTGGCAAATACTCTGCTTTCCTCCCATACCAAAATAAATATCCTCAAGTTTGTTTGAAGTATACTTTTTTTAAAATGAAATTATATACTTTCAGTTTAATACTTTTAGTATAATACTTTTAAGATTATACTTAGAATTATACTAAAAGTCTAAATGTATTTGCTTATATTTGTCACTGCCCATAACATTTTCTTACACAGCATTAAAAGTCGAGTAGATGTATTCTTGGAATATTTCCAGTAAATAAGAATGTATTTTAATACACTAATCAGTATCACTACATTTTTAAACTAAAAGCAAACCTCAGCAAAACTAAGTGTACTTTCATAAACTTAGAGTTTATTGCCAGTAAACTAACATGCCAGAAAGGTTACTGTAAGTACTTTTTTAAACTAAAAGTGGACCAATTTAGTCCCAAGAAGTATACTTGTAAGTAAACTGACAGTATACTGTATGTTTTAAGTATACTTTTTACACTTTGGGACATGTACTTGCAAGTATACTTTAAGACATGTACTTGAAGTACTCTTATTTTATATGGGCCGTTAAATAACCTCCTAGTTGCTCTTTGTTATTCATCCTAAAAATAAAAGTTAGCGGTCATCTATTACACGTAATTTGACTTCCTCTTTTTATAACTGTTAATTCTCTCAATAAAAGTGGTACACCTGAAGTTTATTTTATAAATATACTTGAGTAAAAGAATAAGTATACTATAGAGCATGTAGTGAAGGAATTGTACTAACTGAAACTTTTTTAGAGTAAACTGGAACATTTAAAGGGTATGATATGTAGATAGTACCACATATATAAAGTATACTTCAAGTATACTGCGTCACTTTTCGTATGCGTTGCAAACTTTAAAGGAACAGCAGACTACTGAACATTTTGTGTATTGGATACACGGGTCCTCATAAGCACAGCAGCGTATACAAACACAGATGTTTTCTCTAAAATCAAAGTCAGCGCTCAGTAACTTCTCTTTTCCCTCTCGTTTACGTCATTCTTCTTTGATAGTGCTAGTTCCACCTGCTGGCCATTTATGGTACTACAAATTTTGTAATAAACCCACTAAACGAATAAACATTTTTAAAATGAAACAATTATACAATAAAGAAACAGGGGAGTGGCTTATTTTCACTGTCCTTACATGTGGAATAAGTAAAGCCTCTGTGTAGTACTCTTAAATAGACATTTTTTTTGCTAAGGGTTGCTTAATACTAATAGAAATTAAGCTAAGATTAAATAAGCTAGCTGTTGGCTAACTTGTTGCTTCCCAAACAGAGGGGGATTTCCTTGTCCTTGCTGAGTAAAAAAAACAGCAAAAAAAAAAACAAAGTTAGTGTTGAAACCAGAGACTTGCACACTCCATCACCATTTCCAGACCATCACCTCACAGGCTGTACGGCAGACGGTGGGCATTCCCGGTTAATCACCATGTTCCACTGGGCAGCACTGAATCACTTTACCTTACCTAATGACTGTGGAGGCAGGTTAATCAGAAGTAATCAAATCAAATCTTCTATTCCTACACTAGTCTTTATGGTCATCAGTAAGCTGAAGTTCGGAAAATTGAGCCCGACTGTGAGGGATTTTCTAAAGTTGATATCAATATTTTCTAATACCTTCAGGTTGCATCTTAAGAGAAAAAAAATGATTTTGAATGGCACAAATTCTCATGTTTTTCTTTTAATCTTTTTTCTTGTCAGAAACTATGGACTTCTGTAAATTTTTCAAGCTCTCAAATCTTCAAACTGTCTGTTTGATGAGCAACTCTGTCTACTACATTGTAATTAATCACAAATCAACTAAATACTCTTATGCAGCAGGCTATACATAGTTAAAATTCAAACTATGGTTACATAGATCCTGCTTAGTTTATCTATTTAATTTGCTGAAAAGGATTTAAATCCACAAAATTTGTAGACTACAGAAGTGGTCTCCAACTCTTGGGTTGCAGACCAGAACTGTAGGAAAGTTGATACCAGCCTGCAGAGAAAAAACACAGCCTACATTTTTTATACCGATCTCGAAGGAAGCTTTATTTAAAAAAAATATATAAATACATATTCTGCGTTCTCCCCCACCAAATCCAACTTGCATTTCAAAAATGTCAAAAATACATCCGCCACTATCTTAAAGCAGCTGCTCTGACAGCTAAAAGGAAACACATGAGCTAGCAAAGTTGACCAAAAGGCAAATGTATTTGGAAAGTTTTTTTTTTTTTGCAGAAAAGAGCCAATGAGGAAACAGAAGCAGATCTTTTGACTTCAAATTAAAAGAAAGGTGCATTAAACAGACAAAAACGAGAAGTATTGACTCTAAATATGAAGTTATTGTGACAGCTGTTCCAACACACCATGATAATAATGCATAATATTCAACAACCCGTTGTCTAATGTTACAAAGATGCTGCTACTAAAGTTGCTCAAATGGTAAATTCCTGTTTATTATTATATTTAGAAAATACAGGTTTTAGTGACATTTTTTGTA
This sequence comes from Oryzias javanicus, assembly GCA_003999625.1. Taxonomy (NCBI): domain Eukaryota; kingdom Metazoa; phylum Chordata; class Actinopteri; order Beloniformes; family Adrianichthyidae; genus Oryzias; species Oryzias javanicus. Next base: position 11,714,707 of record CM012450.1, read on the forward strand.
GGGTATCTGTCGTGGGGTATCAGTTGTACGTATCTGTCGCAGCTTAAAATCGGAGTGGAAGTTGGCATTGATTCAGAATCTTTCACTTAGTCGCTTATGTGTTAAAAAAAAAAATCCATTTGACATTTTGATGTTTCCTATATAAAATCTAGTGTGCAAATGAAATTTAAAGCAACGACAGATATTTTACAGATGAAGATAAACTTTACCCTCAACTACCCAAAACTAAGCTAAAAAGTAAAAAAAAAAATGATAATAATTTCAGACTTTAGCCTCATATAGGCAACTAAACCATTATATTCTGAAAAAGGTTGGGGACCACTAAGCTACAGGATACTTTGCTGTTAAGAAACTGATTGGCAAGTGATTATGCAACCATGGTAACAAAATACAAGAGTTAGATGGAATCGACAATGTTCAGACCAATAAAACTTCAGTTTTTCAGTACTAGATAGTTATAGAAATCCCAATGGATCGGCGTACTTCAAATATCAAGGATAAACTCCCTTTTGGCACAAGACAGACTATCAGTTGAGTCTTTAGGGTATCACATCTAAATGAAGCAGATTACAACTGAGAGAATGAGTCATTGCAAAGCAACCTTACCTTTTGTGAGGGTTCCAAAGACCAGTCTCTGCAGGGACTGGATTAATTTAAGCACACCCTGCCTGCAGCGGCTGGTGCAGCCAGCCATGTCTGCGTGGAAGCAGGAACGATGGGACAGCTTTTTTTCCAATTTTATCTTAAAAATGAAAGAAAGTTTTGCACAGGTTGATTTTGGATGTAATCCTCTGGAAGGAGGAATCTTCCTCAATGTCTTTTGTAATGTTCCATTATTGTATGAGGGGCCTTTATGGAGAAAAGAAGAAGAAAAAAAAAAAACGTTTATAGCAGATTTCGTAACTTTACTCTTTTAAAAAGTATACATTTAGTTATATTTCGTACTCAGGTGTTAGCTTAATTGAGTAGGTGTCTTAGGAAACAGAACTATATCTCTACATAAGCAGTTTTGATGCAAAACTGATTTAAAAAAATATATATTTAAAAATAAAATAATTCAACTTTCAAAGTTAAAGTTAAGTACTGCATGCGAAAAAATAAAAAAAACCCAGATCAATTATTAATTGAAGTAGAATACTTCCCTAGAGAAGTTATTTTTGGCCAAAAAAACAGCAAGAAACCACATTGGAGTCTTCTCACCTGCTTTGCCTCTTCGTCTTCTTCTTATTCTTGCAGTATTGTGATTCTTTTCTCCTGCGGAGCGGGGATTTAAAGATTTCCTGTGGACTGTGGTGGCAGCCCTGCAGCTGTGGACTGTGAAGGCGGTCTGCCCTGATGCTCTCAGCAGATCTGTACTGCATAGAGCGCTTGCAGCCACCCCTGTTCCCGCCCTCCCTCCTCCTCCTCCTCCTCCTCCTCCAAGCTCCCTCCTCTTGCTTTACGTACGTTCTTCCTCACTCTCCGTCTGGCTGAGGCTACTCAACCTACCATGTCCAAATGCAGCTGCATGATCCAGCAGCACTTCTAAGAAAGGGAAAGAGGTCACGGGGAAGACTGGAACCATGATGCTCCTCGAGCATTCAGTTGACCTCCCATCCATCCATCCGCTCCTTTGAACAACCATTACTGGGGCTAAAATTGACTCATGGTTTAGTAGCAATCACAAAACCATCAGAACAGTTTCAAAACAAGATTTTTTTTACTGCTTTTACGGCTTCTTTCTTGTTGTTTGGCCAACAGCACAATAAATATAGCAAACTGGAAGGAGGAGGAGTTTGCACATCCCTTTCTGGCTTTTATTTCAAGAGTAAAACTGTTTTTGGTCTGTTTATTTGTTATAAATTATGCGTTTAAACAGAAAACTGTTTTGTTTAAATGTTGGCTTCATTGTCTTTGTCCGTTCTGTCATTTCTTATCAACTTTGAGATGCTCAGTCAGGTTCCAGAACAACGAGAGAGAAGATTCAGGATGTAGTGGGAAAGGACAGAGAGAGAAAGTAAAACTATGTTCACATCCCCCTCGGCAACATGCGTTCAACCAACCACTTCCAACGAAAAGTCTACGTGAACGTGTGTTTAGGGCGTCCCTGTTCAAAACACCTGTGATCACACGTTGCTACACAACTTTCTATGTTCTATGACCGTTCTTGAGCTTTAGGTACAAAGTGCATGTCCATTGAACAAAAGTTACAATGGACACGTCACACCAAGTCAAACTTTGACCAATCAGGGACTTGGATTAAGTAGTGGATATGGATAGCGTCACAGAAGAGCCAAGTATTTGAAAATTGATCATGGAAATGTATAATTGATCCGACTGGAGTTTTATGACACCAAGTCTTTGTGCCTAGAGAAAGATTTGCTAGATTTGGATCGCTTTGACATTTTGCACTAAGTGTTTTCTGTCTGTAGGTGTCACAAACGGGCAGTCAGCTGGTTCAACGTGCTGCAGGTTCATTAGTCCAGACATGAACTAAGCACAGCTAAGATTCCACAAAGCTAAATCAGGGTCAGAGAGGCAGGGGTCAAACATGATCATGGGGTCATCTGAGAAGAGAGTAGAGTAGTCAGGGTCCAAGTAAGGGTCAGGGCAGGCAGCAAGCAAACAGATGAAGCAGGGTCAGAAAGAGAAGATCAGGTCCAGAATGAAACACTCGGTGATAAAGGAAAGGTGGCACAAGCAATACTTCGCACAGTGAGGATGTGTGGGTGATTAGAGAGGTCACGGTCTAGGAGAGGTTTAGAAAAGAATTGTTCCTCCGTTACAGCATTTCAGCATCAGCCTAGCCCTTTTATTATGTTGGTTTTAATCTCTGTTTTAAATTGGTTGTACTTTATGCTTTTTATTATCTTTATGTTTTACTATTGCACAATGTTATGTGTATGTTCTCCCTGTGTGCAACACTTGTGGTGGAAGGTGCTTTATAAATAAATCAAATGAAATAAAACTCTTTCAATGAAAAATCTATGTAAACATGCCTCGACGCATGTTTTGGGCTTCCTATTCAAAAGTCTTTTTTTTTTTTTTGGTCATTTTTAAGCTCTATAGAAAATCCACGGACGTTGAATGTGTATTGAAAGTTAAACCAGATGAACTTCAAACAATCAGGGAGTCAGACTTGGTGGTGGGAGTAGAAGTAACTTTTGTATTAATTTACTGAAGTACCAAATGTTTGAACATTGATCATTGAGGAGAAATGACTAATTGTGGTTTGTTCCCAACTGGAATCAAGGCCCAATCCAAATTCTTCTCTTCTCCCTATTTGTATAACCATTTGTTGTAAAAACTGTGTCAGAAATTGTTTTTTTAAGGGAAACCCTCGAAGTAGAGAGCCATCCGTTGAGAGGGGGTTGTGCGTCTTTCATATATCAGAATAGAGTTTTGAAAGAAAAAGTTTGAATATTCACTCAAGTGAGTATCGGTGAACACTGAAGGCTAAAAGTTGTCTTGAATGCACATCATATGTTCAGTGTGTACATTACTGTGGCTGATATATACACATTGTTTAGTAGAAATCGCAAAGCCATCATAACTTTCTCAAAGCAAGATTCCAAAGTTTTCGACTGAAGTCTACACCTCACGCATATCAGTCAGGAATAGCGTGGAATCACACACGGTTCCTGCTCTTTCTCAAAGCCACAGTGAAACAGGTTATGTAAGCTTAAAATTTGCTTTTGGAAGGAGAGCTTTTTGCTTCTCACTCCAGTGAACTCTCAAAACCCTCATGGAGAAAAGGATTCAGTGCTAACACTGTCCATTTCTTTCCTCTGTTCTTGTCTATATTTAATGTTTATAGGTTCTATTTATCCTCTCTCAGCTACAGCTATACTTAAATGGGTCCCAGTTTGTCAGGGGTTCTGCAAAAAAATGAGCATTTTACAACAAAGAGAAGATGAGGAAAAGACTTGCAGAACAGCTGAGAAAACTATCAGACGTTTTAGCCATTGACAAAAAAATCACCAATATGAATATTTTTGTGTATTTTATTTTTAAATAATGATGTAATCCTAATTGATTTCAGTATAACTGCAATCCTGAATATTTCTTCACACAAGTGTGCACAAACCCACCCACACTAACAAAAAAAGTTGGCTCCAAGAGCACTAGCAAAAACGTTATGTTCTGTTACAGTTCCACCCACTGCTGTGAAACTAGAAACTCTAAGAAAAAGAAAAGTATTTTTTAGTAAAGTACAAAGTGGTTCTCTAAAAGAAGTGGCTTAGCTAAAAGAGAAAATTGAAATAACAACAGCAGAGACATCTGAAGGTCAGATGGGTGTTAGATTAAATATCTAATTGATCCATAATAGTTTAGTCATTTAGCATGGATTGGGTGAGAAAACTGAAACAACAATTTAACCCAGAGATGTCAGGGTGGTGAAAGCCATCTTTGATTCTGGAACTATAGCAAAGCTTCAAGGAAGCTCCTCTCCAAATCACTTCCCCTTTGAAGCTGGTTTGAAAGTGGATCCAATTCACTTAATTTAAATGTGGCTTAAAGTATTTTAGTGGATGTTGATGGGGAACATCAGGCTTTGTCAGAGCTATAACATCAGGCTCTGACATTAATATTGCAAGGTTGTCTTTTGGAGTTAAAACAATCCAGAACCAGGCAGTAAAACTTGGTTCAATTTTTTAAAATTTGGCGGCAAAAATTAATGATGAGGTATTCTGAACTTTAACTCAGAAATACTGAAATCAGTTAAACAATATTGACAACCACTACAAAATTGTTCCTAGGTGTGTATGTGGTTGTTTGGCCCTGCACCATACTTTAGAGATACTCGTACTTATTTCAAGATGTTATATTTCCAATGATCAGATCCTAATATAAATGCTTAAAGTTGATTTCTAGATTTAATTTGGTCCTAAAAGGGAAGAACATCACAATGTATTTAAACAAATCTAACTTACAAAAATTCTAGTGGTTCTATTAGCAGATTTGTTTTAACTTATTCAAGAAGAAAACTTCTTCTTGAATATTTTTCTAATTAGGCAAGGCAAGGCAAGGCAAGGCAAGTTTATTTGTATAGCACATTTCATGTACAGAGACAATTCAAAGTGCTTTACATAAAACATTAAAAGAAACAATCAAAAGAAATAGTAAAAATGTCATTCATTATTCAAATCATTAAAATAAAATTAAAAGAAAGTAAAAAGATTTTAATTTAAAACAAGCATAGATAAAAAAAAAATAAAATAAAAAAAAATAAAATAAATTTAAAAAAAATTAATTTAAGAAAGACATTCCTCCCCGTGTTTGAATTCATTCATAAGAAATCATCTGTAATGATCCACAACTCCCATGTTTCTGCAGCACAGAACTGATCAAATACCTGAGAGGTTCAGGGTGGGGGGGTCTTTAAAGGGGCAGGTGGAGCAGCGGGGGGGGGGGGGGGTGGGGCTTTGGAATATCAGGAAAACAAACAAACAGATTGAGGTGAAGGTTAAAAAGGTAAAACAGCATGACAAGAACTTTAGATCTGTTCTAAACGTCTGCGTTTGATGCTTCTGTCTTCTCCATTCACTCCACAGGATTTGAAGTTCATGATGATAATTGAGTCCAAAGCTCATGTGTGTGAGATTGTTCCAACTGCACAGGAAATAAAAACAAACTGTTTATGAAGGAAGTTTGCAGGTTTAGGTCTTTATTTGTCATTTTCCATGGATGAGTTCTAAAATTGAGCCTTTTCCCTTTTTTTGGCTAAAAAACTCTGGAAAAGTGTCCAATCCTTCCATCTTCAGACCCCGCTGAATCCCCGTCAGGGTCATGGGCTGCTGGAGCCTATCCCAGCTGCTGGGTGAAGGCGGGGTTCACACATGGACCAGGAGAACCGAGCCGTTGTTCCTCGATCTGAGGTTGGACTCGGAATCAAATCACCTGATGTCTGTTTGATCACATGACTTCTCAGGGATTTCCTTCTCGTTTTCAACATTTCAGTGACGTGAATGAATCTTCTCACGTCTCCTCATGCTGCTGGTTCTGACTCCATTCCTGACAGACAGAAGTGGGTCGGGTCGGGCTCACCACAGCGCTGTTGTCATCGGGTTGTAGAGGTCCAGAGGGGCGTATCTGGGCTGCTCTGCTCTTCATTTATTTAGCTGAGCTGTGCTCATTTTGATTTAAAAAAATGTTCCCAGTAGTGTTTTAAATATGATTACAAAGTTTTTAACCAAAATCCCAGAACCTGAACGTCTAAAAAGACATTTTTCATGTTGATCTGAAGCCTCTGTTTCCAAAATCTCCACTGAGGGGGCGTGGCTTCTGGAGCTGAGCTAGCATAAATCTTCACGGCTGCTACATAAAAACATCCATCAATCTGGGTTCTGATCCATCCGTCGGGTTCTGATCCAGCCGTCTGGCTCTGATCCATCCGTCTGGTTCTGATCCGGATGTCAGCTCAGATCTTCATGGACAGAACTTCCACCAGAATCCTGATTCTTTCTCCTTTCAGCTCATTCTCCAATGTTTCTTGACGTTGCTGTGATCAATCCATTCAATCCATTGGTTTCTCAGAGCTGAAAATAATGAAAGCTAACATCCAAATGCTCTTTCATTCATTTACAATCCTTTCCAACTGCGGTCAAATGAGCCGCCGTTCACATTTCTGTGGTCACATCAAGAAGCTCCGTGGAGTCTGGTGGAGATTTTCCAGCGTTCTCAGGTAAGTATTGGATGAAACTCACACCAAAAATCCAGTGATGCTGATTGGACCACAGAAATGTGAAGGGCTGCAGTCAATGTGAAGATACCATCTTCTCTTCTCCAGAACCAGAACTAGACAAGCTAGCCGGACCAGATGAGGGTTTAGTTCAGAGGTTCCCAACCTTTCTGACACCGGGGCCCAATTTTCCCGGTACAAAGTGATTCGAGGCCCATTCAAATATAAACATGTTAATGTAAATTGATCCACATCTTGTTTGATTGTATTTGATAATTAAATCAAGTCATTTTATGGTTTATTAAAGTAAAATCTTGTGGGAAAAATGATACGTGATAATTTCTGACATTTATATTCATACTGAACAGGTAAACCACAGGTGTCAACCTCAACACAAATTAGAATTCCAAAAATATTTATGAGGCATTTTGATAAATAAAATTGTGTCGTAATAAAACAAGAACACTTCAAATAAGTTTCAAATGAATCAAACTGTTAATGATATTTAAATAAAATGCTAATTAAAAGATTACCTTATAACCTGCTGATGAACTTGACAAATTAAAAGTTTTTATTTCGTTCCAGATATTTCTCTCCAAATCTGTGACAAATTAACAACATCAGTCACAACAGTCTGTTTAAAAAAAAAAAAAAAACTAAACATGAACTGAGGCAAAGAACACCGGTATAAAGAAAATACGATGAGGGCCGATAGCTGCATACCATTGGCTCATGCCACAACATGTTACTGCGCGCTCTCGGCTTCGCGGTGCTTCTGGGTCGCAGTGTGAACCCGGCGTGACGCTTACTGCCACCAAGTTGTAGGAGGCTGCATTCAGGTCCCGTGGCCCTCAGGTTCAGAACTGATTTTTTTTCGCGGCCCACTAGAGGGCGCTCGCGGACCGAGAGTGGGCCGCGGCCCTATGGTTGGGAAACACTGGTTTAGTGCATGTGCAGCAGAAAGAAGATCATTCATGAAGAACAGAGTCTGTCCAAGACTGTTGGATTGATTTAAAGGAGAAATAAATAATTTCTGATGACATTTGTTCTCTTTCAGGAGATAAATGACACTGTAGAAAATATTGTGCATTCTCCTGATTTTCATATTGCAGAAACGATTGTGTGTTTCTTCTGATGTTCATATATTATCAGCTGAGATTCAAAGCGGTTCACTTTCCCGTGAGAACCAAGGTCACTACCCTGCAGAAGGGTGAAAAACAGAATGTGGGAGCTGCCCAGCTCCAAAACGTGTCAACCCACCTTGCTATACTTATAAGGACACAGGAACTTCAGCCTGAAACATGATTGGATATGCAAATGTCTGTAATGCTTACGTCATCTGTTAATTAAAACTAGCCTGTTGCTTCTGGACGACAAGATTTGGAGCACCGAGTTGTTCAGAATCTAATCCTCCCGTGGCAAAGGTGAAACGTACAAACGGGTTTGTCTGGATCTATAACCCTCATCTGAACAGCGTTCCTGACTCCGGACGCACCAGAAAGAGAACTGGAAGTTCTGCTTTCAACACTACATTATCCAAAACAGCCAGCTCAAAGCAAGAATATTGGCTAAACTTCAAAATACCCCAAACAAAGGAAAAAAAGAGTCAAAATGACCTTAAACTGCTACCATGAAGCTGAAATATTATCTAAACATCAAAATAGTCTAAAAAGCTAAAATAACACCAACATAACAACTAAAAGGCAAAAATTGCGCCAAAAACCCAGGAAGTGTAAAAACAACCAGAAGAGCTCTGATATTAGCAGCTAAAATTATGGAGGAATCCCAGATTAGTTTAAAATAACCTTAAATGTACATCCCTCAGTGTGATCAAACCTTCAACACACTTGAACACGTGTGGACTGCTTCTGTAAGACTAAAGATCTCTCATGTTTGTTTACTAGATGGAACGTTCCGGGGTCGTCATGGCAACGAGCACACAGAGGGAGACGCAGGTCTGCGTCCTGCTTTCACATTGAAAATACATGACCGGCACTCGGCCCGAACAAAAGCTCATATCTTTAGAACCGTTCTCCTCAGAGTGAAAGTAAAAACACCGTCAGAATCCAGAGGTATCAGACTACATCTACTGCGATTTTCATGGTTTTGTGTCCAAATATACAGAAGTACTCGCGAGTTAAAAACAAAGCTCCTCAAAAACTCGTCTTCACCAAAAATGCATTGGGCTTAATGGGAGAAATCCTCAGGTTTTGCTGATATTTGGGGCTGCTGTAAGAAAACTGCACGGCTCAGAATTTTCAAAGTTGTATCGTCTGAAAGCCGGGAAAAATGTCTGGACTGAGAGTTCCACCATGATCCTGGAGGAGGTCAGAGGTCATGCAGCCCCTCTCTCCTTCACAGTCTATGTGAATGGCCTGCATGGATCCACCAGGCCTAAAGTGGGAGGAGATTGGAGAGCAAGTTTCAGTGATGTGAACAAACTCTCAGCTTCTTTTGTCCACTGTACTTCAGAACTCATTGGTTTAGATTTGGTTAACTCACCTAGGGGCTTGGTTAATTCTGAAAAGTTTGGAACAAAAATTCTACAGTAGGAGCACAACCCAACGAAAGACAGGAGTTGCTTAACAGTCTCCGGTCTCGGCGCCTGTTGGATTGCAGTGAGATGTTTGGAGGAAAGGCTTTTACCTTCTGCACTGACAACATGTCCAAGGAACGGGACTTCTTCTCTGGCAAACTGCAATTTTTGTCTGCTGACTTTGTGGCTTCGAGCTGTGCAGAAGGGCAGAAAGTGGAGAGAGAGTCGGCGAGAGCTCTGTTGTGAACTGTAGGTCATTCACAGTAGCCCTGTGGCATGCGGGTGAAGGTGTACCCTCACCCATTAAACTGAAATGCAAACCAGAACTGAGAGTCTGGGTGAACAGGAACAGAAAAAAAGGCATCAGAAAGATTAAGGACAGAGAACCACCGAGAGTTAGGTGGTACATTAGACAAAAGGGTGCAGGGATTTGGGACAGATGGAGCACGTGCATGTACAGCTGCATTGACAGAAGTCAGATCTTGGACAAAGCGCCATTCCTCAGAGACTGGAGGAGGGCGATACTTATTAAAGTATCGGGGCGATATCGGGGCGTTAGCAGGGGAATCATCACAAGGGATGACTGTACCTGCTTCCAAAAATGAGTTTAAAACTGGGGTGATGCCTGCAATCGCTTCAGGCTTCAAGGGGTACTGAGCTCGTCGGGTCTGAAGTGAGAAAAAAAATCAAGCTGCCAATCTAGAGCATGGTTGCACGCTCCAGTCCAGGAACCCAAATCTTTCCATTTATCAGTGGGGCCTTTGGACAAGGAAATGTGAGGGTCACTTCCTGGAATCTAAAAAATAATAAAACAGAAACAAACATCGCACAGCGCGTCGCAGTCCAGAAAAGACTGCACACAGACAAACGATCATTCACACTTTTAAAAAACACACTTTTATGCTCTGGGTCTGGGTCCCCTGAAAAAACTTAGGCAGTACTATGAACATTTTCTGGTAGCATCAGCTGATCTGGGAAAGTAACTGTGTCTTTAGCTAAGGCTACAAGCTCGTTCTGTCGTTCATAGTAGATCTGCCATTGCTAAGAGCACTGGGTATCTGGGAGGCGAGGTTGATTAACCATAACGTAAACACATTCACGCTGTGGTTCAACAGTCATTCCATCAGGAGAGGAGTGGAAGGTCTAACTTCAATAATAATTCATGACTCATCAGACTAAAGAGTCAGCAAGAGGGAATAAGAAAAGTGTGTGAGAACAGAGCTGTTCAGGATTGGTACATGTGAGGGGTACCGAGAAATGTTCTCAAAAAACTCAATAAACAAAAAAGGTCTGTCTGAGATAGTTACTGTTGTCATAGGGAGACACAGAGTGTCATCATCTGTGGGGAGGTGTAAATGTGCAAGTGTGTGTGTGTTCTTATCTGAGCAGGGAGGCCACAGCCGGCACCGAATCCAGACCTCTAACCCCTCCCTCTCCTCAGTCTGCGTCTTGATGGTGGGAGCTGGGAGTTTCCGTGTTCACGCCCACGAGGAGGTCCTGTTGGTTCTGATGTCCACGCCCACTGTGGTTCTGGGCTTTCAGTGGACAGTTCTTTGACCAATGTCCATGGGCTCCTCAATGGAAGCACGTGTCCATTGCAGCATAGTCAGCAGAGGTGTGAGGTGGGGGGTAAGGCTGGTATAGCGGCCTGGCAGGAGGAGGAGCATTTGCAGGGGCAGCTCGGCATGATGCTGGGCGTCGCTCTTTGTCTTTTTTTTTTTTTTTTTTCCTTTCTCCGCCGGCGGTGCTGCTCGAGCTTGGCGTGGGTGATCACCTGGGCCAGGTGGACAGTGCTGTCCTCACCACCAACATGAGGGTTTTTCGTGACGTCACTGAGGGGCCTCTGGAGGTTGTTGAGAAAGTCCTGTTTGAGGAGGGTCTCATAAGGTGTCATGTCCCCCTCAGGGAAGCCAGGCTTGGTCATCCCGCTGTGGTTGTCATAAGCGGTTTGCAGCCAGTCGAGGAGCTCCTCCACATCTTCTTCCTCATGTTGCATGCAGGCACTGACCTTTTGTAGTCGCACTGGACAGGAAAGTGAGCACGAACAGCCGCTGTCAGTCCATCTTTTCATCGTCTGTCGGCCGCGTTCGCTGCGTTCTGGTTGGCAGGTTCATGCCAGTCATGATTGCAGGCTGGTGCCGGGCCCCGAAGTGTCTCCTCAGAGTGGAAAACGGAGATTGTCTCAGGATGCAGCATGACTCTAGCCAGTTCTCCAGAACTGGGCACATAGTCTCTGACAAAGTCCTCCAGGGTTCACACCAAGATCTTCCCACCTTTTTCTGGTTTGGGCAGGTGCTTAGATGCAGCTACGACGTCATCAGCAGCGCAGGCGCAGTCGCTGGAGTTGGGCCGGAAACTTGAACCATGGGAGCTGTTAGCACTGTCAGGCTTTCCTTTTGCTGCTGCTCTCCTTGTTTTGCCTTTCCAAAGCTGGTGTTGTGAGCAGGAGCTGATAACACCACTTCAGCAGGAGCTGAAGGCCGGAGCCTAACTTCCTCCGCTTTCACAGGAGGAGGGGGGGCATCTGCTGCTGCTGTCACTGCTGGTTCATCTCAGGTTGCATGGATGCTGCTGTTGCGTTCTGGTCTGCATCATCACTGGGTGTTTCTGGCTAACCCGGTTGAGCTAGCAGCGGCCGGCGTGGAGGAGGGGCAGAGTCCAGAATCGATCCGACTGCAGCACTCCAGAGATTCTGTGTAGAAGAGAACAAAGGGTGCTGAGAGAGTTTCTATATTTGTAGACGTTTATCAGACTTTCTTTGTTATTTTTTTTTATTTTCAGGGTAGTCACAGTCTTGCAGGCCTTTTCCGTCTCTCACACTCCGTTTCCCAAACTTTCAAACACTCATTCATTTCATCCATGAGCTTACCTCCTTTGCTCTTTTTTTGTTTTTTTTTTTTGCACATACATCATTTTTGTCTTATCTTCATTTAGGCTTTTTCTCTTTTTCTGAGTTTCTCTAGTTAGCTTTAACTCAAAGAACTTCCTTCGGGGAACCCATGTTTCTGACACCAGTAATCCACAAACTCACAACATTTAACACCATGCTGCACTTTCATGGACGTGACCAGACTTGAGTCTGAACCTCCGCTCTGTTTCTCATTTGCATTACCCATTTCTGGTCTTCCCGAACCAATCTCACAGGACTTTATTATATTTATATACCGTATTTATCTTCACATATGCCTATCCCCCTGTATATATTTATATCTCGGGGCCTGCCTGGTCTCGATTGTTGGGTCACAGTAATTCGTCGGCTGGTTCGCCGTTTATCTTATTCTTTGATTTTCCACGACGTGGTTCAAAGATTCATGCTACCCGGTCTCATATAACGGATCAAGCTATACTTCACGGGACTCTCTTATAACACTTTACTTCGTATCTAATTCTCTGATCTCCCCACCACGTGGGTCACAGGTTCATGCTACCCGGTCTCATATAACGGATCAAGTTATATTCACGGGACTCACTTATAATTTACCGATACCTGCTCTTGCGATAATTGATCAGATTACGCGCACAGGACTCTCTTATGATGGGTTTCAGCAAATGGCATCTTTTTTTTTTTTTTTTTTTTTTTTTTTCTTCTTTAAAACGCTTGACTTATTTCAGGGGCAAAAGCCAGTGGTTATTAATGTTCCAAATCAACCTATGCAAAAAAGTTATTACCAAGGAAATATTTTAGAATAGAATCTTCCTCACCGGATCTATTTGTCCACCGAAGTCCGATGATTCCGTCGCGGTCGATCGAGATCACGGACCACAGTCCTCGTCACTCTTTTGGATTTGGTGAGATGAGGCTGAATCTTTGTGATTCAGGACAGCTAATCCCTCTGGTCCGATCCTCCGACGAACACACGAGGAATCCTGTTCGTGACGCCAAGATTGTGGTGGAAAAATAGTTGGATCCGGTGGAATAAAGAAATGTTGTCAAGCGGTTTTAAGAATGTTTATTAAAACAGAGCAGAGAAAAGTACACGTCTTGCAAGCATGGAGGAGAGGTCTGCAGAGCCCTGCCTGTGATGAAGGACATTCGTATTTTATAGAACCATACAAACAACTTTAATCAGAAACTTAGGAAAGGAACGTAAGCGCCATATCTAATATGGACAAGATGTTCTAATGAAGTCAAAATGTTTATACACTGTGATCAAGGCGTCCTGACAATAAGAAAGCAAAGTCTGTGGCCTCACGGCTGTGCACAAAGGTTAGACACATTTAATTGTAAAGATGAAATGTATACCTAAACGTATAATTTCCATCACAGCACAAAAGACGATGACGGACCTGACTCCTGCTGAGGAGGACGATATGGCTATCTCTATATGATATCGCCGTGCAAGCGGCCTTGTCTACAGCTGCGTCCTTGTGGCGATTATGTGCGTCCTGAGTGCGCGCCTACGGCGCTGCTGTGGCGCTCTCGGCGTTCTCAGTGCGCTGCTACGGTGCTGCCATGGCGCGCACATCAGAACGCCATGAACAAGCCGAGCCACGGCACGCACTTTGTGCATGCACAAAGTGCGTGCACAAAGTGCGCGCCGTCGCATGGCGTCCATGGAGACACCACGGCGTCCACTGGAGATGTCACAGCGATGCTACGGCGCTCATGGCGACCTTACTGCGTTAACCTCAGCGTTCTGCATTTTTTGATGGACGCCGCGCGATCGCAGCGAAAACGCTGCCCTGGTGTGACAGGGGTTTTAGGAATAACAAGATTTACAAACAGGTGCAGTATGGAGCTAAATCGCGGCCAATATTATCTGAAACCGAAATAAAATATATATATATTTTTTTTAAAAATAAATTTTTGTCCAAAAAAATAAGTTTCAAAACTCAAAATTTCAGTTTCAAATTTTTTTTTCAGTTTCAAAATATTTTTTATCCGTTTTCGAATCTCAAAACTTTTGGCCCCATTGTGGCGCGTTGGGGCGGGGCTAACACCAGGACCAATTAAAATCGATGAGGGTGGTAACTTCAGTTCCGATGCGTTCACTGGCTCTGAGAACTGTAATAATTACGATCAGAAAATGGCCGTTCAGTTGTACTCTCATAGTCTGATGTAGTCCCAAGACGGGTGTAAAGAGCAGAGTTTTATCGGGTATGAACCACATGACTAAAACACAGTTCTGGCCCGTTCAAAGCGCCATTTTATTGAGTTAAATACAGGCGAAGAAAACGTTCTCATTTTATTCCAGCGTAAGAACGTTTTCTTCGCCTGTATTTAACTCAATAATATGGCGCTTTGAACGGGCTAGGACAAAAAAAAAGATTTGAAACTGAAAATAAAGTTTTGAAGTTGAAATTTTGAGTTTTGAAACCTATTTTTTTGGCCAGACATTAGAATTTTTTTCAAAATATTTTATTTCAGTTTTAAATAATATTGGCCCCGATTTAGCTCCATAGATCAACAATTTACTGATGTTGATTGTCTTGTTTCACATTAGATCTAACCTTCAACCGGTACATAGCACTAATGTTAGCAGGTCAGTGGCGTTGTCTTTACCTGAGGAAACACTGGAGAGTTTTGTCCTGGTTGATGCAGAGATGCTTGGTCAAGTTTTTTCCCAAGCAAACACTACAACCTGCCTTTTAGACCCCATCCCCACTTCTCTTTTAAAAACCTGTTATGGATTCTTTGAGCCGGAGTTTTTAAACATAGTTAATACCTCTCTTCAGACGGGTGTCTTCCCCACTGCCTGTAAGACGGCGGTGGTGAAGCCCCTTCTGAAGAAGAGTAACTTGGATCCAAATACTCTGGATAATTACAGACCTGTATCCAACTTACCGTTTTTAGGTAAAATTATTGGAAAAAACAGTTTTTACTCAATTACAAGATTTTACATAACATAATATTTTAGAAAAATGTCAATCTGGTTTTAGGACAAACCACAGTACTGAGACGGCCCTTTTAAAGATTTTAACTGATCTTAGAAATAATTCTGATTCGCAGCAACTTTCCATTCTGGTGCTACTTGATCTTAGTGCCGCCTTCGATACAGTAGATCACCAGATTTTATTGGATAGACTTAGGAGTCGGGTGGGCCTCTCAGGAACTGTTCTTAACTGGCTTCATTCTTATCTAACTGATTGACATTTTTATGTAAGTTTGGATACATGCTCCTCGAGAATCCACAAAATAAATTGTGGGGTTCCCCAAGGGTCAATTTTAGGTCCAATACTCTACACTTAATACACTTAATTTATACATGTTGCCTCTTGGGGAAGTCATCAGGAGACACGGCGTTAACTTTCACTTCTACGCTGATGATACTCAGCTTTACATCGCCGTGTCTCCTGATGACTATGGACCTATAAACACTCTTTTAAATTGCATTTTACATATTAAGTCGTGGATGGCAGAAAACTTCCTTCAGCTCAACCAGGACAAAACAGAAGTTTTAATTATTGGTCCTGAAGACAAGAGAGAGAGGATTTTACGCAAACTCAGTCATTTTAAACCTTCTCAGTGTGTGAGAAACCTGGGCGTAGTTTTTGACTCTGAGCTGAATTTTATTCCACACATTAAAAATGTTGTGAAGGCTGGTTTTTATCATCTCAAAAACGTTGCCAAACTCCGCCCATTCCTCTCTCTCTCCAGCACAGAGGTGCTGATGCTTTTATTTTTATTACTTTAGATTATTGTAATGCCCTGCTCTCTGGTTTACCTCAAAAGTCTCTGTCAAGTCTACAACTTCTTCAGAACTCGGCGGCACGAGTTCTGACGAGGACCAGGGGGCGGGAACACATGACATCAGTTTTAAAATCGCTGCATTGGCTCCCTGTGCGTTTCAGGATTGATTTTAAGATTCTTTTAATGGTTTATAAATGTTTTTATGGTCTTGGGCCTTCTTATTTAAGTGATCTTGTTTTAAAGTATGAACCCTCGTGGACCCTGAGGTCTTCTGGCACCGGCCTGTTAGTTGTTCCTAAGGTGAGGACCAAGACACATGGTGAGGCCTCGTTTCATCATTACGGTCCTCGCCTGTGGAACAGTCTGCCGGAGAACCTCAGGGCCGCAGAGATCATAGAGGTTTTTAAGAAGAGGATCAAGACTCACCTTTTTAACATGGCTTTTACATGACCTTTTGCTGGTTTTGAATTTTGTCTTTTCTTTTTTAATTTATTTATTTGTTTGTAACTTTTATGTGAATCAATTTTTAGTAATTTTATAAATTTTACTTTTTTTAGTCTGCTAATCCTGCTTTTACTATTATTATACTCACATTATTTAATTGTTTGTTTTAATTGTTTTAAACTATTTTATTTGTCTTTTATATTTTAAAAACTCCAATGTTTCCTCACTGGGATCCTCTCTTCCGGGGTTCCCTCTGTGGTTGTGCTGTTGTTGTGGTGCCTGTTCTCATTGGGGTGGTTGGGACCCTGCTCTGTCGAGTGGGCCCTGTGCTGCCCTTGCTGGACGGGCGTTGTGGCGATGGCCCCTGTGGTTAGACTGGGCCTTGGATTAGATGGATCCCCGTAATGCCGTTTCTACAGCAGTACCAAGCCCAACGTTTCTTTAGAGCCAGACTGTTTCCAGCTGCAGTTCTTAAGTTTTTTTTTGTGTGTTAAATTGAGGGAGGGAGGAACTGGGGAAGGGAGGGGTACCTATTTTATGGAAATGTTTTTGTCTCCTTTTATGTATTTGCCTTTTAACACACTGTGTTTTTAATGTATTTTATTTGATTTTATGTTAAGCGCTTTGAGCTTCTCAGAATGAAAGGCGCTACAGAAATAAATAAAGTTTGAGTTTGACAAAAAGACACCCTCCTTCCCCAATAGCTCAGTGAAAACTGAAAATAAACACTAAAATAACATACAATTTAATAAAAATTTGGTTTGAACACTCAAACATACAGGAGTTTGATTTGTCACGTGCATACATGCTTTTTACTCAACGGAATAAGAACTAATTAAATGAAAGTTGAATTTATAAGAAATAATACATTTTTAATGTCCACAGAACACGTCATTAAAGTCACACACCTCACTGCCAGTTATAAATCCATTCTCTCTGCAAAACCTAGGCACAAGCGCCCCCCAGGAGACAACTAATGAAAGAAAGGAGTGGTGTTTGTGAACAACAGGGGGTCTACTCTGAACCGGAGCATATCCACATCCAGGAAAGCCTGTACAGTCAGACGTAGAGCTTGTTGCTGGTGGACTTTGGTTTCTGTCAGTTATGTTCTGGTTTTGGTCATGTTCTGTTCAGAACTGTCCCTCAGTCACATCAGTTTCAGGTTCGTCATGATCCACAGCTGCCTTCGTTTCAGTAAATGACCCTCACTCTGTTGGAGCGTCTGCTTTTCAGTTCTTTCTGTCAGATCATCTGTTCTGTTATGACATCTTTACATTGCTTCTATGGTTTTTGTCACGTTTCAGTTTATTTATTAAATGTTTTACTTTCTACCATCTTGCCCGGTCTCCTGCGTTTGGGTCCTCCACCACTTCCTGACGACATCATCACCATCAACCTTCCAATCAAGTTGACAGAGTACGCTACCTCGGGAACCCCCAGATCCAAGCAAAGAGCCAGACCCGGGAGATCCCCCTCCAGCGACCCGTTCACTGAGAAAGGTCAATCACTGATATGGAGGATCCCTCTGAGGAAACTCTGGAGTTCACAATGTTCACAATTTAAAATCAATAAAATCAGATAGAAAAACACAGACAAGTAAATAAACAAACAGACATAAAATATCAATCGAGTCAAAATAAAACAATGAAAATATCAAATAAGTTTCTAAATTTAACTAAAATCCAGATTAAAACATGAACAGTCTCTGCGGCCCTGAGGCTCTCTGGAGGCTGCTCCAGAGAAGAGCTCCATGGGAACAGAATGAGGTCTTTGTTCTGACTTTTGGAATAACCAAAAGGCCTGTTCCAGAGGACCTCAGGGTCTGTGAGGGCTCATACCCTGAGCGAGTAGCTTTTGGGTTCAGCAAGCACATCGCTGTGTTTGATCTCACCAGATCTCTCTGGTTCTGTGTTCTTCACTCCTCGACTCTGAGAACTTGGATAACGTCGGTGTCCCGTAACTATGGTGTCCCGTAACTACGGTGTCCCGTAACTACGGTGTCCCGTAACTATGGTGTCCCTGATGGGCGTTTTCCATCGTTTTCTTTTGCTGACTTTTAGCAACAACATTCTTTTGATTGAAGTTCCTTTTTCACTCTTCTTCTTCTTTGTTTTTACAAGTATGTATTACATTAATAAACTATTAAAAATATTAAACCAGACTCAGTTCCGGTTTAAAAATTGTGAGAAATCTAGGGATGAACAAATCTCTGGTGATAATCCGAAGTGTCCGTCCAGCATCATGTGGGCGGTCGCCCTTGTTCAGCTACAAAAACATCATTAATTTCAGTGTTCATGGGTAACACAGAGGGATTATTGAAACATCTGAATGGTTCACGGCAAAAACACAAAATCTCAACAAGTATTTGTGTTCTAGTTTTAAAAAACGAACAAACTTAGCAGTAACTTTTCAGTAAAACTTTTTAAAAACACTAAATCCTGAATATTTCTTAAAAACATTTTATTTCAAGCTGTATTAATAACAAAACAAGCTTTCTTTTACTTTACACAATAATTTTAGGCTAAAGTTTACAATGAGAGTTTTTTCCCCCAAGAAATAGATTTCCTTGATTTAGAGACTCACAACAAAGATCATTTTAAAGATCAAATATTTTCCAAACCGTACCAGGATTCTCAGCGCCTCACTTATTCTACATTTGACTACGTCACAGCCTCATTTCAAACTGGAGTGAATCCGTTTTTATGTAACCTGAATAATGATCTGTACAGAAGTTTTTACAGCCTTTGCTGTGAAGCTCCAAAGTGAGCGGAGGTTTCTTTTGCTTCTCTGAGATGTTTCAGCTGCTTCATTGAAGCCAACCTGTGGTAAATCCAGTGGATTGGACCTTTGGAAAGGTCTGACCCGGTCTACATGAGGTCCAGGGTTGACAGAGCGTGTCGAAGCACAAACCAAGCATGAAAACAGAGCAATAGTCTGTAGAGCTCAGAGACAGGACCGTCTAGAGGCAGAAGGCTGAAGGCTGAGGAAAGATCCAGAAACATTTCTGCTGCCTCGAAGGTTCCAATGAGCACAGTGACCTCCATCATCTGTGAGTGGAAGAACTCCGGAACCACCAGGACTCCTCCTAGATCTGGACGTCCATCTAAGCTGAGAGATTGGGGGAGAAGGGCCCAAAAACCCAACGGTCCCTCTGCCAGAGCTCCAGCGTTCCTCTGTGGAACGAGGAGAACCTTCCAGAAGGAGAAGCATCTCTGCAGCTCTGCACCAACCAGGTCAGTGTGGTCGAGTGTTCAGATGGAAGGAAGCCCGTCTGTGGTCTGACCAGAACACAATAGAACGTTTGGAGGTGTTGGGTTGGAGAAAACCAGGACAATCCCTACAGTGAAGCATGGCGGAGGCAGCATCATGCTGTGGGGATGGAAGACTGGTCAGGATAGAGGGAAAACTGACTAAGACATCCTGGATGAAAATCTGCTCCAGAATGTTCTTGACCTCAGACTGGGCCGACGGCTCATCTTTCAGCAGGACGATGATGTGGAAGGAGGGGCTTCACAACAACTCTGTCAATGTTCTGGAGCGGCCCGGAAGAGTCCAGACCTGAACCCAACTGGACACCTGTGGAGACATCTGAACATGATCAACCTGATGGAGCTGGAGTGCTCCTGCAAAGAGGAACGTTCCAAAGTGTCTGAAGAAAGGAGAGCTAAGCTGGAGGCTGGAAATGCTGCCAAAGGCTCAGAGACTCAGTACTGAGCGAAGGCTGGAACACGTCTGGACACATCCTTTACAGGTTCTTTATTCTTAATACATCTGCAACCATTTCAAAAGAACTTTTTCAGATTCTCATCATGCTTTTTTAAAGAATTTTTCAGGAAAAAAACAGATTGAATCCATGTTGAAATCCGGCGGAGACATAATAAAATGTGGAGAAAGTGAGGCGCTGTGAACCCTTTCACTGTAACTTCAGCTTCACTTCAGGAGGAATGAAGCCAGAAATGAGGAGAGTTGGGATGTAGCGTTTCAAATGTATGTTTGGAGGAAACGTGTGGAAATGAACATACTTTAAACCAGGGGTCTCAAACTCGCGGCCCGCGGGCAATCTGTGGCCCGCGGGATGATAATTTGCGGCCCCCGTCTTCATATGAAAGATTACTGTTAGTGCGGCCCGCAAGGCTGATATGAATGACAGTTGTGTGCAGAGCTGAAAGAACCAATCACCGTAAGGTATATGGTTCTGGAGGGCGGGACATCGGCGGGCTGTCCGAGCCTCCTCACTCTTTAATTCATTCCTCCAGTCAGCTGGGAGGAGGAGGAGCCATGAAGCTGTGAAGTGCTTTCTCACTGAACGTGATTCGCGGGCCCCGCTCCTCTTTATTACGTGACAACACGTGATACACAGTCTGCCACTTGTCAAAAAGCTGTTCCTGAGGCCGCGCAACATTTCGGCGCACGCATCAAATATTCCGCGCGGACAAATCAGACCCTCGCGAGCTCTTTTTCCTCCTCCACGATCAGAAAAAGTCCTCGCGAGAGAGACTGACTTCTTCCGCGTGCGTGAGTGATGCCCGCGAGCGAGCAGAATCTTCAAAGGTGCTTCCACACCGGCCGCATGTCTGCGCGGGTTTATGAACGCACGCTCAGCAGGTGGTATCCACACCGGAGCAGCACGGTCACACACGCAGCAGCAGAGAGGAGATTCTTCTTCTATGGTGTTTTTACCGTTCATTAGTGCTGGTGCGACTGTGCGTGGAAATATTGAACCGGGTTGAAGACTCAGCGTGCGCTCAGTGCGTGTCTGATTTGTGCGTAGAGACCAGATTTAAAAACTTGCGTTGGAACGCGCGCTCCAGACGCGGAGGCCAGGAATTCTGGTGTGCGGCGTTTGCATTGAGCTTTCAGTGAGCGCACTGCTCTCAGAAATGAAGGAGGTTCTGTAAATACAGACATTTGAAACTGAATAAAAATAGTTTTCTCTTGTCGAGTGTTTGTCAGGTATTTTCTCTTAGACCCCCCCCCACACACACACACACACACACACAACTTTCAGCTGCAAACATCAATAGTATCAGTTAATTTGCTCAAGTTAAACGTATATCTCCTCAAAACATCATACTTTTATTATCATTAAAGAATAATAATAAAAAATAAACTTATAAATAATCTGTTTTATTAATTGTTCTCTTTCTTTTTTTAGAATACTTTCAAAACTTCCAGACAAAGTAAAAACAATCTTTCCTTGTTTCCTGATGGAATTCTTTCTTTTCTCAGAGATTCAGTTCTTTTGCATTGGTTCACTGTAAACAGCGACTCTTTCTGCTACCAAATTGATTTTTAGGTTGTTTTTGCTATATTTAATTTACTATGTAGGATTATGCACAATATTCATCAATAATATAAACATGTTTTTATTTTCATTCCCTCCAGGGTGGCGCGCCCCACCATTTGAGAAGCACTGATCAGTCAGTCAATATGTGGTTTCTGCAGTCGTCTGTGTCTGCTGTATGATCATTGTTATTATTTTAGTTATTAATGATTCATTTTCTAATTCATTTCTTTAAATTAATTCATTATTTTGTGTTAAAAATAAAGATATTTGAGAACATTGGAATGTTTTATCAGCGATTTTCTTGTGGAAATCCTGATGCGGCCCGGCCTCACCCAGACTCTGCCTCCAGCGGCCCCCGACTGAATTGAGTTTGAGACCCCTGCTTTAACCCAACAACAGTTAAAATGGGCTGCAGGAACTGTTTGAGTCAGAAAGGGTTTAAGTGGTTTAGAAGATCTGTCCTTGTTCTATGGTTAGCCAGGACAAATAGATTCAGGGATAGTTTCTTTACCATGGCTATGACTGCACTGAATGCCAATTTTAAACCACAGGGCACCTGATACTTGCACATTTTTCTTTGCTTTTGCGCATTTGTCTGATTTTAACAGTTTATTTTGTAACCTGCTGTTTGTCCATTTATATATTTGTATTGACCATCCACGTTGAAGAGAACTGTTTCTGAATGCCCTTAAACGATTTATAATAACAATAAAGGCTTTCTATTCTATTCTATTCTATTCTATTCTATTTATTCTATTCTATTCTATTCTATTCTATTCTATTCTATTCTATTCTATTCTATTCTTATTGTATTATTAATATTATTATTATTAATATTATTAAAATCTACATGCTCCCACTGGCCCAGGTTATAAAGAACAACAACATTAGTTACCATAGCTATGCAGATGACACACAGATATATATTAGACTGACACCAGGAGACCGAGGCCCTGTACAGGCTCTTGGTAAATGCATTAAGGACATTAATGACTGGATGTGCCACAACTTACTTCAATTAAACAAAAGCAAATCTGAGGTTATTGTCTTTGGGGTTAAATAAAAACAGATTGAGGTCACTACAGAGTTCAATCAATTCATCTTAAAGCTACTAACCAGGCCAGATACTTGGGTGTAGTGATGGACACATGCATTCATCTTTAGTCAGCTTGATTAATGTAAAAGTGTTTTTACAGGACTAGCAAAACAATCAATCAGGAAACTGCTGCTTATTCAGACCTATGCTGCTCGGGTTCTCACAAGGACTATGAAAGTAGATCAGATCAGTCCAGTTCTGAGGTCTTTACACTGGTTACCTGTCTGTCAGAGGATATACTTTAAAGTTATGTTACTGGTTTATAAAGCTTTGAATGGTTTCGCACCAAAATAATTGACTGACCTCTTGACCCTACATTCAGCTTCTATGCGCCACAGATCTGGAACAGACTTCCTGAAACCTTAGATCAGCTGCAACACTCAGTGTATTTAAATCCAGGTTAAAGAATCACCTGTTCTCAGTGACATTTGACTAGTATGCATTCAAAAGTTTACATCTGCACAGTTTATGCTTGCTTTAAATTCTGAACTTTGTAACTTTTTTTTTTTATTTTATTTTAATCATTACATTTTTAATACTTCTTTTGATTGATTAGTTTAATGTTTTATGTAAAACAATTTGAATACTCTTTGCCCATGAAATGTGCTATACCAATAAACTTGCCTTCTATTCTATTCTATTATATTCCATTCTATTCACTCATTGCCTCTCCTTAGTAACTGGTTCTAGATTAAGTCATCAATGTGCTCAGTTACATCTGGGAGATACATTTTTTCTGAGCTCATCTCAGTGCTTTGTAATTTCAAGTCTCGTTCCAGTTTTCTCTAATCCTATTAAACTGTTGGTTTTCTAAAGAAATGGCTAGTTCCCAGCTGCTTCTGGAAGCATAAACCTGCGTTTTTAATAAAACCTTTATATTTCTTCTGATCTTTTCTTTTCTTGAGGTCCAGTACCGTTTTCTGACAATCTTAAAGTAGAGTTGCACTTAATAATTTCAATTTATTCGAAATTAAAAAAAATTAACTTTGTTTTAAGATCCAGCATGTCTAATTTCAAGCAAAATCCATATTCATTATCCTTCCAAATCCTTGGATCATTTGATTTTGATCCTCTAACAAAGTAAATAAGTAATTACACCCAGATCCTTACCTGAGTGTATTTACAGGCATTAAGGCAGAATAGCAAACACTTTTATCTGTAGTCAAAGTCAGAGTACCATTGATACTGACTCTCAACAAGCTGCACGAGTTTTCGCATCTCTTCTACGTTTATGCTTCATTTATGCTTCAATATCTTTGACCTGAGGCGCCACAGACAAACCAGCATGCTGCATCAGGTCAGAATAAATTAAAGGCGGGCTCCCATTACCTGCAACATCGACAGCATATACGGTACATGCTCAAGTGCATTTCGCTGAAACTACAGTAGCTGTACATTTTTAGGAATGAAATATTAAACAGTCTGGCTCAAAAGATGAGAAAATACAGAGCAAAGAGGACTTTTGACTGTGGCTGCATGTCCCTATGGTCCAAAACCTTAGTAACAGGAGCCAAAAAAAAAAAAAAAGGCAGAGAGAGCACTTATAAAGGGAAATCATAGGAGCAAGCTTTGTGTTTTTATTTCTTATGTGTTTCCAGTAAACAAAATTGTGTTTTAGAAAAGCTCTCATTGATTAGATGCAACAGTCTGAGTGTGCATATTCCACTTCTTCATAAAAGCTCTGTCAGTTTGCATTGATCAGGTTTATTGAAGCTGCAGCCGTATTTACAGCTTCTTTTATTAATATACATCTTGTGAAATTAGTACTCCCCTGGAGAAGTGAGCCGCAGACACAGCCACGCTCGGAAACCATTTGGTACTTTTCACCCCCCCAAATCAAGCAGTTTGGGGAACCAGGTGAACAATAACATGGGGCCCTCTGCAGCGGTTGTTTTAATCTTTTTTTCCTTTTTTCTTTTTAAGTCCTAACTTATAGGGTAAAACATCTGCTGAACAACACATTCCCTTTTTGGCAGCATCAATGTCAAGAATCCAAATGTTTTGATAAGCGTCTAAAACGTGAAATCACATTTAAATGTTAATGGCAGGTATAGGCACAGAGGTAGAGTGGTCAACCTCTGATTTGGAAAATCACAGATTTGGTTCCCGTTTTGCACGGCCGTGTGCCAAAGTGTCCTTAGGCAAGACAATGAACCCCACATTTACCTGGGCATCGGGCACGCGCATGTGGCTTGCAAAGTTGCGCTGGTCATTGTTGTTTTTTTTGGGTTGGATTCTATCAATCAAAACTGAAAGAGATAAAAATACATAACATTTAATTCATTCATTCATTTAATTCAAGTATTTACCAATTACCATGTGCAATATTTTTACTTGAAGAAAAAAATCATTGAATCTATTTAATACTGTCATTTGCTACCCAATCACCTTCAAGTAGGAATGTTTTCTGTATTTCCTTTAATTGGTGAGGTTGAAATAAAAATTCTTGAACCAAAGCTGTTGTCTAGGAAAGGGTGTTAAAAAAAAAAAGGAAAATTCTCACAGTCATTGTTTTCTGCTCCTTCCTTTGCCTTTCCTCTTCTTGACTTTCTTTAACATCTTTCAGAGTTCATTTGATTGTGCTTTTTTCCATATTTGTCTTTCATCCTGCACTTTTGGAAGAGTGTTAATCAAAGTTTTGCTTTCTCCTTGCCTTTTCTTTTTTCCCAGCCATTAGGATAACCACACTTCATCTTTCTGTTAATCCTCTTAGAAGACTGCTCTGCTCCCTAACTGAATGCATGAATGGATCAAAATATCGTTTTGGGGTTCTTTATAGTGAGGAATGAGCAGTAAAATGCATTTAACATCTCAAAATGTAGAATTTTCATGGTAGGACCTATTTTAGTGTTGGGGTGTTGGGCAAATGTCTACTTTTGCGTTACGGCAAGTCCATCCCCACCCCAATCCAACCCTGAAATGCGGAGCGTCAATTGGGTGGCATTGGGTCCCATTTTCCTAACTTTTGGTATGTCCCAACTGGGGATTTGAGGAATCCAAAACTCTCTTTGCATTCAACAGAGAAAATATTTTTGGAATATGCTTTATTAATTTCACACAAGTTGAATTTTTTTTTTTTTTTTTTTAAATCATAGTAATCACTTTTTGACACAGGTGAGTGGAGGCAGTGTACTGCAAAAAGAGGTTATCAAAGAATCTTAATAAGAAATCAACCGAAAGTAGAGACAAGATCTGTTCATGAAGCAAAAATAACTTACAAATTTAACTGTTAGATATAATTAATCCAAACAGAATGTCATAAAGCCCAATAATAAGTGTTTGTTTAGTTCTAAGCAAATAGTTTGTATTTTGTGAGTTTTTATGAACCACATTATAGTTCATTTTAATTAAAGTAGCAAGAAATTTGTGCAATAAGAGTAAATGACTCATTTTAGAACAAAATGTGAACAAAGTGAGAATAAAATCTTAGTACAAATTGACCTAATCCTAATAAAATCAAAAACTAGCACTTATTATTAGAACATAAATCCACGTTTTTATTTTTAATATAATGAAAATGAATGCAGTGAATCTCTAATGGAAGTGAGCCATAAATTAAAGTGTTATTTAAAGCTTTTGTGTGTCTTTAATTAAGTGTATCTACTTTTAATAGTCTGGTCTGGACAAAAATGATTATGACTTATTAATAAAAATTTCTACATCCTGGCCAAAATAATCTCAATTGTATTGGAGAAAGGCTTTGAAAAAGTAAAGCAAAGAGAAGTTAGGACAACTTCAAACCGGAGGAAATATCATGAAAGTTTAAAAACGAGGTTCAAAATCTTGGCAAGTATTAAATAGTTTGGAATTTGTTACATCATTAGTCAAAAAGTACATTTTTTATCTATTTACATTTTCAAACAAGAAACTGGCATCGGTCGAAACTGACAAAAATACAGACTCATGTTTTATTTGTATTTGAGGGGTTATCAGGCCAGCAACTAGAATGAATGTAAACAGATAATTTATGGTTTAATTTTAATGACAAAGATGTAAGACATGAGACCAAACAGAATGTGGAGCTGGAGGCAGCCATCAGAGAAACTTAGGCTTTTCTAACCGTCAACCAGAGTAACAGGCAGATCGTCTCCATTTTATGCCGCATCAATGCGGTGATTCATTCAACAAGAGCAAGAATCAAGACCTGATCACAAAACGGGTCCTCCTTCACGACACCCCAACTTTTTTTATATTAAACATTTTAATAATTATCCTCTTGACTACCAACAATGCAAATTGGTTCTCTGTTATTTTCCTGAATTAACTCCTTTTGAGATCTGCAGAGGATATTTTGGGGCTTTTCTTTAATATGAAAGAATGGGATTCTGGGAACTGTAGTTATTTAGATTAAAAATAAATAGACTGGATAGATTTTTTTTATTTTTTTATTTTGGAAGTTTGGATGGAATTCTAACTTTTAAACACAATGTAATAAATCACCCAAAGTAAAATATACAATTATTTATTCATATTTTTTTTAATTAAATGACTGAAATTAAGGATTTTTTTTTCTCCTTCTAACTAATTGTGATGCACCGGTTCATGATAGCAACAATGAACCTTGTGACCTCAGAAAACAACTCACTGGCATTCTCATTTGCTCCTATTGATCATGTTTGTCCCACAGAGACCAGCAACAATGACAGCAACACATAAACTCTGGGAAATTCACCAGGAGGAATGTAATTGAATCATTTCAAAGAGGAATATTTAGTTACAATACGGTAATGCAGTCTATCTGTATTGGAATCCAAAACGTATTTCAAGTTTGTAAATGTAACACTAGTACACCTCCAGGTAAAGCACAGTCTCTTAATATTCCATAAACCCTCCTGATGCTTTAGTCTGCCAATCTTGGGGTTGACATTACTTGAAACAAAAGGGGAAAAAATAGTAACTAAAGATAAGGTTGACTTTTTCAGGATTCCTGTTCATTTTTCAAAAAGCTATCGAGAGAAGTCTCAGATTTTCTCTTTAGTTCTGCGTTGTCAGTATAAAAGCATCTGCTTTTGGGTGCAAACAGAAGAACAGCTGACTCCACACTGCATCCCCGCTCTACTTCACGCATTCAGATGTTAAGATTTCAAGACCTCATCTCTGAGCATTCCCCAACAAAGTTGTTTCTGTCCCTGCAAACAGGATTTTGGCAGTCATCTGTACACACATATATACAGGAAGTGACAGGATCTGCAGGGAGTCATGGAGATGAGAGCTTTGGCAGAATAGGCAAATGGCTAAAACCCACACATAAAAACACACATGCCCACACACATTCAGTGTGCACTCACAACAACATGTTTTTTTTCTGTTCAGATGCACTAGACACATCAAGTTTATATGTGCAAAAAGGAAAATTGAAGGCAATGAAAGGACAAGCTTAAGCGTGGGTTGTAAATAAATAATCCATCATACTTAAAGACCCACTCCAATGAAAATCATATGTTTGGTGTTAACATGTTCTTATGGCTTTTTTCTGACAATGGAGAACAGGTATAAAGAAAATAAAGCATGAACTTACATCTTTAAAGGGAAACCAAACACTGGATCAACTTTTTTTTGCTCTTTTGACCTCTAAATGGGGCTTTACAAGTGCTCTTTGCTATAACTGCGATGTGCTTCTGACTGGTGTTTAACTTTTCCAGCAACGCGATCATGTTCAGCTTTTATTTTTAACATGATCGGTATCTGCAGCATCTGCGTGCGCACAGGTATGAAAGGCAGAGGAGGAAGTGATGAGTTCATTGGCTAAACAGAAGCAGGGAACACAAAGATGACAAAATGAAACTAAAAAAGGAACAAATTACATTCTTTAGTGCTGTAAGATCTGAGAAAGAAGAAAAATTTTTCCAGCAACTTGCTCTATTTTCTAGTTAGTTGTCCATTCTCTGTCTCTCTCTATGTGTAAAGTTAGGTATTTTCTAACTTATTCAGTAAGTCTTCATTATTTTTAGATAAAAAAAAATATTTTCGGACAAAGTTTTCTGTGTAGTCGCGTACTCTAATTGCTGAATAACTTGAACTTGAACTTGAATAAATTCAAGTTAAATTATGTGATTTGCCAGTGATTGCACTCCGGGCGTAACATTTCAGCCGCGGGTGACATCACCAGAAGGACGTCTCAGGACGGACATTCTACCACAAGGCCACTGCCAGTGGACTTAGAAGTTAGGTAACTCTAGTTTAGTGTAATTGGCTTTGAATCCATCGAACTCCGTCCTGGTGATGGGATTTTTAATGCACGTTTCACTCTGGATTTTTTGTTTAATACTTTAGCCTTTATTAGCCAAAATGTTAGCAGCAGTTGACCACTGAGACACATCCCCCCCTTCGGTCTGGACCATGAGCGCCTGCCTTGGAAGAAGGTGAAAGAGAAAAATCATAAACCTCCACAGAAAGTTCTGTGATGAAACTGGCATCACTTTTCTCTGTTTCACTGAAGACACAATCGACTGTACGTTACTTCAAGCTAATCTGTCAATCACAGATTCAGACCACACCCCCATTCTCAGCCCCTAACATGGACTGAGAGTGGAGTCAACCCAAGTCTTAAGGTTTTTTTTTTTTTTTTTTTTTTAGTAAATCATTGTGAATCAAGAGCAGACGAAAAATACTTTTGAAAATATCAGGTAGAAGCTACTACGGCAAGCCACAAGCTCTCTGCTCCGCCCCATTCTGATCTATCCACGTGTAAAAGGAAAAAAAAAAATGCAATTTAAAAAAAAATATTATTCCTGTAACAAACACTAATTTTTAAAGGAAAAGGAAGTTCTGAGAGAACACATTATGTATTTGAAACCTAGGGTTGAACATACATTCATCATAAGAAGCCAATGTATCTGCTCTACATGAAGGTCTTCTTTTATTTTCGCTTTTCTGTTCTGACCAGTTGGCAAACCTTTGCAATGTCCTCCCACTGCAGCCTGCAGAAGAAATTTCTTTAATTATCCATGGCAACTGCTGTCCCGTGTAAGTCTACTGGGGATGATTAAAATATGTGACTTAACAAACGCCAGCTTGCACAGGCGATCTTTAAGACCTTACAATACTGGCTTACACAGCCAAGGAGAAAGGAGAAAAGGAATCTTATTTTAGATTTTGCTCCTCGCCACCCACCTTACATCCCACTCATGTGCATAATGTATGAGGACTTTAAGTGCTTTCACATTCCCTTGCCAATAAATAGATAACTTGTAAATAATAAGAGCTTGGCATTGATAATGGCAATATAAAAAGCAGCAGATTTGAAGAATCCCCCAATTTTTTTTTTTTTACCATCAAGATCATTAAAATGTTAGAAGTCTCAGTGGACAGGAACACCTGGACTCACATCTTAATTAATTCTATAAAAAAATTAGAGGCTTTTTAAGCTCCTATTCTCTAAGCTGTTTCTTTTTTGCCGGATGTACACTTTTGAGGGCTGTGAGTTTAATGACTTGAGTGGCCTCCAAGCAATCATGAGTTGTGTTCCCATCTTCTCCAAACAGACCCCTAAGAATGAAAACAGTTCCTTATAACCACCACACTCTGGCTAACACTGAAAACAAGGAAAAGGTATTCAAACATATTTTCAGTTTCATTTAATTAAGTAGGAATAAATCGCCTTTGGTTTTACTGCCATCTGGTGGCAAAGGGATGCAATTGAAAAAATAAATTTCTCTTGTGTCTGAAATATCATCACTTCTCCTTTACTGTAGCAGATTTCAGTGTTTGAATTAAACCAAGTATAGTCCCCCTTGATCTAAAAGAGCAACAAAAGTATACAAACCCTTTCTAAATAATTTTAGTGTCATGGAAAAGTGTATTTAATTCCATGATTAAATTCCAATAATATTTTTAGCTCTCACCTTGCATGTAAAACTTGGTTTTACATGACCGAGTAAAACATATATTTCTCCTGACACATTTGTAATCATACACAATTTTTTAAAGTTTTTAACCAAGATTTTGACAAACTATATCTGGTTTTTTGACGACTTTCACAGAAAGATGGGGCCCCATCGTCAAAAATTTGGTATTTATTTAGACTGATGTTAATTCACACATATTTACCTGCGACCAGAACAAAAAGCGATGGAAATTTCTAATGTCCACGTATGTAATGCATGCTGCCAAGATTCACATTTCTGCATTTTTTGTCTTTACCGTTTTTTTTTTTTTGTTACAGTTATTGTAACCCAAGAAAAAGGTGACAGCCAACCAGATTATTGCAGAAAAAGGACATCTTCATTTGGGGAGTATTTGCATGAAAGTTTACTTGGCTGTGGGAAAAAAAAAAACAGAAAGAAAAGTCCAAATTTCCTTCACTACTCACCACATGGTGCACTACATAATTTTGCGTTTGCTATTTTGTAAAGCTATAGCGTATAGATAGACCCTTTACACGGTGACGTCAGACAGAATAGCTTCAGGGCCGGAACTGGGAATCTTTACTTCCGGTGTTTGGACTTAGAGCGGCAAAGCTGACAGCTGAACACTGTTTGACACAATTTTACATAAATAACAAAAGGTAACCTTCCCAATTTCAAAAGAAAAAGTAATTTTTCCTCTTTAAATTTTTCCTCTTTAATTTTTTTCTCTCAGATCGTTCTCAAATAAAATACAAATGTTTGATATCCTCGAATATTGGATGTTTTATTGAAAATATCAACCTTTTATTTGAGTAGATGTTATTCTAACAGGTTTTATTTTGGCTGATATTAATACCACATACTTTAAGAGTGATCGAGCACAAAAAAATAATTGAAATTCATGTTGGCCATCTGCATACCTGCAGCAAAGACTCACATCGCTGCTCGCCCACTACAGGACGTGGGGCCCTCAGACCACCTTCATGAAGTCTGTTCCTGATTGTTTGGGTAGAGACATTCACACCAGTGACCCTCTGGAGGTCATTCTGTAGGTCACGAGCAGTGCTCAGCCTGTTCCGCCTTGCACAAAGGAGCAGGTATTGGTCCTGCTGAGGGGTTGAGGACCTTCTACGGCCCTGTCCAGCTCTCCCAGAATAACCACCAGTCTCCTGAAATCTCCTCCATGTTCTGGAGATTGTGCTGGAAGACACATTAAACCTTCTTGCTGCAGCACGTGTGGATGTTCCATCCTGGAGAAGTTGGACAACCTGTGCAACTTCTGTAGGTTAAGGAATCTCCTCATACTGCCAGTAGAGAGAATTACACAAGTCAAAATCAGCACGAGTGGAAAACCAGCCAAAAAAGATCAAGAGGGAGAAACTAAAAATGACCTCCACATGTAACAGCAGTCCTGTTTGGAGGGTTTTCTAATTGTTGCCACTGAAGTGCACCTGTTGTTAATTCCATCAACACCAATACAGCTGAAATTGATTAACCAGCAAGAAAATTATCAGACAGGTTTAATTGAATTTATGCCAGGCCAAATAAAAAAAGTGTTCCTTTAATTTTTGTGAGCAGTATACACACACACACACACATACATATACATATACATATACATATATATATATATATATATATTATATATATATATATATTTATATATATATGCACCTAGCCAGCAAGGCCAAGTGGCCTTTATATGGTTTAAAAGTGGGCAGAAAATGTGGGCCCCGATTGAGTATGGTTTGTCCACAGTTTCTGTGGTGGCTCCCCCTGCATTTGCCCCCTCGGCTTAAGTGGGCACTCAATGGGTTGGCTCACTGTGCTAGCCATTGAACTTATGGACAGCTGAGTTCGCAAGATCTCTACAGCGGAGCTCGCCAGCTCAGTACAGCAAAGCTCGCTAAATCGCTACACCAAAGCTTATTAGCTTGCTACACTGCAACTCGCTAGCTCATTGCAGTGGGGCTCACTTTGAGGGTTTTCTAATTTTTGCCACTGAAGTGTACCTGTTGTTAATTCCATGAACACCAATACAGCTGAAATTGATTAACGAGGCCCTCAGCTACTTAATCAACAAGAAAATGATCAGACAGGTTTAATATATATTTATATATATATATATATATATATATATATATAAATTTGGATCATATTGTAACACAAAATGCTCAATAGCTCTGAAACAAAGCAAATTTCCTCTACAATGACAGTGAGGTCATGATTGGTCAATACCAAAAATTTGGTGACAGTAATGTTTTCACAGCTATTGAGCATATTTATTATGTTTTCCATCTCTATTTAAAATAATAAAACAAAAGAAAGATTTAGTTTTCCCAAACATATTTATTGTTGCATAATAGGAATAGAATAGAATAGAATAGAATAGAAAATACTTTATTTATCCCTTTGGCAGTCCTCAGGGAAATTCAGGTACCAGCGTCCGTACAGCACAAAGATGTAAATAACAAAATTAATACAATAGAATAACATTAAGAAATGGACTGAATATGGCTAGATAAGCAATATGGAAGTAATAAATACTGCACATTATTGACATAAATAAATAAATAAATAAATAAATAAATATATAATAAATAATAAATAAATAAATAAATAAATAAATAAATAAATAAATAAATAATGTCCGTGTGATGGATCAGGTAGCTACGCCCCTCCCCTCTCGACCCTCCCTCTCCCCCTCCTACCAAATGCAGAGTTATACAGTTTGATGGCTCGGGGGACAAAGGAGTCTCTGAGCCTGTTGGTCCTGCTCTTAGGGAGGAGCAGCCTGTTGCTGCTCAGGCTTCTCTGTTCCCTGATGACAGAGTGCAGAGGGTGGCTGGTATTGTCCATTATAGCCAGCAGTTTGTTAAGTGTCCTCCTCTCTGCTACTGTCACTAGGGGTTCCAGCTTCATGCCGACTGCAGAGCCCGCTCGCCTGATCAGTTTGTCCAGTCTGTCAGCACTCCTCTTTGTTATGTTGCCCCCCCAGCAGACCACGGCGTAGAAGAGAGTGCTGGCCACCACAGACTGGTAGAACATCCACAGGAGCTTTTTGCAGATGTTAAATGATCCCAGTCTCCGTAGGAAGTACAGACGGCTCTGGCCCTTCTTGTACAGGTGGTCTGTGCAGCGAGTCCAGTCCAGCTTGTTGTCCAGCCACAACCCGAGGTACTTGTAGTGGCCACAATCTCCACCTCATCGCCCGATGGTCACAGGTCGTGGTTGTGGGCTGGACTTCCTGAAGTCGATGACCAGCTCCTTGGTCTTCGAGGTGTTAAGCTGGAGATGGTTCATCTGACTCCAGTGGACAAAGTCACTGATTAGACTCCTGTACTCCTCCTCCCCGTCGTCCCTGATACACCCACAATGGCTGTGTCGTCAGCAAACTTCTGGATGTGACACAGCTTCGATGTGTAGCAGAAGTCTGAGGTGTAAAGGGTGAAGAGGAGGGGGGCCAGCACCGTCCCCTGGGGAGCTCCTGTGCTGCTGATGATGGTATCGGAGGTGATGCTCCTTAGCCTGACGTACTGCGGTCTCTCCGTGAGGTAGTCGGCAATCCAGGACACCAAGCAGGGCTCCACTTGCATCTCCCTCAGTTTGTCCAGTAGCATCGGTGGCTGGATTGTGTTGAAGGCACTTGAAAAGTCCAGGAAGAGGATCCTCACTGTGCCACTCCCCTGGTCCAGATGAGCTTGGACTCGGTGCAGGAGGTAGAGGACAGCATCATCCACACCCACACCTGCTCGGTAGGCAAACTGCAGGGGGTCCTGAGCCTGTTGCACCTGAGGCTTGAGGAGATTGAGGAAGAGCCGCTCCAGAGTCTTCATCAGTTGAGATGTGAGCGCCACCGGTCTGTAGTCGTTCAGCTCACCAGGACGGCTTTTCTTGGGAACTGGAACGATGCACGATGTTTTCCACATGGAGGGCACCCTTCCCAGCTGCAGACTCAGATTGTAAACATGCTGGAGTGGCTCCCCAAGTTCAGCAGCACATGTCTTGAGGAGGCGGGGGGGCACTCTATCAGGGCCGGCTGCTTTTCTTGGGTGAAGCTTCTTCAGTTCTCCCCTCACCTGATCAGCTGTTATTTGGGGGAGGTGTTGAGATGGGGGGAGGGTGGTGGAGGCTGCATAGGGGATGGAGTCAGTGAAGGTGAGTCCTGTGGTGGGGGAGGGGGAGGGGGACAATGGGCTGGTCGTAACGATTAAAAAAGTTGTTCAGCCTGTTGGCCTCCTCCACTGTCCCCCCCGCTGATGTTACTTTTGTTCTGAAGCCTGTGATGGTGTTGACACCGTCCCAGACCTCCCTCATACGGTTCTCACCCAGTTTCTTCTCCACCTTCCTCCTGAAGGTGTCCTTTCCCTCTTTCAGGCAATGTTTCACTTCCCGTTGTGCTGATAGCATCGCCTCTTTGTCCTTCTTCATGAAAGCCACCTTCTTCCTGTTGAGGGCCGCTTTCACCTCTTGTGTTACCCAAGGTTTGTTGTTGGGGTAACAGCGTACAGTCTTTTGTGGGGCAACTACATCCAAACAGAAGTTTAGGTAATCTGTCAGGCAGTGAGTCTGCTCCTCCAGGTCCTCACCGTGTTGTTTCAGCAGTACATCCCAGTCAGTGGTGTCAAAGCAGTCCTTCAGAGCATCCTCTACCTCAGGTGACCACTTCCTGATGGAGCGTGTTGTGGCTGACATCCTCTTGACCAGGGGGGTGTACTACGGTGGCCGGGAAGTGCAAAACAATAATACATTTACCGAAACACATTTACATTTCGACCGAAACACATTTACATTTCGACCGAAACACATTTACATTTCGACCGAAACACATTTACATTTCGACCGAAACACATTTACATTTCGACCGAAACACATTAACATTTCGACCGAAACACATTAACATTTCGACCGAAACACATTAACATTTCGACCGAAACACATTAACATTTCGACCGAAACCCATTAACATTTCGACCGAAACACATTAACATTTCGACCGAAACACATTTACATTTCGACTGAAACACATTTACATTTCGACCGAAACACATTAACATTTCGACTTAAACACATTAACATTTCGACCGAAACACATTTACATTTCGACTGAAACACATTAACATTTCGACTTAAACACATTAACATTTCGACTTAAACACATTAACATTTCGACCGAAACACATTAACATTTCGACCGAAACACATTTACAAGTTTGCCCATAGTCTGTATATTTGATGGACAACCCCCGCTCCGGTATGCCATTCATTTCCTATGACGTCCAGTAGATAATATAGCGTCTATGAGGTTCACCTCCGACATGACCCGGAAGTAAGGGTGCAGAGGTGAATTCTGGGAGGAAAAGACCGCGGAAAGGGGGTCGTACAGCCAGTGTTGCCAGATTGGGCGGTTTTGGTTCTAAATTTGCGGGCAAAAATTGCTTTGGGCGGGTGGGCATATTTTTGGCGGGTTTATGGTCGGTTTGGCGTTTTTTATTTCCTTATTATAAAAAAGTAGCGGTCTTAGTTAGGCTGGATGGCGATCGGACTTCCACTAATGTTTCCTTGTTCTCAGGCTCAGTGAACGCACCAGGAGGAGACGCTTTATGGTCCTGGGCACTGTCATTTAAACCCTTGTTGAGGGGATTGCCCCTCGCCTGCCAATAAATGTGTTCATAAGCTTGGGGCTCGGTGTGGGAGGGGCTTTCAATACATTTTTTTAGCTTGATGATCGCCTTATTGAGCGGTGTGTTTACAGTTCTCCTGTCTTGGCTGGTTTACGCCGGGTATGCGCTGTCTGTGCGCACGCGCTCGCGTGGATAAATTAATAAAACTGATTCCTGATTTCTGCCCAAAACCTTGCAGCCCGCTCAGAGTCTGCCCTCGTTGACTCGTCGTGTGCGTGGCTGCGTGCATGTCTGGTGTGTTTGTGCCTGTAATCGCACGCACACACGTGTGCGTGTTATGATTGTATGTTTATTTCCACAGTCTGTTTAGATACAAAAACATGATCACATTTGTCAATCATAGTGTTTTATTGTGAAAATTGGTTATATTTTGAAGATAAACAGGATTTTCTTGTGTATGTTGGTGCAACTTCCTGCTAGAATTGACGCGGAGCGCTCGCGGCTTGCGCGCAAGATAGAGGAGACGCAGAAACGATCCACTGCACCGCGCGGGCCGTCGCATGTGTGCGTGCGACCACAGGCACACACCAATCAGACACGCACGCACACAGATCAACGTGGGCAGACTCCGGTGCGGGGACAGAGCTGGGTTTATGGGGTTAAAAAACGACAACAGAGAGGCAGACCTATTGTCCCTACAAATTT
Organism: Oryzias javanicus; assembly: GCA_003999625.1. Lineage (NCBI taxonomy): Eukaryota > Metazoa > Chordata > Actinopteri > Beloniformes > Adrianichthyidae > Oryzias > Oryzias javanicus. Next base: position 11,751,538 of record CM012450.1, read on the forward strand.
GCCAGAAAACCAAATTATGTCCACAATTACCACAAAACTTCCTAAAACCGGGTAATAAACTCCACAAAACGGGCAAAACATCTTCGCTTGTTATCCAGTCGGCTATTTCGATTCCGAATCCGAAACTATTGTTTCCGCGGTCTTTTCCTCCCAGAATTCACCTCTGCACCCTTACTTCCGGGTCATGTCGGAGGTGAACCTCATAGACGCTATATTATCTACTGGACGTCATAGGAAATGAATGGCATACCGGAGCGGGGGTTGTCCATCAAATATACAGACTATGGGCAAACTTGTAAATGTGTTTCGGTCGAAATGTTAATGTGTTTCGGTCGAAATGTTAATGTGTTTAAGTCGAAATGTTAATGTGTTTAAGTCGAAATGTTAATGTGTTTAAGTCGAAATGTTAATGTGTTTCGGTCGAAATGTAAATGTGTTTCGGTCGAAATGTAAATGTGTTTCGGTCGAAATGTAAATGTGTTTCGGTCGAAATGTAAATGTGTTTCGGTCGAAATGTTAATGTGTTTCGGTCGAAATGTTAATGTGTTTAAGTCGAAATGTTAATGTGTTTAAGTCGAAATGTTAATGTGTTTCGGTCGAAATGTTAATGTGTTTCGGTCGAAATGTTAATGTGTTTAAGTCGAAATGTTAATGTGTTTAAGTCGAAACGTTAATGTGTTTCGGTCGAAATGTTAATGTGTTTCGGTCGAAATGTAAATGTGTTTCGGTCGAAATGTTAATGTGTTTCGGTCGAAATGTTAATGTGTTTCGGTCGAAATGTTAATGTGTTTCGGTCGAAATGTAAATGTGTTTCGGTCGAAATGTTAATGTGTTTCAGTCGAAATGTAAATGTGTTTCGGTCGAAATGTAAATGTGTTTCGGTAAATGTATTATTGTTTTGCACTTCCCGGCCACCGTAGTGTACTGTGGCTGCAGGAGCACCAGGTTGTGATCGGACTTTCCAAGTGGGGGGAGGGGGGTGGCTGTGTAGGCGTCCTTCACGTTGCTGTACAACAGGTCTATTGTCCTATTGTTCCTCGTGGGGCAGTCTACAGCCTGGTGGAAAGAGGCCAAGGTGGAGTCCAGGGAAGCATGATTAAAGTCCCCAGATATGATCATGAATGCCTCGGGGTGCTTTGTCTGGAGTCTTGCTGTTACTGAGTGGATCTTCTCACAGGCAACAGTCGCGTCCGCGCTCGGCGGAATGTAAACACAAAGCACGATCACGTGACTCAGCTCCCTCGGCATGTAATATGGCCGCATGCTAACAGCTAACAGCTCCAAGTCCCGGCAACACAGTACCTTTTTCACAGAGACATGTTTCGGGCAGCACCAGCGGTTGTTAATGTAAATGATGAGCCCTCCACCTTTGCTTTTCCACAAGCTAGCATGTCTCTGTCGGCCCTCACGGCAGTAAAGCCGGTAGATCCACGTTAGCATCCGGTGTCGCGTCGGTTAGCCACGTCTCCGTGAGGATGTACAAGCTGCACTCACGGTAATCCCGTTGATTGTTCAGTGCAGAAAGCTCATCCATCTTGTTTGGCAGTGAGTTAACGTTCCCCATAAGAACAGAGGGGATCGCCGGCTTGAAACGTCTCTGCCTGGCCTTTAGCTTCGCTCCCGCTTTGCAGCCCCTGTATCTTCCCCTCAGCTCGGCCGGTACGTTGTGCTGCTTCCCGACGTTGGTCTCCAGCGCAAAAAGTTCTTCTCTTGAATAAACAAAACGGCAATCGCACGGTGGTGCCAAGTTATTTAAAGATGTATCCATAGGGTATGCGACGAAAGTGCATAGAAACGATAGTACTATCTAATAAAACTACAAAATAACACTACAAAAGCATTCAGGTACGGAGACGCTGGAAAGGCAGCCGTTTCCTACAGCGCCAGTTTGTTGTTCAGGAGGGCGAGTCTTCATTACTAGCTCATATAAATGCAGACATTAATTAGTTTTTGATAGATTATTGATTTCACAGAATGGCCTTTCTCCAAGCATGCACTTTGTAGACGGTCCCTTAGCAGCCGTCTCACTGCTGTGTCTATCTGCAGCTCGAAGAGAAAACTTCTCATTAAACAGCAAATAATTATCATTTTTCTTTTAAAATGCATTTGTAGCTCAGTCTGTGATAATACAAAATGATTGCTGTCACATCTGAATGTTTTTCATAGGAGCTACTGAGCCTACAAGTCCAAATCTGTGAATATCTATTCAACTTTACTGAGCTGGGAGAGTTCTTGGTTTCTGAACGCAACAAGTTTCACATTCTTACAATAAACTATATTGTCAGAACAATATCACATTTGTATTGTAAGAAAATGAAACATTTTATGTTATAACATGATAAACTGGTATATTGTTTATACATGAAAATTAACATGACATTACATTGTACAAACAAGAAAGTTATATTGTAAGAACAATAAACTTTTCACGATACAACGTGATATGTCGTTATTTTAATTCCACTAGGTGGCAGATCTGAGTTTCCGTAGTTTTTGGCCCTGTTCATTGTTTTTGATGGTTTTGACAGCTGTGATTGTCATGATTTAGTGGTTTGGTTTTGTCATGTTCTGTTTTCTCTGTCAGTTTCACCATGTTCAGGTTAATCATCCACAGCTGTCTTCATTTAGTTAATTGCCCTCAGTGTATTTGAGTATCTGGTTTTCAGTTTCTCATTGTCAGGTCATCTGCTCATTTATGTTCTGTCACTGCACTGGTTTGTTCTCCTGGTTTTGTCCTGTTTTAGTTGTTTTAGTAAACGTTTATGTTTCTGCCACCAAGTCTGGTCTCCTGCATTTGGGTCCTCCACCACAATCCCTGACAGTATGACCTGACCACCTTGGACCCAGCAGGAGAACCTTGTACATGCCAAGCCACACCATGCCGGATGGGTTTCCTGTAGCTGTCTTGATGCCACTTCTGTTCTTCATCCATCCATTCCGTTCCGTTCCTGAGGGGGGACTGTTGGGGCCATCCATCCTGTTCCTGTGGAGGGTCGCCGGGGCCGCTCCTCTTCATGTTCGCTCCTCTTCATTGATATTTGTTTGGTGGTAGGGAGCATTCACTATACCCAAAATATTAGGTGCATGCAAATTTTGGTAAGTCTGATACATGTTTTTTTGTAGCCAGAATAAATGTGTGTTTGAATATTTTCTTTTTCTTTTTGTTCCACGCAGTTTGTCTGTTTGGGCCTAAATTTCCCTTTGAGGACTTTTGAGGCCTTTTTTGTACATCCATCCATTTCCTTTTCCTGTTTTATTTCTTTATGGATCATGGGGCTGCCGGAGCCTGACCCGGCTACTGTTGGGCGAAAGCAGGATACTCCCCAGACAGGTCACCTGTCTGTCACAGCAGGTCACCTGTCTATCATGCGCTCACATTCACACCTAAGGACAATTTAGTCACCAATTCACCCGGACCTTCTTGCTAGCTTTAACCGCTGTGCCTCCATGCAACCCTGCTTTTTGTACCTTTTTGCAAAAACAATGTGTTCCTTTAAGTCAGTGACTGCTGTGGGCCAAAACAATCAAATGCACAAATAATTAGGCTTTAATGTTAATAATAATTTAAAAAAAAAAACTAGTCACAAAGTATGTTCATAAAAAAAGCATCAATAGATTCAATTCTTTAAAAATCAAATCAATATATTTCTAAATTGCACCTAAAACCCAGATTGAAAATGTAGGTCTTGAGCATTTAAAAACATGAACGCTTCAGGGGTGAGCTGCCATTGTCTTCTATTTCTTAGTCCAGGGAGTTTAGTGTTTGCCCTTTATTTTCCATTTTCTTTCACTTTCAAGTTAGAGGTTTTAGATAGCCGTATTTTGGTCTTCTTAGGTTCACCCTGAAGCTTTTTTTGTTTCACTTCCTAAACTGTAGCCTCAGTTTTCCTTTCTTCTCCTGGTGTGACCCATTTGCCTCCTGCAGAGCAACGCATCTCCTTCTCATACAAATAACAAATGCAATAATAAACATATTCGTAACACATTCTGTTATAAAAGAAGCTCCACACCCAGAGGTGTACTTTACTGGAATAATATATTCGGAAATATTAATTGGAATAAAGCATGGACATTTCCTGAAAAATTTTGCATTAATAATAAAGTTAAAGAAATAAATAAAGAAATCTTACACAATATTTACCCGACAAATATGTACATATCATTATTTTCAGATATTGATCATAACTGTAGTTTTTGCAACAACTCCCCGGAATCAGTAATCCACCTTCAAATCCATTTTCTTTAAATCTTTGGAACCAATTGGAACGGTTTATAAATGGTAAATTAAAAATAATATGTAAAATAAATTTGGAACATATTATTACTTGTTTTAGTTTTGATAATAAAAATATAGAGAATATTGTCAATTTATTATTATTTCATACCAAATTTTATTCACACAAATGAAGAATTAGAAAAACTTCTCCTAATTTTTTTTGGTTGTATAGCTGAACTATATCAATTTCATAGCACCATCAAAAGATTTAAACCACCAAAGCATACCATACAATTGAACTTCGTGCCTTAATACTTGAAGACTAAATTATTTTCTCTTGTGTAGTTTTTTTCCTTACTTTTGCCTTTTATTGTAACTTATATACTTTACATTTTGCTCATATTTCCCCTGCTATAATCTTTCTATGTTGGAATATTATTATTATTGTCATTGCTTTGTTTTAGATGCATTTGTCTTATTCTGTTAACCTGTTTGTATTCAATAAAGCTTGAGAAAAAAAAACCCTTTGCATACAGTCGATCAGGTTTTCAACTGCGGAATGGTGGCTTACTCCTCTTAAATGGCTGTGCAAAATTGCTGGATATTTCACAATGTATGAAAGGTTTAAGTCCTTTTACATTCCCTTGCAAATAATATACATCTTATGATCAAAACTCGGCATTTAAAATAGGAGTAAAAAGAAACAGACTTGAAGAGTGCCCCAAATTTTCATGGTTATGTTTATTTATTTTTTATCATTAAATTTTTATTAAAATGTTGGGAGTCTCTGTGGACAGGAACACTTCACCTCCCATCTTAATTAAAGCTATAAAAAATTAGAGGCTTTTCAAGCTCCTGTTCTCTAAGCTGTTTCTTTTTTGCTTGACGTACATTTTTGAAGGCTGAGTTTAATGACTTGAGTGGCCTCCAAGCAATCATGAGTTGTGTCCCATCGTCTCCAAACAGACCCCGAAGAATGAAAGCAGTTCTTCCTAACCACAACATTTTGTCTAACTGTAAAACAAGGAGAACTATTTGTAATTTCATTTTGAATAACTTAAAAAAAAACAAAAAAAAAAAAACATATTTGGTTTTTCTGCCATCTGGAGGGACAATGATGCTGATAGGGGGGTTTGAAAAATCTTCAAGTAATTTGTGTGACGGCTGGGGTGACTGGAACCCAGGAGCAGAGAATCAGGCTTGGACTCAGAAATGCGGCTTAAGAGTTATAATAAACAAAAGACACCTCACAAGAGGGAAAACTGCAAAAGGGCAGAAAAACTACAGACTAAGGAAAAAACACCTGAATGATTTCAGACTTCAGTGTCAGCTAAAACAAGAAACTCACGGTCTAAACAGGGACACACCAACACTGAGAACTGAAATGCTGCAACTTAAATAGTCTTAATTACAAAGTGCAGACAGCTGTGCACTCCTCCACAGAGAGCACCAGGGAAGGAGGGGCCATCCAGGAGGAATGACAGCTGACCTGCAAAACGCAAAATGGCAGTAAAAAACAGAAATAAAACTCACAACCGTGTCAATTTGATGCGCAAGCAGACAAATTGAGTTAGCTTATGGTTCCTTGTGTTTGAAATATCAGTATTTTTTTCTTACAATGGTAGATTTTTAGTGTTTGATTGGGGAAAACTGAGTCTCATCCTCCCTCAATCCAAAACGGTAACAAAAGCATATGTTTCAGCAACATTTTTATTTACCTTTTGGCTTATCCTTTCAGGGGTTGTTAAACCAAATCAGCTTTCAGTGATTTGCTTTACGCCGCACACCCTTCCTGACACAACCCTGTATTTCATTCAGGCCGGGTACCGACACGGTGGGACTCGGACTTCGGCCCTTTTGTGGCTGCATGTATGTTTCAGCAAAATAATAGAGATTAAAATCTCGTTTTAAGGAAATCGCACAGGGAGCCAAAATCCTATTATCAAATTAAACCTCAAATAACTTTCAATATTTTACTCCTCGTAAAAATACAGTTTGTCAAAATTATGCAAGTTAGAAATAAGCGTAAGATAACATTGGGCTGTTAAATACAATAAAATAAAATGATCTGAAGGGTCGGATAGAATTTTTTGACATGTGTGTTTTAAGATATCAAAAAATCCAGACTCCAGTAAGGCCCAATTGTGTGGTGTGTGTGTAATCTAGTGGATAATTCTTTAAAGGTGCTCAAAACCAATTTTTGGCAATACTGTAATGCAATAATGCACATTGGTTTGTCATAAATGAATCCCTTTTGGATCACATCAGCCGTGTGTTTTCTTTTCTTCTTTAAAGTATTTTTTTCATGTTACATCTGGGCATAGAGTGACACCGGTCACCCATCTTTTACCAGTGTGCAATTCCATCCCAACTAAAACTACATTGAAAAATACTGCAAAAGTAAAGAATTCCAGGATTAGAAATACAAATAATGAAAATACTCTAAACACGTTTACTGTTTATTTGCTGTTTTTGAAAAAACAAGAAAATCACAAATATGTCTTTTTTTTGTGGCATTAACTAACCTTAAATGTGTGGTTTGAAACAGGGTATAAATCGTATGGGCGTCACTTTGTTATCTTTGTTTAAACTAAAATGGTTATGAAGTCAGTCAGATTCAAACCTAATAATGCATTTGTTGACCCTCAGATAAAAGCGTTCCTGTTCCCACAGCAGGTGTCATTTCACTTGTTTTTATGGCTCAGAGAGCGATAATGATGTACAAGTAAATGGAAATAATCACTGAAAAAAGGAGAGGTTGATCTTGAGGTTATCTTTACATCCAGCTTTACATCAACTGTTTGTCAGACACAATATTGTGTTAGCACCCTTCTGGGAAAGCAATGCATTTTCGCAAAGTAGAGAATGACGCACACTACACAGAATTAATGGCAAGTTCCTATTCTCAGCTAATATTGCATAACGATTGTCCCATTATAAAAGACTAGTAGTAAATTACTAAATGATTTTAATCATGAATCTGTTTTCCTGCATTGCATTCATTAAAAATTGTTACAAAATTTTTATTCAGATAAAAACTCTAACATAAGAAAAATAAATAAGACCAATTTATCTGCCTAATTCCCAGCCCCATGGACAATGAAAAAACATCTTTGTCAGTAACAGAGTCGTAAGCAATTACAGTTTAAATTCCAGTTATTAAATTACAATTACTTGACTACAGAAGACCTTCATTGCTTCATTACTCACATTTCGGTGCTGTGAAACCATAAACCTATTTGTGCAAACAGTTTGCTCTAATGTTGTTTTTTGATTAAATGAAACAAAACAGTTATTAATAAATGATAATAATAATACTGTACTATTAATAATGATCAGTACTATTAATAATAATAGTACGCTAATGAGGTACACTAATCCAGAGTTTGAGATTGGTCAAAGTAAGATAAAGAGAATAGAGATATGAACAAATTCTTACTGGCATCCGGCAACTGAACATATTTGATTATTTCAATTTCTTGAATTCAAAGGCAAATATTTAATTGATTGTTGCACTAAAGAACTGAATAAATGCAGGGCATGCACCTCCTTTCAATCTTGCAGTCTTCCTCTTGTACAATCTTCCCCGCGTTGTTTTTTTTTTTTTAAAGACTTTTACTAATAAAAATTAATTTATTTTCTGCATTTTTCCCTTCTACCACTGAATTATTGCTTTATCTTAAACTTCAATTCAAAATTCTGGTCAGAAACTGTAGGAGTCATATTATGTTTTGTCCCATTGCAAACTAACCAACAAACAAACAAACTTCCGACTTGCATAGAAATATGCCGACTTGGTTGTGAATGAATTGAGTGTCCCAGGAGAACAAATCAAATGTACCCCATACAACACACATGCTCAGTGGGTTTTTTTTAGGGAAGAGACATAAATAGTGGTTAACACGAGAGGAAAGAGGGAGATAAATCCCATTTCTTAGTGATAACAAGACACTGAAACCAGAGAGACAGTAAAATGATGCAACAAAGTGCTTGCTTTGCTTGAGTTTTAGCAGCATCTGCCTGTAGCTGCTCCATGAGATGTAAAGCATGAAATACCGGACACACAGCTGTGCGTTCGTCCGACAGATCTTATACCCATACACAGTGCCAGCTTTCTTTTAGCACTGGTCACAACTAGCTTTTCACCTTAAAGGGGCCCTACCATGAAAATTCTACTTTTTGAGCTTTTAAATGCATTTTACAGTTCATTCCTCACTATAAAGAACCCCAAAGCGGCATTTTGATCCGTTCATGCATTTAAAAGTAATCCGTTAAAAATCTGCACAGTCTGCAGCAGCCCCTGCCATACCCACGAAAACTAGTGGTTGGAAACGTGCTGACGTAATATCGTTGCTAACAGCTCTCTCCAGGAAGAGTCCGTGCTGCAAGCTCCGCCCCCCAGACAACAATGAACACACCCCCATCTTCTCCGCGGAGCTGTGGTAGGAGATAACTACCTTCCTGTACCAGGAACCGCTCTTAGATCTATTTTTCATTGTAGTCTCGCTTTGTTTCCAACCGGACTTAACTTCGGTTCGCTCTGAGATTCCTGAGTCTGAATATGAAACAAACTGAGAGTGGAACAACTGAACCAAAGCGGCCACCGTACCCGACAGTCACGTGATGTAAACACTGTAGAAATAAGGTGATCAGTGAGCCGCGGACAAATGTCGAACAGTAATTGTCATACTATCCACAAGGAAATAATTGGTCCAATAACTGTTTACTTGTTAGAACATTTATTTTAAAACCACTGAAAAACGTATAACTCTCTTTTTTGTGTCTCCTACGCGCGCCGGCTGCTGCCGTGAAAGCTCTATTGTAGTTTCAACAGAATTCTCTTAAAAACAATGTCATACCACCACAACATGAGACACGGAAACTGATGAAAATGTGGTCGGTGAATTCATACTCAATAAAACAACTTTTAACATGATCCACATTGATTCTACTGACATGTCTTTTAGCGTGTGCCTGTAGCGTCTCTTGTAACCATCGTGCAGGATTTCTCGACGGTACCAAAAAGGGTTGAATCTGGCCTTCATACAGACTCTCAAAATCCATCAGCAAAATAAAAAGTTTAAAAAAGGGAAAAATCCTGACAAGATTTTGAAGATCGCAGTGCAGCCATCTTTCACACTGGGCAGGTGGGTTCAAGCATGACGTGGAGAAATGGGCGGGACCGACAAGGACCGAATGGTGGAGGCTCAGAAATCTAGTCGTTTTACTTCCGGGTATTAAAACGGGACACAAAAATTACTAATATTTCATAAATAATTTGTTTTTTAGTGTTCCAAATGTAATGTATGATCATATATATGGACATAGTTTACTCTGAAATTCTGAAGAAAATCATGGTAGGGCCCCTTTAAGACAAAGAAGAAGAACCGTTTTAATCCGCAGCTGGCATTCAGCGTGTTGATTAAAGCGCTTTACTTACACAATCGTGGTTGAAAATAAATAAAACTTTAGTCCAGCAAAGTAATACAGTAAAATTTTCAATTGGCACCATTTTTAAGACCAAGATTCGTCACAGGCAGAGAGGCTTGATCGTTCCGTGGGAGTTTAGAGGGGGCCGTCCCGTCACCGCCTGCTATCCTTGTGACTTTGACCAACGCTCGGGACAGAACCCCGAGTCGGAGGAGCTGTCATGGGAGGGGTGGCAGAGAGCGAGTTCTGGGAGATATTTTTGTTTTTAAAAGGGATAAGTGTTTTAAAAACACTTATTTAGACTTTTTTATATAGGCTAATTATCTGAAATAACTGTTTAAGCAAGTTAATGTCAAATTTCACCGGATATTATTTTCAATCTAAGTTCAAAGCGGCTGATAAGAAAACTCTGATAATCCAGCATTCTATTTACACGCATCACTCATGGATGAATCTCTGAGAGTGAAGTAAGTCTCACCACAGATTCTTGTGTAACTGAGGTTTTGTGTTTGCGTAAGAGATGATTCGTGATTGATTTTTAAATATTTGCATTTGTAATTGGTTTCAAGCTGTTGTAATTTTTAATTTGTGCATGTGTATTGTATTTTTTAAATTTTTGTATTTTTTTTTATTTATGCACACAATATATTACGAGTTACAAATCAAGATTTAAGCACGCACAAATTAAGAATATGCACACACAAATCCTAAATTATACACAAATCAGGAGTCACGCACGCACAAATCCAAAGACACACACAAATCAAGCATAAATCGGGGTGATACATATTTCTCTCCATAGCAAACGGTCCTACCCCCAAACCCCACCCCTCCGACTGGATTTTCCGATTTCGGCTGTGGATGGAGTCAGCCTCCAACTTGTTTGGTGACCCTTTAAACTCCCTCTATAACAATTTTTTTTTAATTTATTTAAAAAAAAACGCTCCCAGTAGTGTTTTAATTATGATGATGAAGTTTTTAACCAAAATACCACAACCGAAATGTCTTAAAAAGCTATTTTTCATGTTGATCTGAAGCCTTCCTCTGAAAAATATCCTCTGTGTGGGCGTGGCTTTTGGAGCTTATATGATGCTCTGTCACTTTAACCATTTAGCAAACATCTTTTATTTTGAAAATTTGCTTTAGGTTTCAAATTAATTAGTTATTTTTTTTCATACAATGTTAATCTGTTTTTAACAAAATGTTGAATTTATTATAATAATTGTTTTTTTTCTGTGTATTCTTTTGTACTCTACATTCAACTGGGTGTGGTGGAAATACTCCTTATGTCAAACTCCAGGACCAGAGGCCAGACAGGCCCGGGATGTAATTATGATGACAGCCATATCATCATCATCATCTTAATATCAGCATGCAATGATGAATAGCTTTTTTGTATGAAAGTGGTTGTAAAGGAAAAGGTAAACACAGCAAAAGGCAGTTGTGAGGCAGTTGTGTCTTCCTACTTTGGAAGGACAATGGGTGTGGAAAAAAAGGTAAATTATATAAAATGATTAAATATAATGGAAAAAATACCACTTTTTAATAGAAAGATTCAAATGTTTTTAAGTTTCTATGTGGCAAAGTACAATTTATAGCATATCTGCTGCTATACGACTTATTCGCTATTAGTCCTCTTCTTAAATATCTGACTAGCTATAAGATAATATAATAAATATAATAAGCTGAGACAAACAAGTTTAAGTCAAATAGGCAAGTATTCTTTGTTTTTCTTTTCATCGTCACACCATATACCATTTTCATTCAGTATCATTAAGTATCTCTTAATGTCTTTTCTTTTGTTCTTTGTGGTGCTTTGTCAAATTTCAGATCCTTAAAAACTGAAATAAAAACATGCAAATTCATCTATTAAAAAGCAAGAAATCAACATCCATGTGTCCATGTTGTGAATGTGATACATAACTTGAATGCAGGTTTGATAAAACATATTTACCTCCTTATAACATCCATAAATTATTTGAAATAAACTCACTTGTTTTTCTGTGATGCAGATCAAATTAAGGGAAAAAAAATGATCACTGAATGTTTTCATTTTATTCTGGAGATTAAAAAGCAATCAAATAAATACAAATCATTTTCATGTCAACTTTGCTTTCAAAGGCTTTTTAGAAAAGCTAGATATGCTGTCATTAAATATCCGTTTGTAATTCTTTAGATCCACGAGTCTTTGCTTGGTAGCATATAGGGATATTACAGTGGTCATTTAATGACAAACAACACTACCTTACATCTTATATGAATCAGTGCAGATTCAGAGTAAAATCTGAACAATGCAAGTGCAAATTCAATTACATTCATTACTTTTTTTCTGTCTTAAAAGAAAAAAAAACTCTTCAGTTGGTGTGCTTGAATGTTGTGGCGTTCTCCAGATCATTCTGTACAGGTCAAGTCAAACATTTAAACATTTTGCAATAGAAACTCACTTTCCTGGTAACTCATTTACTCTCATTTCCAACCCAGAAGGAAGAGAAAATAAACAGTTTGCAAACTTTTAACCACCTGTTTCTCTATGCATCTTGAAGATTAAGTTGTTATTTTTGATATATTTGTTCTGCTACCTGAACTGGTTAAAAACAGGTGAGGAGAAAGAAGGTGCATTTTTTACATATATTTTATTTTCTTAAAACATGTGAGTGACAAACCATGTTTCTTTCTGAATTGTACAAGTGCAGCACAAACAAAAGTTATATTAAAGAACTACAGTCCATCAGTTCCTGTTGCCTTTATGTCCCCTGACATACAGGGAGAATTTTCTCCTCAGGTTCAATGTTAGCAGGGTCTTTTTTCATGTCAGTAGTTTGGGGGCCTCCTATTCCGTTAATGAAGGACAGCAGTTTGCGCACAGACATGCTACTGATGCTCTGTTTTCTCTGTGACGGACCTCTGCAGAACAGCAGCTGGGCGTAGGCCCGACGGAAATCTCTGTTGAACGCCGGATACAGGATGGGATTCAGGGTTGAGTTTAAATAGCCCAGCCACAGGACAACGGAATGAACGAGGTTGGGGGGATTCGTCTTTTCCATCATGCCCACGCAGGTGAAAAACGTAAAGTACGGAAACCAGCAGATCACAAAGGCCCCCAGGACAGCAGCCAGGGTCACTGTGGCTTTGTGCTCTCGGATGATGGTTGCTTTGGCTAAACGTGCGAAGGATGGCGTGGTGGCACGGATACGTCTCACCTGAAGGAGGTCAGCAGAGAGAGGAGGACGAAACAAGAGGTTATGAGGTGTGGCTGAATTTGTTCATTGATCTGATGAATATAACATAGCAGGGAATTTTACTGACCGATGTTTGTACAGTATGTCCTCATTTTCATATTTTACTCAATTATACATTAAATATGACACACTTAAAAAAATTGAAGTATGTTTCCCAATTAAATGACCCACCTCTGACATTATTAGGTTTTAAAGCTCGTATTTTAACAGTTGCCTTCATTTTTGTTGATGATCATTGGCCTAGTTTTACTTGCAGCATTGCTTCATTTTTTAACACAGTTTCTAGAAAGTCAGTTATGCACAGATTTTAACAGAGTTCTGGACTTTGACATTTGAAAAGGTTGGTTCTTTATTCCTGGACTTTTCAGTTCTGGAAACAATGTATCATGTTTACAGCGTTCACAACAGATGGAACAAATGTACATTTCATTTTTCAACCAGAACACAGAATTTTTACTAGTTTGAAAATGTTTCAGGACTTTTCATTTTAGATTCATGATTTGCTACAGTTTGTAATTTTTTTTTTTACCTCTTCCTTCTTGGCATTTTCTTGGCACAAGTGAATTCCTCTGTGCAGCAAACCAACACAATTTTAGATTTTGTGGAGATCTGTTCTTCAGAGACCAGAAAAAATATATTTAAAAAAAAAATCCAAATTTAAAATCTAAATGCTTCAGCAAGTATTGCCCCTTGGTATTACCCCAGTGTTTATTTCATAGCTTATTCACATTTTCAAGTAAAAGTGCCATATTTACTGCACTATAGAGCATGCCAGGTTATAAACGTACCATCGATGAATGGTTTATATTTGATATTATCTCATCTATCTGGTGCGGTGAACTATAATATACACTAAGCAAAACATAAAGTCAGCCCTAAGTCAGACTTTATGAGCTGCATTTACACTAACTCACAAACTTGTTTATGAAACCCACTATATATTAGCCAGGTTAGCGTATTCACAATACCTAGCACTTCCAGCCCTGTTTGCAATATGCAAATCAGACTGATATCGCTAAAACAAATATAACTTTGACTTCACTGACTTCCAATCATGTTAGTAAAAAAAAGAAGAAAAAAACACACACAGTCCGATCCTACATGTTAGCCACATTAGCGTATTCACAACATCCAACCTTGTTAGCATCAAGTTAAAAAAACAGACTATCCTACTAAAACAAACATTACTCTGACTACAGTAACTTCCAACCTTGTCAGTAAAAAAAAAAAACACACAAAGTTTGATGCTGCTACAATTTAGCTGCTTTAGCATGATTGCAATAACACCCAACCTTGTTAGTAACCCGTTAAAAAAAGACTGATACTACTTAAACAAGCGAGACTGTGACTACACTAACTTTCAACCTTGTTGGTTAAAAAAGAGAAAAAAAAAACTGTTTAATACTGCTACATGTTAGCCGCATTAGCAAAATTACAAAAACACCCTCTTTACAGAGCACCATGTACCTTTTAGAATTGCTTCGACATCAGTTAATAAAAACAGAATTAATCCATATATACAGTAGATGTGTTGAAATATAAGGCTTTGTCATTGTTTTGTTTTTCCTTGTTTTTGTTTTATAATTAAGGCTTTTAAGTGCACCTTACATTGTGGAAAATATGGTAGGTAAAAGTACAAATTCCTAACTAATACATGATTATCAATGTAATTGTGGTAAGAGAAAACCTTTTTTGTCTGTTTGGAATAAAAATTGCAAAGGATTGGAAGAGATGCCTACAAATTTTTGCAGCAAATGCAGTTGAGCTTTCATTGCACTGAAATACCAGATTATTTATTTGACATAATTTCACATTGCATATCCAGAATAGCAACTTAAATCTTAAGCAAAGATGTCATAGAATCATAAATATACTGACCTGTTCTTGTGCCACCCTGAAAATGCACAGATACATTCCACACATGAGCACCAGGGGCAGGTAAAATGAGGCACAGACGTAAATAAGAATATAGTTATTGTTCCATTCAAACTGGCAGTAGCGCCCCTCCTTGTCCTCATCTCCCATGAGCCAGTCCAAGTTCTGCACCCTGTAGTCTGCTGTATTCCAGCCCATGTGGATGGGCAAAAAGGACACAGCGAGGGATATGGTCCAAATGGAAGTGATAGCCAGTGCTACTCTTTTCGGGGTAACGATCCCCGAGTGGTTGAGAGGCGATGAGATAGCAAGGTATCTGTTCACACTGATTGCCAGGAGAGTCAGGATAGAGGAGGTACAAAACATGACATCAAGGGCGATGTAGATGTTGCACAAAGTGCCTCCAAATGGCCACTTGCCGTTGCGCAGCTCCACCACAGCTGAGAGGGGCAGCACAAGCAGTCCGAGAAGGAGATCTGCCACGGCCAGCGACACCACAAAGCAGTTGGATAGTCTCCAAAGCCGTCTGCACAGCCCCACCGCCAAGCACACCAGCACATTGCCGGCAATGGTGATGATAATGACGGATACAAGGAACAGCCAACGAAGAACCGTGGCCACCATGGCTGCCTCCTTGGTTTGATTTTTATCTTGTTTTTCAGCTGAAAATATTTCAAATCCAACTGTTCTCCACTGATTTCATGTCACTTAGTCATTGGAGGGTCTTGGGACTTTGAAAGTTGATCAAATGGAAAGGATTTCCCCGCCATGTGTTTCGGCATCGTGCCACAGCAGCTCCCTCTGAAGCAACTGGCTACCTGATAAAAGAACAACAGCCATAATTAACAAAAACACTCACTTCTCCATATACTGTAAGTCATGTCACATTTTGAGCTAGTTAGTTAACCCGTGTAACATAATTAAGCATCAAAACTGCATTTAAAGGCAAGGCAAGTTCATTTTGTATAGCACATTTCACGTACAAAGACAATTCAAAGTTCTTTACATAAAACATTCAAAGAAGCAATCAAAAGAAATAGTAAAGGTGTGATCATTAAAATAAATTAAAAGAAACAAAAAGATTTGAATTTAAAACAAGCATAGATAAACAGTGCGGATGTAAACTTTTGAATTCATATTAATCAAATGTCACTGAGAACAGGTGAGTCTTTAACCTGGATTTAATTACCTGGATTTAGTGTTTCAGCTGATCTAAGGTTTTAGAAAGTCTGTTCCAGATCTGTGGAGCATAGAAGCTGAATGCAGCTTCTCCATGTTTAGTTCTGACTCCAGGAACTGATAAAAGGCCAATCCTGATGACCGGAGAGGTCTGGCTGGTACATACTGGGTCAAGAGGTCAGTCATGTTTTTGATGCTAAACCATTCAAAACTTTATAAACCAGTAACAGAACTTTAAAGTCTATCCTCTGGCAGACATGGTAACCAGTGTTAAGACCTCAGAACTGACCACTACTTTCTTGGTCCTAGTGAGAATTTTTATGCCATGAGTTATAACTGCAACTTGTAAAAAAGGATAAACATACACATTTATATTAACTATAATAGTTTGTAATGAAAATAAATCCTCTCCCAGGTTATCTTTTACAAGGTTTCTTGAGAAAAAAATTAGCTGAATATGAGAAAAACCCTCAAACCAGCTCTTCTATTCCACTTTTGATCTGCTTTGATGTACTCTTGGAAAGCCTTGAGTCAGAGAGAGCCAGAGCCTGCACTAAACAAAGCAGTTTATTTATGGCTTGTTTGTTCATGAACTACTAAACCAATTTTCCAGTACAGCTAATTTCATTTGATGATGTCTGCCTGCTAAAGCCAGAGGTGTCTTTGTCCTTTTCAATACAGAATCAGGGATCAGCTACTTCACAGAATGCTCATATGATAAATGTCCATTTTAACACTATTTTGACTAGAAAAAATTGCATAAAAATTGATGGGTGTTCAGTGAAATAAATGAATGGGTAAAAAAAAAAGAAGTGAACCAACATTATCTTTTCTTTATTAACACAGACACATTGGCACAACCATTATTCAGTTAAATATATGGTGTACAGATGATAAGGCGTCTGAATCTCTCACACACTAAAGTACAGACTTATTAGTTCCTGTGTTGACATTGTCAGAATTTCAGTGGTTGTAAACACGGGAAAATCAGAGAAAAGACAGGATGTTGATGCATTTGCTATTTTTTCGATTTTGTGGGAGTCGTGCTGTCCTATTTTGCCTTTTTTTCTATTAGAGTTTGATTCAGTTAGTAATAAAGGCCACGATGATCTAACAGAAACACTCGAACTTAGTATAGAAAATGAGAACATTTGTGTTTTTGAAATGAATGGGAACAAATCATGTTAGATGTTATTACCTTGAACAACATTTTTAGTAAAAAATATACTAAGTAAAATGTTTAAACTAAATAGCTGTCAATATTTACATACATTAATAAATGTGTGTTTGGCTATAAGTAATAAATATTGCTGATGGGAGCGTCTGCAGGTGATGTTCTGAAGCTCAATGATCTACAAACACGGAGACAACCGACAGCAGTAATGACAGCAGTCTAACAGATGAACCACAGATAAGCACTGAGTTACAAATATTAATAATATTAATAATTAAGAGTGGGTGATTCACCTGTTTAATTAAATAGACTGAATCAGAAGCATCATTTTCTCCGGAAAAAAAAATCAGATTCGTTGAATTGACATTTAATCTTTTTGTTCAAATATAGTTCTAATGAAAAAATGATCTAATAATGAAAAAGTTTTCAATTCTTCTTTTAATTTATACAATATTTTCCTAAATATTGCAAACACTTGAATGAATGAATGAATTGGAAAATGTGTGCATGTTTGCAAAAATGTGCAAAAAAAAAAAAAATTGATGTGATTAAATGCATCAAAATACAAATGATTTTGGGGGTATTTGGTGACTTCATGACTGAGGTAAAATATTCCGCTTTTTGAAATGTGCATTCATGCTTTGGATATTAGCAGAAACTGAGCGTTCTAATGACAGTAACAGTCACAAACTGGAGAACTGTTTTTGCACTTTTCCTGCTAAAAAACACCTCAAAGTGCTTTAAGTAAATAATTAAACCAAAACTAATAGTAGTAAAAATAGTGATCGTAAGGAAACCCCATTTGAATAAATAAGAATAAATAAACTTTGACTGTAACAACTACTTACAAGCTAAGATAAAAAGAGGAGTTTTGAGTTTTTTTCTTATAAACCACAGTGGATGAAGCCTTCACACCCTTGGTTTGCTTCAGGCCGGTTGAAAATCAAAGTAGCTGGAGCCAGATCTGTTCACAAAGCAACCACTAGGTGGCCTGTCACACAAGTCTCTTTTGACTCCAGTAAAGCATATCTGAAAAACAACTTCTCAACAGAAATCACAGTTTGATTCCAAGACCTGTCTTGTGACTTTTTATTAATGTCTTTAAGTTGTTTCATATTTCAGATCAAGCTTGCATCAAAAAGAGTTTCTAGCTGGTGTGATCATCGAATATGTTCACATAGGTATCCATCATTAACCTCATACTGTTTTACTGTATCTCATCTGTTCTTTTTTTGTCCATGAAGGTTGACGATGTATGGCAGTTATTGCTCAGGATGGTTTTAAATGACTGAACTCACATAAAAGTGACTCTATGGTTAATGCAGCATACCCTCTGCTCATCTGGAGTATATGCACATTGTTTAGCTGTGTGAGATGGCATCAGTGGGAGAAAACTGGAACAGGGATTCAATTTATCAATCCAGCTGTAAACACGTAAAAAGTTTTTTTTTTTTTTTTTATTACTAAGAATAAATAATCTCCTAAATCTAAATTAAACCTAAAGTCTTTAAAGTATCATGAAGTAAACCTACTAGTAATGAAGTTTTAAATTAATATTTTTCTTGTATTGACTTTGGTATTTTAAGATCCAAATGTGTTCAATCTGTGGATACCTTACTAACACTTTAAACGTGTTTTCCAGTGTTTGCCATAAAGTTTGCTCTGCCTCTTCTGTCACAAGAACGAACTTTTACTGACACAAAAATTCAAAGTATTCAAACTTCAAATGAAAGAAGCTGCTATTTTAAATAAAACGTAACCTACTGCTGACTTTTTGAGTTTAGAAAACAATAACATGGTTGAAGCTGTACACTATCCCATCAGAATGACCCAAGATCGTGTTACAGTCCATTGTATAATGTGTTTACATTTCACGCTCTCTGCTAATCTACAGAAAAATCCCAAATCAGCTTTCTAAGACAAAATCCTGTTTGTTGACAATTGAGACACAGAAACAAAAGATTAAGGACTTCAAGCAGTTTTAGGCAACACATGCCTGTAATGTGATAAACAACATCGTCTACAAACTGATAACATCGACTTTAAATTTTGCCATTTAAAGCAATAATTGTTTACAAGCAAAATAAACTAAATGAGAATTTAGAGCAGGGTGTTACATAATGTGATAATATGAATAATAAAATTGACTTGAAGATATCCTGGACACATGTTGAAACCAATGAAACATTGAGAAACTAAAAATGAACACAATGAATCCACTCAGGTTTGTTGTTCTATAATATCGCACTAATTTAATCACATTTTAATTTAATTTACATTTTTAATCAGAAGTTTAACTTTTGGAGCTCTTCTAATCTTAGTTAAATTTCAACATTTATCAGTAATTTCATCAAAACTAAATTAACTAAAACAAACAGACGCACTTTCAAAATAATCATCAATCACTATTTATTTTTACTTATTACGCCAATTAATATGCGGTGAGTTTGACAAAAAACGAACATAAATCACAAATGATTCAAACTGTAACGTTACAGTGGAACTGTTTGTCTTGACACGTACCATAAAACGAGAACAATATATTACCACAGCCTAACTGCAGCTTAAGCCGCCAGCTGTGAATGTGTAACCACAGAAAATGAAGCATAAATGAATCTCTATGAAACACATCCGTCTGTCCCAAGTCTGCATTTAGATTCACTCAAACATTCAATCTCAGTCAAGGTTGAAGTTACACCTCTAAAAGTCAACAGTTTTTGTTAATTCTATGATATTGTGTCTCATAGAAATCCACAAATGAAGAAGCAGAGTTTACAGACTCACCTCACATGTTTTGTCCTGAATCGCAGCAAGATGTGTCGGAATATTCTCTGGTAGTTTTCTGGTTCCTTGATTTTGTCTGTGAGCAAACTTGCCTTAACCTCCCTCTGTGTTGGTCTCCTCCCCTCTTTACCTCCCTCTCCTCTCACGCTCTCGGTTAATCCACCTCTAAGACCCGCAGACATGACCATCTATGGTTGGGCTGGTTTTTTTTTTAAGTGTAGCTGAGAAAAGCTAATTCTACACATCAAAATTCTACATTTTTATTAGTTTTCTCTGTTTTTAAAATTGGATTTTATGTTCATAATACATCTAGAAGGTGTGAAAGTGTAAAAAACCAAACTATAAGATGAGGCACCCTTTTGTTACTTTAAGCCAAGACACAATAGTTTTATTAATTAATGTATTTCAAATCATCTTACTGATTTTGCTGATTCAAACATAAAATGTTGACTCTGTTTCTGTATTTTCTGAGCATCACATCTAACTGTGAGGTTCACCACATGGACAGAATCAGAATCAGAAACATCTTTATTGCCAAGGAACGTGTCTTGGTGATGATGGTGACTACATCAATAAATAAAAACACAATTAAGGAAGAGAAGAAAAGGAAATATTACAGCATGAAGATATGTGTACGTTATGTGTAAATGTAGTTAAAAGCACAACATTAAAAAACAGAATGGCAAAAAGCTATACGTGCAGAAAAAGTGTAGTTTACTGATCCAGACTGTCGCTAATGTAATCATGGAATGAAGATGCACCAAGTGGAAACAGAAGGGCTCTGGCATCGACAAACAGCGATGATGATCGCCGTTATCATCACAACTGTTGTGAACTCTGCTTGGTAACGGCTTTCAAACAGACACATCTGTTTTTGTATAAAGAGACGACAGATCAGGTTGTTTCATGAGCATGTTTAAAGAAGAAAAAATATCGAACTGTAGTTAAAATAAAAGTGTAACATTTTTGCTAATTTGAAACTGCAAAAATGCTTAAATAAAAATAAAAAAGCATTATAAGATGGAGAAAATGAACCAATTTAAGAAATACATAACATTTTAAAATTTAGAATCAAAGGGTAGAAATTTTAATGAGCAGAAATTGAAAACATTTTTTCAATCAAGGTAGCAAATGATCACAAAAAAATTACATTTTCCTCCAAAATATATATATTTCCAAAGCAAGGTAGACACTTAGTTGAAGAATATTAAATATCCTTATGTAATTAAAATTACACGAATGAACCGCTGTAACATTAAAGTTAAAACATAAAACCTTTAAGTTAAAATGCCACAAAAAAAGTGCAATGCACCCAAGCTGAAAGCATGAAGAGGTCAAGAGGTCATAAATGATGAAAAGATCTTGTGACCCCGAGAGCGAATCAGCAGGATCTGAAGATGCACTGCAAACAGACACTTGCAAAAGTCCCATTTTAAGACATTCAACATATTACTTCAATTGTTCTAAACTTTAACAAGCTTTCTCAAAAGCAGCAGATTCTTTTTTCTCTTTTAGATCTAGGATCAAGAAATAGAGAAAATATTAATAAAATAAGTTAAATTAACTTTGCTTCATTCTCTTGCCTATAGAATCAGTTGGTTTAAGGCTCAAAGTGCTTTGTCATTAGTGGTTCAAAAGTTATTCTCAAGTTCAATAAATGCAATCTCTGGTTTTCATTTTCACTATTTTGGAAACATAAAATTAGATTTATAGATTTGTATCAGGATTCACAAAGATTGTGTTCATATTTTGTTCTAAAATGAGTCATTTCTACTTACATTAGTTTTTTGTCATTGCAATCAAATTTACCGACAAATAAGTTCATAAAAACCAAAAATAAAACAAAACTTTGCTTAGAGCTAGGAAAAAATACAAATTATTGGGCTAAGTAACATTCATTTTAATTCTTTTTTCTTTTTTTCACATTTTGAATTCTTGTGTAAAATTCCTTGTTTTTTAGGTTTTGAAATTTTGTAAGATTTAAATAAAAGTGACTATTTTCTGATTTTTAGACTTCCTTTTTGCATTGTGAATGGATGCGTGGATGCATGCATTGCAAAAAATGAATTTTAAAGTGAAAAATCTGTTATTTCAAGAAAAAATATTATTTTTTGTCTTGCAAAAAAAATGTTAACAAGAAAGTTTCCCAATAACAATTTAATCTTAGTTCGAGAAAACATGTCTGAGTGACTCGATATTTTTAAAAAAATAAGAACTCTTGTGGGCCAACTTTTTATTATTATATTGGCAGATTTTTTTGTTGTGGTTGTTTTGTAATTTAAAGAAAGTCTGCCAATAGGGTCATCATTTTTGATTTATTCCTAAGGGGTCGGGATGGATGGATGGATGGATGGATGGATGGATGGATGGATGGATGGATAGATTTTAAACAACAATTCTCTTATATCGTCTAATGACTTTAGAATTTTTCCGTAACTATCAATGAAAATACTTTTAGCTAAACATGTACTTTTTGTGTTTTACATTTCTAAAGCGGTTCATCTGCTTTTTCTGAAACCTTTCAAAAATGTCAAAACACTTAGAGGTTTTTCAGCAAATTCAGCCACATGATGTCAGTCTTTTCTTTCTAGACAAAATTAGTTAACAAGTAATTGAAGTTTGAAGAATTTGGCTGACAAAAGAGATTAAAAAGTAACAGGGATTACCTGAAAACTGTGTCATCAAGCCGGAGTCATCGGATCTGCAGCTGACGGGGAGCTTGCCTCCTTTGACCTCCCGTCCAGGAGGTGTAGTTACTAATCTGTCACATTCAGAATGGGAGAACGTTCATCTGAACTGCTATCAATGCTATGATCTGTTTTAGTCCCTCTATTAGCTGATTAGCAGCATTTTTACCAAGGAAAATGCATAAATGAGATAAATGTTTTATTTAAAGGGGCAGAAGCAAGAGAAAAACAAAAGCTCAGACCGCTTCAAAAACTCATCGGGGTGGGCACAAACAAATCTCTGAAAAGGAAAAGTCTGACAGCAAAATATTCTCTAAGTTAAACATAACATCCTCCTGGTCTGAAAATAACCTCAAATCAACATGAAATTTAATATGAGATTTTATGAAAAACAGAAACATTTTTAGCTATTTATGTCACTGGAAAATTAAAAGGCAGATAAAGACTGGAAGCTGTAAAAATGGTTCTTTGATCCACCTGCTGGTCATTTGTAGGTACTAATGTTGAGGAATTAAAACTCTGACTCTTGAACATTCATCTGCATTCAGCTACACAAGTATTTTACTATTTCTATCAAGTTACCATAAATCTTGTTTTAAAAATTTCAAAGCAATTGTCTGAACTCACTTGAACAGAAGAGTAAATTCATCTTTTGAATGTTCTTCACTTCTAAATGTCCCAGGTTGTACATTAGTCTCAAAAAGTGAGAATTAAATTAATGTCCAAGTGTTCTGTTTCTTTTTTTAAACATCTATCACTGGGGTGTCAAACTCAATTGCACAGGGGGCCAAAATCTGAAACCCACCTTAGGTTGTGGGCTAAACAAGATGAACATTTATTGAAAACTCTAAAACTACATTTTTAAAACCTTAAAAACTTAACTTTCTAACAATGAATAGAAATCTTATTTCTAGGGTTTTTTAAACCCTAAAAAACTTTCAATTTTTACGCATCATAAAAATATATTTTGTCAATTTATACAAATTAGAAATAAGCGCAAGGTAACATCGGGCCATTAATAACGATAAAATAAAAACATTTGTAGGGCCGGATAGAATTACCTAATATATGATTGTCTTGACTTTGACACATGTGATCTAATGAATGTGTTTAGGACTTGGATGAAGCTGGAGTTTAAGACAAATCAAAGGAATGGAAAAAAAAAAAAATCCTACTTGGATATTCTAATTACCGAAAGTCATTCTTGACTTCCGATGTTCAAAACCTTTTATGTGTTATAAAAAAAAAAAAAAAAAAAAAAAGCCTTTACTCACGTTTGGAGGGTGGAAGCATACTTTGTTTATTGGTGGGAGGAATGGTGATACATCCTTTTTCCTAGTGTAGTTTGGTCTCACACCACACTGATGACTGAAGTGGGCCGTGGTGTTACTAAATAATGTTTGAGTGCAGTGTAAGTGTAATGAGATAAGTGCTGAGAGATGTAATGTTAAGTTTTTATGGTCATTTCATTGATGGAAAAGCAGTACTGGTGTTTTTTTAAAACTGTATAAAATTGTTTAAGTAGCTAATATCAGTAAAAGATGCTCAGTCAGTACGTGATGAGCGAAGCATGCTAGAGTCAAAGTCCTGACTATTTTTTTTTTATTTTCCCGGTAGTGTTTTGATTATGATTATAAAGATTTTTTTAACCAAAATCACACGACCTAAATGTCTTAAAAATAAATTTTCCATGTTAATCTGAAGCCTCCGTTTCCAAAATCTCCTATGAGGGGGCGTGGCTTTTGCCGCAGGGCTGAGTAGCTCCATCCCAGTGCCCCCCGTCTGATAATGATAGTTCTGTGTCTTGCTATCGTAAATCTTCACCGCTGCAACATAAAAATCTCAAGCAGTATCAATAATGTCCAGCCAGATCATTTTGAGTTGGATGTCAGCTCGGACGAGGAAGTGAAGATCTTCATCAACTGAACTTCCTCCAAAAGCCTGATTCTCTCTCCTTCCAGTTCACCAAAGACTCTTTTAGCTAATAATTGAATGTTTATTGACGTTGCTGTGACCAATACATTCAATCATGTGGTTTCTCAGAGCAGAAAATAATGAAAGCTAACATCCAAATGGTCTTTTATTGATTTACAATCGAAGAGCTTTGTGAAGTCTCGCAGAGATGATACCATCTTCTCTTCTCCGGCACCTGAGCTAGACACGCTAGCCGCGCCAGATGAGGGGTTTACCATGTGAGGCAAACTACATTCTGATTTTCTATTTTTCTCATTTCTAGCAGATAAATATAAGCACAAAGTGCGAGGAGCGGTTACTTATCACTTGAACATCACCAAATGCCACAACACCACGGGTTCGAGTTGTGACGAAGACATTCGACAGCTGCTCATTTGGGCTCCAGCTCTGACTAAACACAAGGTATATAACACTCCTGCAGCTGTTTCTCCAAATCAGACATTTTCTCCTCACTTGCAAAGCGAGCCAAACCTTCTTTGCAAGTGAGTTTGCTTCTTCACACCTGTGTTCAGCTTTTCCTCCTCCTCGAGAGAAAGCGACTATTCAAACAAGAATCCTGCGGTGTGACTCAAACAGCCCGTTGTCCTTGAGAGATTCTGTGCTGAAGTAAAGCTGTGAAATCCAGTCAAACAGTCTGAAAGCCTTTATAATTCAGATGGTTTCTTCGGAAGAATAAAGGACGTTACGTAACCTTTTAATACAAGACTGAAATGCCTAATAATAAAAGGGTTGTGGGTAAAATTGTGCACATTTTTCACTAAATTATTCTACTTGAATGCGCCATGTTTCAACATTTAAAGACATATTTATGCTTTATCACAGATGAATTGACTAGCTTTGAAAGGCAAGAGTGTTTTTTTATTCAAGTTTTTTAATGACTAATACCGTTTAAAGACTTTGCCTCACACAGTGTTCCTCCTGTAAAGCTCTTTCCACATGTTGTGCATGCTTCAGACTCTGTGATAATGAACACAACATGGCTCTTAAAAGCTCTTCTAGCTGTGCTGTCAGTCATCATTGCTCGCTGCTGTGCTAATGAGATGTGAATGAGCCTGAAGTGGCAGACAGACAGACTAACAAGCTTTCTCTTTGTTGATGCCTTGTTAATTTGAGCAGCTTTGTATGAACGCTCCACCAAAGCAGAATGTTTCTTCGTGGAAGCCGTCTGAACACAAGAAATGAAGAGAACCTAGCCGACGCTTTAGTTTTCCATTCTTTTCAAACATAAATTACTAAGGAGATTGATTGTGCTCTCAGAAGATTAGTTTTTATTTTTACATTCACAATAAAATGAAGCTTTGTTTTACATAAAACATTTGTAAAAAAATAACTGTTATTACAGGATAAAGAACAAAATCATTCACATTATTTAACAAGATAAACTTTTTAATTAAGAATCTATAAGATTATCAAAGATTGTTGTCGTAATCTTTATTGATTTTTCTTTTTGCATGTTTTAAGTTTATTCTGGTGTAAACTTTAAATGCATGCTCATGCTGTTCAGTTTATTCTAATTCCAAGCCTAAATATTTTCCTTTTTTGTGGGATTGAAGGACATAGAATAATTTGCCCACATAAATCTCATACTTTTTTTTTTTTACTACCACACAATTTCTTCTCTTTTTGTACTAAAAAAATACTGCGATTTATTTTCTACTAGACGTTTTTCAGGTATAACACAGAATTAGAAGGATACTGGCTGATGCTGCACAACATGGGCTTCATTCATTTTTTTTTTTAATAGTTTCCATGAACAGACCAGGAAGAGTTTGTTGGATTTCACTTTTTTTAATTTATTTATTTTTCCTAAAGAGTGTTTGGAGACACTATGAAAATAATGATAGTGACAAATTACTGAGCAAATATCCCATTGTCCACAACTGTGATTCGATCCCCTCTTATTTGTTGATTTTAATAATATACTTTTTAATTTATTCTTAACTCTGTTTATTTTTTGTTGAACTTTAAAAACAGCTTACCACAAATCCAGAAAAAAAATCTTTTTATTTGTTTGATTTCAAAAATAATTATGTAAAACAAATGTTATATTTTGTGTACAAATAAAAAAAAAGGTTTTGATTTTATGAGCCTAAGGGTGTGGGGTTTGGGGCTGGGTGTAGCCATGTTTCTGTTTTACATGTTTTCTCCTCCTCTCATTTCAGGTGTGTTGTTTCCTTTCTTTTTCCACCCGGTTCTCCTGCCCTCCTAATGGGTACACATGTGTTTGATCATTTTGTTGTTTGTAAGCTGCGTGTTCCTCTCCACTTGTTGCCAGATTGTCTTGTGTGCTTTTTCGAGTACTTACTATGAACTTTCCAGCCTCTTTGAGTTGAACTCAAAAAAATTACATTCTTACGGGTCGTCCTGCCTCTGCATTTGTGTCCACACCCAGATCCTGATAAAGGGAAGCTTCAACTTTTTAGTGTTTCCTCCTTCTTAATTTTATGTTTTCTCCAGATTTTTGCAGCAAGAAAAGAAAAACATGTTTTAACCTGCATTTTAATTTCTAAACCTTTGTAGAAAAGCAATTTTCTGAGCTGTGAAGTCTGTCAACTTCTTATTTGAAGTAAATTTAAGCCACTTTTTACCAAATATAAGTATATATAATATAATAAGAGCTAAATATTTAACTCTTTTCATTGATCTTTTTTTTTCCCCTTAATAATTTTAGGCAATTGTCAATAAGAAATATTTCAATGCGGACTCAGCAAGTTTACAAAAGGACAACAAGATAGAATATTTTCAGCTTGGCAGTCATTTTGAAATCTTTACAAATCTTTAATTTAGGGGACAAGCTTATATTATTTATCTACAAAAAATGAACAAAACAAGTCTTAATTTCATTATTTAGTTTGCCACTACAATCATTATTTTCTCCTGATTTTTTTTCATCTTATTCTTTTTGAACATTTCAAAACGTCTTTTAGACGATAAGAGATCGCAGCTAAAAGAGGCACATTTTGCTTTTTTCACCCTCAATTTTTTGTACCGGTACTCAAATAAATTCTTTAAGAGTCCAGGAAAGTGATTTCCTGGTTTTCTGATTTCCTTTTCTGTCTGTTTGGCGTATACTTGTATAGTGCTTTCTACCCTCCTTCGAGGGCCCAAAGCGCTTCACAGTCACAGACCCATTCACACACACATTCACACACTGGTGGTGGCTCCGCTGCCGAACACTGGCGCCAACCTCCCACCAGAGGCAATTTAGGGTTCAGTGTCTTGCCCAAGGACACTTCGACACATGGGCAGGCAAGGAATCGAACCCACCATCTTCCGATTGTGAAATGACTGCCCTACCACTGCACCACGGCCGCCCAACAGTTGAAGTTTTTTTTATGACTGACATTGAAGACACAAATCCTCTTTTTAAAGACTCACTACGTTGATTGTGTTTTGGGTGTTATTAACGCGTTCTCGTGGCATTTTCTGGTGATAAAATTGAATTTCTGAATAATTGTGACACTGAAATATTCCGATGCTTCGACGACCAGATTCACGTGTGTCTTTATGTTCCTCATTTGAGCTGGGATCTGGTTCTAAACTGTGCAGCTGGATAGCTCCAATAGTGCTCGCCATTTTTGTTCCACTGCTGTTAGGTTGGGTGTGTGAGGGGCCGTAAGCCAGCAGGAGAGCATGTAAACAGATGGGTGACGGGAAGTGGGAGAGGGGTTGCTCTGCATCAGCAGTCCCGCCTGCAACTCAGAGGTAAATTTCAAATAAACTGCTGCTGCTCTGCAGAAACTATGTCCTAGGAAACGACACAGGGTTTTTTTTTTATCTTGCCTACATTATTATCATCAAAATGAAAATATTTTTTTACCCCACTGTATCTTTCCAGCATTGAATATTCAATGATTTATCTGCTGCAGTTACGTTATAACAGGTTAGTCTGCTCTGTGCATCACTGATAATACTGTTAAAAGTCAACTCAAAGTGTGTGGGTCTTTCTCACTGACAGCAAAAAAGGAAAATCTGCATAATTTCTGTGAAAGTTCCTCCATGAATAATGTGTGATCCTTAGGGAGACCCAAAGGTCCCTGGAGGTAAGCTATTTTTCAATTTCTCCTTTTACTCTCTTATATTTCTGAAGGTTCATCATCCTCCATCCAGGTTTCATTTCATTCATCTCTCTTCTTATTTTCCGTGAAGTGACACTGCAGTTCACAGTGCAGTTTATTAGAGCCAGGGAGCTGGCAGGGCCAATGGCTTTTTTTCATTTTTTTAATGCAGTAACTGTTGAAAGCCACTGGACCCCAACCTGACGGACCACTGAGCCAGAATAATGAAGTGGAAGTGCTAAAGGGTGCACAGAGCTGCAGACTGAGAGGCAAGTTTTGCTGAAATCCGGGCTCTCAGTTACACTTTTGAATTTAGTCATCTGGTCTGGCTAATTAGAAAGAGTTTTGACTCAACTGGTTTGCATTGAGCAAATTTTTAAAGGGTCACTTTTTTTAAAAATACTTACCAGGTAACCATACAGTGCATTCAAAAGTGGCAATTTAGTAACAAAATCCATAAAAACAAACTATCAGCTTATAAAAGCCTACATAAACTGATAAAATTCGATTTATACTAATTTACTAAAATACACAATCCAGAGCTACACATGCTCAGTTCTTGCATGTTTCCAGTTATTAAAAAGCCATTTTATTTAGATTTGACCCAATTCTGAAATGAGTGTCTGTATGCAACTCTGGATACAAACAAAAACCACTTCCCGTCTCTAAAAACATCAGACTTTTTGATTTCATGTTTTAACAGAAGCACAAACAGTCCCCTCTCAGCGGGTTAATCAGGTGACTTGAATAGGACGGTCAGACATTCAGAGCGTTCATGCCTGACTGGCTCTCAATCATCAACCACAACAGACATATCTTTGCTCCTCTGGCGGTTTTTTTAATTATCCACTCGCAGTTCTATGCAGCTTTCTTATTTCAAGGACAATAACAGTCATATTTTTAGTTATTACATAACAGTCAACTTTACTTTTGTGGCACTTTTAAGCATAAGGGCCACTGCAGCTGAAACTGTGGACTAATTTTTAA
The DNA here is from genome assembly GCA_003999625.1 of Oryzias javanicus. Lineage (NCBI taxonomy): Eukaryota > Metazoa > Chordata > Actinopteri > Beloniformes > Adrianichthyidae > Oryzias > Oryzias javanicus. Next base: position 11,781,141 of record CM012450.1, read on the forward strand.
TGAAAAACTCTAAATAATCACTGATTTTCTGTTGTGGGAGAAGCATGCAAGTGTAATAGGCTACTTTATGTGGTGTTTCTTGTATATTTTATGCAATAAAATAAAAAAAATAAATGAAATAAAAACAAACAGTGGTGCTATCTCTACAAAATATCAATTCCTATTTTTTTAATCAAATATTTCTTTCCATTTAGAATTTCCATTTACCTTCTGGCTATTCTCAGCTCTGTGTGAAATATTTCTTTCAGTAGACATTAAAGCTGTCATTGTTTTTTTTTTTTATTTAAAGACCCACTATGAAAATTGTGTTCTTGCTGCATTTTCTAATGACGGAGGACATTTACAAAACAATATAAGATTTTGATGTTCAAATCATGCTGAATCAGGTTTTGAAATTTTTCAAAACTTGTAATTTGATTTTATTTTTTGGAACTGTACAGTGAACTTTGGTTGAAGCCTGCTCAGAGTGATATGATTATTCTCGCAAGAATTTGAGCTTTAGATGTTGGCCGCAGTTTTTGCTCAGAAACAGAAGTTCATGCTGGAAGAAAGAGCTGCAGACACGATGCTTTGGATTCACAGACTCTTTTCTTGACAAGCAGAAATAAGGTGTTTGTTGTGCTTTTTGTTTGTATTACTTTGTATTGTTTTGTCTAGATTTTATTTCTTAAAATGTTTTCTAATGCTTTGCTCATAGTTTTCACGGCGTAACGAAAGCGAAGGCACGACTTGTAACCAAAGCTGAATGACGTGCAGAAGAGAAATAAATGGCAATTACAAAAACTGACCAGTGTTGTCATGAGAAGAGTCATACTCATTATCTTTAGCTTTGTTTTTTTTTTTTTGTTTTTTCTCAGTTGAAAAAAAATGCCTCAAAGTACCTAGCCTAATGACTTATTATCATTATTCAAGCTTTTATTATTATTATCTTTTTGACAAAAACATTATGGTAATTGCGGTGTCACACTTGATAATTTTTTATAGCCACTTAACAGCGGAGAGGGTGGAAGGGAACCAAACTCCGTCTTACCCAGACGTGAAAAACCCTTGCAAAGAATGCTTGATCTCTTGTTATGCTGGTATTTCTTTTCCCATTGCGGTCATTTCTTTAAATAACCATAACTCAACACAGGAATTGACTGGAAACTTGCTTTTTTTTAAAAAACATCCTTAAATTTTTTTTCTTTTAATGATTGGACTGGATTAAACCATCTGTGGGCCGTGTCCTGTGTCCTTTTTTCCGATATGAACCGGGTCCTCATCTGGACAACTATACATATCGTCATGCTAAAACCTTCAAAAAAAAATAATATTTTGAAAGCATTTTAAATCTGCTTGGACTAAGTTAATGTATTCATGTTTATTTGCCAAAGGAGATTCCCAATAAACACGATTATAATCGTCTCAATTGCAAGAGAAAGCATCCTCTTTGTTTATCAAGGAGGTTTCCTCTTAAATTAATAAAACTTTATTGCTCCAGCTGCTTTGAGTCAGGATGGAAGCGTTTTCCCTGCACGCTGCAGGAGTAATGCTGTTTGTACAATAAAATTTAGCGCAGCTGATAAAGTAATATGAAATTATTGCCAAGTGAGCACTGAAAGTTGACATCCATAAAATAAACTAACAGTCATTTCATGTTCCTGCTCTCATAAATGTAATAGCTGCAGGAGTCTAAATGCTTCCAGGATTGCTATGAGCCTCTTGTGTCATGGCTGCAGGATTCATTTCAGCGGGCTAATATTTCTTCTTGGAGGCTTTTTTTTTTTTTTTTTAAATCACAACCTCTTCTTTTTTTGGTTCGCAGTTTAACCCAGTAATGTTATTTCCAGCTATTAAAAAAAAAAAAAATCAATTATGTTTTTGCTTTAATGTATATTTGAGGTGATTTTTTTAACCATAGTGGTTTCATAGATATTTGCAACATTAGGTTTCAACTTTTGTTTTTTTATTTTAAAATGTTGATCCACACTGAGAATTAAAATGTGTCCACATAGACACGTGGTTGTGAACTTGTTGGATTTTGACTCGTACTTCACGCCAGTTTTCTGTCACATCATACTTTTGCAAAGAAACCTTTTATGAAGTTCAGATTGTTTGGGGATTTGGAGACCATGAGCTCAACAGACAAAGGCATAATTGAGATTTCTACTTTTTCTTTTTCTGTGCTCACACACCCCATTAGAAACTTCTTGAAAATGGTTCAAGACTAAGCAGAATGGATAAAACACTGAGTCAATAAACCACAACAAATTGAGTACTAAATGTTTATTCTAAGAGGAAGGACAATTGAAATGTCACTTGCAAAAGGGAAAAGCAAAAACCACACTCTAGAAGCAAGCGTGCTGACAGTCAGCTTTAAAAATAATGATGCACAACAGTCAAAAGATCTGGTTCAAAGCCACAGACACATGTGGTGCACAGCCTAGTTTCAAACCTTACACGAGCTTTAGATGCTGGCTGGTTCTCCCATCATTGGGAAGCAAAATTCACTTGGTCTTCAATCCATGATTGACATTTCCAAGCTGAAGATAAATGACTGAATTCCACTGAGAGTAAAGCATATATAAGCAATCCCATCTTTTTCAAAAACCTACATTTAATTTTGTACCATATTCTTTCTGCTATTTTCAGTTTTCTTCATATTCCATTTTCCTCATAAATCATTTAACCGACAGCATACAAAATCATTGTTCTTCATTAATTATTGAAGCGTTTTCACATTAAAGTATTGTTCCTCAATAACCTAAAAAAACATTTTTTACAATTTTGCATCAAATTGGAGCGACAGTTCGACCTCTCTAAAAATAAGTTACCTGGGTTAATAAATGTGAGTATAAAAGTTACAACGTCATTGTTTTAGTGGGTTAAATCTTTTTAAGTCTTTTCATTTTGGCACGTGTCACTATTAAATGGAAAAGCTCAAGTTTGATATTGTGATTTCCATGATATTTTGGAAATGAAGCGAACAAAAGAAAAAGATTTCTTGTATGTGAAAGTGGAATATGATTGCATAGTAGTTATGGTAAAACACAGTGTTGTGTAATATTTCTTTTTACAGTGATTTGTCATTTAACTGCCATTAAAGTTATTATCAGAGAAACACAACAAGCATTTCTTTGTGCAGCCACTACAGGTTTTTACAATAAAGTATTAGGACCAGCATACAAACAAACAAACAAATACATGAGAATAAAGTTGCAAAATTTGAGATAAACTTTTGTAATTTTACGAGAAAAAAATTGTAATTTTACGAGAAAAAGTATGCTTTTTCGAAAATAAAATAAGTTTTGTAAACATCCATCCACATTACATTTCAACTAAATCCATCAATGCAGCCATTTATGGCTTATCGTAGAAATATGTGCTATATGGACCTCTGAAACTATACTTTTGATGGTGTAAAAAAATGGTGTGCCCACCAGAAATCGACTCCATGTAGATCAAGAGTCTTAACCACCGGTCTCAATGTCTTTGGGAACCCACAAAACCCTTCTGAATAGCACATTGAACCTGTGATTTTCTAGCACCTGACACGATTTCTCCCAAATTTGTGTAACATTTTCTTCTGAAGCTGGCCACTTTCCTGCAAACGATTTTCAATGTCGTACAGGTTCAAACTGGACATGGTGTTCACACTGGATTGTCGCTAACGCATGTCCACCACCTACAGTTGGAAGAGGCTTGGTGAGAAGCAAAGTGGTGTGAAGTGTGCAAGTTTGCTACTTTTTATTTCCGCTCTATTCCAATAAATATTAAATTCCAAATTCTTCCCCTACCTCTCCGTCTCTGTAGGCCCATTTAAAGGGGTAGGGGTGCCACAATATATATTTTTGTGTTTATCCATGTTGCGCTGTCGCATGGAGGAGAAACACATTTGGGGTGTGTTCAAGTTTAAATTTAAATGTAAGTTTTTGTTTCAGCATGACTTTTTAAAGTTATAAACCCGATGTTTATATGTTTTCTAAGCAGCTACATGCTAACGTAGATGACCAGCGACTATTGATGACATCATCAAATGGAAGTGACATCCTAATTAGAAGAGGCTATTTTCCATAACGCCTGGTTCACACTGGATATGTCTGGTGTGAATTGCAGGAGAGAGCAGAGGCTGTGTGCACTTTTGTGTCCAGTGTGAACCAGCCAAACTCTCCGTTTGGATGACTAAATGTAGAGGTATAGGGAAAAGCAGTAAAGATAGGGGAAGTGTTCAGATTCAGCCTTGGTGGCCAGGAACAAATACTAAATGCTCCTCCATGATACATTTTCAAAGTTAGTTGACAAGAATTGAAAGAGACACCATCTATACATCACTAACAAATCCCTGATTGATCAAAGTTCAACCTGGTTTTAGCTTTAACCCTTAATGTTTAATATTTTTCACATAGTTTCCATAAATGGGAGAGTTCTGAACGTGGAAACCAGAAACATGTGTTCCCAACTATGCAATGAACATATAGTCTCTGTAATAGCAATGATATAATTAGGACTTGCTTAAAGACTTCCTTATTTGTGAACCTAATGCTGGTTAACAACTTACAATGTGCTCCACATCTCTCATACTGAAACAAACTTTCTTTTGTTGCAACTTTTCTTAATAAACAGCCTTTTGCTTAATATATGCGTGTTTAATGTTGTACATTTTCATTAAAACTTCATTCTCGTAAAACAATGATTTTTTTCTCATTATGTGATGACTTTTTCTCCATATCTTTTAAACTATATATATATATATATATATATGGTAGCCCAAATGCTTCATTATAGGTTTTCACAGTTTTTTACAGAAACACAAAATAAACACCCTTATAGTGATAATATTATATTTACAAACAGTGATTTCTATCCGCCTGCTATAGGAACTTCAACTAGACTAAGAATTCAGTTTTGATCAAGATGAGTGGATAAAATTTGCTTTTAGATAGAGGAATTAAAAAAGTAATGTTCAGAGCTTCCCTGCTTGTTTTATTGAGAAGACATGCTCATATCTGCAGGGTGCAGGTGTTTGAGTTACAGCCATCTTGCTGAATTTTCCTCGGGAGCCACTTGAGCAGCATCTTACAAAGCTTTTTGCTTTTCAGCTTTGTCTTTGTTAAGTTCTTAATGAGGACTTTTCTGAGCAGTTCAAAGTTTGGATGCTGGGACGGATGCACAGAGGAGGCTTTGTTGCCAGCTGCCGCGTTGCTGAGAATCTCCAGGAAGCGTCTCTCCTGCTGCCTGAAGTCGTACTCCACACTGGAAAAGACAGACAAGCAACTGAAGCGCCCCTAAACACACACATAACACATGTGATCAAATTGAGCCCCCTCCCTAAAAGATGCAAATGAAGGCTTAAATGTGTCAGCTCTGCTTTTCCAGGTCATTTCTCCCTCGAAGGCAAAGGGCTTTTAATGCCTGAAATGACTGAAACCTCTGCTGCTGGAGTTGACTTTGCTTTGTTCCGCTCATGTGGGGAAGCTCTGTACCTGTCAGATTCTAAAGTGACAGATGGGTTTGGGCAGGAGCGCATTTCCCCGCAGATTAAGCTTTTCTTTTTCATCCGTCTTCTGAAAAAAACGCCTCGCTTGAAAACATTTTCATGCATTTTACGCACTGTTGCAGAATCACATGCTGGGGTTTGAACTTCTCATGCAACTTTTTGACGTAAAGCGGTTTCAATTGAGAGAGAACTTTTTAAATGTTTAACAGAAATTTCTTTAAATGGTTTGGTTTGTGCAACATGAAGCTTTTTTAATTGTTGAGTTTTTTTTTCCAGTCTTTGGCCTTTGCTTTCTGCATTTCTGGGTCAGTTTTTTTCAGGTTTGTAATTTTCCGTCGCTTCCATCTGATGCAACATTTCAGAAAATGGGTGTAAACCAAAACAAAGGGAAAAGGAAGCGTCTGTCTGCAGTGCTGCAAAGTCTTATTAGGTATGCAACAAAGCTCTAACGAGAAACATGTAGAACGTCCAAAGTCAAGCAACATCCTTTTATAAATTTATAGAATCTCAAGCTTGAATGGAACAGAAAATGCAACACAACAAACAGCTCCTGTTTTGATTCATTTTTACTTAAAACATAAAAAAATGAATAAATAAATTGGATAAAAGGCGATATTTTGTTTCATTTTGTACATTGCTAACAGCCTTTTTACTACTTTTGAAAAAAAAAAACATTAAAGCATTTATTTGAAGGAAACAACAAATATATATTGAAAAGATGCAGTTTTCTGAAGAAATATTGCCAAAACGAGAATGTGCTACATCATCTTTAAAATGATAGGTTGTATATCTTTCCTTCTCATATGACAGCATATGTATCTCTGTGGTCCACAAATCAATTATAATACCTACATAACTAACCTAGTGGGGAATTCCTTTCCCTGTGTTTGGGAATAAGATTTAGATGGAATCTAACCTGCTTTTACTTTAATTGATTACACATAAAAAATGTGTCTGACATTTCCATTTATGTTTTTATCTGTTATGTATATGACCGCATATGGGCATCGGACACCTCATTAGAAGGGGAAAAGGACTGCAACAGATAGTGGGCAAATTGGGTGTGGTAATAAATTTGGTCTAAATGAATGGGAGAGATATTTATAACCCTTTTACCATCTTCTCTCTACTTTTATCTTATCTTATTTTCTTTTAAAGCATAAATCTGACATAAATATTGTCATCATCAACGATAAATGAAACTCCATGCATTTTAAAATTATTTTTCCTATCTGGCACATTTAATTTTAAGCAAAAAACAAACAAAAAAACATCTTAGACATAACAGCTTCAAAAATAAAAGCATGGCATTCTGGGTATTTTAGACTTTTGTTATTTATGGATCAAAAATTATAAATTTATTCAAGTATTGTTTAAAGTGCTGTGAAAAAAACACACATCCCTCGCTGTGGTTCACCTTCATCCAATTGTAACTGACCTGACTGGTAGAAGCCAGCTTGTGATTGGACACAACAGGAAGACGAACCGACAGTTTTTGATTATTTATGTCCTCATCGCCTTTAATCCAACATAATCTTGTTGGTATTTATTGATACTATTGTACTCCAAGTACTAGATTGATTTATTGATACATATCTGTATGCTTTATATCCCTATGAAAAAGCAATATGGTAATGTTTCACTGAGATTTATTAAGATTTGTGATTACAAATTTTTCTTTTATTTTATTTTTTAAAATAAAATAACAGTTTCACACTCATCATGAGTGATATATTATTATTAAGAAGCTTCATATCCACATACAAAGATACTTTTTTTTCTCAAGGACAATACAGTATGAGGAGGATTTATTCAAGCCTTTTTCACAGAACTTATCAAACTAAGCCCCAAGCTCCTATATAAAGGAGTGTAGGACAATGCGGCTTGAAGACCGAGCCTTATGGAAATAACAGATGTATAGGATGTTTTCCACACTGTAACCTTGATGCACTTCATTTTCTGTAATGATGAAGGTTATTCTTTTCACCATCTTGATCCTTTCTCTTTAGAAGCTTGCTGACAATCATTTTTTTCACCTAAATGGCTATTTGCAATTTTTTTTTTGGAGTCACATGAAGTGGTCCTGTGGCTGTTGAAATAGAAGTTTTTCTTCTTTCTGTCCCCTTTTCATTTTTTTTCCTTTTCTATCATGCTTGAGTTTACAACTCAAGTTTATATTGTATTTTTTTTAACGAATAATAATGAAATAAAAAAAAAAAAAAAAAATAGAAATAGAAAAATTTTTCGACTGTTTTGACAATGTCAATTCCTACTTTTTCAAAAGTTTCCACTATTGTTAAGGTACTGCAATCAGATATATTGATTTTGATAATTGTGAATTGTTAGAAAATTGGTCTGGGAAAAAAAATCTTCTGTTCGCTTTGAAAACCTTTCTTGAGGCAAAGTCCTGAGTGAACCGATGAGTGAAAGCCATTCTGTAACTCACCTGATTTGAAGACCTTTTTTTCCTTATAAATCTGAGAAAATATATATCCATACTTTATAGTGTGGAAAGCCTATAACAGAAAAAGTTACTAATAAAGTTTTTTGCTTACTCAGAAATATAATTCTCCTAAACCCCCCCAAAAAAATGACCAGCAAACATATTTTCATTACGTAAAAAGCCAGAGCAGCAAGTCATCAATTTTCATTCGGACAAAGGGGCAGGCACAGATCTGGCTGATTAAAATGTCACAGTTCTGGCCAATAAACATTTTTTTCCTTTTTATATATATATTTTTTTAAATACAATGCATTTGTTCAAACCAAAGCATGTGCTTGCTTCTTAGGATGTCAACAGTAGCACAAATAAAAGGATCAAAAATATATTTTATTATTATTTTTAATAATAAAACTGCAGCAAAAGGTTTTTTAATTGTGAAAAATGTAATGAAAACATTCCTTTTAATATAGTAGGAATGCATAAAGAAGATTGTATTGATGATTCCTCAATCTTTGAAATTATGATATTAAAATTGACTCAATTATTAGTGGGGAGGGCAAAGCTTTTTGCTTGTCCCCCAATATTTTTCTTTTGTTTAAATTTCTGTGTACTAAAAACAAAACTAACAATTGTCCACCAGATTCTCAAGCTTCAGTCCTACAAAAGCACATCAGTCCATTTCTTCGCTTTCTCGCCATGATCTCACCTGTACATGATACAAGCAGTCTTCTGACAGGTAGAACACTTTTTGAGGTCCTGTCCGCTGTCACGGCATCGCCAACTATGGATGACACAGAAGCAGATAAATTCTTGAACGTCTTTTAACCCTGTTGTGCTGCTTCCGATCACTGTTGGAAGTGATTTACAGTCTGCCAAACATTTGTGTTAGACTTTGTTAGCTTATTAGTAGATGCGGAAAGGTTGCCTCAGGGGCAGACAGGGCTTATAAGAATGGAGCAGGAGATGAAAATGACTGATGGAGACATGTTGCCAGGAGGCTGCCTCCATTTCTGTTATGAGTCTAAATAAATCTCTCAAGTGCACCTCTATCATACCACTGCAACAGCCTGGAGTTACCAAGAACCTTGGTCTGCTATGCATCTGTGTCTTCAGTAATCCTGTATTGCCTTAATATGCATTGTTAATGTATAATAGAAATCATGTTACTGTTGAGGAGCAGGATATTGAACAGAATGCTGTTCAAGTGTTCTGCATTCAGGACCAGTAATAAGAAATGTGAACGAATTTCAGCCACTCTTCAGCTTTTCAAAAGGTTGATTTTTGTCTTGAGGCTTTTTTTATTTTGCCTTTAACGTATTAGGCATTCTGATTAAAATGTAATGATTTGTTTCAGATCTTTGACAACACTTACTAACAGATTGAAACTCAAAACTTTGGGGTCAAATTAGGATAAGGTTAAAATGAAGACAAAACAAAATGGGCCAAATTTTAGCTTGGAGAGGAGTTTTAGTCAACTGGTTACTGGGACATGATTGGCATCAGGTGATAGAGATTATGATGACATCTTTTTGCACCTGTTGGTGCCACCTGTGTCATCTCTCCTTACAGTTGTGATAACGTTTTTCCAAAGTTTGGTACCTCAGAAAAAGTATGTCACCGCAATGCCAACAACAGACGCTGTTCAAATGAGGAAATGACATCACCTTAACCTCCATCTCCAAATGTCAATCGTGTCCCTGTAATCAACGGGCCCAAAGCCCCACCCCCGCACATAAAATTAGACTTTATACTAAAATGGAAAATTCTGAATTCAAACTGTAAATTGGAGACAGACATAGTGACAGAAATGAAAACAACAAAAGTAGAAATTGCAATACAATATCTGCCACAAAAAAAACAAACAATGTTTTATATTTGGTAGCAACTTTAAGTTTATGTTTGTTTGTTTTTTTTATTCAAGTTTCAAATTTACATTTTTTATTTTTATTTTTTTCAATATTTCTTTAGATTATTTTATTGTTTTTTTCAAATTTATTGTTTTTTTTTTTACGTTTTCAATATTGCCTTCAAGTTGAATTGAGTTCGATTTTATTTATTAGCTCAATATTGCAACATCGTTGTCTGAGCGGGCGTCACATCCAAAAACTTAAAATTGCTCATAAAATATAAACAGTACCTGACTGTTAAAGTTAACAAGCTAAGGAGACTAAACTAAAAACTCCTTAAAAAATATTCTGGGAAAAAAAGAAGAAACCTCATGGAGCTAGGATAGCTGGGGACATGAGATGAGCCAGAGGTGAGGTCCACGGTTTACGATCTGGGCTTTCACGTTTAAAGCATGAAGCTGTTTTTTTTATTTTCGTCTTTTTTTAAATGTACAATCCGCTTTTTCTTTCTCTTTACGCTGATCCTGATTTGAACCAATACTCTTTAGCCAACAGTAAAACTTTTTTTTTTCTGATCTGCTTAACTGATCAAAGGTCATAGGAATAAACCAATATTTGGGTAAAGCTAGTAATTTATGTTAATTTCAGACAGAATATCTTCACAGATAAACACATTATTTACAATACCAGCTGGACTCAAAAAATGATCTCAGAATATGTTTGTATGACAGCTTCTATGATCAGCATAATTTTTGTTTCCAGGTAATATTCTAGAAACACAGCATATTGACTACATTATGTTTACATGTGTTAATTTGACAACTATTCTGTGTATCATTGTAAGTGTCATCATATAATACACTTTATAAAATGACTAAGAACACACAATGATGCAGTAGACGCGTCTCCAGAAAATTCTCCCATTCCAACTGGGGAAAATAACTCTCTGCATCCTATTTTCTGAATGTCAATTGGATGCATGGGCAATCAGCAACTCATTGCTGATTGGTTATTGGGAGTTTAAACTCAGTCATACTGTCATCACCCATGACAGTAAAATAAGTACATAAATAAATGTACTGTCACATGAGAACTGCTGCCTTATCCTAAACATGTCATGATTTGGTCCTTATGTCTTGTCATCTTCTGTTTTCCCTGTCAGTTTCACCACGTTCAGGTTAATCATCCACAGCTGTTTTCATTTAGTTAATCAACCTCAGTGTATTTTAGTGTCTGGTTCTCAGTTCTCATGGTCAGGTCACCTGCTCGTTTACGTTCTGTCACCGCACTGGTTTGTGCCCCTGGTTTGGTCCTGTTTAAGTTGTTTTAGTAAATGTTTATGATTCTGCCACCAAGTCTGGTCTCCTGCATTTGGGTCCTCCACCACCATCCCTGAAAACATTAAAATGTTCCAAAACAATAATTAAGATGTTTTAGGGTATTTTTCATAAAGTATCAAATTTAGGAAATTAACTTACATCCCTAAAGCAAGCAAAAAATTGTAATGTCAAAAAATGTTGGATCAGTATAGATGATTTGGAACTATTTTTGATAAGCATTGTTTTAAAAGTGGTTCATGCAGAGGAATATGGATGTCCTGCAAAAATGTGCAGCTAGTGAATGGAAGCTACTATGTTGGTAGAAAAGCCTCTAAAATCAACAATATTTTTTTGCTTTTTTTCTGATGTTTATCGGTCAGTATACAGGATCCTGTGCTGGTATTCCTCTTGGCTTTTTCCAGACAGAGCAAACATGTCACTAAAAATGTATTCCAAGACTCAGCCATGCTTCAGTGTTCTCTGAATGCAGAAGAGAAGTTCTCCTGTCAAACTCTTGAAGCCCTTCTGAAATTATACCGTTATAGACTTTCACATTCTTACTGAAGCCTTTTGGGGTTTAGAGCTTAGAGCATTCTGCGCATTTCTTTACATTGAATTATGGCTTTAATTCCTGGTGTATTCCTTACCTGAACCATTGTGTTCTGCATTTGGTACAGTTGTTTTCTTTTTGATTTGTTCACATTAATCTTGTTCTTGTCTTTGTAAATTCTCCAGATACTTAGGATCCCCTTAGAACAAGGCTGCTGTTCATGAAAGAACCGACTTATACATTCTCATACGAAAAGCCTTTAATCTCACAAAAAAGTCAGATATTAAAAACTGAGAAACTTCCAAAAGAATGTTATGAAGTTCAGCTAACAAATCAGTAGGATCAAGAGTTTTTCACTGATCAGAAGATTTTTTTTTTTTTAAAATCTTAAAACAACGACGATTAAAGCAGCGAGTGGTGTTTCATGGCCCGCAGGCACTATGGTTCTCTGCCTTTGCTATTCCTTTCGACCTGCCCTGCCACACACCACTTATTCCCCCTTCTTCCCCTGCCAACCTGGTCAAAGCTGCATGTGGGAAATTCACTTAAAAAAACCTACTTTTTTTAAATGGCAGATTTTATACTGATTTTATCTCCATAGCAACTATTTGATGTTTTGGCCACCTGGAGGTTACGAACAGGTCTATTATTTTTAAAAGAATTGGAAAAAGACAATTTTTGGATTTCTTTGGTAATGGAGGCTTTATGTTAATTACCTCCTCATTCCTAATATGTATATTTAATATATCATATCATTTTGTTTGCCTAGAACCAGAGATTTACGTATTACATTTTTACAATGTTATGGTAAAAAATGCGCAAGCAACAGAGAAACGCCACTTTTGTGAGCTCGTCACGCTAACACCATTTAAAAATTTTAAAACCAACATTTTTTTTTCCAAGTAGCTTCTCAGTGATGCTCAATGAGTTAGGAGTTTAAATTTCTGCCTAGCACTAGGGTTTTTTTCCTAAAAATTCGAAATGGCGGCCTCTTTTGGAGGTCAAAGGTCAATGCAACTTTGATATTTGTTGTAGACTTAATCTGGTCGCCTCTGTTTGAAATTGGGTGTAGACTTGAACAAAAGTTTACTTTAATCATATTGTGCAAAAAATGTAAAAGTTGACAAATGTCGTCATTTCCCACAAAAAAGTCCCAAGCCATATGTCCTGTGGCCATCCTATGATAATTTTAATACTTCTTTAGATATCTCTGATACGTGTATTTTGGTTTCATAAATGAATTAAAAAAAAAAAAATTGAAGAAGTATTAGCCATTTTTTCAATGGTTTTTCCTGCTGTGATGTCAGTCACTATGTCAAAAAAAGTACTTTCACCTGGTACTAGGTGTGTACAAATTTTGGCGAGTTTTTGTGTATGTGACGGGGCTTTGCTAAAAGGCACAATAAGAAAGAAGAATTGTGAAAACAATCCGGTCCTTGCATTCCAGCACTGCTACAACCCATAATAATATAAACAGATATAAATAAAATATGACAGGTCGTCTGTTAAACCATTCTCAACACTGAGAGTCATAAGAATAAAAGTCTCTACAAATCCCCACACAAGCAAACTATTTATCGGTATACAGACAGACAAAAATACACATTATTTTTTAAAATTCATATCTAACTATATGCATTTATATTCTTTAGTTTAACTTGGCTTTCTCAATCACAGTTGAGAAAAGTTGAACTTTTATACACAGATTTTCCAGTACTTTGGGTCTGTAAAAGTCACTCACCAGCTGGAGGGGGTGCGACACATCTCCAGGTCATGGATGATATTCAGCAGGATACTGATCCGGTCCTTGTTGGCCTCCAAGCTGGCCTCCACTGCCTCGAGTTTCTGCTGCAGGATTGCAGATTTGCAGCTCTGTGGGGAAGGTGGCAGTAACTGGTCTGCGTCAGCTGGATGAGCGTGGGCCACACTGGTGTCTGGTGGAGTGGAAGAAAACGCTGGATTTGCCTTCCTGAGTGCCTTCACCGCGCCACACTGGACTTCGGAACTGGTTTCTAAGCCCACAATCGACCCGACTGTTGAATGATCTCCAATGAGAGTTGCAGTAACAGAACAGTCCAGACTTTTGTGTGCTTGTGTCATTACTACATCTAAATCTGAGCTATTGTTGGCTGAAGATTGCTCATTTCCCATGCCGCTGGTTTGCATCTTTGTGTTTGTCAGCAAGACAACAGGTTTGCAGTTAATCTGAGCTTTGACTGCAGGCGGTGAGTAATTGGGAAGGGTCTGTCTATCTGCACTGGACGGAGTCTCTGTACTTGCATGCCAGGCTGAAACACCCAGGGCAAGCTGTTGTCTATTTGATTCCGTTTGCTGGGATGTTGTTACCGCCAAGCTTGTTGCACATTGTCCTTTGTGATTTGTGTCTGTGCATCCTTGATAATGTTCAAGCCTTTGTTGTTGTGTGTGCAGACAACCCTGCAGACAGGAGGTGTTCAGCTTGATTAGGGAAATGAAAGTCTGAGGGTTAGTGACCTGTGGATGCTTTGAATCTTGATGCTCTTCCGGCTCGTGCGCCTCTGAGTTATTGATTCGATTACCACATAATTTGTTTTTATTAGAATACAGTTTCTCGTTGGGAGTAATTAGGGTCTTCTCGCTGCTTAAGTTATGATCTTCCGACTCATCTTGTGGCTCAGATAATCGTGGTGGAGGCGTTTTTGAGTCATTTCGCTGATCAGGGTTGACTCCAGTTTCATTACTGTCCTGAGCTTTGATGTTTCCATCCTGAGTGCGATGAGATTTGTCGGTGTCAAAGGCTTCACTGCGACTGAATACTTTTGCCTCACCTGTCAAGCAGGAGATGTTTGGTTCTTTGGTGAGTCGAGATGCTTGTGAAGCAGAGTAGGTTGGAGTTGCACCTGCTGTATTTCTGTATGACGAGCCATTGTGTGAGTTGGAGGAGCTGAGAACTATGCTTTCAGGTAAAGCAGTTTCTGATGGGGTTGGAGAGCATGCAGAAACATGAAGCATCGATTCAGAGTTTAAGGAAGCAGCCCGAGTTAAGCTACGGCCATTCAAAGACTTGTGGTTAGTACTCATACACACACTTTGATCCAAATGTTTTGCTGTTTGTTTTGGTAGCTGAGCCGAAGAGAGTAAATCACATGACCTTTTTGCAGTGTCAGCAAAAAACACTTCACTGGAGGAGATGGGATGGAGTTTATTTGGTAGAGGAGTAGAATGAAGCCGTGAACTTTTAAGTTCAAGTGGATGAAAGTGAGAAATGTGGCCTATTGTATTGGTTGATTTTGAGGCCACTTGTTGGCTCTTAGGTTGATTTGTTGCGCTTTACGCGTTGTTTCTTTTTCAATGACCTTAGCAGAAATCCTGATACTTTGATGGTCTTGACTAGAGTTACAGTTTGTTGTTTTGAGAACCTTGGCAGAAGTATGGGGGTCATTTGGTTTGGCTGAGGTGGTTCCCTGAGGAGTCAAGGTAGTACTCGTTCGGCGAGAGATCCCATGATCCTCTGGTGGTTTAGCAGAGCTTTTAATGCCGGAATCGTCCTGTCTACTTTCTATTGTAGCTTTTGTGACTGTGATGGCTCTGGGATGCAAGACGTTTGCTGGTTGGATGGACGATAGAACACCTGAGGCATGTGGAAGGTTTGCTAGATTCCCTTTAGAGTGCACAGGACATGCAGGGTGAGGAGTTTTACTGAGTTTTAGCTCTTGATTGACTGTAGCCTGTGACATGTTGCTGGTTTTCAAAGAAAATTGCGAGTTTGTGTTGAGTTTTTTTTCTATTTGAGGGTCCTGGTACATTGCAGTGCTAGTGAATGAGGTTAGGGGACACTTTAATGCATCAGAAGCATCAGGAGTAGGGCCACTCACCCCAGGAATGGCAACTCTGGCCATCTCAGACTGCCTCCCTCCAAAGTCATTGTGTATTTTTTGTGGCAGTGCGAAAGGTCGTCCAACAGATACCAGCGACTTCCCAGAATGATCTTGCAAGTCTTTTCCATGAAGCCTTGCTCTCTCTCCTGAATCTGTTTCATTGTTTTCCTCGATAATTCCACCGATTGCCTCTGAATCAACCACACTGCCATTGATATACCGAACAGCAGACTTCACTTTAGGCCTGTCTCTGGTCCCAGTCCCTCCAATGATGGGATTGCTCCTAATTGCCCTGGCATAGCAGTAAGTCCCACCAGTGTTGCCGTGACAGCAGGGCACATCCTGTGAGGCTTTACCTCCAGGTGATCTGAAAGTCACTTCTTTTCTGATCTTGGTGTCCACAGCTTTCTGTTTTAAGATAGCCTTGTTCTCATTGGTGCTTCTTGTTTCCCTGGTGATGTTGAATGTTTGACTAACGTCGTCTGAGAGGATTTCAGATAAATGGGTGAGTGGTTTGCTTATCCCTGGAGATGTCTGAACTCCGACACTGCATTGAAGCCCCCAGGTCTGCAGCAGACTTTTGTCTCCTGTTGTTTTCCAGCCGCGCACCCCAACCAGGGCGGGGAAGCACAAAACGGAAACCGGAGTGGTCAGGTCAGCCGCTCGTCTCCCCATCCCGGAGATGACTGACTCAGAAGTCACCTAAACCGAGAGAGCGACAGTCTTTCCACATCATTACACCCATCTAAAAGCAGAGGAGGAACAAGCGTAGAGTGAGAAGCATTTTCAGGAAACGTATGAGTAAGCAGGATTACTTTAAAAAATATACATAACAGAAATAAGCAAACATAAAAGAAATTTACTGTCATATTGCTGGGTGAGTAAGGATTAGTTTCACAAATATATAACCCACTACTTTGCTAAGGGATAAGTTTAAATCATGTAAAAGATGAAATCCTTCACTTTTTGGTAATTAAAATCTCAATCTGATCATCTTTGGATGTAGTTTTATTTATGATTCTGCCGTTTTTAGCCAAAATTTAAAAAAAAAAAAAAGAAAAACCGTGTTGTTTTCTAAGATGTAGTCTTTACTTTTTAGAGCAGCAGTAGTTTGTAAGAAATTTGCCTCTGACATGTGGGTGGGGCTGTTAGCACAAAGCAACCTCTCCCCCCATTCCCATCACCCATAACTGAGCTGTCTGTTAGCTTGCAGCCTCTCACAACCCCAACCTAATATTACCAGTTCACCAAAAATGGCGAGCAACATCAATTGGTCAGACAAGGAAAAAGAAGATGTTCATGGATCTATTTGTCTTCAAGTGGGTGTATCAGAATCGAGCTTATTGTCCACCCATTGTATTTTCTAAGTAACAAATACAATCTTTTTTAAATACAATGTTTTTCATTTGCTCCTGATTCACAGTGATTTGAATAAAGAAATAATAAGAAATACAATTTAAAAATTATTTTTTAATGCATCCTCCATCGTCTGAAAAAATGCCACAAGAACATGTTGAAACCATTAAAGTATAAGTTTCTCAAACAACGTGCTTCTTAATATCAACATGCCCTTTCTGTATATCTCCGTGAAATTAATTCTTCCTATTTTCTCAATTGTGCAATTTTATCAAGTTATGCAAAAACAAATAAAGCATAAACAAGGCAGAAAGCATGTGGGGCAAATTTGTACATTTTCTTGTCTGAACACACCTCTTCACACCCATTTGCAGGTTTGACTTGAACTATTTCAGCACATTCTGACATGTGTCCTGTTTTACCCTCTTCTTCAGCATTACATGGTTTTCATGTGGCGACGTCTGAATTACAAGAGTCATCCACACCTGAAGGGACTTTTATTTTGGTTGCTCTGTCATCTGGAGTTAATTGAGCTTGCTTAAGTGACCTATGTCTGTCCACGCTGTATAATGATAAGTGACAAGTGTCCTATCTTGTTAAAATGCCCCTTAGATAATCGCCTGCTCTGTTTCATGGTCAGAACTACAGCAGCTTAGCTGAACTTTCATCTTTTTTTTTTTTTCTTCTGATTATCAATCTTACCTGTGTGTGGAATTCAGCTGCAAAACATCTTGTTTCTTTCACTCCAAATGCAACTAGATAGTTTTATAGATCCTTAAGACTTGGCGCGACTTTCTCCTGCTGGTAATAATTCCTTGGTTGCAGAATTAAAAACTCATTCGAGTCCACAGGCAATCAACCCTTCAAGCAACGGCGCTTAATAGACTGTCTTCTTTGGTGCATATCCAGGACTAATCTACCTTTTATTGATCATGCATGCAGCATAGCCATGTCCTCGCTGCATCCACTTCTCTTGTTTTGAAGCTGCACGCTCATTCCCTCATGGCAGCCCGTTACCGCATACAGGGTCCCGCTGTCATCTCTGCCCCAGCCCTGCCTCTGTCCTTGCAGTCCTCTTTTTACTCTCTCCGTTCTGCCACCGTCCTTCCCAGCATGCATGTGTGCTGATTTACAGCTGGGCGGAGAGATGCAGAAAGAGAGAGAGGGAGAGGGAAAGAAGTGAATGTGGGAGACAGAGAGGAAGTGACTCGCATCAGCATGATAGGGACCGTGTGTAAATTACCGTCCCCTTTAAAAAGTCATGAGGATACGAAGACGGGAAATAGCTGCAGGTGAGGGTGGAGTGCAGCTGAAAAGCAAGATGAGCTAGAACAAAACGAGAGAGGGATGGATTGATTTTTTTTTACACTATGACTTTACCATAATTTGGGAAATGTATTTACTTTAAGGTCAAAAATTATGGCAGATTAACTAGTGGGGGTCATGACCCAAAAATATGTGAAACTACAACTTTTCCACTTTCACATTCTTAACACAACATGACCACTTAGTTTGTATCAAGCCCAAGCAGCTTTTTCAGCTTAAGAGCCCTTTTGGCTGGACGCTTAGTTGGCAATTTGAATGTTGTCCAGCCCTCAAAAGACCTCCAATTTGACCGCAATTCACGATGATTCACACCCAGAACACTTTTCTTCCATTTTAAATCTATTTTCAGCAATGAAAACAAGTTCTGAAAGCGCACTGTAATTAGGTTTTATTACAGCCGTAAAGTTGAGTCATTTTACATTGAAAATCTTTAAAGAAATGCACGTTTTGCTCTCTCGAAGTAAATCACACAAAAAAAAATGGTTAGCACTTTTGGCAGCCCCTTCCCAAATGAAAAGGGTCTTGTGGGGATCCCTAATTGTTATCTTTATTCATATTGTCTGTTCTATTTATATTTATACATTTAATATTTTTAAGTGACTCAACTGATGAAGAAAATTGAGGAAAACAAGTGTCTTGTTTTGACTTTTGAAGGAGATGTTTGGTCTGGTATGTTAAGATAAGATAAATTAAGATAAAAATACTTTATTCATCCTAGCTTGGAAAATTGCACATTGCAGCAACATAGTGCAGTCTCATTAAAGCAAACAGACAAACAAACAGTGAATAGTAAAAATGAACAGGAGCACTCAAACTTATTGCAGCTTTTCAGACAAACAAACATCCAGTGAGTTTATCTGTGGCAGAAGGCTGATGAGTTATATAGTCCAATAGAGTGAGACGGGAATGATCTCCTGTAGCGGTCAGTACGGCAGTGAAGTTGCCTTAGCCTCTTGGAAAAGACGCTCCACTGTTCGTCAAGTACAGTACGGATAGGGTTCTGAGGATTATCCATGATGGATGACTGCATCAAAAGTTTCCATCTCTGACTCCTCCCCTGTTGACATGTGGGTTGGGATGGAACCAATTGTTTACTCATTTTATTATTTGTTTGTATGCAGAAAATGAACGCTCCTGCCGCCATACAATCTGCCTATTTTTACTGCTCGTGGGTTAGTCAGAAACACATTCGGCTGGACTTTGATCCCACTAAGTTTTTCTGTCTCACTTCCTCATCAACCAATTCTAGGAGGTTGCGGAGGGCTACCTCAACATTCTGCTTGACTTGTCTTGGTCAAAGGGCCTCATGTGGAAATTGTTCTATGGAAAAAACATAGGTGCATCATTTCTGTGTAGAGTGGACTTCAAATAACCAAAACAAACATCATTACAGTAAAGTAAAGGCAGTAAAACTACAGTAACGTGACAAAGAAAATTCAGTAAATAAATATGCTTAATTTCTTGATTAACCTTAGAACAATTTAGTTCTAAGAAGTTACATCATCACTTTTGATGGGTAATTTTTACCCGATATAATGTACCTAACAGAAAATATTTGTCATAAAAAATCAATCAAAACATGACAACACAGTGGAGTTGCTTTCTTTAATTTTCAAGTGTTGTTTATGAAACAAAATGGAAAATATAAGCATTGGAGGATCCCAAAAACATGTTTAAAAATGACAGAAAAATTAGGAATTTGAGAACAAAAACATTCCAAAAAATAATTATCCTGGACACTTGGTCTACACAATCCTGAGACACGTGATGAGACTTTACCCAGGAACCCATAAATGCAATATATTGGAAATCATGTAAATACTTCTGCTCGGGTGAAAATCACCCGGCAATAGTGCTAAAAAGAGGCTTAAAAAAATAATCAGATTAATCAGATTGCATCATTGAGGGTATTATCATTTACTTATTCATTTATCTATCTATTTTTTTAGGGAGTGGTCTTTTTATTTTTTATGTATTTTTAGATGAGAACAATTAAAAAACATTTCCAAGAGTTTGTTGAAGTGCCCCCCCCCCCCCCCCCCCCAAAAAAAAAAAAAACACTTACAATGAATTTTAAAGTTTACCCAAGTGTTCAGCAAATCACTTGATGTTAGACAGATTACTTGGTTATTGCTGAAGTTGATAGTTTACAGCAAGGCTGAAATATAAAGTTATAGAAAGTGTCTCACAAGCTTGAAGATGATTTCTTTACACTGTTCAAGGACGATTTATTGAAAAAAGAACGCAAGAAGAATGATTTATTTCTTTTAAATATTCCCTCCATAGATGTATATGTTCCTGTTTGTATGCCTGAGTATAAAACTGTACAAACAGGAACATACTGTATACATGATGATTTCATACTGGCCGATCTAGTTTCGTCTCTCAATTGATGTTTTATGTCCAATTCTAAAATATTTCTGCTTTTACCTTCATCTGGATCTGTTAGGAACCAGTGGTAGTGGACCCGAAAATGCAGGACAACAGTGAGTTACAGGGTAGGTGGTTTATTGAGAAGTTGTAAGGGATGAGCAGAGGTCCAGGACATGGCTTGGCTGTAACTTTAGGTTGGTGTACTCTACCAGAGTGGAACGTGGATGAGCGTGGATGTCTTTATAACCGGTAGTCTGAGGAGATGATGAGCTGTGTAAGGTCCAATCTTTAGCGAGGGGGGTGGCCCTGACACCTGAAAGGATCTTATGGACGTTGTCCAGTTATTAGATGTTCAGATAGAACCATAATATTTAAAAGAACAATTTAAAGAATCATTAAGGTTTTATTAAAAATAAAATAATTCCAGCATGTAGAAGACATAGATAACAGGAAGCCACAAGTTTGTTTGTTTTATCACTAATTTTAAATAATGTTACTAATATCAACTTTAAATCTTAATTTAGGAATTTTTTTCTGTAACCAATATTGCAGAAAGATTATTGAAACAAATGGTAGAAAATTCTATCAGGCAAGCAAAGTTTCAGATTTTTGCATATTTTTATCAAATATTTTTCAGGTCAAAACCTAGAGCCACCTGTAAACACTGAAGAGCTATTGATTCACCTGAAAATCTGTCACAGTTTCTGCTCTTTTATGATTGCCAAAAGCTAAGTTATGCTTCATTTTTCACAGTGGAGCAAGAATTGGATTTCTTTTTATACCATTCCAAAAATAGTTTTGGTGGAGTGTTTTTTTTTATTTTTTTTGCTAAAACATGTTTGTTGTTTTTCACTTGGACGTTATATTTGGTTAAAAGTTTTGCCAATTTCAGATCTATGCAGATTAAATTAATTGGGTTGAAATTTCATTTTAAAAATGTTTCACGTCCTTTTAGAACAGCTAATCGCCTAATTCTAATTTTAGACATTTTGTCCATGAAAGTTGCTTAAAAAATAAAAAAATAAATAAAAGGGTCTTATTCAATTAAAAAAACAATTTTTCCTTACATTTTTAAAATTTTCTATCATCACAGTACCAACCAAAACCTTATTGACTGTGTATCAGTGTTTTAAAAAAAATGTTTAGGTAAAAATGACAAATGCAAACATTTTGAGAAAAATATTAAACTAGTGTTATATTCTTTTTTCAATAAAATTTTTGAAAGAAAAATACAATTTGTAAATAACACAAAATTTTCCCTGAAATCCCCCAATTCAGTCATTCGATAGTTCCCACTCTGACCACTAGATGTCAGTATTGCTGTCGAGGTGATACATGGAGTTTTCCTCAGTCTGACGACAGAGGGCGCTCGTGCTGCAGAAGCCAGCAGAGTGCTCGACAGAAACCGTTCAGTCTTTGTTTTGTTAAAGGAAAACAACACATATCTTTCACATCAATATTTTAAACATACATTTTTTTGTAAATATTTTAAGAAAACAGACAAAATGTAAAAAACATTTAAAAGTAATTTCTTACATTTTTATCGTTTGCTTATTTCTGAGTAGCTCTTTATCTCAGTGGAATCCACTCTTGTGTAATCATCTTTTCTATAAACAACCTTGTGGGTAATGATCCTGACTTCTTTGTTCAGCTGGATGAAAGACTTGTGTTTTATCCTTGAACAGTCTTTGCGTCACACACGCTTTATGGAAAGTGGAGTATGGAAATGTGATTGACTGAATTTGAAGTGGAATGCCTCCACATCTGCCTTTACTCAAATGCTTCCTGATATTTCCATCTTATGCCATCTCTTGTTTGAATGTTTTTCTTCCTCTTCAGTGACATGGCCGGAAGCAAAGAAAGGAGCTACTTTCCCCCTGAAAATGATGAAAGCTCTTTGAAACTGAGGACATGAGGTTCACTTCACATCAGCATCTAGGTAATTTTTATTTGCTTTCAAAACATTTTTTTTTGTCTCTGTTCCTTCTTCCATCTATGTTTAGTTATTCCTTAAAACATACACCACAACTGCAAATACAGAGTCAAAATATAATTATTAATTGTAATATTTTGTTTTTAACATGTTCTTGCGAAATAATTCTGATGATGCAGGACATATATAAATAAAATTAAGCTTAAATTTGCCTTTCTAATTATTAATTCATTTAAATTATTTTGAATCGGTAGCAGATGAAATAAATACAGTTGGAAAAAGCTTGTAGTTTTAATGTAGAAACACAAGCTTCCTGCTCTGCTTCATTTTAATGTGTTCACTTACACACAAACAGATCCATGAACAAGTCTTTGTCTTCCTCGTCTGAACTGATGTCTGGCTCAAAATAACTCCAATATTGTTTGCCTTTTTTTTTTAGAATCGGTAATATTAGGTTTGGGGCTGTAAGATAGCTGGAGGGAGATTAACAGATGGGTGATGGGAAGTGGGGTTTTAATAAAATACTGCCAAACTGCAGAAACAATGAAACATTGTCCTAGAAATTTATACATTTTTTAAATTATGGCTAAAACAGCACAATTATCAATAAAACTACGAACACTTCTGAAGAAGATCAAAATATGATCAGAGTGGAGCTTTATTTAATGTAGTTACCATGTTTGGAACTGTTACATTTTTTTTGTAAATGTTAAAGTCAGAGCCACCTGTTTTTCCATACGTTATGCTATCTTGTGGGGTCCAGATGACCCATCTTTTAAGGTAAACATGCCTAGGATAGCACAAGGGTTAAAGCAAATCGAACGTTTTTAATACTTTTAGTAATAAGGATCTCAAACGCAGTCTTATTAGCATCACTGAAAGTATAAAATCTGTCCTGAAGTAAAGGAATAAAAACTCATTTTTGATATATTTAATTTTAATCCAACCCTAAAGCAGCTCTTCATTAAATAACCCTGGACTGTGTAATTCAAGCAGACTGTGTAAAACAATACTAATAAAAAACTTTATTGCTTCAATGTGTAGCAACCCTCAGCACCACTAGTGGTAGCAGTGACTGATGATGATGATGATGATGATGATGACCCTTTCCTTTCATTTTCAACTTTGTTTCAGATAATCTGGATTTTTTGTTGCTTTTTTTTAACTGTATGTTACTAAGCAAAGAATTCTAATCAGGTGTGGACCTTAACCAAACAACATCAAGTCTATGGACTTTTCAATCATCCTGTTGAAGATTTGATGATGTGTTTGGCATCCTTGTTCTATTTTTTTGTGTGACTAAGCTAACAGCTCATGTCCTCCAGATAATGACAGGAAGCCAAACTGATAATCTCATAATCTGTAATTTCATAATCGAATTGTTGCCTCCTGAATTGTTATCAAATCAAATCTTGGGGCGTCTAAAGTACCACAACACTTAGTGCATAATGTTTAAAGATAAACAAAAAAAAAAGTATTTGATCTCTTACTGATTTTGTAGGTTTGCCTACTTAAAAAGATATTGACAGTCTCTTGTCCAAACTGTAGGTTCATTTAAACAGAGATGGAAAATCACAAAGAAAACTGCTTTAATAAATGTAACTATATTTGCATGTTAATGAGGGGAATAATAACTCCTAGTAACTATGGAGAGTTTTGGTTATGCAGACCAATTATAATCTCCCAATCAACCTGTTATTGAATTGAAGACACCTGTTGGAACTAATCACCTGAATGAAGACACCTGTCCACAGTATTAGTCAGACTCCAAACTCTCCAACATGGAAAGACTGAAGAGCTTTAGAGATTGTAGACCTGCACAGAACCATTAGCAAGAAGCTGGAGGTTAAGGTGACATCTGTTGGTGCCAAAATACAAGAACTCGATCAAGAACCTCCTTCCCTACTTGAGCTAGGAAGCTTAAAATGGGTCCTGGATGGATCTTCCAAAAGGACAAGGATCCAAAACCTACAGCCAAGAAAACCAATGAATGACTGAAGAAGCATGTTGAGGTCATGGAGTGGCCGAGTCATTCTCTGGACCTCAATCTTAAAACCAGTGGAGAGAGCTGAAGCTCAGTTACCAAACAACAGCCAGCAAATCTTAATGGTTTATGGATGGGATGTCAAACTCATTTTGGTTTGGGGGCCACATTCAAGCCGTGTGATCTCAAGTGGCCGGACCAGTAACATTATATCAAAACAACCCATGGTCAACTTGTTATCTAGCTTTGTTTTTGGTTTTTTTTAATCAGTTGGAAAAAATTGCTTAATCAACCTGGTGGCCTAATTATTTAATATCACACATTCATTCACAGAGGCCAAAGGATTTTGAATAAAATGCATTTTACCGATAAAAATAGGAAAAATGGTTTATTCAATTTTATTCTGAATATTTTACATCTAAGCAATCCCGATAGTAAACTTTAGAGGGGGCTATGGAAAAAAAAAACACTAAAATATAAATGTGCAAATCAGTGAAAAATGTAACTAAATTTAACTGCATACTACCCAGATGTGGCTCGAGCTTGCAAAGATATGTTGTTTATTTCTTTATCCCTTGTCATGGCAGTATTGCTTTAACTTTGCTCCCCCTAGTGGCGGAATTGTGCATTTCAGCCATTTCTTTAAAGAACCACAACACGCCACAAGAATGGACTAGGAACTTGTTTTTCCTCCAACATCCTTATACTTTTTTATTTTCACAACTGTGCTGGAGTTGCACCTCTGATTTATGGTCATTTGTAAAGAAGAGTGGAACAAAATTCAAAGACTACATATGAAGATTTCCCTGTAGTGGTGCATCTAGTAGAAATGCAACAAGAGGAAAGATTGCAATAAGAATGAAATAAGATATTTAAGAAAAGAAAACTTTATTTGTGATTTCTTAACAAAACACATTACCAGATAGATGAAATCATAGGAATCACTACTATCACCTTAACAATGATAAGCAGGTGTACAAAAAAGTTATGAACAGATCTGCACAACAACAGTCAACCGGCGTGAGCCCGAAGCTGCCGCCGCACGCAGCGACATTCACCATACACAAGAGAATACATCGATTTCTTTCTGTTTTTTTTTTTTTTTTTTTTTTTTACCTTTTTATGATTTTTTTTGTCATTTTTCTTCCTTTTTTCTCTACTGGCCAACAAACAGACATAAAGGGTGAGTAAATGATTCCACAATAGTGTTTGATCGATCGCTCAATACAAGTTTAAGGATTGATTTTCCTCATCTGTGAAAATCAAACAGGTAAAAACAGAAAAAAAAGGCATTTCATAGCATAACACAATAATAGCATTATGTATATCTAGAATATTAAAGTCATTTTGAACAGCTTACAAAATGTTTTTTTCCTTTAGGGTTTTTGATGTTCGCAGTATCTGCATGTTTTGTGGGTCTGTGTGGATGAGCGAGGATCTCGGTGTGTGTTCAGAATGGGCTCCCCAGTGGGAAACACAGATCTTTGTATATATATTTATTTATTTATATAGATTGAATCTGTTTCCTTTGCTTATAACATGCAAACAGTCACTTGGTAATCTGACAGCACAGAAATACACCGGCAGAGAAGGGTTGGGGCGGGGGGTGGGGTGGGGGGTGCACACACCTGTCCACCCCACCAGTGATTTGTAATACAAATGCCCAAATTAAAAAAAGAATAATAAAGAGACACGATTTTCTGAGCTGAATTTGTTCCACGTGTACCACTCCTTTATAACACAAGATCGTCCGTATTTCACGTTTGGACTTTCTAAAACAGCCATTCTCCATCTTTTGAAACATCTATGCAGCAATGAAGCTGAAAATGTAAAAGTCTGTGCCTTTCGTCAATTTGATCAAATCCTGTCCGGTATTGTCTTAATCCTGCCAGGAATCCTCATGGTGTCAAGCGCAGAAAGAGACAACATATATAGCAGAAACATCTAAAGTCAGTTTAAGCCATAGAACCTAACAAAAGATGTACATATGTGTGTGGTGGCGTTTGCTTCCCGTTGAGTGCGGAAAAGATGAATATCCTGTACATGGATGCTACAACAGCTCAGTCCACTGGAGTGGACCGACTTGAAAGACGTCACGGACTTGAGGAAAGCGGAGGGAGGAGAGAGAGGCAAGCAAATCCTACAAGCGCTGGAGCAGTGGAGGCAGCGGTGCAGGGCTCGGAGAACAACCACTTAACATTCAAAGACAGAAGGGGGGGGGGATCAAGCTGGAACAGAAATGAAGCAAGAAGCGTCGCTCCTCAGCTATTTAATACACTCCTGTGTTGAGGCTGGTCTTCCTTCAAGGAGCTTTCACATATAGGGATTGCGTGTTCCCGCTTCCAGTTTGTGTTTGTTAGCAAGAGACAGAGGGAGTTGGCGTTTGTTGACGGTTGTGTGTGTGTCAGATACACAGTGGGGTTAAAAACCCTTCGACATGTGCCATGTTTCGAGAGGCAGGGTCCGGGGCCAGTCGCATCAGCTGGATTCAGGTTCCCCCAGTTCAATCGGAAAAAACCACTAATTCCATTTCACGCTAAAATACAAGCGATACCATCACAATAATCTGTTAGAACATAACCTTATGTTACAACTATATAATTAAGCAAGCAATAAAGCAGGTGCAAATGATACAAAGTCACAGAACTGTACTCACTTATTGGTAAAGCAGGAGTTTTTTCCCCTTGAAAAGGGTATATTTTCAAATTCATGCCACTTTTTGCAACTTTTTAAAAGTTTTTTTTTTTATGTTTTTGTCCATTTTCCATTTGCAAAATAATACTCTCTAGTTGGCACTTTTGCTATGCAAAATCTAATTATTTTTTTAAGTAAAAAAAAAAATACGAATCTGATGGTGATCTTTTAAAAAATATGTCAGTGTGACAAAAAAAAAGAAAAGAAAAACTTATCTGTAAAGTCCACTACATCAAAGAACTGATAGGAAATTCCAATTGAGAATTGAAATATCACAATACTTTTGTTTTTTGTGAAACATATTGATAATATTTTGGGATAATATTCTGGTAAGTTTTTGCTTAGAATTTTAGCGTAAGTTGTAAAAACATTGACACAAGTGCACAGAAAAAAAAAAGCACCTCATTTATCAACTGTCTCAAATTTGATCTGCAAAAGTAAAAATTTTGTGTTTATTCAATAGAACAAGTGGTCATTTAACAAAATAATTTAAAAAAAGATGAGTTATTCTCACCATAGCGGTTTGAAAGTTAGCTAAATGTTTTCCAAAAGTGTTCTTTAGATTTCATGGAGGGAGCCATTTTGAAATGAACAGGGAAATCCCTTCCACTCCCCTAGTGGAACAATGATGAACTACAGGACAGTAAACGTGGACAACTGTCTCAAATTTGATCTGCGGATTTTAAAGAATTAAACATTTTGTGGGGTTTTTTCTATTGAGCAAGTAGTCATTTAACAAAATTAATGACAATAGATGAGCTATTCTTACCATTAAGTTTTGAAAATTAGCTAAATTTTCCCTTCAAAAGTGTTGAGATTTCATGGAGGCAGCCATTTTGAAATGAATGGGAAAATCACTTCTCCCCCTGGTGGAGTGATGTTGAACTGCATGACATAAAAAATGGATCAAGTAAAAACTATGGGTTTTTAGGAAATATTTTGATCAAGAAAATGAGATAGGGTCTCAGGGGTCATTGATTGATTATATGGTGTAATACTTTAATAAAACATAGTTCAAATAAATACTTGTCTGTTTAATAAATAATATGTGGTTTGAATAAAAAAAATCCACTTATTGTTTGCTTATAAAAAATGGACAAAAACAAAAAAAAAAATCATTCTTCTAAAAACAAATCTGAATTAGTTTTAGTCAGCAGTGTTTTAAGCTTTCGCAGTCACTTTGAAACTCTAATGTCCTGCAACCTCACCCATCATCAGCCTCTTGTTATTGCTGATTAGTCACTTATCTCACCTAAAAACCCCCATACGCATAAAATCCGCTGTACAATCTATCTTTGCTAATTACAAATGATCTTGCAGTCGCGAAGAGTCTAACTTTATAAACCTGGGCACAGCCTTGCACTCGGTTGGTGCAGTGCGGGTCCTCTGCCTCTACAATGTGCTATGTTACACCTTACCAGAGCTGTTCATTTGAATGTGGTCCAGATTTCACTGCTTTTGTTCAAAGGTGCTTTGGTCGTTTGGTATGCATGTTGAACTAATTTATACTTTATTCTTTATTAGTAGAAAAAAGCCACATTGCTGATGTGTCCTGCAGAATACTGAAGTCACAAGCACCTGTTTGGTTGTTGTTTTCTTTTTTTTTTTTTTTTGTTTTTGTTTCAGTTTTAATTGCTAAACTTGGCGAAATAGAAAGGATGCCAAAGACGCCGGCACTTGCAGCTTCAGCGGGCGGACAAACAGCACGCCTGTTTGGACACTTGTCACTGTACAGGGACACGGGGTTTCAGAAAGGCTAATCTAAGCTCATAAATTAGCTTCTGCTTTAATTAAAAAGGTGTATTTTGATTGTAGTGAGAGGCAGGCCTGGCTATATAACAATTTTGCCACTGTACAGTGTCTATATATGTTGTGATTTGACAATATATGTTTGGCTTTTATTTTCTGGCTCTGAAATTGGAATTCTGTCTGTCTGTAGCTCTGCTCTTACGCTCCCTTCTCTATTCATCCCCATCATCCTTTCCTTTCTCCTTTTTGTCCTTCTTGTCCTTCTTCTTCTTTTTCTTCTTCTTGGCGTCTTCCTTTTTGCCGAAGCTAATGAAGTCACCTTTGTTGTCCACAGGGCCCGGGTCGTGGCGGATAGAAATGATGGCTGGAGATCCGGGGATGATGAAGGCTTCAGGGGGAATCTCTCCCGGTTTGAGAGGCTGAGGAGGGCCATAGCTTTGTCCAGCACCGTATCGGAAGTGCCAGCTGTTGCTGTTGACTCCGGCACCCACTGGGGGGGACAGCTCTCCACCACCCTCTCCGTCTGCAAATGAACAAACAAAATAGAAGACACAGTGTCATTTAAGATGTCAATCAATGTTACCAGTAAAGTTTGCTTTTAATGAACTTATCCTCATTAAAATTAAGGGTAAATTAACAAATGTCCTCTAAATTACATATGAATGTTTTGTTCACATTGTTGAAGAAGTTATTTTGCTTTTTATGTAACTTTGTATAAAATTACTACTTGATGGCTTATGATAAGGTATTTTGTGTAAAAAAAAATGACCAGAAAGATTAATAAATGAGTAGTTCATTAAAAGAACTCTATGGGCTTTTTGATTAAAAGACAAAAACAAAACTAGACTCAATCAGACATGAACATCTTAGCTGAATAAAAGATTTAAAAGCACAAAAGATTTGTCAGTTTTTAAATTCTATATTTTAACTGAATTATATTTAATATGTATAATTTTTCTTAAAAAAATATCTAATGTGGACATGCTCCTTTGACCACCTGGTCATTGATTCTCTCGTCACCTTTATAGTGGTCTGATGGATAATTGGCTTATGTAGCATATTTCCATATATATTGAAGGCCCAAAGTGCTTTACAGTCACATTCATCCATTCACACTCTGCTGCTGAACACTCCCATCAAGTTATAACCACGAGCAGCAGTGTGGGTTCAATGTTTTGTCCAAGGTCACACATGGACGGCCAAGGCGGGAAACGATCCTGCGATCTTCCGATCAGACGCCGACTGTTCCCACCAGTGATTGCAGTAGACAGTCTTCTCTTCTTTTTTTTTTTACTGTATTTAGGTTCATTGTGTCAATGCTTTGTAAGCGTTTACACAATTCACTCTTAATTATTATTCCTTAAATTTTTTTCCGCTTATACTTCTGGTATTCGTGCACTTTACGTTTTTTTATAGATTCTATGCAATTTATGCAATTTTCAGCCCCACTGAAAATAAAAAGTAGTTTTTTTAAATTTCAGAAATTTCTTTAGTTTCTGCAATCAGCAACGTTCTGGAAATTAATGATTGTACTTTTACATATGCATGTTTTTGAAATTTTACACAATTTTGACTTTTTCACTTAATTCTCTAAATATTTGTGCACTTTCTTTAGTATCAAAACATTCAGCACGTTCAGAACTTTCATGCTTGTACTTTTGGTATTCATTTCTTATATGCATTTTTACATTTTTACAATCTTTTTCACAAAATTCTTCTAATTCTTTGTGTGCTTTGAAACCTACTGTATGTAATATTTGTATCAAACCTTTCAGCACATTCAGGACATTTTGCTAGTACTTTTGATGTGTAAACATTTGACACAATTTTTTATATTTTTTTAATTTTTCTGATTTTTCAAGAATTTTTTTTAATTCTTGAGCACTTTCTACAAATTATGCAAGTCTGGCATCAAAACGTTCAGGACATAATATAGCGTGTATATAGCAACTTTTGTACTGTGATGATAAGTTTTTTTCTTTACTACAAATTGTCTAAATTAGTTATTTTTTGTTGGGCCTGTGATGGACTTGCGACCCATCAAGGGTGTGCTTTGCTATCGCCCAACGGTGGCTGGGATAGGCTCCAGTAACTCTGACTCCAAGAAGCTATTTAGCTTTTTCAGAATAAGGATGAATGTTTTGATTGACCCCATACTTTTCTTAAAGGAATGCAAATGATAAGAAAAAAAAAAAAACTGGCCTAAAAGTTTGTTAAAAGACACCCAATAAGGGTGGGTTTAAAATTAAATATAGTCACTTGTGAAACTAAAGGATCAATCTCCTCCTTATTTTGGATTGAAAAGCACTTTAACACTGGAGATGTCTAAGACTCTCTTTGAGTTTTCGATGCTTTATGGGATCAGCTGAGACCGATCAGCCAGAGCTTTTTTGTTGGCATAACATCATGCTAACATAAAGTTAGCATGATGCACAAAGCTGCTTCTTTTTGTGACAGAATTAGCTAATTTATGTTGATTGCATGAGCACTTCACTGCTGTAGCTTTTCTCCATTTCAGAATCTGCTGCAATTACATTAATTGTGGCTAAAGTGTCACTCAAATTGTGTATTTTTCTTTTACAAAATCGGTCCCAGGGGTCTTTTAATTATGAAAATGCAGTTTTAATCCAAAATCAAAAAGCCTGTATCATTTTTATGACATATTTTCAGCAGGAGTTTATCAGAAATGCTCATCTAGGTTGTGGATTAGAACTGCTGATGCGGAAGCTAGCTCCGCTAATTTTACCATCAAGCCTTTGTTTACACTCTCTCCAGCTTAGAGCACCTCTCAAATCCAAGCTAGCACTAGCTTAGCATTAAAACTCTCTCCAGCTTAGAGCACCTCTCAAATCCAAGCTAGTACTAGTTTAGCAATAAAAACAGTGGACGATATCACTAAACCAGCCGTAGAGTTTTGAACCAGCTCAGACAAGGACAATGAAGAGATTAATGGATCTATTTGTCTGCAAGTGCTTTAGAATTAAAGCAGAGACTTTGACTGTGTCATTCGGTTTTGAAATACTGTGCCTCTAATTGGTTATTTGGAGAGCTGAATTGGCTCCAAATGCTTCATTTTTGAACCAGCATAAAATAAGGAGAGCAAGAGTTACCTTTTGATTCCAAAAAAAAAAAAAAGTAATTTCAGTTTATCCTGCTTTTTTTTCACATTTTAAGGAAAGCACAACAACAAAGAGGTCAAAAACAGGAAAAAATGTGTCAGCTGACCACAATTGTTAAATCTATGTTTTGTTTTGCTGTAGAATAATACAAATAGAACCAAAAAATTAAAAAAAAGGAAAACCGGCTGAGATCAGTTAATTTATCTGAATCATTAGGCTCCGCCTGTATATATTTAACAGCTATAAACCGAAAATTAGAGTAAGCTAGATCAGAGATCTAAAATCTTTTTTTGAAATTACAAGCAATAGAAAACACACAAATAGAAGTAATTCTTGCAGTGAAGGAGCAAGATCCTTCAAATGACATACAATTTCTAATACATGATAGAAAACACATTATCTTTCCCATCTGTTTCCATCAAAGAGCAAGGACATCACAGGTCAGTTTGACTAATGACCTCATAACGGTAATGCTGGGACTATTCCATTTTGCAGAAATCCTCTTTTTTTTTTTTTTTAGAATTGATGAATTGGTAAAGGTGTAGCAGAATGCATTTTATCTGAGATAAATAAAAGATAAAAGCCAAAAAGATATTCAGTTCAAATTGAGATTAGCTTTCAATTTGTTTGATTAAAGTAGGGTAATCCCATCAATGTGGGGGGGCAGATGCAAGGATTCAACCTTGAGTGGAAAAATGCAATGATAAGAAAAATTAACAAGCAAAAATAAAAACAAGAAAGTGTAAAAAATGTGTACTGGGAAGAGTGTAAAGACGGTGTAAGCATTGGGTTCAAAAGGTCAAATATTTCAGAGTGAAAGGGAAATATGGGGATATGTGAGGCGAAGAGAGGGAAAAAGAGAGAAAGAAAGCAGAACAGCAAGAAGGATGGGAGTGGGCGGGTTTTTCAGACACGGTGCTGTCAGGCCCACACCAGTTCTCTCTCTGCACTGACCTACTTTCGGTCAGGACTTTATTTAGATCAAACACTGGCCGTTGGAGAAAGATTCTGTTTGATTTTCTTTTGTAGGTTATTAATGACTCTGCGGGAGTGCTGAAATGGTTTCAACCCCTCCCGGGACCAACAACATTTTGAAGATTTACTATGTCTGCAAGCATGTTTTCTCGTTGAATCTCCAGAATGAGATCATCAGGCAGGAAAATATACCAAACAAGTACAGAAAATAACAAGCAATTGGATAAAATGAACACATGTAAGCAATGAATCTCATCATGCTTTTTTAAAATTAAAAAATGTAATAGGAGTTCAGCAAATAGTTCAGCAAGTTACAGCTCAGAATGCAAAATCAAAAAACAATTCAGAAAAATATATTAAAATGAAAATTATTTACCTTTTAATAAAAATATTATAAAAATCAACAGTTAGTTTTAATACTGAGTCACAAAGTGCAACATATGCATTTTTATTACATCATTAAATAAATATTAAACCGTCAAATGTTAAATGAATTGCTATGAGAGTAAAGCATAAAACGCAGTTGTAAAAAGGTGCAGTCAACTTAATTGTTTTAAATTAATTAAAATAATAATTTGAATTCCTTTTTACCTTTAAAACTAAACTGTAAATTCCCTTTAAATTGGATTTGCTAAATTTTATTTTTAATTGTGACATTGAAAAATGAATAAGTGAAAACTATTGCATTTTTTATTACTGTAACATAAATGTTAAGTATGTTATAAAACATGGTCCTTCAATAAAATAGATGATTGAATAATTTAAAATAATGAGCTAAATGGAATTATCCAAATATAGAAGCATATAAATAGATGAAGTATTTTATTTAAATAATTAGTCGGAGTCATATCTTATCTTATCAAACCTTTAGTGGGATCAGTGCTCTAATAGTATCATGATAGTCTGTTTGTACGGATTAAGATATTTGAGGCTATGGGCTTTCTGTATTTAATCTGAGCATTAGTCTGTTTTTAATGCTTTGACCGACTACTTTAAGCAAAGAGGTGGCTTTATGTGTGGATTTGAACAAGTACAAATTAAAAAAAAGCCACTGATGGAATGAACGAGTGAGTGTTACTCATCAGAGTTCCACTATTACACCATTGTACAGTTTTTGAATAACTGATGCTCTTTTTGTTGTATTTTTTACTTAATTTTGGCAAAGTAAGATATTTGTTTTAAATATCAAACTTTCAGAAACATTAAAAATAATCAAAAAAATCTGTTTTTCAGCTTTTTAATTTTTTTTTTAAATTTCAAATATTCACCTTACGAGAAATAATGGAACAGTTCCTCACTTCCTCACTGTTAGTTTTACTTGTTGATGTGCAAGATGTTATCATGTGTTGGTCATGTCTCATTCCTGACACACAAAAATATGGCAACTTAGGACCGATAAGGATTATTCAAAATTAGGGAGCATTATATTCAAACTAATAAGCTATAGACAATGAATAAAATAAAAAAAAAAAATAAATAAAAAAAAAAACACAAAAAACTTAAAAATTTGACCAAAATGTATATTTTCTGTTCAAAAGTCAAGCATGTATGTAAACATTATGAACAACTTTCAAGTTATGGGCCAATATAACCCTCAAAATAAAATATATACTTATAGACAAATTTGTCCGTGATTGCAACATTTAGTTTTACATTAAAAATATCTGTTGTAAATAGGATTTGTCTTTGTTTCGAATACGAGGTATTCCCAGTTACTTTGTGCTACTCTCTGCATATTTACATTTAAAAGCGGGGTCCCATAAGATAGCACAAGGGTTAAATTACCGCCAAAAAGTGTTACAAGTGTTTATATCTAGACAGAAAACTTTTATTGTATTTCTATTCTATTCTATTCTTGCTATTTGTATTTTTTTCTTTCTTTTTTTTCACAAAGAGTGAGCAAAACTTTGTCTATAAACATGTCTCATTTTGACAGTTATCTAACCCCATACATACCTAGCAAGTGGCAGCTGCAGATAAATGAGCTTTATATAAAATATATCCAATGAATTGTTTAACTAAGAGCTCTTAACACATAATAATCAGGCTAATTTATTTAAATGGAAACAGTGTGTTTCCTGGATTCTAGTGTATTTGTGGTCCTTTAATTTTGCATTTTAGTTCAAACAGCAACGTTTGATGTGGTTTATCTGCTGGGCAACAACAGAAGTTGCACCTGTTCAACTGCACTTATACCCAGGATAAGCTCAAGCACAAGCACCAGGGTAGGAAAGGACCAAGGGCGCCGCTTCCAGAACCAGGAGGCTCGCTACATTTCACATAAGCTCACAGATATTGCAGAAAGAAGATTATCCCGTCAGATGGTTATTATTCTACGCCACAGCATTTTGACGGTGCTGCCAGGGATTGGCAAAACAGTAAATCCATAAATCCGTCGGCTTTGTATCAGCAGTTGTGCCACATTTAAATGATTTATTAGCATTTGCAATCGTGCTGCTAACATCAATGTGAAGCTAATCATGGAAATGTTTTCTGTGAGTATTAGCTGTATGGTTATAAAAATATACAGCAACTATATCAGAATGGACCTCTTCATTTAAGACTTTTAACTGCTAATCAAGTCAATTCAGGTTAAAAACTTTTTTTTTTTTTTAGAATGCATCTTTATACACCATTTATACTTT
This sequence comes from Oryzias javanicus, assembly GCA_003999625.1. Classification (NCBI taxonomy): domain Eukaryota; kingdom Metazoa; phylum Chordata; class Actinopteri; order Beloniformes; family Adrianichthyidae; genus Oryzias; species Oryzias javanicus. The sequence continues at coordinate 11,816,787 of CM012450.1, forward strand.
ACACCCAGCCAACAAGGCCAAGTGGGCTCCACATGGTTTAAAAATCGGCAGAAAATGTGGGCCCTGTTTTTGTCCACATTGGCTTTAGTGAATACTCAGTGGGTAGGCTCGCTATGCTCGCCAGCCGCCCAGTGGACAGCGTAGCGTGGTAGTGAGTTCCGCTAAAACGAGCTCTGTTGTATCGAGCTAGCAAGCTCTACTGTAGCATGCTAGTGAACTCCCCTTTATCGAGCAAGCACTCTCCCATGTAGCGACCTAACTAACTCCGCTGTAGTATGACGGAAAGATGACAGAATTATATGGATTTAGTGATTTGAAGAGTATAGTAGTATGTTCTTTAAGATATGGCTATTAAAATAATCATAAATGTTGTGCTAATAACATAATCCGAACTAGACAGATACAATAGTAAAGTTTACATATTAGTCTAATACAATTTGCCTTTCATGATGAAATGTTCATTATTGGTCATTTATCTTGTCTAATACATTTCTCCCAAAGGTCTGGCTTAAATATGATTTTTTTTTCCTTTTTTATTGTGCATTTTTTTGTCTGGCGCCGACTTGTAGTGCGGAAGATACGGTGTCTCAAAGCAGTTTAGCTACATATCAATTCGTATCTTGTTCAGAGAACAACTCTAGTTTTTCAAGTCCAATTCTGAAAAAGACAGTATTTAAAATTACGCTGATTCTAATATATTGATTTAAATCAGTGCACTAACCAGAATATTGTTCTGTGTGTGCATTTGAGAGGGTGTAAATGATCAATTCATGTGAGATCTTTGCCATTTTGAGAAGCTTTGTGTGGCGCTGCGGATGTTTCCCCAACATTCCTATGTGTTTTCTGTAGATAAGCTTATACCTCTCAGCAAATAAGCGTTGGGAATGGATTATTGTGTAACTGCTGGTAAGCAGGTCAGTACAGCTTCTTGTGAGGAGGTTGCCATGACACCTGGTGAGGATGTGAGGGTGTTTTAAGCCTTGTTTTTGTGTAACCTGATGTCCTACATTTAAAATAGGCTACGCTATTTTCTGTCTTGATACAGTTCCATCTAAAATTAATCTATCAGGAGGGTTTGCCGCACCAGTCTGACAGTCGTGTAGCGCTTATGTGCATCGCGCCACATGTAATCTGCGTGACACACGGCGGTATAAACCCTACTTTCCCACATTAATTCCTCTCAGTTGCCCTCTACATTTTCCCTATATCTGCTCTTGCAGAGTTCCTTTCCGTTTTCATTTCTTTACTTGTGTCTCTAAAAATCCATTCATAGATATGACCGGTTGCCATGGAAACTGCCTTTGCCTACTCCCTGCTGATGGAGGGTGCGGCTGCTGCAGCAATCTCTCAGTTACAGTGTTGCCATGCAACGAGTCACATGGCGTTCCCTAGCAACAACACTACTGCAGGAACCTGACAATCCTCTTAACCTTTCTCTCCCTCCATCCCCCCACACCTCGCCTTTTTTTTTGTTTTTCCATCCTCCTGTATGTCTACTCTTCAAATTTGTCTTTAATGTATTGGATCTTTCATTTTACTTTTTCATGGAAGCTTCCTCACTGACTGATAATAGCTTGTCTTACCCTCCAGCATTAGACAAATGTCTCCTCATCTGCGCCATGGGTCACTTACATAAATGCAGATTTGAGGGTGCAGCATTTAAATGCATGACACATTTCATCGGGATAGCATTTCGACACATAAAAACGTATCACAATTTTAAAAAATGTAGTTTTTCTAAAATAAACAGTTCTTGCATTAGCACCATGTCATTTCTAACAAATTATTTCCATATTGCCCCCGAAGTTAACAGCAGTACGCTTCATACACCACACGGAGGATGCTTTTGAATCTTAACATGGCCTGAGTGACAGATTCTCTTCTGCTCCAAAAAAGCTGACATGAGTGATGACACTGGTTGTATCTTGGAAAAAAAAAAAAAAAAATTCCTAGCGCTCTCTCCTGCAGAGATGCATTCGTATAAGGCAGAAAGAAACATACTCTGTCACTGACCGTGATGCTACCCTTCACCCCGAGGTGTTTGCTCGGGATCCTGCAGCCTGACAGGAAATCAATGAGTGGGAGCCAGGCTGAAAAAAGGAGACGCTTCAAAAATGTCCCAAACACCGTTTTAAAATCAAAAAAGGCTTCCAGTCATTTCAGTCACTTTCTGCACACTAGTCCTCTCAAATGTTACTTGTTAGATCTAAGCCAGTGATTCCGTGAAAGATGAAGGACAAGCCATTTTGTTGAGTTGCTATGTTTCAAGTGTTTGCACACACTATAGAAAACTCATTTCTTACTTAAGGCTCCTCAGATATCCTCAAATTGCTAGTTTATTTTAAAGATATAGCATTTGTGAGACTGCACAATAACCTAATGCAGCAAACTACAGCCCAGAGGCCACGTGCGACCCCTTAAACTATTTAATCTTGCCTACCAAACTGGAATAAACTATATTGATAATCCTTAAAATGTTTGATTTACCCTTTTACTCTGGCATGCTCCCATAAATGGTCCACTACAAACAGGGCCCGCCCAGGGCTGCATGGCATCCTAGGCAAAACATGATATTCTTTTAAATGGTTTTAATTATTACTTTTTTTTTTACATTTTTAAACAAAACAAGTGGTGTGTTAAATTGTGAAAAAAAAAAAAAATCATTACAATTTGGCGCCTACTCCAGCAGATGACACCCTAGGCGGCCGCCTAAGTCGCCTATGCCTAGAGCCGCTCCTGACCACAAATAAATCAACAATTTTCAAGATAAAGATACTTATTCTGAATACTTGTGGTGTAGGAAATTTTTTTTTTTTCTGACATTAACATGGACAATCATTTTTCCAATTATTCCAACATTATATAAATGCTGCATTTTCTTTAAAGGGTAACCAAACAGGGAAGTTGGAGGCTGACTCCACCCACAGCCAAAATTTAAAAATCCAGTCAGAGGAGTGAGGCTGGGGAACAGGACTTTTTTTCATTACTGGAGCTGCAGATCATGAGGTGGGACTTCTTAAATGACGTGGGACTTGAATGGTTTGACCAATCATGAAATTATAATGTAATAATACCTTTATTAAACCTTTAGGGGCAGCACACAGATGGGTTTTGACTATATTTTCAAGAACTAAACAAGTTTATTTTAATTTGTCAAAAATTTCGCAATGACAAACAGCACTTTTAAAGCCCCGTTTATAGAGGTAAACAGACAAAAGAAGTGGATTTAGGGTTTGGTTACCCTTTGCGTTTTTTCCCCAAGGGACATCAACCATTTGATGTCATTGGCAGTCAAATGAGAAACAGCTATTTTTTTTCTTTTTTTTTTTTTTTTTTAAGAAAAACTCCAAAATGTTCTGTTTTAATTAATTTTCAATCAAAATTAAAGCAAGTTTTTGTCCAGAGCCTATAATATTTCTTTCTCTTATGAGGTGGAAAACACCTCACACATCTGCTCCTGGTCTGGCCTTTTTGTCAAATTTTAGAACCCTTTGTGGCCCACAAGTCAAAAGGTTTGCAGACCCCTGACCCAAAGGCTTCTCTCTTTAAAGTCCTGCATCAGAAAAGCACCAAAGTTCAAAATGATCTAGATATTCAAACTATGTATCTGCTGAATATAAGGCAAAACTAAATAAAGCCAAAATATAACATTTAAGACTAGAACATAGATGATGGTCAGAACTACATAGTCTTTTCTAATAATTTTTTTTTTAAGTAAGTAATAAAAAAAAAATAATTGTTTTTTTAAATGTGTCTGTAAGCTGAAACATAAGAACAGAGTAATGTATTTTTCTCCTGCTTACCTGCAGCACTAGACACTGTGGGCCAGTTCTGGACCAGCATTCCCTGGGCCCCCTGCATCACAGAGGACTCCTCCATGTGAACAGAACTGGAAGTAAAGACACATTAAGCAAGGTCAGTTTCACAATTTTTTGACATTACGAAATATAACATTTTACAAAATTAAAACTTTTTTTTTTTTATCCATTCATTATGTGCTTAATTGTGCTAGGGCTATAGGGGTATCAGCCACTGCATAGATGCCTGCATCCTCCTCTTTCTGCGTAGGAGAAAAGAAGTGTTACCAGGCAAGCTGAGAGATGTAGCCTCTCCAGGGTGTCTGGGGTCTGCTTCAGTGAATCTTACATTCAACGTGCTTATGATTCCTCAGTTGTTCTCCAAGCTTTAACCAAATGATTGAGATTCTTAGCCTGTCACTTAGGGAGACCCTGACAATCCTGAGAAGGAAGCTGATGTCTGTTTGGTGAGTCTTCACCGCAATGCACCACATAAAAGGTTGCCATTATTACCGGTGGTATATTGACCTATTGGTCAGTCAGACCGACCCTTTATCTTTTTATTGCTTGTAAACAGAATACCCCAACACATAAAATCCTCCACCCTGGAGCAGTGAATCCTTCCTGACCTGGAGAAAGCATTCAATTTCTTTCCATGAGAGGCATTGACTTAAATGGGCTGATTCCCAGCTTATGCTACACACATCCCCACGGGGGGTTGACCTGTACAGCTGCTGTGGGTTTTTGGATTATCCAGGCCAATAGAGTCATAGGCAGGAAGTGCTTCATCATGAGGGGTGTGTCTTGCAGTTCTATTGAGGCTTGTGCTGCTACCTTAAGGGATAGGGCTGCCACAAACGATTATTTTAATAGTTGACAAATCACTGTTTATTTTTTTTGGAATAGTCGACTAATCCACTAAAACTGGATTTGAAGCACGTTTTAACCATCTTTAGCTTATCTTTAGCTTTAAAAACACTAAAAACTATATATATATATATAGCTATATATAGCATTTTTGCGATAATGCTAGTGTAAATGCTGTAAGCTTAATTTGGCTGCTGAAGATGCTAGTGGTGATAGCTGAAGATGCTGACATTGATAGCTAAAAATGCTGAAATTGATAGCTGAAAACGCCAAAACTAATAGTTGAAAACGCTGAAGCTGAAAGCCAGATAAAATATTAGCTAAATTCTAAATTAGCCTAAAAACTGAAAAATTCTTAAATTTGCCAAAATAGTTACCAAGTAACTGAAATTGTTAGCTAAAGTCCAAAATAGCCTCAACCCCCCCAAAAAAAAAACTAAATTAGCCAAAATTGCTAGCATGTAACTGAAATATTAGCTAAACTCTAAATTAGCCTAAAACTGAAAAAAAAAATCCTAAATTAGCCAAAATACCTAACATATAGCTCTAATAATAGCTGTACTTCAAAACAGCCCAAAAAAAAAAATTCAAAATTAGCCAAAATAGCTCACATGTAGCTGAAATATTAACTAAAACCTTAATAAATGCTAAAATATTCAAAAAGCTAGCAGAATGCCATTATAACTTTCAACTTACCACACTCTGACTCCATATAATATAAAGTAACGACTAATCAACATTTAATTTAGTTGTTGACTATTTTAATAGTCGATTAGTCGACTAATCGTGGCAGCCCTATTAAGGGATGTCAAAAAAAATGAAAAGTATGTTTGTCGTGCATCGTCTTTTTCAGAGGAAAGATTTCCAAGTCTAATGTAAGTTGGATGCCATTTATGACGTACGAGTAATGCTGTCACACGATGCCCTTTATGTAGCACTTCAGTCGTTAGCAAGATGCGTGTGTTGGCTCCTTACTGATCACCTACAAATTCTGCTTGCATAGGGTGTGCAGGTGATACGTATGATGCCCACATATACACTTTGATTGCCTAATTTCCTTATGTCTAAGTCAGGCTTTCATTTGCTCCTTTCTCCTTGCGCTAGGTTTAGGGGTGTTGAAAAGGTGAAAAATCCAGACATGCCTGTTTCTCACCTACTTCACCTTTACTTACCCTCACGTGTTGTTTAAGTATTTGCCATGACCTGACACTCGCACTATGTCCGTAGATAATGACATGAACATTTTCACTCTACTGGTTCATAGACTAGTCTACAATCTTAATATTTTGAAATCCCATTAGTTGTCACACGTAGTTGTGTGAAATTTGTACTCCACATTTGACCCATGGCCTTGGGGGAGTGGTAACAATCCGAATCGCTAATGCTGAGTTTTATTGGGCATTGAGTCCCATTTTTAGGCCCAATCCGAATTCTTCCCTTCTGCCTAGCCCTTGTCCCTTCCCCTTAAGTGGGCCCTCCAAACGGACAGTTATAAAAAAAAAATTGTGTCTCATATTTTTGATGTCACTTTTCTCGATGACGCCACCAATCACCAGTCTGCTAGCTTTAGCCCGGACCTTTCAGCGCTTGAATATACATAGCAACAGAGGATTTATAAGGTTTTCTGTTTGTAGGGTCAGATTTAAAAACAATGTTTCCTAGACACACTCACACTTTGACCCCCCTTCAAATGGAGGAGAAGGGAGAAGGAAAAGGGGAAGAATTCAAATTTGGCCTTAGAGTCTCTGGTTTGACTCGGCCTGGATTTGAACTCATGACCTTCCGGTCTCAGGGCGGACCTGGATAATTCGCCCTGGATAGTTTGTATCCCGCCGGGGCAGTAGTGACTATATGACGTATTAACTACTTCCCTTTCAGCTTCAAACTACTCCAACAAAAGTTTGAATGATGCTTTTGTTTCTTATGTGAAAAGAGAAAGGAGCTGGACTTTCCTTCTAATCACACACATCACTGAATGACAGCTAAAGTGGTTTGTTTCATTTAGCCAACAGGTGTTTCAATGCTAAGGCATGTGGCTTTACTTTTGTTGATTTAGAAAATTCCCATTCTTTGTTCACTGTAGTTATTCTGCTTACAATGTATCTATGTTATATTTCTACTTTGCCAGATTAAAATATTTCATTGCAGTTGTTTTATGTTGCTTTTTAGTTTGACAATTTTTAAATCAAGTCATGTTTTCCCTGTGTCCGAAATATTCTTAAGACAATAATGGATTCATTTTTGTCTATTTAAGTCACAGAGATCTTACAATGCTTAACCATTTTTGAATAATTTTGTTCACAAAAAAGCTGGGTAACTACACTTTTTAGATGGAATTTTATATATTTACTTAAAATCTTTGTAAACATCTGTACAGCTGGAACAGATACAGAAAGTAAAATAATGTGTGTTGGTTCAGTACATTAGGGTCATAGAGGAGATGCACTCTACAGAGATAAGTCTTCTAGATTAATGGAGGTGGAGAAAATGTAACTGTCCCGGAGAGTATCTCACTCTGTCATTGTAACTCCAAAAATAAAACAGGGTTGGAATTGCTGCTGCAATACCTGAAAGAAGTTCACATGATTAATAGCAGAGCCGTGTGTTATTTAACTAAGACTAAGTCAGGAGTGAAATTGATTTTAATTGATTGATTTTTTTTAGAATTGATTTTAAAATTTTAATTTTGATTTTTAGAGCTCTTAATGGACAGGCCCCTGATTATATTTCCCAGCTAATTGTTCCTTATGTTGCCAGCCGCTCTCTTCGGTCCTCAGCTTTGAACCTTCTCAGAGTCCCGAAGACTCGTTACAAAACTCGTGGTGACCTTGCTTTCCAAGCAGTAGCCCCAAGACTGTGGAACGCCCTGCCCTTGTCACTCCGCCTGACTGATAATGTTCATGAAACAGCTAAAGACTTTGCTTTTTAAAAGAGCTTCTAGTTAAGTGCTGTACTGTTTTATTTACTGTTTTAATCAGTTTTATTTGTATTTGTCATTGTTTTACTCTGTAAAGCACTTTGTAATTGTATCTGTGAAAGGTGCTCCATAAATAAAATTTACTTACTTACTTTATTGCAGCTGATTACACTACAGATCCTGAGTAGGCTACAGCAGACTTGTAAAGTTTTCTATTGTTTAATTGACAAATAGGATTAGTCACTCCTTAATCGCTCTGTGTTTAATAGTTTCAGTAATACATACAATTCAGGTGGTCCAGTCACCTCCACAGCCATCTACACTGCTTCTACAAACATTCGGGAAGGCACAGGCTGCTCTCAGAGAATTCCAGCAAACCCTTGGGATAAGAGGCGCCTCTTTAACAAGTGAAATTTCCACACAACTAAATATTCCACAATCAACTGTCAGTGGTAATATGAATGGAAGAGACTGCGAATGACAACCACTCAGCCTCAAAGCGGTAAGTCATCTAAAGTGACAGAGCTAGTCATTGGATGGTGAGGAACCTACCGAGCAGAAATCTACAATTTTCTGCAGAGTCAGTCACTACAGGGATTCCAGGCTTCACGTGACCTTCAGATTAGCTCTAGAAAAGCGTGGAGAGCATCATGGAATGGGTTTCCCTGTGCAAGCAGTTGCATCTAAGCCATTCAACATCAAGTGCTTTGGATTCAGTGATGCAAAGCACACTACCACTCCATTCTGGAGCTGTGGAAAGATGATCTTTTAAGCCACAAATCATGCTTTTGCTTCCGACAATCTGATGGAGGAGTCTGGGTTTGGCATGTGCAGGGGCAGAGTACTCGCCTCGCCTCGCCTCGCCTGACAGCATTGTGCCAAGTGTGAAGTTTGGTGACGGGAATATGGAGTTAAGCATTATTATTATTTTTGTAGTCCTGACTCTTCAAGTCCAAAGAAAACTCTGAAAATAACAACATGCCGAGAAATCTGCTCCAATCTTCAATGCGCTTAACTTTGTGGATACAGTTCAGGAATGGCCTCTTCCTATCTAACACATTCTCACTCTCAAGTCATCACATATTGACATTTGGTCAAGGAACCCCGCGTCACTTTTGATGTTTTGGGTGTTCCCAAGTCGTTGTTTTTTGACGTGCTGACTTTTGATAAAATCAAGGGTCCACAATCCTCGGTACACGGTACTGGACAAAGAACCGGATGCAGTACCACACGCGGACTGGTCCTCAAGATGCAGCTGGCACCCTAACCCAGTACTAGTACCCTAACCCGGCATTGGACGCGGTACCAGATGCTGTACCAGACCCAAACCGGTACCAGATGTGGTGCCAGACACCTGGACTCAAACCGGTACTGGGTTAGAGTACTGGTACTGGATTAGAGTACCGGTACCTGGTTAGGGTACTGGTACTAGGTTAGGATGGCGGTGCACTTTGGATCCCTCTACTGGACCATTTCCGGTTTGCCTCCTGGAGGTTGGGGACCTCAAAAGACAAAGAGTTGGGAACACCCAAAAAATCAAGAAGTGACACGAAGAGGTCCTTAGCAAAATGTTAATATGTGACAAGTTGTTAGTGAGAATGTGTTGTCCTATCACACCTAGATTGTGCAACAGGGAGGATTAAGGAAGTTTAGGGAGAAAAAACTTGACTGGACTGAGAAGAGTCCAGTATTTAGAGAATATTATGGGACCATCTTGTCCCATATCATTGTCTGACCTCATAATGACTATCATGGATCAAACTGAAATGACTATAAAATTAGATCGAAAGACCTCCTTAGTACAGTTGAAGCTTCTACAGGGTAAAGACAAACAAGCATAGACTATTTTCAGTATGGCACACGTACAGTCACATTCCTAACCAAATTGTTGTTTGGATTAATTAAAAATCTCTTCATGTACATTACAAGCATTGACAATCTAAAGATGTCAGCTGTAAATTGCATGGATATCTATGTCCCAGTAACATGATGATGAAGTAAACACTGTTCTTCCTGTACACATCACAAAGAATTAAGACTAACATCCAATTAAATCAAACTTGGACGGAGCAGATGATTGCACAGAGGAGCAGTTAACATTGTAAGCATGAAATCATAATAATTTAGCGCAAAGCATGGGAAGACGGTGGAAAAACTCATTAGCTCCTGAGGTTCCAGCTGTCCTTAAACTGAATCAGAGAAAGCCTTATTAACAACTTGTACTGGGGACCTTCTTGTATTAAGTGTTAATTAAAGATTTGATCTAAAAATACTTTTATGTCACTTTTGCTTGGTGTTGCATGAGATACATGTAAATGAATAAAAAAAAACTTTAAATAACTGGGAAAAGGCAATAATGATGCCTTTAGACTCCGAGTGTGAAGATTGTCCACTCTAGTTGGGTTCTGCTGAGACATTTTTGATTGTTTTGAGATGTCTCCCTGTCAGTCAAACCAGATTCACGTTCATAAAAATCTCAGCTTTGAAAAAAAAAATCTATGAATAAACCTTGGGCCTAATCGCAATTCTTCCCCTATCCTTGTGGCTTGTCCCTATCCCTCCATTTATAGGGGCATTTGGAGAGGCAGGGTTGTCTGAAATAGTTTTTAAGGGCGTTTCACATCGAGCTGCCATGGGGGAGAAGCACTTTTCTCCATATGGGTCTGCTCTGATGCACAGAAGTTTACATGTAAATGTAAGTAATGAGTTTTTGTATTGCTCTTCTTAAAGTTATAAAGCCTATATCATTATGCATTACCGAGTGCTTGAAGCCCTGGGGTAACACAGCTGACCGGTGACTGTTGACGACGTCATCGAGTAGTAGTGACATTTAAATTTGACAACATTCATTTTTCACAAACTCCTCGTTTGGAGGGCTAAATGTAGAGGTAGAAAGAAGTTGTGGGTTAGGAAAAGAATTCAGATTTGTCCTCAATGTCTTTGAGTTCATTCTTGTCAGGTTACTCTTTTGTTGCTCCCTTGATGTTGGCATGTTTAGGTTAAACAGGATCTCCTGCATTATGATCCTACACCACCAGTCCCCACCTAATGTAAATTTGACAAAAGTTTGGTATTAGTTAAGCTATGTTCACAACGGCCATGTTACATGAATTCTTGAACACACATTTATCCGATGGTGCTACACTGGAAGAGCAGGGAATGACTTTTTCCTTTTCTACAGTAGTGCTGTCACTAACTATTGTGTTAATAGTCAATCACCAATTATTTTTTTCCAATTAGTCAACTAATTGGATCATGCACAAAGTGGATGTAAAACACACATTTTAACCATTTTAGGTTTAAATGAACTGAATACTAGATATGCATTATTACCTGTGATAATGGTAGTGGGAATGCTGTAAGCTGAATTTTGCTGCTGAAAATGTTAGTAATTTTAGCTAAAGAAGCTGAAATTGATGACTAAAAACGCTGAAGTTGATAGCTGAAATCGCTGAAGCTAATAATTAAAAACGCTAAAGCTGATAGCCAGCTAAAATATTTGTTACTAGTCAAATTAGCCTAAAAAAATGAAAAAAAGGCCTAAGTTAGCTAAAATAGCTGGCATGTAACTGAAATATTAGCTAAAGTCCAAAATTGCCCTAAAAAATAAAAAAAGTCTAAATTATCCAAAATAGCTATCATGCAGCTGAAATATTAGATAAACTCCAAATTAGCCTAAAAAAATGAAAAGAAAAAATTGTAAATTAGCCAACAGCTAGCATTTAGCGCAGGGGTGGGCAAACTACGGCCCGGGGGCCACATGCGGCCCCTTAAGCTACTTAATGTGGCCCTCCAAATTAAAATACATTGAATCAAAAAATCCTAATTATTGTTTTATTTTCATTGTATTTCTGTTTTCTTCCCATGAATGATGTTGTTTCTCTGACGTTCGTGTGTGTTCCTTTCTGAGTCAGATGGTGATCTTTCGGATTATTCCTACACCACATAAATGCAGCATTTCTTTGAGTTCACATTTTCCTCTGAAGAACATCAACCCATTGGATCACCAAAAAGAGAACAAAAATCAAAATTTAGAAATTAAAACTCCCAAATTTTCTGTTTTTAAATTAATATATGTGAATTTGAATCCAAATTAAAGCATGTTTTTCTCTAAATTCCATATTATTTTTTTTAGTTTATGAGGTTGATTACCCAATCTCTCCTTCCGTCTGCTCCTTGTCCGGCCCTTATGCCAAATTTTAGAACCCTTTGTGGCCCACGAGTCAAAACAATTGCCCACCCCTGATTTAGCGGAAATAACTAAACTTCAAAATAACCTCAAAAACCTTAACAGATGCCAAAATAGTCTAAAAAGCTAGCATATTACCATTATAACTTTTAACTTTACTACAGTCTGACTCCATATAATATCAAGTAACGAATAATCAACTATTAAATTAGTCGTCGACTATTTCAATAGATTATTAAGATTTTACTACTAGTATTAAATTACTCAACCAATTGTCAACCATAAGTCGACCAATCGTGGCACCCCTATTATACAGCAACAGTTGGAAGAGTCTTGACATGAAATGTCAAAGTGGAGTAAATATCGTAGATCTCGCGCCAAACTTTTTCTTTCACAGCTTTATTCCAATACATGAAAGACTTGACGTATTGTGATTCCGACCAGGCACAAACAGCAATAATATATTTCTCTTCCTTGATCAATTTTCACACAGTTAGAACTTCAGTACATTAATAGTGACACCATCCATACGTCGCCACCAAATCCGAGTCCCTGATTGGTCAAAGTTTGACCCTATTTAACTTTCAATGGTCGTTCAATGGTAATCCGTTTTGTACATTGAGCCCGAAAATAGTCGTAGAAAGCTGCGTAGCTAAGTGTGAATTTATGAGCTTTGAACGAAAACCCAAACTGCACATTTACATAGACTTTTCATTAAAAATATCCGCTTGAATGCGTTTTTCCGAAGGCAGTGTCAATGTGGCTTTACAGTATTTATGCAAACAGTAAAAAACAATGTTTTCAACCTCAGTTAAGTCCTTCTTTAGAGTATTTTTTTCTGTCTAGATCTCTCCTAAATTCAACTTTAGTATTGTAATAAGACCTCGACAGTGTTTACCTAAAGAATCAACTCACTTGAGTTCAATCGGTCCCCCGAGACATGCATATGACTGCATGCAGGACAATTCAACAAGCATTCACTGATCCATCTGTGCATTTCATAATCTAAGAAAGGTCATTGTCAGCCCGTTTGTCCTTCATGCTTCCTGCTCAAAGACTGCATTGAGGGAAATAGAGGCTCAGACTGTAGCTGACCTATATAGTATTACACTGCAGAGGAAGAGGGTTTTCTGCATCCACTAATGGAGCCCCTGATGCTTTGCTACCAGGACATGGTGTGACAGTTGAGCTTAAACAAAAATAAAAGTTTATGAGAAAAAAATAAATAAATAAGAAAATAAATGTATATTTCTTCCAACAAAATACAAACATGAAAGTATGTTTTCTTAATTACTGCATGAAGAAAGGAGTCACACATTCTATTTACTACTTCCAGAAATATCTAGATTCAAATGTAATCGGATCTAAGTACAAAACCCTAAAGGCTGTGGCTTGTCGATAGAGCTGCACGATTATTTGACTAATCGACGACTAATTGATTATTAAAATAGTCTACAACTATTTTGATAGTGGATTAGTCATTACTTTATATTATATGGGGTCGGAGTGAAGTAAAATTGAAAGTTATAATGGCATTCTGCTAGCTTTTTGAATATTTCTGGTATTTATTTAGGTTTTAGGCTATTTTGGAAATTAGCTAATATTTCAACTACATGCTAGCTATTTTGGCTAATTTAGGATTTTTTTTCAGCTAATTTGAAGTTTAGCTAATGTTTCAGCTACATGCTAGCTATTTTGTCTAATTAAGGCTTTTATTCAGTTTTTTAGGATATTTTTGAGATTAGCTTATATTTCAGCTGCATGCTGGCTGTTTTGTCCAACTTTTTCAGTTTTTAAGCTAATTACACATTTAACATATAATTTAGTTGGCTATCAGCTTCAGCGTTTTCAGCTATTAACTTCAGCAACTTCAGCTATCAAGCATTTTCAGTGGCATAATTCAACTTACAGCATTCACACTAGCATTGAACACAGGTAATATTATACTGTATATATAATTTTTAGTTTGTTTAAAGCTAATGATGGTTAAGATGTGTGCTTTACATCCAGTTTGCGTATGACCCAATTAGTTGATTAATCGGAAAAAATAATCGGCGATTAGTCCAATATTAAAAACATTGTTTGTGGCAGCACTATCCAACATCACACATTCAGTGTAAAAAAAAAGTATTTTGTTTCCATCATTGGTAGTCAGAAGATAAGTTGATGGATTCCACAATAACTCTAGATATTTCATCTTTGTGGATTTTAAGTGCTACAATGTTAGAAGCTGTTTTTATCCAGTATAAACTGGCTTTTAGAGACACTTAACCCTTGAATGAGGAACCTATAAGTGTAAACATTATTTTAGGTAATCAATTTAACTTGTCACAGCAGTTTTCCAGCTTCTCTCAGTGCTTAGAAGCCTTTATTGTGTTTTTATCCCTGGAAGGTAAACTGTGTTAAGTCACCCATTAAAAATGACTCTCAGCATTGCCATTGTCTCTAGCTCGGCTCAAATCAGTATCTCAGAAGGGCTATAGCTTCTCTATGACTTCGTAAAAACATTATTTTTCCTTACCCAAGAGGCTTTGCTTGTTTCGGTGTGCAGTGAGCAAGCTAAAGTGAGTGTTCCAGATAGCTCCAGGTCTGCCTGAAGCTCTTTGAATGCCCTGCTGATTCTTGCACAATTTCTATGAACCGTCATGCACTTTCCATGTAGGCCCTGATCTAAGTGTCAGGACCTGGAAGCAAACCTGGAGCTCACTGACAATAAAAGCTTGTGATTGCATAATAAACTAAAAATTAGAACTTGTAGGGTTGTTAGTAACTGATGTGTGTTGTCTATTTCTCAAAAAGCTCTTATTTACTTCAGCAAAATAAGACTGGAATTCTCCTTTTTTGCTTAAAAATGTTTAACTAATGCTAAACATGTCAGTAAAAACAAAATATAAATGGTGTTTGGGAGATTTCTCTTTATTTGCATTTATGTATTTGACTTGTAGAAGATCAAAAGCTACAAGAGCTTAGGATGGAAAATGCTTACCTCTGCACTCCGGCCCTCAAGGATGCAGAATATCGCCAGTCAGCATTTGGGGCTTTTGGCTGAGCAGGAAAAGAGGAAGAGAAGAAGAGAGAGAGAGAGGAGGGAGAGAAATGAAAAAAATAAAGTGACACAGAGTGGGGGGGGTGAGTGTGGTTTGATCTCATACTTTGCAGGGCCGGGCTGAGCCACGGTCTCATCAATTAATCATGATACACATCTCAGTTCAGGATGTGGTGGAAACACTGCAGCATTGCTTCATACTGCAGGAATACACACACAAGGATGGATTCATGTTGATATGCATGCAAATGTGTTCAAATGGGGGGTCACTGAAAGCTTTAGCGGCAGCTGATGGCTGATCCCTCACTCAAACTCTGTAAAAAAGTGACATTTGTGGTCAGTAATTAAGCGTTGCTTTGGCTGTAAACACTTTGAGGCATACATGTGTGTACAAGGAGGTCTCCGTGAAACTGGAGCAAATGAGTCTGGTGCTGATGAACCTGACTGAGATGAGTGCCTCAGTTTTCCTGCAGACCTCACATTGTAGGTCTTTAAAATTCAATAACCCACTACTAATAGATTCTTAGGGATGTCAAAATTCTTGGTTTAGAACTGAGAACTGAGAACTTCCCTACCAGTAAGTTTACATTTAAATATTTTCATATATACGTTTATTTGACATGGACATTGCACATTGAAAAAACCATCACTGCAAATCTACCAGAGATAGCCAGATGGCTATTTTTGTTCTGTTGTCCCTGGAAAGTTATGTTGAAAGTAGTGATGGGTTGATCAAATTAATTAATCGATATGAATTAATCTATGAATAATAGATCAGTAATCGATCCATAAAAGTAGAGATCGATCAACACATAAAGCTAAAGTCTGCTGGATGCTAATGTGTAAGTAGGATTTCCCATTGAACGGCTAATGCTAATGCTTGGTCCTTAACATACATTGCTGACTCAATGAACATCTTCATTTACTCACATTTTTATTTATTGAATTTTCCAAGTTTTTTTTAAAGATAATATCTTTTAAAGTAATCATTTGTGCTCTAAAACACAGTTTTTTCCATGGTCTGATGAATCGAATCTAGGAATTGTTGGCAATACCCAGCCCTAACGTGAACAGAATTAAAGGTTTTTCGTCCTTGTTACTTGCTTAATAGTACATTCAAAAAGGTTTTCTTCTGATTTTTTTTGGCTTTTTTGTTGTTGTCTGAAAGGAATCTGACTACAGACGAGATGCTGTCTGACGTCATCAGCCTTTTATTAAAGATTAAAATGGGATAAGAATGTGAATGTTAAGCCTGCCAGTTAAAATAAAGTTGTTTTTGAGTGATATAGGGGGACTCCGGTAAAGCACTTCCAATTCTGGCCATTGATATTTGTAACCAGGTCCTCTTGTGTTGTCTTGTGATACACAAATCATATATTAAACTGAAACAAGATTTAAAAAATTGTGGTTTGAACCGAATTGTGGGGAAAGTGAATTGCTGCATCCCTTGTATCCTAAAAGGCTTGCATCTCAAGCTATATCTAGACATTCACAATAATTTTGTGATTTCTCCCAAACTGGTTGAACTAGATTAAGATGCAACGCTTCTTCATTAGTTTCGATGAGTTATTAGGTGCTTGGTCCTTCCAGGATTTCCAATCATTTGCCTTTGACGGAAGCAAATTTGGTTCATGAGGATGTTTTAATGTTCAAAGAACCTCTGAACCTCATCAAGGGGAAAAGCCATCCTTTTAATGAGCTACTCTTTCATGGGCATTAAACATGCCCGAGTCGCTCATAATTACTTTCCTCATGAGCAGATGTCCGTGCGCAGCATGAACTGATTGCCAATTGTGAACAATTTTTAACATTGCAGCTAATGTTAATAATCTTCTTGTGACATGTGGGTTGCAGTCATGGACCTAAAAGTAGAACAAGAAAAAGGAGAACAAATAAACCAGGAGAAAAAAAAAAAGATCTGCAAGGGAAGCAGCAAGTGTCCCAGAAACAGATGGCGTGTTTGTGCTTTCCGCTGTTACACCAAACCAAACCCTTGAGATTTGGTTTGGTGGGAAATCTAATGTGCAAGGTTGAGAGGGAGGTTAATCTAATTTTTACTGCCACACAGCTACATGCATCTTGATTTAGGCTTTTTTTTTAAAACACATGAGTAGAATAATTAATTCTGACACAAATCTAATATCATAGATGAACTTCCTATTACTGATGCAAACAAGAAGACGTTCTTAATCTTTCTTGCCTTTTAAAAGCTAATTATTATTTTTAATTAATTATGGTTGTGCTAAGACTATCCCATATCCCCAAACATCACAGTGCAACTATCTGAATTTGGCAGGTGACCGTGGAGATTTTAGGAAAAAATAACAATTCTGTGGCAAACAGGCAATTTTACTCTAAACGCTGACATTGGTCAGTGGCCGCACGGGCAAATTTGAAAGTCACATGGTCGCAGTGGAGTGATAAGCAAGGGGCAAGAAGGCAGCAGCGCGATCATTGACTAATAAGGGGGTCTCCAAAATCGTCTGACGATTGTTCCAACAGCCGCCTTCCAGCCACCCCCCTGCCCTTGCTACCGTCCAATTGTTAGAAATTGTATCGTGGCAGCACAGGCACTCCATGACGGCTGTTGACATGGACTGGGGGCCCCGCCATGATTAGACATCAATCTGGCCCACTTTTTATAACTCCACGGACTACTGGGCGGCGGTACAGATTTAAACATCACCTAATCAGAGCTGCTGTCGGCCGGTGATCCAGCTGCCACCCCTGTCACCTGATTTCGTAATGGTATCATCCTGACTGATAGCCGCCAACTACATTTACGACCACAGCAACAATTTTCAAACATCGGGCGTCGATATTAAATCTTTAAGATTCCGCCGATGCCTCTTAATCGAACTGTGGCAGTTGTATCTGTGACTGTAGCATCACTGATGTTGAAGCAATTTTAAGAAGTACGTGGCGCTCTGTCAAAATGTGGGACTTTCTTTTTACAAGTTGCAAACAAGTTTGGGTGTTTTTGTGATTACGCAACTGCACTAACATAGAGGTGTTTGAATGTATTTTTTTAAGTTTGGCTAAAAAAGTTAGGAGTTGGTTTAGTCACAGTATTTTTTACTTCAGCAGTATCAGTTTACAAGCCACAAACGTGGCTAATGCTTCTAATCTGGCTAACGTGTAACATGTCACACACACAGTTTGATGCACCTTATGTATGACATCAATTCTAAAACAGATATTTCAATGATTATGCACTTTATAATCACAACCCTACAGGGCAAAAACTACATTTTTTTTAAGTATTAGGTTCTAAAAATTTTAGGATTAACAGGAATAAATAGGTAAACTATAAATATAGCAGACAATTCAAGCAGCAGAGGAGCATGGATTACATTATAAAAACAGAAATGATTAGAAATTCAAGCACAGCAGGTGAAATTAGCAATTATCTCACTCTTTGGAATTCAGTTGGATCAAACCTTTGCCACTCCTAAAGATAAGCAACAAATGTGTTGAGATCTTCAGCAGCAATACACAGTAAGCTAGTTCTCAGTTATTAGCTCCTTTTTGAACTTTAATCAAGACTTACAACTTTATGTATCTGCCCTATTTTTGCTCTAATCTACAGACATCCACAAACAGGTTCGACCCACTCTTAGGATGAGCCGGTTAGAGAGTGGTAGATGTGATGAGAGCCTTAACATGGAACACAAATTTTAGGACGGGCAGTTATGAAACAGGTTCAGTGAATGAAAATCACTACAAATGACTCTAATGGAGTGTGAGTGCTGAGCTGGGCCGGGTTACATGCCATGCAAGTGGAAAGAGAACGAAGACAGTGAAAACCAAGTTTATGATCCCTTTCTGAAATAATCAAATTTAAAGAAAAGTATTGTTGTCTTATCCCAGAAAAATACAAAACAAACAAATACTATAGCAGTAAAGGTTTTAGCTTTAGCTGATTATTATTTTTGTAAACTTGCATGGAGATTTTAATCAATATTACTGACCATGAGGATGAATGGCCTGTTATGTGGACAAAGATAAGAATAAAAAAAATAAATGACACACCTCTGGGCAGATTTGCAGCGAGGCATCAGGCATGCTCAGTCTTCGCACAAATCCACTTCCACTGGTGAAGAAGCGGTCAGCTCCACTTCCCCAGGTGCCACTGATGGGTCGTCCAGTGTTGTAGAACATGAACGTGTCGCTGCCAGAGGTTGCTGTCAGGCAGGTCTTGTAGCAGTATGTCTTGGTCAGGGAGCCATTTCCACGCACTTCGATGTAATGAGGCTCCACTTTGAGGTCTCTCCGAAGCACCACATTGTTATTAGGCTGTCCTGGGGCTCCACCGCTGGCTCCCGCACTTATACTGACGACTCCCACCATCTGGAGGAGGTTTCTGTGTCACACAGCAAGGGGAGCAGGAGCCAGGCTGGGTGCAGTAGGCGTGACAACGGACGATGGCCAGCACCACCACAGTGACCAGGAAAACAAAGGTTGTGGCACTCAGAGCCACAATCAAATAAAGAGTCACATTGGAGAAAAGCAGCGTGCTGGTAGGACGGGCGACCTTCTTGGGGTCGGAAACCACCTTTGGGGGAACCTCCATGACTGCCACATTGATGGTTGCAGTGGAGGAAAGAGGAGGCTGGCCGTGGTCCTTAACAAGAACAGTCAGAGAGAAGGAAGTGGAGTTGTCCTCCATGATTCTTCGAGTGGTCCTGATTTCCCCCGTGTGTTCATGTACTTTGAACAAGTCCAAGTCAGTGGCTGTTTCCAGAACATACACTAGCCAGGCATTTGGGCCGGCGTCTGCATCGTATGCCACCACTTTGGTCACCAAGACACCAGGGTCAGCGTTCTTCTGAACAGTCTCTAAGGAGCGTGTCCCGTTGCCAGGAGGATTAACTATCAGCGGAGCATGGTCATTCTGATCCATTATGTAAATGTAGATGGTGGCGACTCGGCTGAGTGGAGGAATGCCCCCATCCTGGGCTTTGACCTGGAAATGAAACTCTCTCAGTGATTCATAGTCAAAGGCTCGCAGGGCATACGCCTCTCCTGTATCGGCCTTCACAGACACATATGAGGTGACAGGAATGCCGTGGTTGTTGTCATTGAGCACTGTGTAGGTGATGCGTGCATTCTCCTTTATGTCTGCATCTTGAGCTTTCACAGTACACAGCGGAGCTCCAGGAGCATTATTCTCACCCACATACACTGTATATGAGGTCTGTTCAAAGCGAGGTGGGTTGTCGTTTACATCGGCCACATCCACCTGTATGGTCTTTTGGGAAGATAGGGGAGGGTGTCCTCCATCTGTGGCACTCAGAGTGACATTGTAGGCATCAATGGTCTCGCGGTCCAGGAACGCTGAGGTAACGAGGGTGTAGTAATTTCTGAAAGATTTGATCTTGAATGGAAGGCCAGCTGGGATCTCTAAGCTCACCTGCTTGTTGGCCCCAGAGTCTCGATCTGTGACACTAATGAGAGCAACAACTGTGTCTGCCCGAGCATCCTCTCTTACTGGGCTCGACAGAGATGACAGCACTATCTGAGGGACATTGTCATTGACATCCACCACCTCTACAACCACCTTGCAGTGTGCTGCCACAGCCCCTGGGCCCTTATCCATTGCCTGAATATACATCTCATAGGAGTTGGTCTCTTCATAGTCAACATTGCTCCTCACTCTTATTTCACCGGTGTTGGTGTCCATGCTGAACATCTGGCGGACTCTTTCTGGAGTGTAGCTGCTAAAAGAGTAGTAAACCTCTCCGTTTGTGCCCTCATCCAAGTCAGTTGCGTTGAGTCGAATCACCAGGGTTTCTTTGGGTGAGTTTTCCAGCAGTTTCACTTTGTACACAGAGTTGTCAAACACTGGAACATTGTCATTTGAGTCCAGCACCCGCACATTGATTCTAGCTGTTCCTGTTTTCTCCGGGGTTCCACCATCCACAGCACTTAAAATTAACTGGTGATAAGGCGTCTGCTCACGATCAAGGGGCTTTTTGAGCACGAGCTCAATGTGCTTTGTGTTGAGGGCTGGCTTGTTAGACACCAGTGCGAAATGGTCGTTTGTGCTGAGCTGATAGATGCGGACTGAATTGGAGCCAACGTCTGGATCTTGAGCGTTCTCAATGGAATAACGAGACCCCGGTAGAGCCGACTCTGTAATTTCCAGTTGATACTCATCTCTGGGGAACTGCGGTTCATTGTCATTCGCATCCACAACCTCCACCTCAATATGGTGCAGCTCAGTGGGGTTTTGAAGCTGCACCTCCAGATTCATAAGACAGGTGTTGGACAGATCACACAACGCCTCTCTGTCAATCCTTTCATTGACCAGTAATTTCCCATTTTTGGGATTGACAACCACATAGCCTTTGCCGTTATTGGAGGTTACCTTAATTCTTCGGGAGGAGAGCTTTCGCATATCCAGCCCCAGATCATGCGCCACATCACCGACCAATGCCCCGTTTTCTAGTTCTTCTGTAATCGAATATCGCAACTGTCCAAAGGAAAGGCCACAAAATAAGAAAAACAGCAGGAAATAAAAAGGCACATTACTCCCTATCCAGTTGCATATCCCCGGCACAGCCATTGCAAGCTCACTGGATCCGCAGACGGATTAAATGCAGCCTTCCGCCTTTTTAGCTTGCAGTATCTCGCATCCCAGCACCTCATTAAGGTGGGCTAATTGGTCTCCCAAACGAAACAGAAGCGGCTCATCCATTCCGTTACTCGATTGTGGCAGATCCTCCTCAGCGCTCCCATATTTCCTTTGTCCGTGGTGCGCTTCTTTTTTTTTTTTTTTTTCCTTTTGGACTCCAATGCGCGCTGCTGACGGGTGTGTTTCCTTCTCGCTGGAGCTGTCAGATGGTCAAGGTAGTTGAAATGCGCCTGTGCAAAATCGAAGAAAGACGGGCCCTTTCAAAATAAACTTTATTTATTTTATTTTTTTTTGCATGTTTAAAATTATGACTAAATAAAAGCAAGTGAGTATTTAAAAAAAAATCAATTTCTGATATATAATCCCACTCTAAAAACATTTTTTGCTATTTAAAAAAATATTTTTATTAAAATAATTTATTTATTTATCTTATTTTTTTTCTTCTTTTTTTTTGGGGGGGGGACTTTTAAGAGCAAAATTATATTATTTGTTTTGGTTATAGTGATTTTAATTTTTTTTCTCTATGTTTTCTTTTTTGTGAGTTTTATGATAGACAGAGCAGTAACCTGCTGAAAAACAGTTTTAAACAGATTTATATAAATATATTTTCCTGAATTTTTTTGTGTATTAAATCAATCTTGAAAAAAGCCATAACACATGAGTTGGGATAAAAACAACCTTGATTGAATCATTTTGTTAATATTTAAAATGCATGGATTTCATTACTGTTTTAAGTATGGGGAACAGAATATATTAAATAAAAACGGTATTTATAATATGAGGAGAGAAAATAATAATCAAAACATCAAAAATAATATGTGTAAAAATTTTGTGTGGGAAATAGACAATAGAAGTAACAGGCTTCTTTTGGAGATTTATTTTGAAACAGAACCGGAAGTGAGACTACTATACATGGCGTTGACAGTACGGAGCAGCATCCCGCGGTGGTGCAACTCCCCCTCCTCCCTCCACACCCTTCTCTCATCCCTTCATTTCGATGTTAGTGTCGGGTTTGGACGCTTACAGACTATCAACACACTCAGAAAAAAGAAAAAGAGAAGAAAAAAACCCGCAAACAGCATGAAGCGTCCTCATATAACCCACGCACGCGCGCTCAGTGTTAGAAAGCTCATTCTTCGAACGGAATAAACCTGCTGCCTGTCACTGGATAAAGAAAGAAATCCTCACATACATAACCGCTTATTTCACGTGATATAACTAGTCTCCCAAAAGGTGCTGATGAGAAAAAAACGCTCTTTTCTATTGAATCGAAGGATGGAAACGTGGTTGCAGACAGACACATGGTGGCGGACGGGATTGTCTCTGTCGTCCTTTGTCTGCGCTCCAGTTGCACGGATGCTTCATTTGCCGGTAGCTATTCTGCGGCGTAGCCCATGCGTGGCGCGGCGCGGCGTGCGTTCCGGGGCAGGAGGAGGGGGCAGCGCGCAGACAGCATCGCCCCTGACAATCGCAACCTTCTCTGCACAGAGGATGACTGTCAGTGGTGGACCTCCGACTGTCAGGTCACATCACCGTTTTGGAGATTCTCCATGGTGGACCCCCACAAAGACACACAGGAAGCCTAATTCTATCTCATGTAGCCCGAATGGAAACATCATGGAGATGATGCGTGATCATGGATGTGCCAGTCAGGCTTGATGGAGGCAAAACAAGGAAGAAACGAAGCTGTTTGTCCTTAAAATCGTTATAATTATTACCAAACTAATGTTGTTGTGAATGGCCTGCACTCTTGAACCCAAATTCTTGAATTTTGAGATATATTTTTTAGTTGATTTTGGACCAAAAATTAATTTTTAGAGAGGTATAGTAGTTCATTTTTAACCCAGAACTTTCAAAGTTGTTTTTTTTTTTTTTTTCCTGAGTTAAAATGACCCAACAAAAACGAGTCCCTCTTTAACCTTGGAGTTGGGCACCAAGCAACCCATTTTAGATTTTTTTTAATCAGCGTTTTTAGTGTATAGGCCTTTTTTGTGTTTGTTAGAATAAAACACATTTTGATTTACTATTAAAATTGTTTAAAGCTAAAAAAAAAAAAAAATACAAAGACTTAAAACTTAATAACAGGAGTCAGTTCAAATGATACAGCATTATAGGTTAAATAAACATAAAATAATAGGCGCTTAGTTCAGCTGAGTCCAATTCAAATGAATCAAAATTAACCTTTATGTAATAAAGCAAAGACCGGCAATTTATTAAGAAAATGTCAAATTCTTAGTAGAAGAAGGACAAAAAACAATAAAGTTAGTTTCAGTAATTGGTTAAAAACTTGTTTTTGACGTTTTTCATTTGCTTTTAGATTGTATTTCTTGTCAGCTTGAACATCTCAGCAGTTGCAAAGATTTAAACTCAAAGGGAAAATGATGTTAAAAAAGTAACATTAAGAAACAACAACAAAAACATGTACAATTCACCAGTTTACACTCTTGAAACACCTGGGTTATTTTGGGTTACTTATTTGAGAAATAATTTTTTTTTTTGTTTTTTTGTTTTTTTTTTGGGAGGGGGGTATAGTGGTTTAATTTTAAACCAATTTATGTATTTTTTTTCCTGATTTAAAAAAAAAAAGAAAGAAATTCTAATTTGTTGATTATACAGATGTTCAAAACTTCCCATATCCTAAAAAAAAAAAAAGTGGATATTAAAGATATCTTTTTCAAAAATATGCCATTTATGGGCCCTAAAATCTGACCACTATGTAAATCAGAAGTTTTGTACAGGTTCTGCTGTCAGTGATCTAATAGGGCAAAGCTGTAATTCCTAGAGCTGGGGGGATCGATTCCAAATATTGATAGTATTGATCTCAAGTTGGTATCGACATTGGATCAATACTAGTCACAGATATCGATATTTCCACTCTTGGAACTTTTCTGTATCTGCAAAATGGACCCAGCTTTTAAAAACTATTTCCATTTAATTGACCCATCTTTCAGGGTGGTCTTGGTCCGGTTCTCTCTGAGTTTCCTTTGTCTGAATACGGTCAATGCTTTAAGTGTCTCAACTGGACCAAATAGCCACCATAGCAGGGCATTATGGGATGTAAACAGAGTGGTAGAGCAACAATGAGACACAGCAACTCACTAAATTTTGGTCAAATAAATACAGGTTTATTAAAACAACAGTTAACCTGATGCACATTGATCTCATACATACTGTTTTTTATGTTTATAGAGTAATTAAAAAAAAGAGAAACTCACAAAAACCATTCATGGTGATTAAAAACAATTGAGATTTTCCGGTTCATGTCATATTCACCACATTTGTGAAAAATATCTATATTGGTGTCAATTCCTGCGATATTGACCGGTATCGCATTTGTGTTGGATCGATACCCAAAAATGCTCAGTATCACCCAGCCACAGTAATCTCCTCCATGAATGAGATCTGCTCAGGGACCACCAGGAATCCTCCTTTCCTCGCAAAACCAGCACAATTCCAAAAGGACTTTGAAAAAAAATATTCAAACTTGAGAAAAACATAATTAAGTTAAACCCCTGGAATAGAAGAATTTACCAGACAAAATCCCAGCATTTTCTCCAAATAAGAGGTTGGAAGAGGTCAATTAGCTGTGGATGTCATAAATTTGTATAAGTTTGGCTCCATTTATCTGTTTATAAGTTCATGTTTAGTTCATAAAAAAATCCAAAACTCAAGCCCACCAGTGCATACTGATCACGTATTTTATAGCAGAAAAGAGTCAATTGTTCACTTCCACAGTTGAACAAACCATTTTCACATTTGTCCCAGTAAGACGTGTTTCCATAGAAACTGCAACTCCTTGACTGTGTGGGCTGTGATCCACCTTCTAAATCGGATGTTGTGTCCCACACAAAAACCATGCTATTTCTGAGCTGACGTAATGAAAGGTCTGTGTGATCCACGCCGAGAAAGGAAACACCGCGGTAATCCTCTGCAGCTCAAATTCACTGAAACGCTCCAAAATGATGAAGCATCAGGACGGAAATGCGGCACTGAGCGAGTTTTTTACCCTCCATAAATGCAATATTTGGTCTGAGGAGAATACATAACCAGACAGAGATGGGTTATCCATCGGCAGAAACGCTGACACAAACTAGTACAGCAGCGACCCTGCAGCGAGGGCAGCCATGCACGTAAGTAACCTGCCAGAGGCCGGTTACTTAAATCCTCTTCACTTCATTTTGTTTTCCATCAGAACGGCCTTCCCGTACTCATCCACTGTTTTATTCACTCAGTCGATGACTGTTTTTCTTCATCGAATCAATAATGGATGCAGCATTTTCCATTTGCCTCATCAAACCTACTTGATTAATCTAAATAGAATAAGACAGATGTTTGTGGGGAAAGTGTCAAAGTTTTCATGGCGAGATAGAAATGTATTTGTCTCCTCGTCTAGTTGCCCTGCCCGTCTCTAATGCAGAGTGACAACCTGCTCATATCAATTTCTGCAGAACTGCAGTAACCGCTTTGTCTTTTCACACAGCCCCGCTGCCGAATCAAACAAATGATGCATCAGTTTTCTTCCCTCCAACTGGAGCTGGAGCTGGAGCCGCTCATCCCTCCACGGTCGCTGGAGACTCCCCCAGATTATCCTTTCAGCTGTTGTGCAAACCAAAGCTCTAGGTGATGAGACTCATGACCCCATTGTGCATGAGCTCCAGCCAGAGCGTCGCACAAGTGGGTCAAGCGCTGACAGTGGCTCTGACACTTTGACTGATGACGCTGCAGTTCTGAAGACATCACTCCAGCTACATGTGTGGCAAAAAAAAAGAAAGTGTTACTCAAGAATAGAAATCTTTTGGTTCCTGAAGATCTAATTAAATAAATATGTGAAATACTTGCAATTATTTAAAAGAAAAGTTTCGAGGAAATTCTGGAAACACGTATTTTAATGAAAAAAACTGTCATTTTCTAGGGTATACAGTGGCAGGAGTTCATTAGAAATTTGGCTTTGAGTTGCTGAGAGCTCTCTGTTTACATGCCCTGCTAGCTTACATCTCCTCAGATCCCCAAGATAACATTGTGCAGCAAAAATGGCGGAGCCATCCAGCCGAACAGTTGTGATTCAGATTCCAGCTCAAACAAGAAAAACAAAGACGTACACGGATATGTTTGTTTACAAGTGGCTGCATCAGAATGTGACCCACCCATTGTAGCTTCTATGTCACACCCACACAGTTTTTCCAACCACTTTTTTTGAACTGCTAATTCACAACAATTTGAATAAATAAATACTCAGAAATGAAGTTTTAATCTTATTTTTTATACATAAATGTCCTCCATCATGAGAAAATGCCGCACAAACATTTCTAAAAACACCAAATACAAGTTTTCATCCGAGTGGGTCTTTAAATGACTCAGAACTGCAGAGTAGTGGGCTCACTTTTATTGTTTAAAGAACATTTTTAAAACTGGCTGGTGACACATCTGATGTGTCAACATGTATAATCTTTTACTGACCTTAATTTAATCACATCACCATAAACATCTGCATTATCTTTGAGTTTGTTAATGTTCTACATAATATTTTCTTTAATTGTGTCAATTTACCTTGTTTACAAAGTTACTGTTAACCTCTATGATTCATTTGTGTTTACATTTTATTTCACTGTCACCATGTGTGTCTGCTCATTTATTGTATTGTCACTTTTCAAAATGCTATGTCTCTAATGTTTTTTTTATACTTGCATTACGCTTTATTTCTAATGTTATGTGTTTTAGGGAGACAACCCTAACATCAGTCTAGGGGTTGCAAATGAAAAATTACTTTATAGCTAATTCTGTTGCATTGGCAGCAATGTTCCTATCAAATAAATTAACAAATAAAATAAAATGGAAATGATTTTCAGTGCAACCAAATAAAAACACTTACATGTCTAAAAAAAAGCACATTCTGCATTAAAAACAATTATTGAATCAATATGCTCCAATCTGCTGGTCAGCTCTGTGCAAGAATTGAAGGATATTTCACTGTGAGGAGAATATACTGAGTAATTATTCATGATGAATCCCAAAGATCTGAAAGTAATGCAGCTTTACACAAAGATAATATCCATAAAGGGGTTAGTGGATCCCATCCTAACCACATTTCATCGTGTACTTGTTTCTGTGCTACCACAGGAAAGAGGAGGATGTTTCTGGGTCCTACTTCTGTGCATGAGCAGTCAAGGCCGTGTAAGGACAAAAAAAAAACGAAATACTCCAATTCAAGTCATGTTTCTGAAATGCAATAGTCATCTTTTTAATATTCTACTTAAACTGTTTAGTGTGTGGAGGCTACCTTTTAAAGCCGATTCAACACCTTAAAGGAGCAGGGGGAGTTCTCCTGGTGAACCAGGACCACTTTCAGCACCATGGACAGCACCCGCTCTGCAAAAGCGTGGCTGCAGGGAGGGAGGCTGATGGCAGCACTGCATAACACACACGAATGTCGCCACAGGTGAACTCCTTCTTTCCATTGACCTACTTTAGGTTTTCTTAAGTAACTTTAGGACTAAAAGGCCCTCAAAGTTAAATTTTCATTTGTGCAGACTTTGAAAAGGAGTCCTCAAACAAACATCCAAATATGAAATTTAAACCTTTACAATCTTGTAAATTGTGTGGCTTTTTTTTTACATTTTTAAATGTTTGTAAGTCTTTCCAAAGTTAAAAGACTAAATAGGCTTCAAAGAATTGGACACACTGCAATTAAAGCTGTTCGCTTTGAATAATTGTACCCTTTCTGTTTTGGTATTGTCTGGTGTGGGACCACAAACTCCAAGCTCTGTGTGGCCACAGCAGAACACACAGCGCTGCAGTTTAGCTGAAAGCTCCAGCTAATCCTGACAAAAGAGATTATTTGTCAGCTTTTGCATTTTCCAACTGCAGGACCGTTTCTGTTTTTTATTCAATATTCAATTTCCAAGAACCAGCGCAGTGGTTTATGAAGGGAATCTGGGTCAAAATGTGAGGGAATTTCCGAGAGCGCGAGGGGCACTGGAGGTGACGGGGGGATGCGTGTGAATAAAAGACGCAGTCAAAAGAGCTCCGGTTTCCCGCTTTTATCACAGACACAGAGGGGGACGGATTAAAAAGCTTTATTCAAACTAGCATGATCAGGCAGTACATTTAAGCCAAATAAGCAACATCAAAATCTGTCAATTAACTAGACTTGAAAATAAAGCCAGACCGTTCCCAGCCGCACTTTGATGTGGTGAGTGGAAGTGGAGAACACTTTGATGAAACTCTCAAAGCGTGCTGTACAGTCTGGCAGAGTATTTGTGGAAAAAATAAAAACATAACTGCAGACACAAATGAGAAACAACTCACTTTGACTAAACAGAAAAGCAGCACCTCCTGTGCCACTCCCATCACAGTGAATACAGAAGATATCAAAAAGGTCTACCGTATAAAAACACAAAGTAGAAAGAGGTTTCGATTTACAATGAATGCCTCTTCTGGTTTTTTTTTAGCCGAGCGCAATATGTTCCGACTCCAAAAAAAGGCCCCTCGCAATCCGCAGTTCTAGAAACCACATCGTCGGGGGAGGATCGTTTGCTATGCTAAAGGAAACACCATTATTTCAGTTGTCAACAGTCATCTTTTGCAATGCAGAAGGCACGCAAGGAGCTCATCGTATGTGCAATCTGGGAAACCTGAAAACACTGTTGGAATCTATTTGTTCTGGCAGGGACTGCACACGTCGTGTGTACCTCACAGCAAGATATCCCTCCTCACCTTACATCTTCAGTCTAACAGAAAGCTATTTAAGGTGGAAAGCCTAGAAAGACCCAGACAGAAGAAAGGGGAGATTAGATTTCACTGACTCAGAGGGCAGGTCGCAATACTTCCGGAAAAGTCATTCCGCTCCATTCGCACACAGTGACTTAAAAGTGCTGTCATTTGCTTAATAAATATTTTACACTGTATGCAGAGTCAGCATTATTGTACTGTAATTAACACTGTTGTTTGTTCTCCTCATAATCCGTTCTCCCAGCCTCCCGTCGTTCACTTTTCTCATTAAGCACCCTAATAGGAGCTTTGAATAAGCCCCCCTTGTCTCCGAGTAATTAAAGTCCTGGTTTCGAAAGCGGTCACTTTCTTCCAGGTCAGGACTCCCGTTCCATTCTGTTTAAAGTTACGTACACCCTCAAAATAACGTCATACGCACCACAACACAAATACGCAACACAAAATGCCCTTAAAGAAGCTCACAAAAGCAGCAATTAAAATCAATACATAAAATATGATTATAAAAGTAATATTTTAAAAGTATTGTGGAACTTATAAAGTTGTGCAGGCATAGATGTTTGTTAGAATTATTATTATAATTTTTTAAAGAAATGAAGAGCTGTGAACTCATTCCAATGAAAATCATGTTTCTAACATCGTTTTGGAGCACTTTTCTCATAATGGAGGACATATATAGAATAAATTAATATTAAAACTTTTTTTCTGATTGTTTCTTTATTCAAATTGTTTTGGATAAAACTGCAGAAACAAAATTCAAAACCCACTGGAAACGATGGGAAGAATATAGTTGGAGTGGGACTTATTTTACACTATAAAAATTGAAACATTGGATCAATTAATATTAGTTTTTATCTAATAAATTTTTTGAGTTGAGTAAACCATCAACCCAAAATTTAAAATTTGATGAAAATTAAAAATAAATAATGGTATCAAATTACTGAACTTTTGTTAATGTATTCAATGATTCCCTTTTTTTTACTGTATAAATAAGACTAAGCTAAAGAGATTCTAACTTTTATATATATATATATATATATATATATATATATATATATATATATATATATATATATATATATTTAGTCAATTTACAGAAAATTCACTCACAATTTTTAATACTTAATTTTCTTTTCCAAACTAGCAACACCACAATCAGGTCTTTTTTTGCTTTAAATTCATCCTTTTTATGTATAATTTTTATTTTTAGATCAGTAACCATCTATTAGCAGCTGTTTTCGCCTCCCTTTGCAGTGGCTAGCCCAGGAAGAGCTGGAAAAAGATTCTACATGAGCTACTTATCTCAAATTATACACAGTAAATGGTTACAATAACAAGTATCCTCTTTAATAAAATGCTAAAGTAAAAGTGGATATTTACCTAATTGGGTCAAACATGCAGAATTATATTTTAGACAGAAAAACAATTTTTTTTTTGGTTGAATTTTGTCAAATACTGAGTTCCTCTGGCCGAATATGTAAACTTACAAGCACAACTGTTCCCTCCTGTTAACTGGCAACGATAAATACATTTGATATTCTTTTATCAAGATTTTTTTTTTCAATTATATCTAAAACTTGCACCTGATTTATTTTTTTGAATGAATAAAGATTTTATTAGCTTTTAGAGAAAAGATGAAAATAGCTTATATTAAGTAAGAGTTTCTTTACAGAAAGAGCAGAATTGCTGTTTGATCCTGACCTAATAGTGTATTTCATTATGTTGGAGTGCCTTCAACTCTTGCCACCTTTGTAAGTGTGTGACACATGCCTCCCTCTCCCATCCACAAGAGCAGAGACGCTTAAGTGTCCGCAAATGTAAACCAGATTAGATTTGATGCTGTTGAATTAAATCCTATAGTGCAACTCGTGTATTACGCTGAGAAATGGATCGCACTTGTGTCCATTAAACTCGTTTTGCCTCTCTGTCCTCATCTACAGAACTACATTTTTATGATGTAAAAAAAAAAATAATAAAAATACTAAACAAAAAAAAATATTTTTTTGTTTGCATTTAGCAGTTATCTTTCATTCTTTTTTGTCAAAACATTCAGAACTTGTTGAGAACAAAATAATACAAACTGAATCGCTATTGATTATTGTAAGGAAGTGTTCCTGACAATAATTAGAACACCATGTGCAGGGTTTGACTGTATAAGAGAAGTGGACGGAGTGACTGTGACATCGTCACCCACAGAAAACGTCTTATTTCTGGCTCCAACAAAATAAAGTCAATTCAGATCTGGCACCGTTATTTGTAGCTAAAGGACTTCAGAAAGCAGTGATTGGTTTGAGTCGATGTTTCTATGACAACTCGCCAATCAGGAGTGAGGTTTTAGTAGACCACACCCCGTCCACTGAAAGCAGAAACGTTTTGAACATTCAAGGAATCTGATTGGCCGCTTAATTACATGAATAACTGGCACTATAGAAAAAAAAATCTTTAAAAAAGCAGAATTGCTAAGAACATGTTAAAAACAGTAGCAGAACAAGGTTTTGACATATTGTCTGACTAAAAGCTGTTTAGAATAGAAGTCTATGGGATTTTGGCGTCTTGGAGCCAGCGGATACTTCCTTTTTAGAATCCCGGAGGTAGTCACTCTGTCCAGTTTTCTTATACAGTCAATGGTTTGAATCCAGAACAAAACCAGCTACAGTTCAGGATTTTTTTCATGATCGATGGAAGAAGCAAGGTTACCCTGATTCACATAGTTGTTCATAGGCGTGTTTTCAACTCTTGTATAAAAAAAGATGAAGGTAGCACAATGGCAGCATAAGCACAAGGTGAAATACTGATGGCTTCTAGATCTACAGCACATCACATGATCCCTGGAGAGAAGACAGAATTTATCCAATGAGATGCTTAAGCAAAAAGTTATTTGCTAAAAGATACTTTCTTTTTTTTTTTTTTTTTAAATGTCCAGACATCCTGATTCAAAAGATTAGCAGTCCAAATAACTTGAGGAAGAACCATGCAGATTCATGCTTCAGGGATTACAATGGTAGAAAATCCGAGGCGACGTCAGTGTGTGGGATCGCCGGAACCGGAGGGAACCATGAGCTGCAGAGGAGGCAGTGAGGGAGGACAAGAGTTTGAAATCTTCTGCGTGAGGAAAGTTTCAGCCAGAGACTCCTGCGAAGAGAAGATTCTATCCCCGCAGCTGTCTTCTGGGATCCTGAGGAGGGGCAGAGGAGAGAGTTAACTACAAGTCCTTCTTAAATTGAGCGTGGAGGAAGTCCTCACTCATGCAACAGTGGATTGTGACTGGTTACTGCCACCATGATGGGAGGAAGCTAAAGGAGGGTTTTGATCCTCTAAAAGGATTTATTTAATCAACAAAAGATACTATGCTGTAAATAAAAAAAACATAACACAGGTACCAATAAGGATTTATGCAGTTTTTCACTATTTGTATTTCTGTTATTTTATTAAGTTCTAACTTCAAGGACCAAGTTGTTTAAGCTATTCTTTCTTACAGCGCGTTTAAGCAAAAGAATTTTCCCCTGCCATATACTCAGAAATTTGGACCTTGTATTTGGTGAAAATGACTTTTGGGCATAGTGATCCCCCCACCCCCAAACCCCGCCACAAAAAAGAAAAGAAAAGAGAAGAAAAAGAACAAACGGCAGAAGAAACAATCAAAAAACAAAGTATCTTATAAGATGACAAAAAAATAGAACCAAAAAAAAAAAAAAAAAATGGTTCAAAATCCACTAATGGAACCAAAACATATGTGTCAGAGATATCCAAACAAAGCTTTACATTTTTTTTGGAAATGGTCGTTGTATGCCAAAGTGTGAAATTTGCAGATTTTTATGTTTTTTCACAATTTGGGGGAAAAAAAACACAACTTTTATTTAAACAATGTTAAAGAAAATGTATACACATGCCGCCAACTAAAGTTTACTGCTATAACAAGAAGTTTCATTGACCTTTGACCTTGGGGAAAGACTACATTACTACTCTTAAATCAAGATCTCAGAAGAGCCCCCAATTATCTTTAAAAAAAATAAATAAATAAAAATACCTACAAACTTAAACTCCTCCTAATCATTTGGAAGCTACTTTGGAAAAAATAAAATCGACTTTTAAATTTGTAGAATGCCGTTAAGTGTGGCGAGCTCACAAAAGTGGTGTTTCCTTGTTGCCTGCATCTTTTTATATTTTTACTGGAATATTGTGACAATTTATTACATAAATCCCAAGGTCAAGCGAAACAACTAAAGGAAATTATATATGATAAGAACATATCATGAATGTGGGCGTGGTTAGCAGAAAACCAAGGAAATCAAACATATTATTTTGCTAATTTTGCTAAAAAAAATACATAGACGTCTTTGTCACCCCCAGTTGACTAAAAAATTAAATGGTTGTTATGGAGATAGATTCAAAAGGTTTGAAAATAACTGTTTTTTGTATGAATTGGTCACCAGGGTGTTAGGGGCAGAGGGGGTTTGTAAGGTGCTTGTAACAGCTGATCAGCCAGTGAGGGCAGATCAAAAGGGGGTGGCGGGGGCGGGCCATAAAACGTTGCTTATTATCTACATAATTCCACAGCGAAGATCAATTTTCCCAAATTAAAAACCCATGCATTGTTATTGGATCATTTTCATTCTCTTTTGATGAGGTAGAACTTTTATAGGACTGTTCATTCCCTTCTTGTTTTGTCTGTGATTCCTCTCTGCTCTAAATCTCAACAAGCAAACCAGATGTGCACCACAGAGTTTTGAGCAACAGCCAATTTCCTTCCAATCTCAGCTCAATATAAGCGGATAGGTTTTTATCACTTGACAGAGCAGCCAATTCCAGTTTCAGAGTTCATAACGGTTCAGGATTGAATCAGATCGTTGTCTTTGGTCTGGACAGACAGGAGAAGTATAGACGGACATGAGTGATTCGGATCTATTTACAGGGATTTTGTCATTGTAGGAGGAGTAGCAAATATGTAGTTTTCCTGAAGATTGTCACATTTCTATTAAGAATTCAGAATGAATGTCAAACCAAATAAAAAATTAATAGAATTGGACAGAAAATACAGATAT
The DNA here is from genome assembly GCA_003999625.1 of Oryzias javanicus. Lineage (NCBI taxonomy): Eukaryota > Metazoa > Chordata > Actinopteri > Beloniformes > Adrianichthyidae > Oryzias > Oryzias javanicus. The sequence continues at coordinate 11,851,007 of CM012450.1, forward strand.
TGTGGCTCTATAAAACATAGTTGGTAACCAGCATACCTCCAGTTGTAGATTGGACTTCCTTTCATTTTGAGTACTTCAGAACAGAAAAAGAGACAAGTTCAGTGGGATGTGGGACAACCGACACACAAGAACACAGCACAGACAATACACATCATGCTTCCACTCTATTTGTGTGCACCTGTGCATGCATATTCACATTGTTTAATCTTTCAGTTGAGCATTTGGCTGACTTTACACAAGAGAACCAGCTGCACAAGAAACAAACAACATCTGGATTGTTGTAGCACTTTGGTGACAGTCTCTTCTGCTCCAGAGAGCTGCTAGAGATTTAGAATATATAGTTTTTTCAGCAGCGATAACTCATCCTTGAAGAAAAAAAAAAAAACATATCTGGGCTTCTTTGTTGTACTCCCCCACTTACGCCTACTAGTTATGGTTGCGAGTTATGTGTCTGGAATACATGACCTACATACTGCGTAAGACATCAAACAGAAGCAGATTTTGGGGTGATGGGGAGGGTTTTGGCCTAATTATTCAACTTTTTTTTAAGTATATGGAGCGTTATATAGATAGATGCATATTTAAATAGAAAGATTACTTGGTCAAATACCACTTTCATTAGTATCACATTTCTATTTTACCCAAACAAGGAGTGCAAAAAGTTGACCTGCCCCCAGAGCAAAGTCAGCTGGTGAGCGTTCACACACCAAACCTCAGACTCCCTTCACAGGCCCAAACTAAATATTTAAAAAGAGTTTTGATTTTTCAGTTGGTGCTGTCAACTTGGATTCTTGTCAAAATTCGGGCATGAACTACAGCAGAGGCACTGTTTATACCCAAAATGTAAGTTTGTAAATGTGCTTTTGCTGCAAAAATTACAAATGTAAAGTACTAAGCAAGCCAATAAAAAGCCTTATCCTACAGGTTTTTAGTATTTGACAAGTATCTCTCTAAATGGACTCCAACCCAAAACTCCCAAATTTTAGTGTCACTTACAGTGTTCCCTCGTTTATCATGAGAGTTACATCCTAAAAATAACCCATGATATGTCAAATGTGCAAAGTATGATTACAGATGTTTTAGAGCTGTAAAACCACTTTCCTCAGACAGACACGAACATCAAAGTTTAAACCTTTATAAAAAAAATAAGTCTAGTATTGTAGAATGAAAACAAAGATCTACTCGCAATTGAAGATTTCTATACATTTGGCAAACTGAACTCATTCTGTACAAGAGATAGATTGACAAGGTTAACAACCAATTGCGATGTAGAACTCTGCGCGCTGTGAAGAAAAATAGAAAACAAGCAAGACTGCAAAACAGCAACACCACAGAAGGTGAATCACGATATAGCAAGAGAACACTGTATTATTAAAAAAAAGGATGTCTGAGGAAAAGTGTAAGGGCACGCTCAAGACTCAAAATCCCAGAAGTATACGTTTAATCTGAGTAACTTGAAGTTTACATTTATTTTAGGTCAAGTTACTGTGAAAAAAATTGTGCAGCAACCCCAATCATCATCCCTCCTCTGCCGTGCCTGACATTGGGTAGGTGTCAAACTGGATCGCAAAAAATCCAAAACAGACCTTAGGTCATGGACCGAACAGGATAAACATTTATTTAACACTCTAAATTTTAGAGTGTTAAATAAATGTTGTTTTCAGAAGTGTTTTAAAGTTTTAAAAATTTAGCTTTTAAAAGCTAAATTTTTAAAACTTTAAAACCATAACTTCTTGATGATTTTTAACTAGATATATAGAATTGCCTGTGATAACGCTAGTGTGAATGCTGTAAGCTGAATTTGGTCAGTGAAGATGCTAGTTTTGATAGCTGAAAATTCGGATATTGATAGCCAACTAAAATATTAGCTAAATGCCAAATTAGCTTAAAAAACTAAAAAAAAACCTAAAAAAAAAAATTAAAAAACTTAAGTTAGCCAAAACAGATACCATGTACCTGAAAAAAATAGCTAAAGTTCAAAATAGCCAAAAAAAAAACCTGAAAAAGCCAAAATTTGCCAAAACGGCTAGCCTGTAGCAGAAATATTAGCTTAACTCCAAAACAGCATAAACAACTAAAGAAACTCATAAATTAGCCAAAATAGCTAGCATTTAGCTGAGATATTAGCTAAACTCCAACACAGGCTAAAGCTAAGAAAACACCAAAATTAGCCAAAAATAGTTAGCATTTAGCTGAAATATTAACTAAACACCAAAACAGCAAAAAAAAAAAAAAAAAATCTTAGGTAATGCTAAAATATTCCAAAGAGCAAGCAGAATGACATTTTTTAAAACTTTAACGTTTTAACATAAGTATGAATTTTAAAAAAAGACAGGACTATTATTACAAGTTAGAAATGAGCGCAAGATAAAAATGGGTTTTTGATAACATAAAATAAAATTATCTTGAGGGCCGAATACAATTACCCAGAGGGCCGGATCTGGCCCCTGGGCCTTCACTTTGCGACATGGGATCTAATGCCTTGTTTCCACTGAGCAGTCCAGACCGGAGTGGACCGGGCCAGACTTGACTTTTGAGCGTTTCCATTACAAAATGGTCCCATTAAGCAGGACCAACTGGTACCATTTTCAACATCCAAACTGAAAGTTTTTTTTCTTTTTTTGTCTGTATTCTTCTTTGCCCCCCGCAATTTCTTTGCAAAGGATAGTTTGTTCTTTACATACAGTATTCCCGCTTATTCACGGGGGTTAGCAATAAGAGACACACTGAATCCACAAATACAGAGACAACCCCGGTTTCCATCTCAACCGTCCCTCGCGGCTGGAAAATGTCCATTACTGATTCATGCTCGTCAAAAACACTGATCGTGCTTTGTAAAGCAATTATTGTAGAACTTTGGAGCTCAACGTAGAGAGTATTTTTTTTTCCCTTTTTAATTCAGAAGAAAAGACTGTTCTGCAGCGGGGAGGCTGGCTTCACCTATAATAAACACCTGCTTATAATTCTCCTCCGCGGTTATCTTTTTCATTTTCCGTCCGTTTCTTAGTTAGCGTCTCTTTTGCTGTATAGTTGCATGATTTTGACATGCAGCTACATCATTGGTCCACACCCTACATGTGCTTTGATGATCAAACACTCGATGGAAACGCTCACTTGAATTACTCGGACCATTCTAAACCGCCTAAGCGAAGACTGGTCTGGTTCCTACTGCTCAGAGGAAACAAGGCATAAGCAATCAGAAAACATTAGGCTGACTTAGTTCTTATGAGGCAAAATCTTCAAACGTGCTTATTGAAGTCTGTTTAGTCTCATATTTAACTGTAGATCTGATTAGTATTAATGAGAAATGTCTTGGTTGTGATATGATTGGAGAAAAAGTCTCACAAGAAATGTAAAACCTCACAAAAATGTTAAGCCAACCCCTAAACGTGCAAAAAGATAAATAAAATTAGGGTTGATTGCTGCCTTACTCATAAATACTTTAAGCTATATACTATATGTATGGAAAGTTTAAAGGCCATTTAATTCCCCTCCAATATCTAAAAACTAAGAAGTTACTTCACTTCTAAAATATTTTTAAAATTTGTTGTTGTTATAAGTCATGATTGCACTGTGACGAAAGTTTAAGGCTGTCTGACGATGTAGCTTCCACAGTTCTACTGTAAGGATATCATCTGTATACTATTGAATACACATGCATAATAGAATAGGACACCCAAGGTCAGTAGGTATCTACCAAACCCTGTGATCATTCCAACATACCTCCAGTGTGGATGCTCTGGAGTCCGTGGTTTCGCTGGGACCTATGCTCCTGGGTATGCTGGATACAAAGTACCCAGCACCTTTGGGAATTATGGGCTGTCGAACCACCACTTTACCCTTCCTGGTCTCCGCAAGGAACAAGCTATACCAGTAGGCATCACTAGAGATCAGGGTGGAGTCAGCGATGGTGGAGCTTCTCTGACTGATCACGCTGTTTCTGCTGACCACACTGTTTCTATTGGCTGGGGGGATCTTGATGGCCTTTGGCTTTGGCTTTTGACACTTCAGGACAATAATAACCAAAATGGTTATCAGCAGCAGAAATGACACCGCTCCCAAACCAATCACCAAGTAAAGATTCAGGTTTGTGAAGACGTCATACTCTAGAGGTAACTCTGTTGTTTCTGAGAAGGGCATGCAGTTGGGCTCGCCACTGTTCTTGATGGTGATCACTTTTGTATCGTGACAGACAGAGTCACCATTGTCTTTGGCAATTACAACCAGCCTTTGTTGTCTTGGGTCTCTGTAGCTAAACATTCTTGTTGTTCGAATTTCCCCATTATACTGATCCAGGCTGAAGAGGGATGAGTCGCTGATCTGCAGGAGCTGGTACGTGACCCTGGCATTCTGCTCCGAATCTGCATCCACCGCAACTACCTTGGCAACCATGTGACCCTTCTCTGTGGACCTCGGTATCACCTCCTCCACCAAGGAACCCTGCGCTCGCCAAGGTGACACAATTACTGGAGTGTTATCATTTTGGTCCAGGATGATAATATGAACGGTTGTGTTGCTGCTCAGTGGGGGAATGCCCGAGTCTCTTGCTTCAATGTGGAACAGGAAGTCCCTTTCTCTCTCATAATCGAAGGTCTTCATTGCGTAAAGATCCCCGTTTTCAGGATTGATAGAGAACAGCATGGACATGGACATGTTCACAATCTCCTTCTCCATTATGAAATACACTAAATACTGGTTCTCGTTGAGATCTGGGTCAAATGCACTTAGGGAGGTCAGTAACGCCCCTGGTGGGTTGTTCTCCATCACGTGGATGGTGAAGACGGATTCTGAGAACGTGGGAGCGTTGTCGTTGACATCCAAAATCTCCAACGTAATGGTCTCATTATCTGATAAAGGGGGAACGCCTCTGTCTGTTACTATTAATACTAATTCATATTTACTCACGACCTCTCTGTCCAATGGCTTTGATACCAGCAGCTCAAAGTAGTCCTCTGAGGACTTGTTCAGGAGGAATGGCAAGATGTCTTGCTGGTTGAGGGTGAGGTCCACTACTCCGTTCATTCCAGAATCTTTGTCACTGACACTGACCACTGCGATCAGGGTTCCCACAGAGACATCCTCGGCTACCGCTCTTTTCAAGGACTTGATGGTAACCTCGGGGTGGTTATCGTTCAGATCTGTGACGAACACCATCACCTTGCAGTGTCCTGACAGGGGAGTGGACCCCCTGTCCTGAGCCTGGATGTACATGTCGAAACTTTGACTGGCTTCATAGTCGATGACCCCCTTCACTTTAATCTCACCTGAGTTTGGATCCAGAGAAAAAATCTCCTGCGTCTTCTCTGAGGTATAAAGTGTGTAGGAATAGATTAGCTCAGCGTTGGAGCCTTCATCCAAATCCGTTGCGTTAAGGACCATGACTACTGTCCCTGGTGCCGAGTTTTCTGAGACATTGACTGCAAAAACCGGCTGACTGAACAGGGGGGCGTTGTCATTGATATCCAGGACATTAACAATGATGCTGGCGGTGCCGGAGCGGGGAGGCACCCCTCCATCCACAGCCGTGAGGATCAAATTATGAACCGCATGCTCTTCTCTGTCCAATTTCCCATTGAGGACCAGATCGACATATTTTGACCCATCGCTGCCGGTTTGAATGTCAATGCCGAAGTATTTGCTCTCACTCAGGTAGTAGGTCTTGATTGAATTGGCCCCCACATCCGCATCCACGGCGTTCGTCAGCGAGAATCTCTCCCCAGGAGGGGTTGCCTCCGAAACGTCCAAGTGCATTGTCTTCCTGCGAAACACGGGCGCGTTATCATTAATGTCCATGATCTCCAGCTCGATGTTGAAAATGCGAACCGGGTTTGACAGAACGACTTCCATTTTCAGAAAGCATGAGGTGGTCTTCGTCATGCATATAACCTCCCGGTCCATCTTCTCGCGGATGATCAACTCTCCCGTGTCTTTGTTGATGTCGAGGTAATTTTTACCGTGGATGACATCGAGCTTGGCGTTGCGCTCCTCCAGACTGCGGACATCCAGACCCAGGTCTGTCGCTAAATTCGCAACAAAGGAGCCCTCTTCCATTTCCTCCGGTATGGAGTACCGCGTGATGGAGAGCGTAAATCCCCACAGCGCCGTGAATGTAAAAAGAACCACGACGAGTCGCGTCCGCCGAGCTGCACAATCAATCCCCATCGCGGTTGTGGTTTTAGAGAGAAGCGATGAATAATACGTCGGTCCACACGATCAGGTTCTTGTGATGGAGAGGAGCCCCGCTCTCATTCTTGCCTCCACGTTGTTGCAGGAGCTGCGGCCAGCCGTTCACGGCACTGTGCCGCTGGAGGAGCGCAGATATCACATCAGAGCCGGGCAGGGGCGTACGCACCGCCTGAGTGGGCAGGGAGGCTGTGGCCCCCGGGGTGGAAAAACGACATGAATATTCTTATATTTAAATACAGAAAAATAATAATTTGTTTTACAGACTAAAAACGCACGTTTCAGTTTTATAAAAAATGAATAGAAAAAAGACAATTAATTATATTTAGTTGAGACTTTACCTATTTTGATTTAGAAAATCCCTTATTTTTAAAAACAATTTCTCCAAACAGCACAAAAATAATTATGTTTTTTTTAATTGTTTCTTCTTTTTTCATCAAATCAATATGAAAAAATACATTTTATCATCTTAAACTGCTTCAAGTTTATTAAAATGGAATAAAAAAAATTAACAAGCTTTTGGATGGCAAATATTTATATTTAGTTTAGACTTTGGCTATTTTGATATAAAAAATCACTGTTTTTTAAAATAGGACTTTCAAACAGCACAAATAAATTCAATTTTTTTCTTTTTTTTTAAGAGAAACTGCCTTTTATCTATATTTCTGTGAATATATATATATATATAATCTTAGAATACATGTTCTAATTTATTGAAATAGATTAAAACAAATACTAAAACAAGATTTTGATTGTCAACAAATTGAATTTAGTTGAGACTTTAACTATTTTGGTATAGAACATATCTTTTTTTTTATTTAAGTCCTCCTACAACAATTTTTTAAACAATCCCAGTGGGTTTTAATCAGGACTATGAAGTTTTTAACAAACATTCCACATCCTAATTATCTTAAAAGGCCATTTTTCCTGTTGATCTGAAGACTTTGTTTCCAAAAATTCCTCTGTGTGGGCGTGGCTTATGGTGCTGAGCTGCGTAACTGCGTAATAATTAAATAATTATTGATGTTGCTGTGACCAATAAATCCAATCAATTTTTTTCCTCAGATTTCTTGGGAAAATAATGAAAGCCAACTTCAGAATGGCCTTTCACTGAATTACAATCCTTTACAGCACAGAAGTGGGACGTTACATTATCTTTTCTGGCAGCTGCATCTCGTTTAGCTATAGCTTTTGTAACGTAAGCAAGTTTCAGGAATTCAAACTGAGGTTTTCTCAGGCACTCTGAGTGACAGCGACTTAAAAGGAGAAATACTCAGAAATGCAAACATGAAATGATTTCTTATTATATTTTTTCTCTTTCAGAAGAAAAATGCCACACATACATGTTAAAAACTAAAAAAAAACGGATTTTCATTGGAGGGGGCCTTTAACCCTTGTATTTTCTTATGAGGTCCATATGACCCAAGCCTTACATTGACAGTGGCGTATAGGTCACAGCAGTCAAAAAATACACAATAAAGAAAAGTTATCATAAATAAATCACACTGGAGTATAGTTCACACTTTGGGGAGAAATGTAGTTAGTGACTTAGTTAGTGGTGACTGATGGTACTACCTAGCATCTGTAGATTCTACCCACTGACAGTATATGATCATATATTACCTTTGGATCACAAAGATACAAATTATTTATGAAATATTGGTTTATATTTCGTGAGTATTTTCCTGCTTGGAAGTAAAACTATTCGATGCCTGAAGCTCCGCCTGCCGCTCCGTGAGGCTGCCGTCCATTTCATGACATCATCCCAGAGAAAGCCGTGTGTCTGCAGCATTTCTCCCATGAAAATAATCAAAACTTTTTAAAAAATTGATGCACATACGATATATCTGCCCTTAGGCCCAGCCATCGCTACACTGGTGTCATGATTCAGTGCTTAGGTTTGGTCATCTTCTGTTTTACCTGTCAGTCTCACCACGTTCAGGTTAATCATCCACAGCTGTTTTCATTTAGTCAATCAACCTCAGTGTATCTAAGTGTCTGGTTTTCAGTTTCTCATTGTCAGGTCATCTGCTCTTATATGTTCTGTCACCTCACTGGTTTGTTCTCATGGTTCTGTCATGTTTAAGTTGATTTAGTAAATGTTTATGTTTCTGCCACCAAGTCTGGTCTTCTGCATTTGGGTCCTCCACCACCATCCCTGACAACTGGTTCATAACACATACACAAGCAGCTCCTGCATGGCTGTGCTGGTTGGGGGTTATGTTAGTCTGGGGGCGGTGCTGTCAGAGCAGACTCTTCCTGGAGGGAGATGATAGGCGTGTTTGAGTTGACTTGCGCCTCGCCTGCTTCGTCGACGAGACTAAGCTGCTGCAGGAGGGGGCGGAGAAAGGCGCCTGAGATGAAGGTGGATGACGAGACTGTACGAGAACAAGGAGTTGGGGGTTGTCCTCAATATTCGGCTGAATTTTAATACGCCACTCCTCCTAGTATGATCTGTGCTGTTATGTCTTTTATAGTATTTTTTTACATCTCTTAGAGTAAAACAGATAAAAAAAAATAGTCGGGGGATTCATTACATGTGCACAGTCCCAAATAAACAGATAAAATAATAATTAAAGTTCATTTTAAAGACAACTATGACACACATAACCACAGATTATTTAAAATCTTGTATATTTTTTCTTCAGCGATTCACTACCTTCCAGAAAGAGTAAAAAAATACACATATTTCCTTCATTTAGCGACGGTTATTTCACATTAAACTACAAAAACTTTCAGGACACCGTTTCCCACGATGCATTGTTTTGTAGTCATCAAGGCAGCTTGCAGCCAGCGCAGTACCTATTTTCTGGCTGCGCTGGCTTAGGTAGGCGCCTTGAACCCGCCCTTTTCTCACTATACTTCATGTCGTCGCAAATGTGACGTCGGTGACAGAAACTAACCAGCATGCACCGCAATCCAGGCGATCTGCGCAGCTCCGCGTCCGCCTGCATAATCTCAAACACGCCTATTGGCATCGTGCTTACGTCAGCAAGTTTCTACCCGCTTGTTTCCGTGGGTATGGGAGGGGGTGCTGCAGACACCACAAGTTTTTAGAGGATTACTCTTACATGTACGAGAGGATCAAAATACCATTTTTGAGGTTCTTTACCATGAGGATTGAACAATAAAATACAGAATTTTCATGGTAGGGCCTTTTTAATACTGCCACTGCAGCACCTATTGATGCTTTCCAACAAGAGCTTGTGCAAAATCTTCCCCATGCTGTTAGACGTACACATCAGATTATCAGAAAAGATTTAATCATCAGTCATTTTTAAACAGGAATCAACAGTTTCTGTTGTAACAGCGTGTTGGTTTGGTAATTTGATGACTTAAAAAAAAAGATTTCTAATCGTCTGCAACAAAAAAGTGTTTTGATGTTTTCAAATATTTTAATAATGATGTAATCAATTGTAAAACAAAAAAATAAGAAGAGAAACAGAACTCTAACTACAATCAAAATAATACTGTTGCTAAAAGTCAGCAAAAGGACTGTGTAAAGTTGGGGAGTTGAACGCACAAGTCCTCCATTAGAAAACGCTGAAGTGCAACTGTTGTAGCCACTAGGCTACCATAGCCATTTTATTCAAACACAATGTGTTTTTAGCACATGTAGGTGACACAACAAAACGCAGCTAAAAAAGACGGAACATATACATTTCGCTCTATCATGTTAACAGTGAAATCCACCTTAATGTCTACAGCGGGGCAGCAGGAACCCACCTGCTCTTTAATTGGACAGTTTGATTTGTGGCCATGTAATCATGAACACATATAAATACAGGGATATAATTCGCAACAGACCCTTTTCACATGATGTCACACAAAATGGCGAGTGTGCAAAGTGACTTCCAGTTTTCAGGTTTACAACGGCAAAGCTGACAGCTAAACACGCTTTAAAGCAATTTTATGTAAATGATATAAGGTAACCTAACTAATTGTAATCAAAATTTGTACCATATTTATTCTATAGATATCTTACTTACCTGGTTGTATTTGTTTTCCTTCTTAGTGGTTCACAAATACAAATGTCAGTAGTCCTGCCTGCAGAATGCTCTACACCTGCTTCCCCAAATTGGATGATATTAAACAAGTCGTGGATTATTTCTGTCTGAAAATCTGGTCAAAGTTAGATGAAAGTTACCGATACTTAACTGAATGCTGCTTGATTATGACAGCATTTAGACTTTTTTTCTTCTAATTTATGCTAACGCTAACGCTAGCTTTCCACGACGGGAATGACGCGTAGAACTGCAGAAGATCTTTTCTGACCAGTTAAAGTTGCTTACGTTCCCATGTTCACAAAATCACTAAAAACAGAGCTAAAGTAAGACAATTTCAAAGTGTTTTATAATAAAGAAAATCTATTAACGGTCGCGTTATTTTCTGATGTCACCTTCCTATGCTGTTGATCATAACTCTGTCTGTTCCCTGTAGGGTAATAAAGGTAAACAAGAAAAAAAATATATTGAAGCCTTCAAAAATATATATAAGGAAATGATTATTTGCATGTTATTTTCTAAATCCGTACAGCCAGAGTTGAACTTTTGTCTTGGTCACTTTTATTTTGAAATCTTAACGGCACTTAATTTATTTTCTGTGCCATTTGGTAAACATTTTATACAATTACCTCTTAAAATACCCTGAAAAACCCCAAATACCTCTTATAACAACAACTACATTTATCCTTGGGCGCAGTTAAAATATTCGTGGCCAACATACAGGAATGTGCATCTTTGTTGCAACTACTACATGCAGCCTGTGTGAATTTCCATCTGTTTTTGTGCTCGATCACACTTAAAATACGTGCAAATAACATCAAGCAAAATAGAAACCATTAGAACAGGGGTATTCAACTCCAGGCCTCGAGGGCCGCAGTGTCTGCATAATTTCCAGATATCCAAACTCTACTCATGACTGATTACCTGGTTCAGGTGTGTCCAACCAATTGGAGCATGCCAGATCCGGGTATGTTGGAAAACCTGCAGGAATGCGGCCCTCGAGGCCTGGAGTTGAATACCCCTGCATTAGAACAATATCTGCTCAAATGAACGGTCGATATTTTCAATAGAACCTTTTTTTTATCTGCAAAAAATTGTATTTTGCAGTTTGATGAAACTTTATTTATGTGCGAACGTGCTGTTATGGTTTCAAATCTTTATGGACTAATTTTTAGCTGAAAGCTTTTTTCTGCACATTGAACCAGCACAATAAAATTAGAATTTTGTACTTGTAGTGATATGTGTATATCTATAGCACCACGCTCCTATAAGCACAAGCACAGACTGCACTTCACAGGCATCTGAAATGAGGGGAAATTGTAGTTTGGGAAATGAGTGCTTATTAAAAAGCTCTTCGTCTCCTATTCAGCCGGGAGGGGGGGAGAGACAGGGATTCTGGCGGATGGAGCCTAATCCCCAACCACTCTCCTTTCCTGTATTGCATCTCAACACACTGATTAGGGGAGAGAGGGAGGGGGTTGGGAGATCAAACCTGGGATGCTTCTTAGGGGCTGGGCCACTCATGAGCTGTCAGGTCTCCCCGAACCCCCATCACATTTTAAAAACCCTATTTAGTTCTGACATCACCTTTCCATTACTTAATCCACACACACAGCAGAAAGACAGGGGGTTGCTAATGATCCTTTCTGCTCCACTATATTGCACGTATGAGGGGCCAGCAGCTGGTGCATGGGGACTAGATGCATCCCCTGAGGTTTTGGTGCCACAGACTTGGTGTCGTTGGATCTATATTTCTGGTAATGTCTAAAGCCAGGAAAGCCTCTTCTTCTCAGCGGGGGGTGGGCGTCCATGTTCACAGATGTGTGGGGTGGGGGCGTTGCTTCTTGGACTTCAGGCAGACACCAATCACAAAAAAAACGGCGATTTCTCTCATTTCTTAACCGGTTCTCACTCGATATAGCTCTGATTAATGTTTGGAAAATTATTGATCTTTGTGTCATTTTTAAACATTTATTATCTATAAAGATGAATCTGTAAATAGTGTAAGAATTGCGCCTTCTACTGCTACAGGTAAGGCATTGCGGTCTATTAATAGCTTCTAAATATCCATGATTTTTGATTGAGCCTCTGTGCTAAAATCTGTTTAACTGAGCTTGTATGCTTGTCACTCACGACCAGAAAGGAGAGAGATTGATGATGTTTAATGGCATAAATGACTGACAAAGCCCTTTCCCTGTTAAAACACCTCCAAGTGCTTTTAAAAAAAACACCTTTTACCACATTTTCAAATTAAAGTACTACTTTTATAATTTTTAAATTGCATACATGGTAAATACATCTCAATTGCATTCAAAATTGACCTTCAAATAGACGATTTCATGGTACTTTAAGAAAAAGGTTCCAGCTGGCGTCTTCAGCTGATGCAAGAAAAATTTTTTCAACTTAAGAACATGGATCATAATATCAGATACACCTACCAAACTGTTAAGATTCCAAACTTAAGGGAAGTAGCTGTAAATAGTCCAGAAGTTTTATCTCAGAGCAGAAAGTTAGCATTAGCGTTGCGTTTTCTAGCTGGCATTTCTCCAGTCTGTGCAACAAAGAAAAAAGCTCAACACTGGTAGAACGTATTTTGAAAATTATGTGTGAACTGCGCTTTCACTTTCTTACCTTACACACATTTTTTTTTTTTTTTTTTTAACATTTATTCCAAAACACAAAATGGAAACAAGGGTTTTCTCAAGGCGCTCCAGTTTACCTCTGCATGAGCTCAGTGACAGAAAAAAAAGAGTCAATGCAGAGAAGAAATTCTCTTAAAACTGAATTAACATGTGAGATTTTAGTGACATACCTGAATGAATCACGTAAATATATTTCCACAAATAATATTACATTTAATGGAACATATGTAAATTAAATCATGCAAAAATATATTTAAAAAATCAACATTTGCATCTGCTACATCTGCTGTAGCTTTTGTATCTGTTGCTTCAGCATATTTTAATTCATCTGTTGCTTTAGCATAAGCTGACAGCAACAGAGGCATTAAAAGATTCAGTTTTAGAAAAAATGGGGTTTTAAAACTTAATGCAACCACAGGAAAGCAGAAGCCAGAGCTTTCATGCGCTCCATGGTCCCAAGTTTGGGTAAATGTAGAGAGTTGTTTTAGAAAGGACATCTAATGTCAAACCAGAATCGTTTGCATCTGCATCTGCTGCTTCAATATCTTTGAAACTCCCTCATATGACAATTTGGTTTATTTTCAAAAAACACTCCAAGTAGTGTCTTGATTATGGTTATGAAGTTTTTAACCAAAATCCCACCATCTTAACATCTTAAAAACCCATTTTTCATGTTGGTCTGAAGACTCTGTTTCCAAAATCTCCTCTGAGGGGGCGTGGCTTTTGGAACAGCTCATTAATTCAAACAGAGCCTGTCTGTCACAGTTTGATTAAAAGAAGAAATACTCAGAAATGCAAAAACAAAATGATTTTGTTTTACATTTGTTCTCTTTCATAAGAAAAAGGCCACATGTATACATGTTTAAAAACTCCCCCAAAAAAAACATGATTTCCATCGGAGGGGGACTTGAATGCATCTGTTGTTGCAGAATCAGCTGCTACAGCAACAGATGCCTTAGGAGAGGCTATTTTAGAAAAAAAACTTAATGCAACCACAACAAAGCATGATCCAGTGCTTTCATGAGCCAGTTCCAAGTGCGGGTAAATACCTGGGGTTGTTTTAGAAAGTTCATCTGCTGCGATTGCACCTGCTGCTGCTTTAGCATCTTAAATAAAGGAGGCTGGATTCACCGGCCCTATTTGAAGGAGTCGTTGAATTTGGACAGCACTAGCCACAGCGCTACGGCCCAGGAAGGACGCAGCACCTGAATTTAGACACAGCCACTGTATTATTATATTTTTTAATCCCTGTTTTCATTTTAGCTCTCAAGTCTTGCTTCAGAAAGAGCTGGTGGACACGTCAGCAGGATCCTGGCCCACTGTGTCCACCCCCCACCCCATCTCAAAAACAATGGTCGCTTCCTCAAGCAGGGTAGTTTCAATCCTAATTTCTGAACCACACGTTGTCACATCTGAGCTTCAGGTTATTTCCCTATGATATCATTTGTTTGTGCTAAATGTTGATACTATGACATCTCCACTTCAGCCAATGACAGGCCTCAGTCAGTGTCAGGTGGGAATATTGTAGAACAATAATGTCTGTCACATATTCACACTTATTCAAGTGAAGTTGATTTATGATAAAAAAAAATTATTTAATTTAATGGATCCTCTGAATTTATAAGGTTCTACAAGTAATTGACAGTTGAATAATATAAAACATTTTAGGATTATACTGGAAAGATGTGAAAAATGACAATAAAACTGTATATTTTGAATTTGTATTTTTATTCTATTTGTAATTAAAGATAATGGTTTAAATTTAACGATGGAATGTGGCTGAACTCCTGGTTTGTGGGCTGTAAAGTAGAGGCTTGTGGGAAGCGGATGCTGGTGCAGGTGGAGGTTCAGTGTCAGGTTACACTTATGGACACCAGATTGAGTTTTCTTCTGTCAGCTTGCAGGATGCTGAAACCTTGATTTATGTATTTATCTCCTCCTGACTGGAAGACGACTGAAAGTCTGCAGTGAATCTGAAGCAGAGAGGAACCTCACAAAAGCACTAACCGTTTTTACATAATCACACTATTTACGTTAGTGTCTTTATGCAAACATATTTTTATCAGAACTTCTCCTTTACAAATTTGAACATGTTTTATTCTGCAAATGCAAATATCCAGAAAACGTTTTTCCTGGCAGCTGTTTATTTTTGGAAGACTAAGCTGCTCAAATAGCATTTGACCGTCCAGTCCTGTTCATCCCCTTACTTAAGAGTCGTTCTCAAGGAAATTGTTTCTGTAGAATCGCAGTAGTTCACTAGAAATTCATCTCTAAGTTGTGAGCCTGCTCCTATTTCAATTCAATTCAATTCAATTCAATTAACTTTATTTATCCGTTAGGAACTTCATTTGCAGACCAACATCAGCACAAGTACAGGCCTAGACATGCAGAACCTTGCTAAAACACATTCATCAGCATACAAATGTAAATAAATAAGTCAACCAGTAAAATCAGTAAAAACACTAAAAACTATAAAACCAACAATCAGTTACAAATGGATTTCATTTAGCAGGCGAATTGAAGAGGGAATGAAGCTGGATGTGGCTCTCTTGGTTTTGAATAGAATGGACCTGAACCTGCGACCTGAAGGTAAGAGACTGTAGTGTGTATGAAGAGTATGTGAGCTGTCAGAGGAGATCTGTGTTCCTTTCCTAAGGACTCTGTTATTGTAAATGGAGGAGAGTGACTCCTGCTGCTGCCCAATAATTTTACTGCTAATTTTGACGATTTTATTGAGGGTATTACGATGCGTGAGACTGAGTGAACCAAACCAAGCTGTGATGTTAAATGTGATGATGGATTGGATAAAACATTGGTAAAAAACTGCAAGAATTGATTGATGTACCTGTAATTTGCGAAGTTTACGGAGAAAAAAGAGACGTTGCTGACATTTGGAGAAAATGTTATCAGTGTTGAGTTGAAAAGTGAGTTTGTCATCGATTATGGTGCCGAGATATTTGTATGAGTGGACCTTCTCTATTGCTTCATTATTAACAATGAGTGTGGGAGAGACAGAAGAACCATGATGGAAGAGAATGACCATTTCTTTGGTTTTGTTATGTTCAAGTCCAAACAGTTGTTCCTGCACCAGAGTGAGAAAGTGTCCAGTTCGCTCTGCAACAGTCCCACGGTGTTGGTGGTGTCCATGATTACTGTGTCGTCAGAGTACTTGATGTATGTTATACCGGGGTAGTGCTCCTGCAGTCATTTGTGTACAGAGTGAAGAGAAGTGGTGAGATCACAGAGCCTTGGGGGGAGCCGGTGGATATAGTCCTGTTAGTACTGAGATGACCGTTGATTCTGACCCTCTGGTCCCTCATTGTGAGGAATGATAGAACCCAGAGAATCAAGTGGGGGTTGACATTCATCTGCAGCAGTTTACGTCCCATGAGATGTGGTAGCACAGTGTTAAATGCGCTTGAAAAGTCCACAAAAACCAAGCTAACATGGGACTTAGGCTTCTCCAAGTGGGAGATGGTTCCATGCAACAGGGTCAGTATTGCATCATCCACACCCACACCCATTATCCATCTGTTTATACTTAATAATAACCTTCAGAACCCCAACCTACACTTGCAGCGTCTCCGGCTTCTTTTATACATAAGAAAAACGACTGGAGGGTTAAAAACAAAACAAAAAAACTTCTAACTTAATGCAAAAGATTACATACTTATTTCTTTAAACATTTTTCATCTCTTCAGTTTTACTGATTATTTGATTACTTTAAGAGTAATTTTATAATAATCTTAATACATCTTATTTACTTGGCACCTTTCTATGTGCCCAAAGTCATCTTACAGGTAAAAAATAAATTATAGAACATAAATAAATTAATAAAACACCAGCAAAATTAATACAATAATAACAAAAACAGTGAAAAACAAACAAACAAAAAATAAACAGTAGAATTATAATTTATTTTGGGTGGATGTACTAGTCTGAAGCAGTGGATATGAGTGTCATATTTAGTTTTTTAATATATTAAATCTTTTATTATTTTATTACTGTTATTTTATTTTATTTTTTTCTGCTTCTTGACCCTATTCGATCCTGATCTTGACACATTTTGCTACTGCTAATTTTAAAAATATATCCATAATGTCTACAGTTTGACCATAGACTATGTAATATACTATCATATTTCCCTTATTTTTCTAAAAAAAAAACCAAATGTTTATGCAATTGTTTGCAAGAAATATTGTGTACAAAGCTCCTGAGTGTTTTGATTATCATTTAGTGTTCAAACAAAGAAAGGGAGCCTTCTCTATAGAACCATCTGTTAGGATAAGGTGCCCCCTAGTGGGTATTAAGAGAACTACTTTGAAGTGAGGAAAGCAGCACATGGTGGTTGATCTTGGCATGACAAACTCAGCACACAAATACAGTCTGTCCATGTCAAAGTTACACATATTTGTCCTCTAATTTGGGTCATTTCCATTTCTAGTTTGACAAAGTCTAATTTTGGCAAATTTCTGTCTAACATTTATCAGAATGTTTTTTTTTCCTTTTTGGCCTGTTTGGATTTATTTTTCAAATGAGTCTACAAACTATTGGACAAATAAACGAAAGAAAGGCGATTTTACCCTGGTTAGATTAAATCCGACCCAGAATTTGACATAAATCTGAAACTGAATGGCAGCTTTTTGACCATAAAGCCCTTTCTGAAGGTAGTTTGTGAAAAGCCCAAGTTTAAGCCGCTGGTCTGCAGCAGCTGAGAGTGAAGGGTGGATTTCAGGTCTAATCTCCACAGCAGTAGTTTAAAGTCAGAAATTTAGAAAACATAATGTCAGGAAAAAGGTTAAAAGATACTCTCAGCCTTAAGTCAAAGTGTTAAAAGCCTTTTCTCTGTCCACCACTCCAGTGTGCTTTGCTGTGACTAAAACTTGCCACCAATTTGGCCCTGGTTTTAGTGAGCTAAATTGGTGACTAAAACTTAATCTGGCCCTAGTTTTAGTCACGGAATTACATTAAAATTAAGTTTTATTAACAGAAAAATGTGATATTCGGGAAAAAATTTCATACAGGGTAATAAAAGATATTTAGGATTTAGCTGTTACAAATCTGCAACTTCTGTCCTGAGACGGTTAAAAAAAATCACAATTTTAAATAATATTTTAGAAAATTATGGTCTCCTTCATAATATTATAGTTAGCTCTTTACAGTGAACTTTATCAAAGTTTAACTTTTTTCCAGCATTTTTTACACGTTATTATATAAATTGTACATGCAGTATTTTATTTATAATCTAAGTGTTTTAACATGTATTTTTTACTTCAAGAATAATTTTTGAAAAAAATTTGCACGCAAAGGAGAACTTTATAAGCAATTAATAAACAATTTTGGGAGTTTTCCTTTACAATTTTTTTTGTCAGAAATGCATTTTACTAGTTTTAGTTAGTATCTACTTTTATATATATATATATAAAAAAATCACGTTCAGTAATTTTTCTTTTGTGTATTTATTTATTTAGTCAAAAATGGAAATGTAAAAGAGTACTGGGAGTATCAGCAGTATGGTTTAAAAACCACAGATATAAAGACAATCATGCTAAAAAAAAAGTATAAAACCGATCAGGAAGTAAATAATTGTATAACTTTGTGCGTTTCTTTTCCTATTGTGTCTACTACTTTATTTTGCCTTTCTTTCTACATGTGATAAATGCTAAAAGATGTCCAATCACAAGTTTGCTTCTACACCTTCGATATTTTTTTCCCCACAGCACTTCAAACAATAGCTGAATAAATATTATGACACACATTTTTAACCACAAACAACTAACGAGTTTTAAAAAAATGCAAATTACTGGTTTTAATGTTTAAATCTGTTATTTCCCATAGATTTTTGTTTTTGCTTGAATAAAAAAGTGCAAATTAAAAAAAGTGTTTCTCAGTTAAAAGACTCATATTTTTATAATTTTAAGTTCTAAATGAATAATATATATATATATTTTATATCCATTTAGGAGGGAAAATCGGACTGTACCATGTTAGCAAAATCAGTTGATGGTTTTATGTGTTAATTTTGAAGATGAATAACCCAGTCAAGAAGAACCCCAAGTCAAAAACCTTTTGTATTTTTTTTCATTTTTGCATATTTTAGATGTTTTCCAAAATAAAATCCACAGTTCTGTTAAACTTGAGTTTATTTAACTTGTTCACGGCAGAAGGAGGAAAGACAAAGCTGATCTACTGTACATAGGTAAAATATAAAAAGAGAGCTGGATGTGTATCAAAGGATGTGAAGGCTTTACATCAACCCCTGGTAGATATATATAGAAATATACATATACTATTTATATGAGTTGTTAAAGAGTCTCTAGCATGTGTGCAATGTATCATCTCCTGGCTGTCGGGGAGTTGTTTACAACAGTGTCACATCTCTTGACTTTTGTTTGTAACCTTTAATCATCAGATAACCTTGATGAGTCAGAGTGATCACGCACAAGCAAAAGGCTTGGACGCAGCACTAATCTTTATCACACAAAATTGCAAACGTTGCGTATGCAGTCTTTTTTTTTTTTTTTTTTATGCGTAAGCAATTAGCTTTGATTTAAATGCATTGATGATGCAAAGTCAACTTTGGGAACATATAAAAGGTGTTTTGCTGGTCTATCACCCCAAAATAAAAGAGAAAAAAAATCTTGTTTAACTGGAGATACATGCTTGACAGGAGAGAAACTGAAAGGAGGACAGGAGGACTTCAGCATCCATTTACATCAACTGTAATTGAGTTTAACCGTCTGTCAGCAAAAATTGTTCTGATGGAGCCAAAGTGGTAGACACGCTTTCTATTGTTGCTTCATGCAGGATAGCTCAATTTATAAGTATAAAATTCAAAATGAAGCTTTTTTTTTTCTTAATTCACAGCATATTTACATGAGCTTATTATAAATAAAGACTGAAGTGCATATATTAGTCTGTGGTTTGCTAATACCCTCTTTTCAAATTTATGAGCAGGAGCTGACTTTTTATCTGAAGATGGAATTGGTTATGATGCCATCGTCTCCATCTAAAGACGGCTCGTAGTTTGAGATGAATTTTTTTTTCTTCCCAAAAGTTGAGAAGGTGTTGTACATGTCCAGCTCCCCTCTGGGCGTCAGCTTCAGGGTGCTGTAGCCAGACGTGGCGCCGGGAATGTAGACGTTGTGCTGATAGTCGAGGTCTTCGGAGAGAGGCTGGGGGCACTTCGGAGTCCACAAAGCATTTGGGACCGCTCCTTCTTGAAGGGGCCTCTTACAATCTGCAGGGGAAAAATAGTGTATTTCTCATATTTGGAGAATATTTCATCAGTCCGCTGATATGCAAATGCAGTTTGATCTGAAAATGACACAATTAGTTCAAAGTTTTGCAGAAAAAACCTGTAAAAACTTCATATTGAAGTAAAATAATCTCCACTTTTATTGTCTGGTGTTAGGAGCTTTTTAGTTCAGTGGTTTCTACCGCAAACAAAACTCAAAAACTCTCGACTTTTCAAAGAAACCCATTCATTTACACATTATCAAACCCACCATTCATGTGGTTTCCCCAGGTCCAGTATTGCGGCGCCACAGGGCAGGAAAACCCATCGGCGTCACATTTTTGTTGCCGGGTAAGTGTGGCCTCCATGTTTGCTGCACTATACCTGAACGAAAAGGAAAAAGTTAAATATGATAAACAGAAAGTGAAGAAAAGGAGCGAGTACAAGAAAAAAATCACCTGAAATCTTACAATTTTATTCAAACATTTTCACACATTTATTTGCATAAACAAAGAAAAAAATGCATCAAAAAATATAGCTAATTAAATGCCATCATATATATTTTTTTATATATTCATAACCGAGAGAAGTTCCAGTTAAGTTGAGTGGGTTTAAGATGTTTTCACCTCTTGTAAGCTGAGTTGCGCTGGTTTTTGGTCAATGTCCAGTCTTTGTTTGAATACTTGAACTGTAAACATAAAAAAAAGAAAAGTCAGAATTAGCTCAGATTTCTTGAACTCTATTAATGACTAAATTATGTTACAACATACTTCAAAAGTAGGGGTGTAATGATTCATTTGAGCAACGCTTTGATTCATATTGTAATTTGTGGTTGATGATATGATTAATAGTTGATATTGATTCATTTCGAACGATTCAATTCCCTGACCTAAAATTGATTCATGACATCTTTAGCCAAAAATTCAACCAGTGTGACTCAGAAAATACCTCGTACTGAACAGTGCGGGTGAAGTTCCCCGGATTTTTCTAGATTGTTGTTTTTCCACATCAAAATAACACATATTAGAACACTACACACTGTACAGTAACGTCTTTGTAAAATTCAGTGCTTCCACACATAGGACTGTAATGATGGTTTGATGTTCACTTTTTGATCCAATATTAGTATTATAATTGACAAATATTAAGAAATCATCAATACAAGCTTCTCTGATCAGTAAAAAGTAACAAAAACTGTATTTTTAATGAAATCTTAAGCCCCTAAAATACATATTTTACTTTTTTTTTTTAATTAGGTATGCATATTTTGTATTCTTTCATTTAAAAAAAGTGATTTTTCTGTAAGCTCTGATGCTTTCCATGTATGAAATGTTCCAGCTCCACCCCTGCATCATGGTAAAAGAAACCTCCAATGGCTCAATCCAAAATGATATTTCCTAATATGTAATTCATTTATTTCATTTAGAAAGGATTGTCTAATGGTATAGGTCAGAGGTCTGTAACCTGCGGCTCCGGAGCCACATGGGGCTCTGTCGTCCACCAACTGTGGCTCCTTAGCTTAGAGAAAAATCCTCATAATTTGCATAAACATTAAATTACTTGGTTCATTTAAGTACATATTCCAATCTGTGCTGAAAAAAACATCTAGGTGTCATACTGATAGAAAGTGTCACATTTGAGCTGGATTATCATTTAATTTTAGGTAAATCTGCTGCAACAGGAGGATCGTAATTGACACTAGGTGTACTTTATTTTGAAAAGAACATATACCAATATGTTCCAACTTAAAATTGTTATTTTTAGAAAAATATAACACTTGTATTATCATTGCAAAAATCTAAAATAACATTTTAAAAATGAATGGTTTTACTCTGTGATGCCTGAGTTTATTTCTAGCTATTAAAATAACAAACAAACAAACAAACATATGTGTTTGCTGTTAAGCAGATGCTAAAATTAGGTAATTTGGGAGAAGAAGTGGTTTGATGCTATTTTCATCAATAAGGGTCAAGAATTGAATCGTCAAATAAACTTAATTGACAAAATTTAAAAAAAAAAAAAGAACTTACATCTTCAGCCCTAATGAACTGCTTAATTGTTTGTTTCAAATGGGACCAGAAAACACAAATGAGCTTGAAAATATCCAGTGACTTAATAAAGAAAAATAAAAGAAAAGAAAAAAGGTAAATAAAATAAAGAAAAAAAATGGATTATCAGTGCTGTCTTTATGCAATGTATTATATGCAGTGCATCATGGGACTTGCTGGTTCTGTCTGGGTTTTGGTCAATTAAAAGCTGGACCAAATGGCTCTTTTAGCGTTAAAGGTAGCAGATGTCTGATATAGGTCACTTTGATTAACTTGCCTTGAGACAGATCGATCTGATCGCATCGTAGGAATTTAAATTGATTAATCACTTTTATTGATTAGAGCTGCCACAAAGGATTATTTTAATAGTCGACTAATCACTGATTATTTTTTTCGACTTATCGGGTCTTGCACAAAGTGGATGTAAAGCGCACATATAAACCATCAATAGCCTTCAACTAACTGAAAACTAGACATATACCATTTCTTGTGATAATGCTGGTATGTGGTGAGCTGAATTTGGCTGATGGCTAGTGCTGATGGCTGAAAATGCTAAAATTGATGTCTAAAAACTGCTGAAGCTAATAGCTGAAAAAATGCTGAAGCTGATAGACAGCTGAAATATTAGTTAAATACCAAATTATCCTAAAAATAAGTTAGCCAAAACAGTTAGCTTATTGCTGAAATATTAGCCAAATACCAAAACAGCCTGAAAAACTAAAAAAAAAGCTCAAGTTAGCCAAAAAACTAAAAGCCTAAATTAGCCAAAATAGCTAGCATGAAGCTGAAATATTTGCTAAACTCCAAAATAACCTAAAATATCCTAATATATGCCAAAATAGTCCAAAAAGCTAGCATAATGCCATTATACCTTTCAACTTCACTACAATCTGACATTTAATATAAAGTAACGACTAATCGACTATTAAATTAGTTGTCAACTATTTTCATAATCGATTAGTCAACAATTAATCAACTAATCGTGGCAGAGTTGAGGTTAATTCATCCTTAGACCCTAATAAGGTGAAACTTTTGGAACAAAATTTCCTAAAATTAATGCTAACTCTCCTCGCTAATAACTCTCACAACTTAGCAGTTCGGGATTTAGAAATAACGGGGATTGAGAGAAACTAAAGTGGATTTAAAAAAAAAAAAGTGAATTATGCAATTATGCAATTGAGATCTATAAAAGGGAAGAAGCTCAGTATAAGAATAGGCTGGAAGAACGAAGGAGCTTGTGTGAACTGCAAATTAAAATGCTGTTCTTGAACTTTAAAGGACGTCTCCCTCCTAACCAGGCCACTCAGTCACACAACATTGACACAAAAAAAAAAAAAAAAAAAAAAATTAAAAATTAAATAAATTGATTATTTTGATTTTGGAAAATACTCCTTAGATTGAGGCGCAGCCAGTTTATTTTACTGTAAAGTAAAAACAACAAGTCATCACAGAGGACAACACACACATGATGCAGCAAAAAATGATCAAACCATCATAAGAGTCCAATGTGTGGAAACATTTTGAATTTTGCAAAGAAATGTGACCATAGTGTGAAATGATTTAATAATTTGTATTATTTAGATGTGGAAAAACAACAGTGGGCTGAACATTATGAAACTAAAATATTAGTGGATTTAACATTCATTCTTGTTTACTTTTTTGTTTGTACACACATTTTCTTTACACTGGAGAAATACAAAGAATCTGGAAAACTATGTGTGTCACACTGGCCTAATTTTTAGATAAAGGTGTTCTGGATCAAGTTTGGGTCAGTGAATCAGATCATTCAAAACGAAATTATGATATGAAATGAATTGATAAAATATTAAATGTGTTTCTTTCTTTGGATCAGTTCCAGCATGTATTAGCAAATGACATTGAGTTGGAATTTTGCATCTAACCGCAGTTCTTTTGAAAAAACAAATAATTTTCAAAGAGTGAACAACTATTTATGACAATTTTAATTGGAATATGATCGTTTTAATGGCACATCATGTTACAGCGCCATCCCGTGTTGGAACTGCGTGGTTGCATCAGTGTGAAACCTGTGCGCAACGGAGGATCAAATCCATGAGCGCGGACACTCTAGTCTGCCCCTGAAAATGTAATAGAAGTGTAATAAGTTGTCAGGTGTTTCTGTTACCTCGTTCGGGCTCGTTGCTCTGTTGTTGGTCAGCTCGTTCCGGTCCAGCGTGCTCCAACCTGAGGTCAGGTAGTCGGTGCTCTTGGCGTTGTTCTGCTGCACGGACAGCACCGGACTGCACGGCTTCAGGAACATGAAGTCACTCTTGGATGATTCCGGCGTCAGGCACATTTTGTAGCAGTACACCTGAGGCAGCGCGCCGGTGCCGGTCGCCTCCGCGCAGCCCGGCGCGCCCGCAGACATGCGCACGTTTAGGTTGGTCTTCTTAAACACTTCTGTGGTGGTGCTCTCCTCCGCGCGCGCGCAGCAGCAGCGGCAGCGGATGGAGGGGAAGCCGGACTCGATGTTTGACGGCTTGCCCTTCAGTCTCCTCACAGCCACGAGGACGATGATGGCCAGCAGGGACGTGAAGGAGATCGCGCCCAGAGCCACGATTAAGTAGAGAGTGAGGTTGGAGCTGGGATGCGCGCTCAGGGACAGGTCACCCAGACCGGCCTGCGAGTCTGGCAGGCTGTCAACCACTGACAGGATGACGGAAACTGTGGCCGACAGGGGGGGTTGACCGTTGTCCTTGACCAGGATGACCAGTCTGTGCCTCGTGGGCTCCTCCTCCTCTAACTGGCGGATGGTTCTGACCTCTCCAGTGTACAGAGCGATGCTGAACAAGCTCGGATCTGTGGCTTGGAGCAGCTGGTAAAACAGGCGCGAGTTTTGACCCGCGTCTGCGTCCACGGCGCGGATTTTCGTCACCAAATAGCCGGCGTCCACAGACTTTGGCACAACTTCGTAGGGCGCGGTGCCATTTTGCGCAACGGGGGACACTATGATCGGCGCGTTATCATTTTGGTCCAAAATAAATATATGCACAGAGACGTTGCTGCTCAGAGGCGGGAATCCCGCATCTTGCGCCTGAACTGTGACCTGAAAGTTTTTCAGCTGCTCATGATCGAAGGATCGCAGTGCGTAAATGTTCCCACTGTCCGAGTTTATGGATACATACGTGGACACCGGCATCCCCTGTATGTCCCCCTCTAGGATAGAGTAGGACAAATAGGAATTCTGGCCAGAATCTGGATCCACGGCGGTGACGGAGCAGATGGACGCTCCGGGCGCGTTATTCTCAGTCAGATACACCGTGTAGGACGGCTGCTTGAAGCGGGGCGCGTTGTCATTCACGTCAGACACCTGGACAATGATGTTTTTCCGCGTGAACAGAGGTGGAGAGCCCGCGTCACGCGCGGTTAAGGTGATGTTGTAGTCTGTGATCGCCTCTCTGTCCAGGAAATCAGAAGTCACTAAAGTGTAGTAGTTCTTAAAAGATGAATGGAGCTGAAACGGCACGTGATGAGGGATCTCACAGTCCACGTTCCCGTTTTCACCCGAGTCTTTGTCCACGACGCTGATGACGGCTATGACCGTCCCGGGCGGCGCGTCCTCCAGCACAGGTGTGGACACAGAGGTGAGGATCACCTCCGGGAGGTTGTCGTTTTTATCCAGGACGTTCACCAGCACTTTGCAGTGCACCGCCACGGCAGAGGGTCCCTTATCTTTGGCTTGGACGTAAATTTCATGCATCCTCGATTTTTCATAATCAATCACTCCTTTGACTTTGATCTCCCCCGTGCGCGGGTCCACGCTGAAAAGCTGGCGCACTTTGATGGGCGCGTGTCCGCTGAAGGAGTAAGTGATGTCCGCGTTGGGACCCTCATCCAAATCCGACGCGTTGAGTTTGATCACAACTGTGCCTTTTGGCGCGTTTTCGGCGAGTCGGACTCTGTAAAAGGACTGATCAAAAACCGGCGCGTTGTCGTTCGCGTCCAAAACGGTGATGTCAATCTGCGCAGTGCCTGATCTCTCCGGTGCGCCTCCGTCCACTGCGGTGAGCACCATCTGATGCGCGCTCTGCTGCTCCCTGTCCAGGGGAGCTTGCAGGACCAGTTCTGCAAATTTGCTGCCATCGCTGCGCGTCTGTATGTCCAAGTAAAAATGCTCGTTTACGCTCAGCAGGTAGGTGCGCAACGAGTTGGAGCCAACATCCAAGTCTTGCGCGCTCTCCAGAGGAAAGCGGGATCCTGGGGCGGCAGACTCCGATATATCCAGGTTAAACTCCGTCCACGGGAAGCTGGGAGCGTTATCATTCACGTCCAGAATCTCAATCTCCACCCTGTACAGCTCCAGGGGGTTTTCAATCACCACTTGCAAGTGAAAAGAGCAAGAAGAACTCTGCTCGCACAGCTCCTCCCGATCGATTCTTTCATTGACAAACAAAACCCCGTTTTCCAGGTTCACCTCCACATATTGCTTTTTGGAACCCGACACTATCCGGAACCGGCGCGCGGAGAGTTTGTTCAAATCCAGCCCTAGGTCCTCCGCAATGTTCCAACAAAAGCTCCGTGCTCCAGCTCCTCTGGGATGGAGTATCGGATCTGTCCCCAGACTGCGTCCAAGAAACAAGTGAACAGCGCGAAATGGCACAAGACGAGCCATCTTTTCTTGGCATCCATCTGCGCGTAAAGATGATTCAATCAGAAACGTGTCAAAACTGCGGAGTCATCAAGATAACTTGAGGTTTGGTGAAACTGGAGCAGCGCCTGCCTCCCTCCCTGCCTGCTTGTCTGCCTGGGAGAAAACAGAGGAGAGAAATAAAGGCTATAAGCCTATCTCTGAGATTTGTGCGCGTCTTGCGCGTCTGCGTGCGCGCGCCTTTATTATTGGCCCCACTCTTTCAATAGAGGGGAAACGACATCTGCTCGGATAATCTTCCCTGCCTACTAGCCCGATCAAATTCATGTCACAGCCTCCGGGCTTTGCCCTTGGGTCAAAAGTACCACATTCAATTTCTTATAAGAGTGTTTCATCATTTTTGAACTCGGAGCATAATCCTATCCAACACCTTTCTTCAGTGTTTTGCTCGGCCCAACTCACAAAACTGAGGGGGAAGTTATCCCTGTAATGAATGGAGAAGTGGTAAAACATTGCTTGAAACACTCCCAGTAAGGAAATAATGAATCGTGAAGGGACTACAACAGGAAAACCTAAAATATAAGGATGCTGAACTGCTTGGCATTTATTAAATAAGATATTCTGGCTGCAAGAAATCCCAAATTCCCTTCCTCCTGCTCTCAGATTGATCCTATTTAAAGTTCTTTGTCTGCCACATCCCCATGTCGGCATCAAAACAGTTGTGTCAGTTTGCCTTCCACCTCAGTGCATCCTCCACCAGTTTGCTCTGAAAACCCCTGGTTGAAAACACTTTCTGCCCGCGCAAATGAAACTGCAGCAGATGGTGAGGCTTTTTTTTTTTTTTTTTTTTTTTTCGTGGGCTCATGCTCTTTTTAATTAATGGAATGGAGATTAGAGGGCATTTTCCCTGGATCATTAGTGAACAGAGGAATTAAGACATTTTGTGAGGAATAATCCCAGGGCTATCCATGTGAGGCACATGTGGTTTTCTCTCTGTGGTCATATTGACCTGCTTTTCCCCAACTTAAGTGCACGGCATCACTTACCCAGAGCAGAAACTAAGTAGCTGGGGATGAGGGGACTCAAACCGCCACATTTAGGGATCAAAACTACAAAAGAGATTATCTCTTTGTCACCGCCCCTCTCTCACTGTTTCTCACACTCATTTTGCCCCTTTTACTCTTTCTCCCCCCATTCAAGGGCAGAAGTGGAATAATATCAATCCCTTTGTCTTTGACTACATTTTAGCTTTAAAACTGTGGGATTAGGACAGGTTAGCCCACTTTCCAGCTTTAAACGCTAATGCAGTTTCAGATGGACAACATTGTTGTGCATTCTATTTCTGAGCTAAATCCACGTTGTTTGGCGTGTTTAATGTGCAGTTAATAGCTCTGATTTGTACAGTCATACGTGCACCACCTGCTAGGATGTGCCGCTGCAGATTGACAGCCTGTAAACGGAAAGAGATTGACTCTTGTTTGTGATGGAGGCTGAAAATTGTCATGTTTCCCATTGCTTACGGTCATATCCAAAAATGCCACAGCGCTGTGAACTAAAAGGAAGTTATAAGTTAGTAAATTTGACAGTGTGCCGGCATTCATAATCAGGAGGCAGAAGTCGTATTTTTACACATTTTAACTTTTTATTTTAAGAAAAAGTTGAGATTTTAGAGCGACCAGATGATTTTTCTTTGAAGTGCCCATATGCCAATGTTTTTTCCCCATTTTTAAACAATGATTATTATGTTTTTATTCAAAATCCCACAACTTAAATGTCTAAAAAAGCTATTTTTCATGTTGGCCACATCAAGAAGCCCTGCTACTATAAGTATTGTATGAAACTCACTCACAAAAAAAATCCAGAAACGACTGATTTGACCACAGAAATGTGAACGGCAGCTCATTTGACCGCAGCCATCTTCTCTTCATCTGAGCTAGCCAGGCCAGATGGGGGGTTTAGCACATGTGCAGCAGAGCTGTTGGGATGTGAAGAAGGCTCATTAATTCAAACGGAGCCTGTCTGCCACAAAGGAGAAATACTTAGAAGCGCAAAAACAAAACGATTTCCTCTTACATTTGTTCTCTTTCATAAGAAAAATGCCACACATTCATGTTAAAAACTAAAAAAACATGGATTTTCATTGGAGGGGGATTTTAAGGCAATTTTACGTAAATAATTAAAGGTAACCTAAGCAATTTTAGCTGAAATTAGAAAAATATTTAAAATATAAATGCCTTACCTGGTTTTAATTGTTTTCCCTCTTATGGTTCACAAATCAAAGTACAAATGTCAGTAGTCCTGCATAAAGAATGCTTCACAGCATCAAATGGATGATATTAAACAAGTCGGGGATTGTCTCTCTCTGAAAACCTATTTCGACGGTTGGTACTTCATCGAATACTGCATGTTTGATTATGAAGGTGATTAAGATTATCTTCTTCTAATTTACGCTAACACTCTGACCAGTTAAAGTTATTTACTTTTCCGTGTTCACAAAATTACTAAAAACAGACGATACTTTCAACGTGTTACAATAAAGAAAAACTAATAACTGTTGCATTATTTTCTGATGTCACCCCTCTTTGCTGTTGATCGTAACCATGTCTGATCCCTGCAGGATAATAAAGGTAAACAAGGATTTCTTTTGAAATTGTTAAGGTTACTTTTAATTATTTACGTAAAATTGTGTTAAACAGCGTTCAACTGTCAGCTTGACAGGTGGGGATGTCTATGTCATCAATTGCCACCGGCCACCTGGTAGCCAGGGAGTATATAGAAAGCGGGACATTCTGCACGCCTGATAGCCGCCGACTATGATCACAACCAAAGATTTCCCAAAAAATTGAGCATAAAATCTTAAAGATTCTGCTGATGCCTCCCCGCATGTAGTTGTATTTATGTCCATAGCCTTAGATACTGTATTTTACTTTTATGTTCAAATGGAAAAAAAAAAAGTCTCATAAATTGATATGGGATTTGTTAGCCTCAGCATAAATTTGCACAGTCTGATGAGCAGGGTAAGGTTAGAACAGAAAGTGTGCTTTGGCGTGCATTAGCATTTGTCAGAAAGACCTTGATGCTCCGATTTCATCAAATGAACTCAATTAAAGAAATAGCGCCACCATAAATAAATAAAAAAATTCAAACCAAAGAGGCTTCGCTTCAATTTGAGTCATCCATCTGGAAATGTAGATTTTCCACAAACAAAAAAGCAAAAGGAAAACTCATTTGACATTTTGCAAAATGAAAATAGAGGAAAAGCAACAACCCATTAGCGTATTACCTCATGCGTGTGGTTGACTGTGTTGATTATTAAAGCCTCTGCTGCACCACAATACTGTTTATCTTTTTTCCCCTTTATGGAAAAGTCTAATGTGGAAATGAAATAAAGGAAAAGATCTTTGTCTGAGGTCCTATGAGGGTTTTTCTACCAGAATACTAGCATACAAATGAGGGTAGCTTTTCATTGGCAGCATTAAAATGATAGCACGCTGTCTGTGTTTCCAGATGTGCATCACCATTTTTTTATTTTGTTCTCACAAATGTTCTGAGGCAGCATGACACGTGAGAGCCAAAAGCATGACTGCAGCCACCTGATACAGTTTGCTGGCACTCTGGATTCATCTGTGTTAAATTGGTGTTGGGGCTTCCCACTGCCAAAGGACAGCAGAGGTCAGAGTCAGACGAGTTCTCTCTCACAAAAGCGTGAGCAGGAGCGGATGTGCGACATTACAGCATGTCAGGTCGGAAAGTCGTGTCAGACTAGTGTTAGAGTTAAGCAGAAGGTAAAATCAGAGCATGGCTCAGATTCCATTTTTTTCAATTTTCAGTTTTTATCTTTCTGATTATTAGAAGTGGCTTTATGGGTCAGAGATAATACATTTTCTTTAACAAAGGAAAGAGTGCCTTTTTCATTAAAGATCCACTATTTTGGTGTTTTTAACATGTTCTTGTTCATTTTTTCATGATGGAGAACAAATATAAAATAATTTAATATTAAAACCATGTTTCTGAGTATTTCTTTATTCAAATAATGTTGGATCAGAAGCAGATAAAAACCCACAGTTTGAAAAAGCTGAGGTTTGTGACGCATAGGCGACAATAAAGCTTGTTCCAATCCAATTCTAAATCCTCCACTTGAAGACATATACATCCATTAATGTCTTCATTTGTTTGTCATTTTTGCTAGTATCTGGCTCCAAGCTGTATAGCTGGATGCCTTTTATATATATATATATATATTTTAAACATGCTAATGCTAGTTTGGAAATGTGAGGGTCTGTAAGATAGCTGGAGGGAGTGTAAGCAAAGGAATGCTGGAATATCAATGTGGGATTACCGCCCACAACACAGAGGCACATTTTTTAATAAACTCCTGCTGCATTGTGGAAAACATGTCTTAAAAAATGACTTTTTAAAAATATGTCTAAAAACTGCACAATCATAATTAAAAGATCACTGAGAATGGCTTTATAGTAGATAATTGGTGAGAGTGAGAGTGGTTCCCATGAAAAGGTTCTTTCAGATTGAATTTTCAGTGATGTCGTCTGACTCCATCGTTGCAGCATCCATATGATGAAGGAATTTTCTTTGGTTAAAAGTAAGTCATTTTGTGTGGATGAGTGATGTCACACTCACTCGATCCAGTTCTCATATACTGTTCTCCCTAATTGAGTCCAATTTTAACACATTGGGTGAGTTTCTGAAATTCCCCTTGTGGGATTTCTATTCTATTCCATTCTATATGCAAGATGTACTTTTTTCAATTTATGTCTTTCTGCTAAGAGGAGTAAAGAACAGAATTAGTTGTAAATTCAAAAACTAATTTAGCAACAGGGTTTTTTTTTTTTAATTATAACTTTTATTTTGTTGAGCTTATGTCTCATTATTTCCATTACCATCAGTTTTGCCTCCACTTGAGCAACACTAGTTTGAGGTAACAATACTTTTACTTAAATACACCTTTTCTTGCTACCTCATGGACCTCTGCTCACTTGTCCGTTGAGGAACAATTGATGTTTTCATCAACTAGATTTAATTCATTTCAAATAAAAACAACATTTTTGAACAATCAACTCTGTTCAGGGTCAAAAAAGGGCTTTTTGGTCAGGAGAACAGAGGAAGGCTTGGCAGAAAGTGAACATAATTTGTTAGATAAACTGAAGCAGAATGTAAAAACATACAAAAAAAATCAATGAAAGAAGTCAAAATAAAACTTTTTAAAGCAAAACAGTTTTAAAACATAGAAAAGCAATGACCTCAAATGCAGAGATAATTAGTGGAGAATAGAAACAGCTGTGGATATTATTACCTTAACCCACATCAGGTGTTGACATGTGAACAAGCCGGGGCAGCAAAAACTCAGCCTCAGTTAGAAAAAAATCATTTGGAAAAAAAATGTTAAATCTTTCTAAAAAAAAAATGATGGCAAACTAAAAAGCAAAGGGTTAAACTCCTTATCCAATGTTTAACAACCTTTAGCAAAAACAGTTTCAGGGAGGATGTTCGATTTTCTTTAAGCCTTTTAGCCTCATGTAGGCTGTTGATGTGAATTCATCACCTAATTGATTAACCATAAGTCTGCAGCCTATGCCTCTGGAGCCACTCCTCTTTCATCCCTCCATTGTGATATTATTTTAGTTCAAGTTTAGTCATTTATTTAGAAATTTACAAGGTGTGTTTTATTTTTGAAAGGGTACTTTTATGTGCTATAATGTATGTATAAAAAGCTAAATTCATCATAGATAGAAAAATATAACACTGCTATAATTCAACTATTTGTAAACAACTACATTTATCAACGAATGTTTTTAATATTCACAAAAACGTAACTGAAATATGGCTTAAGAAACTGGATTAAATGGCTTTTCTTGCATTAAAAGTTGTAAACTTTCTTGACTATCTGACCCATCAAATTCACCACAAAGATGATCTTTTTACAAAGACATGGGAACCTTTCTTGAAATATATTGGACTGGATATCACCACAATTATTACAAGAGCATTTTTGTTTTACCTCCAAATGTCCATCTTTCTTAACATTGATTCTTTTTTTTTTTTTTTTTTTGTGCTGTATTTCTTAAATACAACTACTTCCACATGAATTTCATCTTTGTAGTCATGGGGCAACCGAGTATATATATATATTTTTTTTTGCTTTGTTAATTTGTCAAAAAATAATTATGTATAGATTTAAATAAAAAAGTTAAACCAACTTATAAAAACAGTATTTAGATGAATTTGATGTTTTCACATCAAGTTTTGATGGTAAAAATATGGATTTATTAGATACCAAAGCACAGCGCCACCAACAGGACCACACATGCTAACAGTCTGCGGATTTATCATAAAATATATTTGTATCTAAATCAAATAATTATTCTTACATGTTTGGCAGCCCATGTCATTTTCAATTGATATTTTTGGTTGAAAAAATATTGAGCTGGCATTTTTAATATTTCAATTTCTAATATGTGACTAAAAATTAAGTGAAAATGAAAAAAATAGCAAACTCTAATTCATCAAACAGGATAGTGTGCAGTAGAGGACCTAAAAGCAGCAAGTGTAAAGGATTGAACCAGAGGGAAATTTGATCATCTAAAACACATGAATGCATGAAGCAAAACTGTGCTCAATAAAGAAAAACAACAAAATAATTAAAAATTAAACATGGATTTAAACTAATAAGGGGCAAACTCAACTTTATAAGAAGAAAAGAGGCCAAGAAAACCAACATAAAAGAAGAACGTATTTGTGCTTTAAAAAGATTCACAAATCGGTACCAAATAATGGGGACAACCACAACCAAGAAGAAAGAAGCTCTTTCAGTTCAGACTCAGGGAATGAACAATTTAGGTCACTGCTGGATATGGGAGCAGGCTAAACAATTAACCCACCAGCAACCAGATGTCTCTGCTCCGCAGCCCTCCATCATGCACACAGACAGACGGCACGCTCTGCAATGAGGGTTTGTTTTCCTCTGAGAGGAAGGGCTGATGGCCACTTTGAGAAACTTTCATTTTTCCTAAAGGAAGAGCTCCACGCAAATGAAACTTTTTGAATTTGACATGTTTGTGGAGCAAGAAATTATGAATATTAAGACGCAATATGAGAGTATTTTACTACCCCCCTGTTTTATAGTTAATTAAACATAATTACCAGGCCATCCACACTGGAATATAATGCGACAGAAAAAGAGGTTGTCTGCATTTTACAGTTATGTTTTTGCTTTGTTGCAGCTTTTTTCAGAACGAACTCAAAGTGCAACAAAAGGTTGGGAAAAAGACAAAATTATATTTTCATCTTTGTTTACAACTAAAAAACTAACATAAAATCTTTATTTTTAAACTGTAAGAACTACAATTGTTGTAAGTTTTCAAGTCAAAGCTGCAACTTTTTCAAAGATCCCATTCAGAACTACATATTACTCAATCATTCCATACAGTCAATGTATATTATTTGAAAACTAAACACGCTCATTATTCTATATACAGATGGAAAACATCAATTTGCTCTTTGACGTATATAATATACAAATAAACACGCCTGCAGACTTCAGGACCACAGTTTGGAAGTGCCTGTAGAGGCTGCTGCACTCAGAACTACTTTTTTCCCCCTCCAAATGCTGAAAGCAACTATTAAATTGCCCATTTATAGAAAATGATGCCAAAGCATAAACGAACAGGTCATGAAGTTGCTTGGAAATGGTGCATGCGGGCCTAATGTTGCTGTGTGTGCACAAATGCGGGAGTCGGTATGGAAAATAGTCGACAAATAAATGACACAATTTAAAGGTGATGTGTTTTTCGGTTTCTGAACTTTGTGTTTGAGGAAAGTGGTTCAGATGTCAGTTCTGCTGCGATGTGAAGATGAGGAGACGTTAACATATTGCGACTGTCGTTGGAGTTTTTACAAGAAATAGCGCAAAACGAAATCTTTTGGAATCATTAAATTACTGTAAAACCCTGGAGGGACTGATAAGCTGTTGGAGGGGAACTGTAAGAACATCATTAAGTCACAGTAGAGATTCATTGGCGTTCCAAATGACTTCAAATGCTACAGCAGGAGGCATCATTTGCATCAGATTTGTTGCTCTGTCAGTGTTGTTTGCAAAGTTTGTGCAGTGTTGTCCATCAATATGCAATGAGGTTGCTGTTTTTAAATTTTGCATAGTTTTAGGATTTATCCTTAATACAGAGCCAACCTTTTCTTATATCAGCTTATCGGCAGACTGTTTATGGGCGATAAATGGGGGAACCTATTTGGGGCTTGCTGGTGGCCCACAAAAAAAATGTTAAGACCCTAGACCATTTGGTGAGCCCATAGAGAAAAAATGTGCATGTATTCTATGGAAATGCTGTGGGTAACAGGTTGAATATGAAGGAATGTGTGTGCCACCACAATTAGATCAGAACTTCCTTAATTACAAAATGTTCAGTTTAAAAATACAACTTTCAAAGTTGCAAATTAAATTTTTAAAATACTTTCTTTCAAAATCTTTTTTTTTGCAGTCAAAAAATATTTTAGCAATTGCAACACAAACGTTTTCAGATGAGTTGCGTCTCATCTTGCTTTCTCCCTATCTTTGATTTCACGTAACTAACTAACAACAGAGCTAACAGATATAAACAGATATAATGTGTAATGTTTTTCCAGACAGCCACACACAACTAAATTCATTTCTGTAATCTTTTCATAGAAAAATAGTTATAAAACATTCAAAAAATTAAACCAATAAGCAGAAAATCTTCTCCCATCATGGTTCTTTTGAGACGTTGGAGGGCTCACACAGGGCCCTCTTTAGCGATCTGGATCTTTCGGCTTCCAAGAAGCTTTAGGTTGTTTTGTTGTTTTATTTACCTAATCAGTAACTATAGAAATGCATTCACAAAATAAATAACTAACATTAAAAAATGTGTTATACTTGTAGGTGTGTAATCAATGCAATTCCAGCAAATTTAGAACTGCTTTTCTCCTTCAGAATCTGCTGGAATTATGTTGATTGTGTTAGCTGTTGAGTTACAGTATCCTAAAGATTTTGTGATTAAGCGTCACTGACAACGCCTCGGATGTTAAAGGGTTAAAATGTCAGCAGCAGAAAAAGGAAATGCTTTAGTTCCATCTGCATCCAGCTGGATATTACATTTTATTTTTTATGATTTGTATAAATTAATTTTTGTTTTTTCCCATGAAAAAAATATTGAAATCTAAAGAGAAAGTAACATTTTTTTCATTAAAAAAATTGCTTTTTGCTTTAGACAAAAGTACTTTTGACTTCTTAAAAATAAGACAGTGTCATACAGGAAAAATAAACATTAAAGGTTAAAAATGCCATTCTACTGCTAGATATATTAAGTCTACTTTGGTGAGCCATATTTCATTACTTACTACTGCTGTCAGTCCAATCAAAAACATTGTTGTGCAGCAAAACATGTGCTTAATGTTTTTTTTTTTTCTTACCGATAAGCAGATCCTAAAGAAAGTCATTTACCAATATTTTTAGATTTAGGGTCAGCATTCAGGACCATTGACAGTTCAAAGAGAGAACTGGACTGATCTTCCAAATAGTAAATACCTGCTGGTCCCAGAAAGCCAAAATCCCATAGAATTCTGTAAATGGTAATTGGCATATATTTTTAAACCCGCCTATAGAAAAATGAACAGCGATTACTCAGTCATTCTGTTTGTCAGAATAACCACTATTGCTTTTTAACATGTTCTTGCTAAACCTTTTTTTTTCTTTTTTGTATATTTTCTCTATTGCTAGTCATTCAGGTCATAAACTGCCTCAATAAGAGCACGTGGTGCCTGCTGTCCCCGCCTCAAATGCTCAAAGCGTTTGACAGATTGTGGGACCAATCACTGCTTGCTAATATCATGCGGTCGCAAAATGACGAAATCAGGTCTTATCTGTACCACGGAAAAATAGTGACTGAATTGACCATCTCTATTCATGTCAATGGTCAGGACGTCTCAGACCTGAGGAAGGGTTATGGTTAGGAGGCCTATGGATTCAATTCTGTATGTAAAAACAACACCCTTTCAGCTTTGGACACACATATGTACATACGTGTGGGCTTTATATACTTGCTGTGCCATTTCAGTTTTTACAATTACTCTTAAAAACATATACGACTAAACAATAACATTAAGCTAATTAAAATATGTGCATCTTGAATTTGCATGAGTTCTTAAAATATCAGTGTTGCTTAAAATAAAAAAATAATTCTGTTTTTCTAAAACTCGGGGTAAATTGGTTTTGGAACACGGTGCTCCAGAGCACTCAGTCTGGAGTCCAGCACAGCATAACTGCAGAGCCATCAGAGTGTTTCTGCTGATAAAAGTTGTACTAAAAGTCTGAGGTGTTCAAGGTGAAAAAAAAAAAAAAAAATGATGAGAACGCATTCTCCAGACGAACTCCTGTGCTGTTAAACACTTTCTTTGATTCTGCCTTTCAGCCCCACAGACTGCCGTCTGCCTGTCAAGCCAGCTCAATAATCCAGGTGGTTGTGGGAGAAGAATCCGATTCCACTTTCTGGAGCTCCTGATAAAGCAGAGCTGGCTGAATTGTATTGACAGGAGGAATCAAAGAACAAGATCCTCACAATCGTTCGAACTGGTGTTGTGGGAAAACTATGGATGTTTGAGTGATAATCAGATTCCAGCAAATCATAAATTATATCAGCAACTCCAACTGTGCTTTTCCCACTGTGACACAGAAAGATTTAGTAATGAGAGAGGTTTATTGGTCAATACTGACCAGTAGTAACAATTATTTTAGGTGTGTTAGGATCTTGCAGCAGGAAAAACTACAGAGTTGGTTATCTTCATCGTCAGATGAAGACTCATTATGTCTGTGGAAAAGAAAAGATTGTGTAGAATAACAAACTTCATTCATTACATTCATCTGAGATGGTATTTGAAATGATTTACTGAGAGATAGTACTTTAGCATTGAACATGTCTGTTAATTTAACTTTAGTTTTTACTCTCACAGGCCACTTTATTAGAAACACCTGTCCAACTGCTCGTTAATTTCTAATCAGCCAATCACATGGCGGCAACTAATTGCATGATGAGGATCTGCGGTAGTTCAAACCAAGCATCAGTACGGGGAGGAAAGGTGATTAAAGTGACTTTGGTTGTTGTCACCAGATGGGCTGGTCTGAGGATTTCTGAAAACATGAAAACATGCATCTGCCTTGTGTCAAATGTCCAGGCTGGTGGTGGTGCAATAGTATGAGGAGGTATTTTTTGGCACATTTAGGCCCTTTAGTACCAACTGAGCATGGTTACTACACCACACCCTACTTGAGTATTTTTACTGACCATGTCCATCCCTTTATGACCACACTGTACCATTTTCTGGTGCTACTTCCTGTAGAATGACATAAAACTGGAAATTATCTCAGACTGGTTTCTTGGACATGGCAATGAGTTTTAATGACCTCCACAGTCACCAGATCTCAACCCAATAAAAATATAGACAAAAAAAGTGTGGCCAGGGACTAAAATTCAGTTTCAGCTTCTTGAATCTATGCAACGAAGGATTAGGGCAGTCTTGAAGGTCTGACCTGGTACTAAAAGGTGTACCTATTAAAGTGTCTGCTGAGTGTGAGACGATGGACACACTTTTTCTAAAAGTTGACATTGGTCAGTGGCCGCCTGGACAAAGTTCGAGGTTGTGTGGTGCAATACAGTGACGGGGGGGATGACGGCGATAAGAAATCGGGCTTGCCGGCCGGCAGCAGCTCTGACTGGAAGACTTGTACATTTCTCCAGACCGCGGCCGTCCACATCACGTGCCACCAGCTGCCAGGTAGCCCAGGAATAATTAAAAAGCGAGGCATTCTTCACGCCTGACAGCCGCCTGACTCTCACTGTCTACAGTCATGACCATGCCAGCGATTGTTCACAGATCTACCAGCCACTTTGGATTGATCCTTTTGGGAAATATCAGAATGTCTGAGAACGATAGTTAGAGAAATTCTCCAGACCTGAACATCTCATTATGGATTGTTTGTGGGGCCCTGTGATTACGTGTAAAGACGATTAGCTCGGGTCTTAAGAGGTTAAATTTGTCTAAACTTGGATAACTTTTAGGCTTCTGCACTTGTATTTGAGCTCACAATGAGAAATCGTGAGGTAATGTCACAGTTTTCAGATACGTAAAGTCAAAAAAGGCTTTGACTTTTGTTGAATGCTGTTTGTTTCTTGATTTGAATTTTTTTCTTTCTGTTTCTCCCCTGCGCTCCCGTGACCCCGACAGGGATTCAGTGGGATCAGAAGATGGATGGATAGATATTTGTCATGAATATGTGTTTTTTTAGGTAACTGAAGATGACTGGTGGAGGCCTGGGAAGCTGACCAATCAAGCCTCACAGAGTATCAATTAACTCCCAAAGAGACACACCTCCTCCCTCCTCATGATCCTCCTCAGATCTGTGTGGAGCAAAGTAATCCTTGTGTCTTGGGATGTGTGGGATATTTGTGAACAGGTGAGTCAGACCCATAATGCTTTAAGTTTTCATTTTAGAGTATGAGTAGCATCACTTTATGCCCACAAACAAGTAACAAAGTTGTCAAACGGCAGCTGACAACAGGAAAAAAGGACAGCCCCCTCCAATCCATGAGTTTTACGCTACATGGACATGTGTAGGCAAGGAAAAAAATAATCAGACTTAACTCACTCTGACATAAATATTGTGGACCGTTCCCGTCCAGAAGATATGTTCTGAGTCAAACTGTCAAACAGAACAAGTTTTTAACCATAGCAGCTCTTGCAAAAATTGCACTCAAAACTAACCCTTGATATGTAAATGTTATAGGATCAACTAATCTTTGTTTCCACACTTGGTGTTAACAGAGCTGCCAGTAACTTTGATTCAGACTTTTTCCCCTATGCTATACAATTGTTTTTTCGATGTTATTTTTCTTGTCATTACATGGTTGCAATATGTTTTCTTGACTAACCTGTACAGAGATTCAACATCTGTGAGCTTTTTCTTCCATAATTGGTATTTTTATAGGATAAATTGGTACAAAGTTATATAGAAGCAAACAGGATTACATACAAAACTCTTGAGTATTTTAGCACAAGAAGTTAAAAAAAAAAAAAAAATTCATTATAAAAAATGTCATCAAATAGGGATGGATCAGGTATTGGCGACCTAGGCGGCTGCCAAAGGTGCATCTGCTGGAGGAGGTGCCAATTCTCAATTGTTCTTTTTTTATCATTATTATTTAAAAATTTTGATATACAACTAATTTCATGAGCTTTGAAGGGAAAAAAAATATG
Organism: Oryzias javanicus; assembly: GCA_003999625.1. NCBI lineage: Eukaryota > Metazoa > Chordata > Actinopteri > Beloniformes > Adrianichthyidae > Oryzias > Oryzias javanicus. The sequence continues at coordinate 11,891,023 of CM012450.1, forward strand.
GAAAAAAGGAAAAACAGGCTAAAAAGCAGAGGTCTGTTTTATTCATATTTAGCTGCCTAGAATCCCCCCTACCACAGTTCGGTCAAAAAATACTCTTGTTTTTGGTTGCAAAAGACATATTTAACTTCTGATCTACTTTTTTCCCCTAACTTTAAACCTTTAACAGCAAAGATCCTTTTTCCCAGGGCGCCATGCAGCCCAGGGCATGCCTGGGTAGATTTACAATTGGGCAAAGGTAGGCAATTGCCTAGGGCCTCAAGCTCTTTTAGGGCCCCTAAATGAACGCTTAAAAAAATGTCTTAAATAATTTCCATGCCTATCATTATGACTCTTCCAAAAAAAAAAAAAAAAAGAAAATAACAACAAATTACTGGAATTACATAAGACTGCTCATGTGAAAATGTTTTGTCAGTTTCCTGTCTCTGTATAGCAATGGACTATTTTGTCAACATCATCATGACCAATGAGCTGTTTTTTGCCTAAGTAGTAAGCAGAGAGACTCTTCCAAGACATTAAAAGTAAAAATATTTTTTTTTAAAAAAGTGTTAAGTTGTAATTATCTGAGCTGTGAAAAAATGATCATTATCCTTATTCATGGAATAAAATAAAGGAAAATGAAAGAGAACCATCTCATGCTAAATTTTAACAATTTAAATTATTCAACAACAACCAAAAAATATTGTATTTCAACATAAATTTGTTGAACACTTAACCCCATCATGCCGCATATTGATAATTTGCAGTGTAGCACATTGCCTAGAGCTTCACTTAACTTAGCATCACCTCGAGTGGAAAAACATTAAAAAAATGTTTGTATTCTTGACGTTGATACTGTCTAAAAGTGGACCAGTGAAGAAGTTATTCAACACACGTTTTACCCTAATTGAGAATTATTAAAAAATGTTGTTGTTCCCCTGGGGCCCCCAAACTACTAAGTCTTCCACTGCACTTTACCACAGTTATTACTTCACTGTCAAGCATGTTTTTAGTTTGTTGATATGTTTGTGTGCATGTACATGATACATTTTGAAAAGATGCTGCAGAAACAGCCCAAAGGATAAACTTTATCTCAAAGCCAACATTCACTTCAGCTTAAATGTGATTGCTCATTCTCTGACAAACATGTATTATAAGAACAATACAAGTCTATAGATTAAAATCCTACAAGAAATACATGTACCGAAAAACATTTTTGCTGAAAGTATGAACATTTTATTTTAAATATATTTATGGCAAATAAATAGTGCTTTGATGACCACATTTTTTTCCCATTGAGTAATTAAGCCTTAAAGGCATTTTTGTTCTTTTGTTCATAAAACTAAAATTTTATTCTAAAATTTACACTTTTAGATAAACAACAAGAGGTTATCTTGATGACAGTCTCATGTCTCATGTCATCACTATGATGACAAGCATCACCGTTTACCTTCACATTTGCTTTAAATCATGCTGAAAATTTGGCAGGTACTTACGTAAAATTTATTCCTTTTTTTGCTGTTGCTTTGAAAAAAAAATCTTCCTTTTTTACATTTAAATTCAATTCATATTACAACTATTCCTTGGCTGTTGCACATTTAAAACTATAAATATAAACAGTTTAATTTTTACATGTAACAACTCTCCTCTCATTTTGTTCAGTAAAGGAATTCTACAGTCTTATGAATAAAGATGAAGCTGAAGTTTTTTGAAGATTAAGTGTTACAAGATCTTGCATCACGCAAGCAGGTCAGAATGAGCCGTTTCTGACAATGTACACCCCCTCCCTCATTAAAGTGGAGAGCAAAAACACAGCTTTTATTCCTCTGAAGCACTTAGAATTATTCACTACAGGTGCTTTCAACTTGTAATGAATAACCAGAGTCCAGTGTCAGAAAATGGCTCAGAGTTTGCTACAAAAAATTTCAAAGGAGCGGCTCCCTGACTTCTTTATCAACGAGCCAAAAGCCCGACTGAACATGTGTTGGGGGGGGGGTCAGAGCACTACCGACATGTACAACCTGGTAATAACAACCAAGCTTCACCCATTACTCATTAAAGTGAAGAGATTGCAACCCCAAATCCCTCAATTTAAAGACTTTTTTTTTTTTTTAAGGAAGGAGAGGTTAGAAAAAAAAGAGGAAAAGTGCACAAAGGAACCTCTGGGTTAGCTTTAAACAGAAAGTATTTAGGATGCAAAAATTCATTTTAGCAACAATTTAATTCATAGTCAATATTAGTTACTTTTGAAAATTTCAGTTCACTGACCTAAAATAAATCCAGAACATTTTTAGCCAAAATTTAACAAGAGATATATACTTGAAACTGACCAGAACAGTTGAAGTTTTCCAGATACCTTATATCTCTTGCAAGATAATAAGCTAAATATGTGTACAAACAAGAATTCATTTCAAATCCCTTCATATTTTAGTTTCATGAAGTTCCGTTTTTCTACATGAAAATAATACAAACAGAACATTGTAAGAACATTCTACCACACTATGGTCACATATCTTTGCCAAATTTGAAGTGTTTCCACACATTGGACTGTAATGATAGACTGATCAGTTTTTGCTGTCATCACACGTGTTGGCATTTGATCGTTTTTAGCTAACAGGAAAATAAACCTACAATCTCTCACTCAAAATAGTATATATTTTTTTCTTCCTAAACCGTTTCTTCCTTTTTGGGGTCACGGGGCTGCTGGAGCCCAAACTGGCAGGATACACCCGGGACAGGTCGCCAGTCTGTCATAGGTCCACATTCACACAACCATACAGACACAACCAGGGACAATTTAGAGTAACTAATTAACCTATGGTTAATTAAAAATACTGTTTTTATTTTTTCTTTTCACATTTGGTTGTAATTTAAAGTAAACTTTGTATTATCTACTTATTTTGTTCCCATTGTGATGTGGGTCAAGAGAATATATATGGTCCTCATGATGTATGACAACTCTCATTTAAAGACCAAGCCAAATACATTATTATGAGCACCCCTGATTACAAGATTTCTTCCATGGACAGATATTTTTATTTCTTTCTAATAATTTTCTTCATAGGATTAAGGTTCTTTTCATATTCTTTAGCTTACTTCTTTTGCACTGTAGTTTTTAATTTTAAACAATAATAGTTTAAACTTGTTTGCAAAATACAAAAAAAAGAAAAAAGATTCCTAAGAAAATGTTATTTAAATCGTATTAATGATAACACATGTAAATACAAAAAGGCCATCAGATACTGAGATCAGAGCAGGGTAACAAATAACAACATTTTTTAATAACTTATTTAAGGAAAATATAATAATTTAAATAGATTATCAGAAGGAACAATTCAATCCTTTATGGCTCCACTTGGCTGGTTTGGCTCGTGGCCATTAACTTTAGCTTATTATATAAAGAAAATGTTGAAACTGGTTACTAAATTACAAAACAGTTGCAGTTTCCCCAGTGAGCTTTAGCATGTTTCTGTTCTCTTCACCGATGTTTATTCAGACAGTTTTTAATCTCTGCAGGAGATCATTTTCTCTGTTGTGTTGCTGTCAGTGAGTTTCCCGCCGTCACCAGAAGCGATGGCATCGTTCTCTTTAATCTCTGCAGAAACACTGACTGCTTTAATACCATGGTGCATCAACAAGGTGTTTTATATATATAAGTTACGGAAGGATGACGGAGAACTTCTATTTAGGTCATTAATTTTGTTGGCTCCAACTGTGCGCTGGCCATATTTCCCATCCCAAGGGAAAAGCATGCCCCAAGCCTGCTTGATTTAATGTATTATTCTTCTGTGCAGTTTGATGGGTTTTTGGCTTCTGTGAACAGTCAGGAACATCCTGCTACCAAGAGTTATCTGCTTCAAATCCTTTGCACAGTAAATTCTTTTCAGGTGTAACAGAGTCAGGGTGAAACCAATTTTAAAGCCTTGTGAATGAAACCAGACGTTTGAAAATAATTCAGGAATGACTATTACACTGATTTCTAACAAGAAGGAACTTAAGTTAATTGGGGAAAAAAAAATGAAATGTTAAAAGCGGGTTAGTGAAATTTAGTTAAAAGATTCATTTGACAAACAAAAACAAATATTTACATGGGTCCTGACCTCAAGAAAATGAACTAATTTTTAATTTGCTGCTTTGATGACTATGTTAAATTCTTTAACTATCATTCTCAATTATTCTTTTTTCTTAGGTTAGTATTTCAAGTTTATAATGTTGACAATATTCTAAACTGGTGATGATGAGAAACAGAAATCAGTCGTAGCAGCCTTAAAAAAAATAACAGTTATTGTATTTACGTCTTATTTGGCACCAGGTCACAGAAGCAGCCAAAGCATAGATGCCCAGAGCTTCCTCCAGTCAAGCAGAACCCCAAGGCACTCCCAGGCCACCCAAAAGATAAAGTCTCTTTGGTACCCCCTGGATCTTCCCCTCGGGCTTCCTCTGTAAAAAAAGACTGTGAAATTTACAGAAAAGCTATGTAAACTACCTACAGAATTATATTGTAAACAATAAAACAGACAGTCTTTGTTTGAATAACAGTTAACCTTTGTAAACCATTTAACAATATTTTTTGTAATGTTTATGACAATAATTTGTAGTTATGATCAAATAAATTTGTTAAAACTACAATAATGGTTATAGGAACAGAGAAATGCTGTAATACTCATAACAGAACGAATTAGTTAATTTGACATTCAAATGTTGTAAAATCAATCAATTTATTCTGTAGTTTTTATGGATTTGGTTTAAAAAAAATGTGTTTCTAATTAAAGCTTTACAATCCAATTTTTTAATGTTATTAATGTCCTCATTCTGCGGAAGGCTATTGTAAAACAAACAGTATATATAGCATACTGCTAGCGACTCTTTTACTTTCTTATTTTATTAATATAGCCTTTTACTGATGGGATATTTAAACTACTTTGTTTTATTTGATGTAAAAGGAAGAGGTTTCTCCACAGTTCCGGCTTAACGTTGCCTGTTGGCATCACTTGTCTCCGTTGAGATGGACATGTTTTATATTATTCAACTTTGAAAGTTGTATGTTGAAAAAAGAATGCATTTAATTGATGAATTAAGATGCCGTCAAATAAGTTTTTAAGAAATATGGTTTTCCAAATTTTCTTAATTGAAGGTGAAGGTTTTGGCGTTGGTGCAGCAATCTTTTTCAAGGTTTCTAAGTACATTTTAAACAATATGAATAGAAATGGTCTAATACAGCCTGGAAGCTGCAGTTGGAAGGTGGCGCAGTGTTAGGTGGCGTTGCCCCGTAATCAGAGGACTCTGGATCAAATCCCTGCTATGGCAATCTGGTAAATAAAAACCTGTGCAGAATTAAAAGATAGGAGAACTGGGATAGGATTAGGGTTAGCATGAATATGCATAGGTCTTCAAAAAGTACTTTTTTTTGCTTTAAAATATGCAGAAAATACACTATTTATGTACAAAACTGTAATGCAAAATCAACAAATTTTTGGGGTAAAATTCACAGTTTTTTAATGTAATTCAATTTACTGTAAGTCACTGTAAATCAATATACATCCTTCATCGGTAAAGTTATTTACTGTGATGCTGTATTTTTTACAGGAATTCTCTGGCAACCACAGCTGCCAGCATTTTCCCGTAAAAACTACGGGTTTTTTTTTTACAGTCCTCATGGTGCGACATGCCCAACATGCCTCCTCAAGGGGGGGTATCTGTAAAAGATCTCCAATCCACCCTCAACTGGCCCATCTCGATGTGGAGAGGTGGCTTTACCTTGAGCTCTTCAGCTCATATTGCAGCCGGTCCGGCTCTTTACGTATCTTGAAAAGTGCAGGAGACACTTACACTGCATCCAGTCCAGTGCGATCTCCGTTTCATTGGCTCCAAATCTTTTCTGGACGCCGGAGCACTTTTTGTGAAGTAGGGGCTTTTAACGACCTAAACCGAAAACCATGTAAGCGAGTGTAACGTGCATCAAGATTGTGACATGGGACAGCTAACCCTACTCTCTCCTGCTTGTTACACAATATGTGTAACACAGTCAAATATTTATATTTATAGAAAACAAAAGTATTAATAAAAGTTCCGTTCAGGATGGATTTGTGGTGGGTATGGTATGGGCAAAGTAGTGGTTCTTGTTTTCGAAGACCCGATCCAATCATCTTTTAATCTTTTTTTAAAATTATTCCCAGTTGTCTTTTATTTATAATTTTGCTGTTTTTAGCCTGAATCAAAAACCTGTGTTGTTTGCTAGGACATAGTTTCTGCAGAGTGGTAGTAGTTCATTAGAAATTCACCTCTGGGTTGTGAACGGGACGGTTAGCGCAGAGTAACTCTTCCCCCATTCCCCTTCATCCATCTGTTTGTTTTCACACTCTTTCAGCTGCTTTCAGCCCCTCACCCGCCTCAACCAAACGATACTGGTGCGGCAAAAATGGCGCAATAGCTAACCAACCGCATAGTTTTGCACCAGATGTTAGCTCGGATGAGGAAAACTAAGAAACACGGCTCTCGTCAAGCAGATGCATCAGAATATGGAGCTTGTGGCTTGCTGTTGTAAGTCCTCCCAAGTTTTTTCCCACAGCTTTTGTTCATCTGATTCACAACGATTTGAAGAACTCCTCAGAAACGCAGTTTAATCTTCATAATTATCAGATAAATGCTATGAACATGTTTAAAAGACCAAAAACACAATTTTCATCTGAGTTTTCTATATATAAGTTGAGTTTGAACAGCAGTAAGCTTGCCATCTATGATATGTTTGGAGCATCAGCCCCAAGGACCACTCAAGGCCTCAGACCCTTTCATCACATTCAGGTGGCAGTTGCCAGATGGGGCATTTTTCTCATAAACTACAATCATTTACATGCAATAAAGTATCTTTTGCTGTTATCGTTAGAGCTCTTTGCCTGTCCCTATGAATGCTGTCAGCCTTGGAGCAGGTTTTATGCTGCTCAGATGGCATATAAGTTTCATAAAGGGGGTTATAAACTACCCCCATACAACAGAAGTGTGCAATGTTTCTGTATACAATATTATTGTGCTCTGAAGCAGATGGTCAGCTTGGAGTGTTGTGTTCAGTATTTTTTTTTAACAACCACTCTGTTTGTATTTTTCCAGCTACTTCTTATCAGTGGAAAATCTATTTCGCTGTTTACCTCACTCATCCTATTTATTCAATCAAACTAAGGTACTGATATTTTTTAAACAAACTTGTAAATCATGGTCAGTTGATTTTTCATCAATAATTTAATGAGGCAAAATCATCTTAGATATCAGAACTTTTTTTTTTTTCAAACACGTTAGGATCCCGGTCTGTTCTAGTTTCTCTCTCTCTCTCTCTGCACCCCTCTCTCTTGCTGTAGGACAGGGGTAGGGGTCTGTAGCAAGTGACTGAGCCGAAAGTTTTTGACCTCCTTTCACTATGACCATCAGCATCCACTGACCCCTCCCGGTCAGTTTATGTGCTCCACTACTTGGTGGCTGAGTTGCTTTTGTTTCCAAACTCTTCCATTTTGCTCTGACAGAGCTAACAGTTGACTGTAGAATATTTAGAAGCAACAACATTTCACAACTGGATTTGTTTTACAGGTGGCATCCTATGACAGTTCCACGCTGGAATGCACTGAGCTCCTGAGAGCGACCCATTCTTTCACAAATGTTTGTAAAAAACAGTCTGCATGCCTGAGTTCATGATTTCTTACACAAATGTGAGGCAAGGGATGAGGACACCCGATTCTGGTCATTTGGATGGGTGAGCCAATAACGTTGGTAATATATTATAAATACAGGTCCTATCAGGTTTTCCTGTGGAGGTAAACAGAAGACAGTAACTACTGACACGCTTAAGGCTACATTCCCCAACCCAACATGCTGGGTCAAAGTTAATGACCCAATTATGGGTCAAATTAGTCCAACCTATCACTCACGTACATCTACCCAGCTTTTAGGATGCCAAAATAACTTCTTAGGGAGTATATGTTCTTTTAAATGTATATTTGTTTTCCATTCATTCATCTTGTTGGGTGTTTTATCCCTTTTGGGGTCGTGAGGGTGCTGGAGCCTAAACCGGCTACTGGCAAAAGCAGGGTTTACTTTGGACAGGTTGCCATTCTGTCACAGGGCCTCAATCACACCAAAGTGCAATTTAGAGTCACCAATTAACCTATGAAGCATTTTTTTGGACAGTGTGAGGAAACTGGAGTCCCCGGTGAAGACCCATGCACGCACAGGGAGAACATGCAAACTCCACACAGAAAGGTCTCAGTCGGTGTTTCTGTTTCAGAACCCCCAGCTGGAATTTGAACTGGGGCCTTCTTGCTGTGAGGCAAGAACGCTAACCACTGCGCCACCGTGCAGCCCTTGAATTAGTGTTTCACATTGAAAATACTGAGGTAAATTCAAAAGTAGACAAAATAATGAATTTTAGACCCTTGGTTTCAAAGGGTTAAAAATAAACGTTCTTAATGTAAAATTTTGTATGTGATTTCATATTATGATTATTCCCAGATAATTAGTGGCTGGCAAATGCTGTAACTGAGAAAAATACAATAATATTGATTAATAGTGATTATTTTTTTCAGATTTGCAATTCATTTGTTTTTTTTTTATCGATTATCATCTCTAATATATACTTAATACATACATGTATATACTCCTGCTTTAAATGCATTTAAATGTAATATTCTATAGTCCTCAGATGGCATGCAAAGAGCTTTCTTGTGGCATTCAGAATAGCCATTATTATTATCACTGATATATTCCTTCTTTCTAATGAGTGATTTTTAGTTCCTCTACACAATTTGCATGCAGACCCATCATCCTTGCTTTGGTTCACTACTTTCTTGATTCTGACACTAACAGGATTAATTTCAGCAATTTACCCTCATTTGCATATTAAAGTGAGCTTTGTTAAACCGCTGGGCTTTCATATCTCTCCTCTTATCCTTTTAGCAAGCAAAGCTCATTTTTACAATTGCTTTCCAGAGAACTCCTCACACGCCAGGCAGTCGATTTATTTGCCTTATGGTTGCTCTTTTATTGTTTTCCGTGAGAATACGTCTCTTTCTTTAAAAGGGCGTTATCACTCATTCAAATGTTGAAGTAAGCTTGTAGGTGAGGAGAGCACAGAACTCATAGTCCACATCAGACACAGTTTACATCAAATCCAAAGGTTACAAGTGGAATATTTGCCCACTACTTCCATGTAAACTCATTGTGGTGTTTATAATCAAATTGGTTTAAAAAATTACATTTTGGCTCCACATTATGTGGTCCTGGCTATATAAACAGCTGGTTCTATATGATTCCACATGCTAGTCATGTGGAATATAAATATATTGCATCAAAGCAATTCTTTAGTTTCCTTTTCGTAAAGGATGTTTGCTGGCCATTCAAAGAACATCGTGGGCTTTGTACCGTCAGCAGTGTGGGAAGGTGCTAAGTCCTACTGGGAAATAAAATAGGCATCTATACAGCTTAGGGTACATAGGTTGCTCTTGAATCTGCTAAGAGATGGCTGCATTGATTGCGGACTGTAGGGTACGAACACTAACAGATGACAAAGCTCCCCCGTAGAAGCTCCAGACAAGTTTTCAAGTGACATTTCTGTACCTCTACTCTTATTTCTGACTCTCGTACCTTGATTTTTAAATGATAAGAAAGCTTTACTTAAATCTAAGAATGAAACTTTGGATCATTGAGCAATCGTCCAGTTTTTTTTTCTCTGTTGCACAGGCTGAACATACCTGGTTCAAGAGGGGCTTGATACAAGAAATAAAATATCATACCGACTATCTAGTGTTCATCTGTGTGGTGGCTCTTACTGCAACCACTTAAGTCACAGTCAAGCCCTTATGATGTTCCTCTAAATCGCAGTTGTCAAACTCCAGGTCTCAAGAGCCAGTTTTCTACAAGATTTCCAAGGAACGTGCCACTGCAGCCTCTTATTGACACCTGATCCAAGTATTCCGCTCCAGGCAGGTAGGGCTGGTTTTCTTAAAAACCAGCAGAATGTTGGCCCTCCAGGCTTGGAGTCTGACACTCCTGCTCTAAATTATTAAATGGACTTCACTTGCCAATCCTCTTAAGGCTGCAGTTATCCCTGTGGCTGGAGCACATTTTCCTTCTACTCAATTCTTTGTTAAAATGCTTGGAAACAGCACTCTATGAACAGCCAAAGGACAAAGGACTTTTTGTGGCTTGTTGAACTTGTGAAGGTGTTGATGATTGTTTTTGGGCTTTTTATCAAGTCAGTATCTTTTCCCATGACTACATAGCCTAGTGACCCAGACAAGAAGACCCTTTAACCCTTGAGCTATGAAGTGTTGATATTCTTTTACCTACCATAACTCTTCAATCATTTATGCAATCAACATAATCCCAGGGGGTGCTAAAGTGGAGGAAACCAGGTTTGCAGTACTGTGCAACACTTGGCAATTATAATGCGTTGGATGTCGGTACAAAGTAGCTTTTCTCTGAATCAAAATCTGCAGATTTCTCTTGAATCAGTATCCTGAAGTATAAACGTTCAAAACGTTACAGTATGTCAAAGAGCATGTTTTATTTAGGCGTCACTGGCAACATCGTCAGTGGTAGAGGCTTAAAGACTTTTTTTTAGGTGTTGTCATTTGGCTGCTTACAGTGTTTACAAGAGAAATTATATGGCTAAAAAAAAAAAAAACAATATTTCATTATTTAAGAAAAAAGATAACAACAATTGGGTTTTAATTATAGATATTAATACACCTTAATCAAAAATATTTTTAACATAACTCATTTTACACTGCTCTTTTCTTCATAACTTATAGAGTGAAGCTATGGTAATTAAACTTTCCATTTTTGTAAAATACTGCACGTTCCACGTTATGTTTTTATCATCACAAAAGAAAACAGTTAATTGAACACCTATGTTCTAATTTGCTGTTGTTTCATTGACATCTTAAGTTTTATCTGATTAATGACCTCTGCATAGTTTCCTAATTGAAACCATTTACCTGATAGAATGACTGAGACAGCTTAGTAAAAATGTAAAAGTACATTTTTTTTTAAATTTTATTTCAAGGTAAACACATTTTCTTTCCTTAAAGACCCCCCCTGATGAAAATTATGCCTTTTGAGTTTTTGACGTGTACATGGGGAATTTGTATTATGACAGAGATCAAATGTAATAACAAATATTGTTTTTGCTTTTCTGATGTCTCTCTTTATAAATCATTGTCAATCAAACTGTCATGAAGACATTCTGTTTGAATTAATGAGCCTTTGTGATGTCACAAAGGTATAAGCCCCGCTCAGCGTGCACAAGGTGCTCAAGTCCGGGGGAAGAGAAAACGACATCCACCCACTCCTGTGCTGTAGAAGAAAGTCAATGAAAGGCCATGAAGATACTAGCTTTCATTATTTTCCTAAGGACTTTGTTTCCCGAAACAGATTGTTATGTTTTACGTGTGTTTCTCCTTTTTGTGGTTCACCTTTTCTTTTCTTCCTCTGTGCAGGCTGACTGTGGCTCCTCCCAGCTGATCACCACCCTCTCCTGATCTCTGTGGAGGAGTCCATAGCTGTCTGCACTCAGTTGATTTAGTTTGCTCTCTATTTAAGCTGAGGTCCTCCTGTGTTTGGTGTTGGTTTGTTTTGTATGCCCTCTTGTATGTTTCCCCCCTGTACTCTTGGGTGGTTTTGGTTTATGTATTTTTGCAGTTCCTTTAGTTTTCCCTCTGTTGAGGTGATTTTTTGTTATTAAAGACTATTTTTGTTAATCTAAAAATTAGTTTGATCCCTGCATCTGGGTCTCTGACTCCTGATCCGTGACTTGATAAGAAGGATGTGGTACCCTCCAACAAGACACCATCAAGTAGACAGCCAGCAGCTTCACCGCTAGGTTTTATTAAGCTAATGTTAGTTGCCCGTATTTACATGCTGTAATCAAAAAATGATGGATATTCATCTTGGCTCTACTTACCACATACAGCTGGTATTTTAATTGTATCCAAGGCTAGGTTTTTTTTTGGCCTCAATAATTTAAAATTAAACTTTTTGTTTTGACCAGGGGTCTACAACCTGCGGCCCCAGAGCCAAATGTGGCTCTTTCATCTCTCCATAGTGGCTCTCTGGCTGAAGAAAATAAAATAATAGTAAATGGAGATTAGCTATTATTTTATCAACATGCTAACATTTTTGACAAAGTTAGTTTTCTGAGGAAATTTAGGCTAATTTGGAGTTCAGCTAGTAATTAAGCAACAAGCTAGCTTTTTTTTTTTTTTTTTTTGGCAGATTTGGCAACTAAATAGTTTTTTTATGCTATTTGGAGTTTAGCTATTTTAGCAATATGCTAACATTTTTAGCTAATTTATCTACTGGGGGTTTTAGGCTAAATTTGAGTTCAGCTTTCATTTCGCAAACATGCTAATATTTTTAGCTGATTTAATTTACAGAGAAATGTTATGCTAATTTGAAGTTTAGCTAGTAATTAAGCAACCAGCTTGCTTTTTTGCTACTAAATTTAAAAACGTAAAAAAAATATCTTTTTGAGAGATGCTAGTTTCTTTATATATATTTTTTTTTTGCTTTAGTTTGTGCCAAAAATAGAAATTATTCACATTTATTTAAAAAACAAAAAGAAGGTTATGAATGCAAATGCAAATTTCTTAAAGACTAATGTAAGTCAATGCGGCTCTTTCTAGGTTTTGATCTGTAGAAAACAAGCCAAAATGGCTCTTTTACTCTTAAAGGTTGCCGACCTCTGGTTTAGACGTTTTAGAAGTCCAAATCATGCTAGTAAATCAAACATGTGTGATGCAATGAAGCTCTTCAGTGTCCTCGTCCGAGCTGACATCTGGCTCAAAGCAGTGCGGATGGACATTTCCGACATTACTTGACATGCTTTTGGAACCGTGGTAAAACATTTATGCTAGCAAGACACAGCTAGCATCATCAGAAAGGGGAGGGGGTCAAGGCTCAGCTCCAAAGGCCACGCCCACGTAGAGGAGATTTTGGAAACAGAGGCTTCAGATCACCATGAAAAATGTCTTTTCAAGACATTTAGGTTTTGGGATTTCGGTTAAAAACCTTGTAATTGTAACTAAAACACCAGTGGGAACATTAAATAAAAAGTCTTAAATTTAAGAGTTGACATTTCTTTTAACTTGTTATTGATCCTTTTTTGGCACTTTCAAGACTTTGAATAAGGATTATTTACATCTGTAACAGCCTTGTGGCCGAGCAGCTTTAATCAATTAAACACAAGGCATATACTCAATGTAAGGCATAGAGAGTGTTGGAAGAACATTGACTTTATCCTGTCATATACTTTAAGAACAAACATCTTGGTCAGAAAAATAAAAAAATACAAAAACATAGTGATCCTGGTGAAAAAAAATAAATAGCAACCACAAGACGTGGAGCAGACTGATCCCAGTGTAGACCAGCTGGTACAAACCACCTTTGTGACCTTGACAAAACAACCTCGAAACTAAACCCTGAAGAAAAAGGCCACACCCATCACACTATGACTGAACCCAGTGACACGAACTGGTCCTCCGTCACAACCAGCTGCTCACCACAACAGACTGCACCGCAATCGGGTCATTATAAGGGCAGAAAGAGAGCACTGCTGTTGGAAAAATATTCATTTCATAGAGGAAAACAACAACATTAAGTTCTTTCTTCTTGGAATTGGCAAACTGAACTAAAGTGTCAAGTGGAGAGAACGCAGATGTGCAGACACAAAATTGAACAATGAGTTCCTCCAAACAGTCTCTGGGATTATAACAAAGACAATCTTCATTTAAAGCTGTCCAATCCTAATACTTTAATACTTTCACACCAGGATTTGATTCAAAAAAAGCAAAATCTCGCCGACTTCCTGATGAAAGTTATCTTAGACCACTACCCCGCTAAAATAAAATGTTCCTTTTTTTTTCTTTTGTTATTTTTCTTTTCTTTTCTTTTTAAGTTATTGGATAGTTAATCATGTTGTGGCTGTCTAGATGTGAGAAAATGACTGTCATCGCCCTGCAAAGCAGCACAAATGGGAGCAGGGAGAATAGTCAACATCTTAGACAGACTCCACTTGGTTCGCATGAAAGTTAATTCCTCCTTTGTATGTGCAGTAAAAATATTTAGACACAAACAGTTGGCTCATTATAGAACATTAGCGTTTTGAAAAGAAAATCCGCCATTTGCTGTGCAGCTGTTTCTTTGTGAAAGAGGGACTAGGAAGAAAAAATGAGGAATAACTGTGACTTCTGTTAAATCCATCATTTATAGTTATTAACTCACAACCCAAGAGTTGACTGTTGGACTTCCATCTTCCAGTGCCGTGTCAATGTCTCCTTAGGCAAAAGAGCTCTGGGAGATGACGTCACACAGAATCGTCGCCCTCAAGGCGCCGCCATTTTGGCAGCTGGTTTTCCACTGTTTTATTGTTCCCAGTTTGCAGTTTTTTTTATCAACATGACCAAATTGGTAAATTGATGTAGCCTAAAAACCTAAAAAAAGTAATGCTTTTTTTTTTTGCTATGTTTTTTAAAAATCAGGATCTGGTTTGTGCTTTTGTGAGCAAGTGGGTTGATGAAAAGCAGCATAGAGTTGGTCTGAGTAAGATGTCTACATTGTAAAGCCGCAGGATATTGGACATTTATAAAGACTTTACATTTAAAAAAGAATGACAAAAAATTACAATGAAAGAAACTTCCATATCCCTGTACTTTATTTGATTTATTTACACGTGACTTTTACAAGACATGTCTTATTCACATATGTTTTGATCTCTCCAAACTCATGGAAGACTGAGGTTGAGTTTGCAATTTGAAGAATCTATAGGTTGCCGGTGACCTTTTATATTTGGGAAGTAACTGGGAAGTAGAATTTTGTCGCTTTAGATTAGATTTGAAATGGTTTATTTCAAGCAATCAAGGAGCAAAAAAAATCATGTGTCTTGTATTGTTTTCTTATATTCAATATAATCAATCATCAGAAGTTTACATCCACATGTCAAACACAGGATAAAGACATTAAGAGATTGCCTGAAAGGGAGTGGGAGGAAGCAAATTTATATAATCCCACCCCGGCTTGACCTTACCATTTCCTTTACATTATTATTATTATCATTTAATCAATCAATCAATCAAACTTTATTTATAAAAAGCGCTTCTCATTCTTCGCACAAGTCAACATTTACATTTAAAAACAAAAGCATACGCAGTAAAAACCAAACCCACCCTTCACCCTCCGTCCTCCCCTCTATTAACACATACAACCCATGATCTCACACACAATGAATACTTATAAAAATGACTGAAAAATGAAAATTGTAAAATAAACTTAAACATAAGGCTGGTTCTGCTCTGGGAAAACAGTTTAGGGGACTCTATCATACGAGGAGCCAGCTCGGTCAGGAACATCGCCACAGTGCCAACCCAGATCAGGACAGGATTATCCAGTTCTTAACTTCAGATCAGATATTTAAACCATTCCAACATAGATTCAGACTAAATTGATTGACTAAATCAAACCTGTTTACAAAAGGTTTCACAATAAAAAAGTCATACTAGAGTTTCCTGTTAACCCTACATTTGTAACATATTTGATATGTGCATGTCTGAGACTCCTATGTCATTAGCATGATAGATTTTTATTCCATAAAAATCCATTATCTATAACTTGGTCCATGTTTTCTGTCTTGTAGTTTATCATCATTCCACCAGGGGCAGCAGAAGGGCATTTTCTGCTCATTTCAATATGGCTGCCTTCATGAAATCTAAAAAACTCTTTTTCAAAACTTCATATAAAGTGCAATAATAAACTTTCAAGGCCATCCTTGACATAAAAAATATTCATTCTGCATAATAGAAGAAAAACTCTGTACCCATCTTGTAATATTACATCATATTTCTTTTTATTCCCCCTCTAAGAAACGCGAAAGAGATCAATTTCAAAACAATTAACCATATTTTTCCCTGTAAATAATTTTTACAGTTAAGGTTTAATATTCAAGATAATATGCGACAAATATGGAAACATGGTATTGAAACCCAAAGGCATCTAATTAATGTTTGAAATGTGATTAACAATTTTTGGGGAGATTTATATACATTACCTGCAACAAAAAAAATACAATTTTGTTATTTACATACTTTAATATGGAACTTGGTTGTATTAAAAAAAGAAAAAAAATCAGTTTTTGTACAAGAACAACATTTTTTTCCTTTTTTAAAAACGACTTTCATCATTAAATGTCTCTAAAAAAAATAAAATAATAATAATAATTCCAGAAAATGTTTAAATTGTTTGTCAGTTCACCTGGACTGATGTGATCTTCCCTTACATTTTTCATGGACTAACTTTGATGCCTTACAATTAAATTTACATTTTTTTAAGCAGTTAAACATTGTTTTTTTTTTATTTATTGTTTATATATATATATTTAATGTTTTGTTTTATGTTGTTAATTAAGTTTATATCTTAATTCTCTGTTCTCTGTTTTTTTATGTTTTCTTTTCTTTTTCACTTTTACTAATGGTTAAATTGAAATCCTTTTTTCTTCCGATGTATACTTATATAATATTATATTTCTTAATTTCTAATCTGTCAATAAAAAAAAGTAAAATAACTTTTTCAAAACTTTATATTGAGAATAATTCATCAATCATTTTTTGAATGACTACTTACTGTATTTAAAAAATGTAAAACTAGTTGATCATTTTTTTTAATACTGTTGAAACACGCATGGGCCTAATTTGAGACATTGAGTAATAAAATGTATTTTTTTCCCTGAACATTCATGTCAATATTTTTGTATTTTAAACATTGTTGTGAGCAAACACGTATCAAATCACCTACGTGTATTATAATTACTACTAGCTTATAAAAATGGCATTGCCATATATTTTTGTTTAAAAAAAGAGTTTAAAAACATATTCAAGACAAGTCAGTTCTTGGATGTATTGGGATTTACAGGGTTAAACTTTGTGCACTCAAGTGACTGCAGCTTTTTCTAAAGCTTTTATGCCAGTTACAAAAAAAAAAAGCTGGATAGCGCATTTTAACATCAAGAAAGTCAGTTGTTTGGCCGATCACTGCTATGTTAAATAACAAGTCATATCATTTTTTTGTTACCTAAAACATCCAGTTTTCCTTCATTCTATAGTTCACTCTAAAATTGAGTCATCCCAGGTGAATTCCTGCCCGCACATTAGTCTGCTAATGTCAGTCAATCAATACACCAATTCACAATGAATCTCACTGTTAGCTCTATTATACCAGCTTTCTGTTGTGTGCGCTGTTTGTGCTGTCATTCCAATCAGTTTTCTCTAAATTGAACCTCATATTTACTTATTATTCGCTGAAATGTGAAGGCTTTAGCTGTCAAGACACATTCAGGTCCACAACCTTGGAAAGTTAGTTTTTATCTGCATTTTCAGAAACTTTACATTCTGAAATATTGCAATAAAAATGAAACTTTAAGATATTCTTAACTATAAACTGGTTATAGAAGACCCTGGAAAGGATGAAGCAGAAAAGGGAAACGGATGGATTGTAATGATCCACAAAATGACTGAAACTCTTCTTAATATTTACTGTTTTAAATTGTAATGTCGATCCTCCAAAAAGATAAAAAAAAAGGGGGGTAAACAGATAAAAAAGAAAAAAGTACGACACACCTACATCTTATCTACTTCACTCTTGCTTACACTGTAAAAAAATATATATATTGTAAATTTTTACTGTAAAAAAATAAGGTGTTACTTTAAACATTACAATAAAATGTTTTTTTGTCGTTATTATTTTTTTTTACATTTCTTTTCTGATAACATTTCTAATTTTTACTGTTAATAGCAATATTAACCCTTAAAAAATACAGCGTAACACTGAAACATGGTCATTTTTACAGTAGAATACTGGCAGCTGAAGTTGCCAGAATTTTAACTGTTCAACATTTATTGGTACTTTTTATCATATTATGTTAAAATAATTTCTATTTTTATATTTCACTGTTTTATTTTTTTTGGAAAAAAATGTATCATAGATTTACTGCGAAAACATCAAATTTATCCCATAAAAATTACAATGTCAGTCTACAAAATTAACAGAGACATATATCCATTTTTACTGTAAAAAAAACCTGATAGCTTAACCCCAGGATTTTACTGTAATAAGAAAAGTTTTAAACATTTATGACTTTTTAAGGAAGTTACCATTTAATTACACATAATTTTCTTTTTTTCATGATTATGGTTGCAAACTGTCAGGATTTCATAGTTCTCTCTAAAATGTAAGGACATTTTACAGTGTACCATTGTGTGTTGTGTAGGTGTGCGCAGCATGCCCATAAAAAAAAAAGTGCATGAACCTTTTGTAGTAGTTCACTGGGGGGTCTTCAACCTTGATACTTCACGAGTGTCACCTGCTTGTCCCGTACAAGTTTGCCCCTTTTTCACCTGCAATCAGCCCATATTAACCCATAAGAGCAGTTGTGACAAAGACTTTAGTTGCAAGTGTTGTTTATTTTTCCTGTTGGCAAATGTTGGGACAGATTTTAAGTTTTATTTCACTTTAATGTAAAAGGAAGGCATCAGACAGTTGGAACAAAAGGGATGGGGAAAAAGGGGGGCAATGTGTCTGATCCGGTGAAACAACAGGCAGCTAAAGTCTATCTTTTAAAGATTAAAGGAGTTGTGAAGGCTCAAGCTTGCCAACAAGCTTAGCTGTAAAACGACAGTTTAGAATTTGCACGCTGACAAAGAAAACAGACACCGAAAAATAGAATCTGTGACACGTTAGGGCAATAATATACAAATATGGGAACAACACCAATATAGTGATAAGAGGCTTTCACTCTCTCATTTTCATTCTGGCTTTTTCTTTTTAAAGACACAGATTAAAACACAGAAAATGAGCTTAAATGAGTATATTTTTAAAGACGTTAAAAGAAAAAAAAAAATCTGGTAAAAGATAATCTTCAAATATAACTTTTGAAGTTCAAAGCATCTGCATGATGTATTTTGGATTGGTTTTGTTTCAACCATTTAACATAAAACGTGATTCAATATCTATTACAAAGTCGCACATGTACATTAAAATATGGTGTGAATGGTAACCTTTTTATAAAAAAATGTCAACAACTTAAAAAATGTAAAATTTTAAATACCAGACACAAATTTTACTGAATTTATCTTTTTTCATCTCATGAAAACCATATAATTATTATTTAAAAAAAAGCTACATGAGGATTTAAATTTCTTTTTACATCTTCATTCTTTTTCTAGAATGAAGTCATCATTGGCTTTTTTTAAAAATAAAAAAAATGCATCACTTTGCTTGGTAGAAGTGATCTTTATACATTTATAATAAATCCCATAATTGTTTAGCAAAAAATTCCAGTCAATATTTAACTTACTTGCCAAAAATCATGAATGTATTTGAATGTCTAAATGTAAACTTTCTAAAATGTCATGTTGTATAGGGGTGGATATTGAGAACCTGTGCCTCTATGTGTGCGTGTGTGTGTGGGGGGGGGGGTCGTGTATTTAATCTTTGTTTGTGCTATTTTGTTTGGTTCCTACTTTGTCATTTGTGATTTATGTTTCTTGAAATGGAGGACCCACTTGAAAACAAGATGTTTCATTTCTAGAGGTCTGTCCTCTCATTCTTGTTTAAATGTGTATATGAATAAATAAGTAAATAAACTGCAGTTCTGTTCAGTTTCCTTTATTTTTATTTTCCAATACAGAAATGATCAATATTTGTGTGCATTTTTTTATGTAGTTCCCTAAAAGCTATAGCAGAAGATGTCCTTTGTGACAGATGGTGACATTTTCATTAATGAGTGCAGGTTTAGTGAAATAAAGTTTGGAGTTCCTTTGCAAAAAAACTCAAGAGGCTTTTTGCATTTTGTTTATCACCATCAGATGATCATGTGTTGAGTGAAGATTGGTTGTATTTTTGAGGTTCATGTATTTTTTTTTTGAGTCAAAAAGTCATTTTCTTTACCACATGATTGTAACATTTTTCCAAGTTTGCATTTTTCCCTGAGGGACATCAATCCATTGGTGCAAGTGGTACTAAAATGAGAACAAAAGTCTCAGTTAAAAAAAAAAAAAAAAAAAAAAAAGTAAAAATTAAAGACATATGTATTTATTTAAATCAATTAAAGCATGTTTTTATGTTATTTGCCTCTTAATGATGTAGATTACGCATCCACTCGTGATCAGGCACTTCTGTCAAACTTTACAACACTTTGAAACGTTCTCCCACCCTGTCATAGATCTTCTATTCTCCACCAGTTTAGATCTCTGTGGTATAGAATTTTTCTATAAGTTTCAGTGCATTGATCATTTTTCATCATTTATTTAGTTTTTGGTTTTTAAGGGAAACAAAATAAACTCCAGAGAAGAAATTTTACTCATTCAGACTTAAAATTCTGCCTTTGTAGTTTCCCTCATCAAATAAACATTAACTATGAATTTATTTAGGACAGTAAGTTTCACAGTGAGTTTATTTGGTGTGTTAGAATTAGAAAATAATTCTAAAAATCAAATTATAAATATGTGCTGAAAAAAACAAAATATTAACCACACATTTGGATAAAAAGATAATTACTAAAGATGAGTCAAGCAAAAGTCTACGTATTTGAGAAAAAATAAATTAAAAAAGAGGAATAAAATGAAACAAATTGTTTGATGAAAATTATAACAATCAACTACCACTTTTGAATTTTCTATATCACTCATTACCATGGCAATATGCACAAGATGCACATACATTGAGGAAGAAAACTTATTATTTTAGAAGTATTCTGGGAGAAAAAAAAAAAAAAAGCTGCCTTGAAAGTTCTATAGACTCCCTTAATGCACTAGTCTGGAGCTTTTCCTGAGTTTCTCTTTATAAATAAGACCTTTTGAATTGTAATAGCCTTAATGGAAAGAGTCCATCAAGTTTTCTTGTGTAAGGTTAGAAATCTGCGCAGTGAAACATCATTATGTACTCCTGAGCTAAAGTAACCACTGAATGTGTGAGAGGACCTTGAGGAAACAGACTGCGGTGTCTGTCTGCGGCTCATGTGCCAGTCACCATTAATGCTTGTTGAACCACTATGGCTTTTCCCTCTGCCTGACACTCACTTGTACTCAGTCTACCCTCAGCTGCTGTCACTGGTGTCCTAAAGGCTGTCATCTCCACTTTGTGCTCCATTGCCACTGTGCCTTCTCCCCTGCTTTATTGTTCCCAGTTCAGTCAAGCTTGTGGCTGTTTGTCACTGGAGGTTGATAGCCCCGTTATTTGCTTTAGCTGTCTGCCTTCCTGTTGCTCTGCCCCTACATTTCTGCTCCACAGAGACATTTCATTATCCATCACAGCCTTTAACAACGCGGTATTTCATATGGCTCCTCATTTTTTTTGTTTTTTTGCTGGATGTGATGACCTACTGTCAAGCAATCAGAAAAAAAAAAAAACAAAACCGCACCCATTCCTGCAAAGCCCACAAATGCTTGCTTTTCTGCAAAGTGTAAATAACCAGTTTGTTCTATTTTGTTATGCAGAGAGCCTGATCACGGACTTCATAATGCAAAGTGAGATCTATCAAGAATGCAAGTCAAAATCATACCTGTAGAGGTCAGCATCTGTCTAATCTTTCTCTAATAGAATTTGGATATGATGTGCGGTTTCATCAACCTCTAGCAAAATAAAATGGATTTTAATGATTTAAAAAGGCAAATATTTCTCACTTATACAATGATAGAGAATGTAAATAACAACAGTAATTTCTGGTTTAATTTTAAGGCGAAATTGTGTTGGATTTTGATGTTTTTAGTGATTTAGACAGAAATTAGAAATAATATGATCAATTTGTGCATATTAATGTTTTCCTATTACGGTTTAACAACATAAATAATATGAATGAGACGAGACAATAATCATAATAAATGCCTTAATGACCCAACAAATACATCTTTTATTTTAATTTCAATTTGCTTTTGTGAAAACACAGTGAATTTCATGAACTGATATCCATTTAATAATTTAGATTCAGGTTTTTTTTCTTTTTCAAACTTCATAAACATTAATATAAATATATATATATATGTGCATCCTTAGCTCCCACAAGGTATTCTTTGATGCATTCTTTGATGCAAGGAGGATAAAAAAGAAAATATTTTCTATGCGTCACGTTCTATTAGCGTTCACGTCAGCCCTGCGCTATTTCTCAACACATTGGAGTCAGTCAGAGGCTTGGCATTTTAATCTCGTCAAAAGAAAGATGGCTTCTTTAATTGTCACTTCTTGGAGCTGCATCGGAGGGCAGCGATTAGAACGTGTCCCTTTAGAAACGGCGTGCTCGCTGCATCCACAACAACATGTTAAATCACTTAAATGTTTGTATTCAACTCTCTTTTTCATCAAAATCTTTGTTATTTGCAGAGGTTTCTTTTGGTCAAAACATGTCAAAATAGATTTGAATCAGAATCTTTTATGTTTTATTTTACCTTACGTAAAGTTCTCAACACATAAATTAACAAACACTGAAAGTAGGTTTACTGAAAGTAGTAGAAGAATTTTATCAGATTCATACTCGCGTTTGCTTTTTCAAATTCAGGCCAAAATAAATTTTACATTGTCTCAGAGTCTCTGATGTATTAAACCTTTTTTTTTTTTTTTAATAACTCCTTTTAAAGCATGATTTTAATTTAAAAAGTAAAAAAAAAAAAGTGTGGCTCCCTCTTTGTTTTTTTGGCAGTTCTACTTTCAACATACTCGCTCAAGGGTGCAATGTTGATGTAATATTTTTTTTCTTAATGTTGATAAATCAGTAAACTGCCACTTGATATCCTTACAGGAAGTTCTCTTGAAACCAGTCAGACTTCTCTTCTCCGGGCCAAGTTGCTGCCCCAGATTTCTTTGCTGCCAGCTTTCAGCAGGGCTTTAATTTTGATGTGTTTGTAAATAAAACAAAGAACGTCTTGGTGGAATATAGAATACTTTCTCTTTTCTATTATAAGACAATGATTTTTAATCTTCTAAAAGATTTGCATAAGTCTGAAGAAAATTGACCAGAGAACTGATGAACTGTGTGGATACAGAAAATAGTGCATGGAGGCTGGATGTTTCCATACAATAAAGTGCACTTAAAAAACTTTTGTTTTAAAATGAGAGTGAACCTTAGGCTACAAGATTTAGTTTTTTTGAAAATTGTTGGCGTGGACCTGAATGTAGACAACAGCCGTCAGGCGAGCAGAATGAACCCCCAGTCAACTGGACTGCTGGCAGCATCTGATTTGGACGGCCACTGACTGAAGACTTCCTGCCCATCGTCCAATCAGAGCTGCCTGTGTTGGTGATTCTGGCTGCCACCGACTTGTGGTCGCCCAGCTCTTGCCTGGTTTAGTCATCCCTGCCTGTGAATGCCACCATGCAACCTCAAAATGTGCCTGAGTGGCCACTGACCAATTTCAACTCTTAAAGAAAAATTGTCTGGTCAGCATAAAATTGGTCAGCATAACATTTAAACTTTTTCTTAAAACCTGTGCGGCCACTATGCGGCGTGTAAAAATGCCACTGCTGCCTCCCAATTACAAATGCAGCCGCCTGCCGAACTTGCTGAAAAACTTGCATTCAGTTTGACACGCGTTGCCATTTTTGGATTAGTGACTGTTGTCTAGTAATCTGAAGCACCTTATACACACATTGGTTCTGGTTGTGTTTACTCATTGAGAGGTATTCTATCAAAATGTTAGGCTGGGTGTTTTTGTGAATATGCTAATATGGCTAATGTGTAAGAATGTGTTTTTTTCCAAGTGAGACCAACAATGTTGGGAGTTAACGTAGTAACTGTGAAGTTTTTTAAGTGTTATACATTTTTATTGTGCATACAAGGTTGGGAGTTACAGGTATTGAAAAACCTGTAGTGTATTCACATGTGAATACGCTAATGTAGCTAACACAGCAAACGTGTAGCGGTGTCTGACTGTGTTTTTTGTGTTGCTAACAAAGTTAGCTGAATTCCATCCAATAGTGCACTATATAGTGCATTCGCTATTTTGTAGTGCTGTTAGAATCACAAGAAATCTCCCAGAGGTCTTTGCAAAAACCTAGCGTACATCAATGCTCACTACATTAGCGAATATAGACCATAGTGCATTGCTGTAAAAAAAGTTTTGTGAAAAAAACGTTTTTAAATGTATTTTTAGACAAACCATCCACATTGTCATCATGAGAACACAGTGGAGTAATAAATAGATATTTTGAAATGTTTTTCTTTATTTGATTTTTACTTTGTGAAATTGGTAACGTTTGGAAAAAGGAAGGGAAAGTAGTGAGCATGGTGTCCAAACTGCTTTTAAAATTCAGGGCACTACATATCCTGCACGGTCTAATTTTTTTTGTTGTTAAGGATTAGAGGAGGAATTCAGACAAGCCTAAGAGATAAAATCAGTCAGTTGCATGTTGCTAACAAAGGTGATAGTTACAGCTATTATAAATACGCTACACAGCTAATATTTCAAACTAGGCTAACCAGTAGCGGTTTAAAAAGATATTCTAGTATAGCTTAAACATAAAAAAAAAAAAAAAAAAATTCTTGAGCTTCTGTTTATGTCACAAATATTTTTTTTCTTTTGTGGTTCAGTTCCACCAAATGTATTGTCAATAGTTATTTTTTTAAATTTCTGTACATTTGTATTTGTCATTTTGTCCGATAGTACTTGAACTCATCAAGTTCATGTAGCACACACGAATGTGAATGCACTCAGACAGAGGAAAAAAAAGGCGTGTTTAGTTCAAAACAGCTGTTGACGGTTTTAATTTGGTGTCAAACAGAATAAATCGTTTTATAAATATAAATAGTTATAGTTCAGTGTGGCTCATATATGACAGCATTTTGAAAATTAACCATTTATTGACAGTGTGCCTTATAATCCTGTGCAGAAAATACGGTAAATTTAAAAAATATATAGAATATGCATGAGATTTTCTCTTTTATTGCTATATAACTGCCTTTGGAGTGGTTGTGTACTACTTTAAGATTGTCTGACAGAAACAGGGTGCAGACACCCTTTTCTGCCTAGAATAACTCGGAAGCTTCTAAAGCAAACACTGCGGCTCAGCTAGTTAGTGGGAATCGACGGCAAAGGAGAATTCAGCTGGCGTTGTTTGCATAAAGACAGTCAGTTGAAAGATGTAGTTCAGGCTGGAGGGCTTGCTGAGTAGGTGGACAGGTATTGAGAGGAGGCTGTAGAAGCGCCAGCCGGAGCCAGTGGAGATGGGCTAATTCCACCTCCCACAAATCCTCCAACACTTGATTGCCTGGGTGGGCAGTGTCTGAGGCAATCCCCCCCTGCCCTCCTCTTTGCTCTGGCATTAGACGACTGCTCAGTGGAGAGCAACTGGCAAGCAATGGCCCTCTCAGCTGGATGAAACACTGCAGTTTTTTTCCCCGGAGCAAAAAGAAATGGAGCTGTGGCAGACTGCAGGGGATATCAGGACAGTCCTGATTGTCAGATCTTTATCCCCTCGGTATAGGATGTGCTCTGCTATCTTACATCTGGGTGTCTCTTTTGTGAAAAGCAAAACTGTAGATGTATTGGACATAATGGTCAATAGGAAAAGTGTTTTTCATAGACCCTTTTAGAGATTAAATTGGTTGCAAATTCAGTGTAATGTCTAAATGTCCCAGAATAATAAAATCTAATTAAAATCCATTTGCTGGTATCATTGCCACTGTTTAGCATTGCAAAGTCTTCAGTTCTGGTAAACAGCAATTACTTGGACAATAAGAACAGGAATTAGCTTTTGACAATAGTATTTAGCTAAAAGGTTAAACTGGATAAACGGCACCAAATGACCAGACTGAATCTGAATGATATTTAAAAACCTTTTTCCATGCAACGATTGGACATTAAAGTAGGTCTGTTTCCATTCCAAATCACAATAAACACAAACACACACATACCAGTTTTCATTTACTAAATCATCTTTTTGTACAGATAATATACTATAAATATACTGTAGAGTAACACGCACGTCTGGGACTGCGTTCCTGCTTGTCATGCAAAATTATCCTGGAGGCATCACATTGTTCCACGGTGTGGTGCACAGAACTCCATTGACACAAAATATAAAAAGATGTTTAGCCACACAAAAAGAGTCCTGCAGAATCATGGAATCAATACATGCTGTCCCAGTGGTCTTGTTTCGGGATTTAACAAGTTTTTCAAGAAGCCCAACCTGTCAAGTGACTGAACAAACGGTGTGAAAGTATTCCAATGAGAATTTGTGCCATTTTTCAGATGTCGGTGTAATCTGTGGTTTTTACACGATGCAAATTAAAAAAGAAACATACACTTGCTGGAGAAAAGACCTTTTTCCCATCTCTTTATGCCGTAGGACATTATACCTGCAGTTGTTGGCTTGCTTTGATGTTATTTGTGTTGTAGGATGAACTACTTTAATCGTACTAAAGGGAGATCAGACTTGTTTCTCAAGTGAAATCTGTGGGATGAACTTTCTGCGCTGAAACTTGCAAGGGATTGTGATGTGATGACACCGGTACTGCCTCAGTCAGAACTGCCCTCATGGCTAGATATGGGCTGTCTCCAGGCAAAAACAAGGCAAACCTATACAGCCACATGAAATATCTAGATCGTAGACCACTCAGAGACCCTGTAGAGTGAAAATGTTCATGCACATTTTTTTTTCTATGGACAGTCAGCAAGACAGGTCATAGCAAACACTTAAGCTACGTTTACTCCGGGCTCAGAAATGGACGTTCGAACCTCCACTTTCAATGGAAAGTACATGTGTGTGCGCGTTTTGGACTTACATGTTCAGTGTTCTCGGGTCGATACAAAAGGTTTTATGTCCCTTTTCATGCTCTACGTACAAAATGGGTGGCAACTGAGCGCACCTCAAGAGTTAAACCAGCTGAACTTTGACCAGTCAGAGACTCGGATTTGTTACTAGCTTATAGACGCTGTCCTGTTTAAAACACAGAAGTGCCACCCGTTTGAAAATCGGTCATGAAGTGCAAATTATTAATCGCATTGGCAACACTTTAGATGAGGTGCTGCAAATCACTAAATGTAACGTTGACAAAGATTGTTAACACATTTGTTAAGCTTGTTAATAGTTTATTGATATAGCCTTCATAAACAATGATCTCATTTTAGATGATAATAAATTTTACTAAGTATGTTAATAAACTGTATTTGGCTTATTATGCTTATAAATGTCTTATAAACATCCTATAAGCACATTAATGATGTCTGTTAATGTGTTAATAAAGCTTGTCATGGAAACTTATTATAAAGTGTTACCAAAAAGGCTGAAATAAATCACAAGATTTGCACCATTTCAACATTTCGCAACAAGCTTCTTCCAACTTCTAACATACCCTAGTGTCGGGTAGCGTTAGATTTATCATTTTTTAACCCTTCTAAAATCTGTGCAATTTGCAAGAGTCCTGGAATGTCTAGAATGTCGTTTGTTGTCCTGCAGGCACTTCACCTGCATACTCAATGGTTGCAGCATTTGCACAGTTGCCACAACTCACTAATGACTTGAGTATGACATTAGGCCACCATACAAAGGGTCGCCCATGTGTCAAAGTGTGTACAACTTACATTACCCTTACAAATACTTCACAATACAATTACCATACACCCAACGATGTGAAGTTTTGCTTTCATGACACCCCTAAGAGTGGCTGTATGAGCCACAAGGGAGCTGGAAGACACTCCTGCGCTCCCCTGAAGACAAGGGTTCAAACTCATTTTGGTTTCGGGGCCACATTCAACCCATCTGGTCTCAAGTGGGTCAGACCAATAACATAATAGCAAAATAACCCATGGTTAACTTGTTATCTCTAGCTTTGCTTTTCTTTATTTTTTTCTCAATTGGAATGAATGCCTCAAACAACCTGGTAGTCTAATCACTTATTACTACACATCCATTCAAGGAGGCCAGTAGATTTCTAATAAAATGAATTTCACTTTTTAAGAAATGGTCTGTTAAATTTTAGACACACTAAATGTTTTATACCTGACATTGAGGCAATCCCGATAGTAAAGTCAAGAGGGGACTACGGAGAAAAAAATAAACACCCTGCCTAAAATATAAATGTGCAAATCAATGAAAATTAAAATAAATTAAATTTGCAAACATTTGTAAACACTCTTTCCTTTCTCTCCTGAAACTCGGCATGGTTTGGCCTTCACCAGGCCATCTATCAGGATTCAAATCCTGCAGTAACACATTTCACAACATCATTTAAAAATACAAAGAAATGCCCCAAAATCTTTTCCTGTCTGCCTTTTCTTTTTTTCCCCTAGTGGCATAGTTGCACATTACAATCATTTTTTTAAAGAACTAATGAGTAAAAAAAATTCCTTTTTTTTAAAATAACTATATTTTCTTCATGACTGTTCCACATTAAACCAACTGGTGAGCCAGATACGGCCCGTGGGCCTTTACATAATTAAACCATCAACTAAAAATTTTTATTAGATGAAAATAATCATTTTGAATGTAACAAATCACAGAACTTTTGTTAATTGATCCAGTGTTTCACGTTTTCTGTGTTCTATGGACTCTGACAACCCAACAACCCACAGCATCCATACGGCTCAACCCCTGTATGGGTGACTAAGGCTTAATCTTGTGTCTTGTACTGTTAGCCTCCTTCAATATCCCTTCAATTTCTGGGTTTGAGCTTTGGTTTTTACTTCTCTAAATTTCTATCTGGATTTTCTTTGTTGTTGTACATTTCTTGTGTTTCAAAGCCAGATTCTTATATGGATTATGTGGACAGGCACAGAAAACAATCTGATTTTAAATCAAAACTACCCAATGGAATTTGAAGCCAATTACATAATCACAGTTATCTGAACGTCTGTCTTTCTTTTATCTTTCTCCTTCCTCTCCTTATTTCTAGTGTCTCAGGTGCAGCCCAAATAAAGTCTAGATACTCCGGAATGGTATATTCCTGAAATCACATCTGCCAGCAGACCAAGCAAAGTTGTGCACTTTGACATTTTGAGAGCGCTTCTAATGAAGCCTGCCACATAGATGTTTGAAGCAGGCACACACAGACACATAAAAGTCACGTTTTTTTTTTTTCTTTTTTTGGAGTAAAACAGCAAAAAGACTTGAAGGCCTTGGATTTTGAGCTTCTGTCAAATCACAGCAGCTCAAAATCCAGGGCCTTCGATACTTCTTGAACTGACGTAGAGAGGATTATCTACAGACTCGATGAGATTATAATTCGACTTCCTTGAAACAGTTCTCGCTTCAAATTACTCACTCCTATTTCTGTTCACATTTAGTATTTATGGACTTAAGCCAAAATGTTGGAGTGTAACTAAGAAGTCTTGAGCATCGAGTACATATCTAAATGTCACAGCTGAAGAGCTGGAGGAAATCTTTCTTTTTTTTTTTTTTTTTGCTTGCATGTGCTCACATGGACGGCTACACAGCTAAAAGCTGTTTCAACAAGCAAAAGCAGAATGTTGTTGTCGAGATGAAGCATGCTGATAATGGGTTCTCCTTCTCTATTGACCTAATAGGCCAAATCAAAAGCGGGGGCTGCAACAGACTGCTGAATCAATAGAAAGCACTTATCGTGATTGGGCACTACATAGGTACAACAGCGTTAAAGCTGGTAAAGGGGTTAGCTCGCTTAGATTCCCTGCCTTTTTGTTGTCTGATTTTCAACTTTGTATGGAAGCAACAGAGGAAAGGCTGCTACTAAAACACGGATTCACACGGGAACAAACATTAATGTGGTTTTATGATCCTAATCTCATAATAAAACACACAACATAGAGATGACAACAGCTTGCAGTGAATCAGTGTTGATGCAACTGTCAGATTAGATGAAGTGCACGCACTATCTTCAATTTCCCTGAATGCAACATGGCTCCTGTAGCTGTGAGCATGTTATCATGTGTCCATTTGCAGGATGCGGAGCATTTGACAGTTCATCACTGGTGATGCTATTAATAACTTTGTTACAGTGCAACCAAAGCCCAGGGGACCAGTTCAGATAAGAAAACCAAAATCCCACCTGATGAGATCAAACTGAAGAATTAAAGGCCTCAGTGCGGCTGGATTTTCCCATTAGAACCACTAAGGCTTTTAATTCTACAGATACAAGCGAAACATGTTGAGATCAATTCCACAATTGTCTTTTAATTTAGTCTTTCAGTTTTCAGGCTGTATATATTTCCTCCTTAGACTTGTAGAGCCCATATACAGTTATTCGCAAGATTCTAGTTTACACTGTTACCTTAAAAAAGAAAGAAAGAAAAACCTGTTTTCCCCCTCAGCTTTTAAATGTATCATTAATCAATAAGCTACTCCCATACAGTGATAATTTATTTTGCATGGGGAAGCTGCCCTTTTTACAGCTAATGCATGCATGATGCACCACGGGGTTCTGCCGTGCAATAAAATCAATGAGTATCTTTTATAGATGCACTTCAGTTCAACCAATACCATCGTTTAGGTCCATGCGGCTCTTCAAGGCTAATTCGACCCAGATACTCAACACACGTTGTTTATTTATTTATTGATGCTTGGCTTGATATGCCCACATTTGCCCCTCTCTTCTCACGTTTGTCTTCTGCTCGTAGACCACCCTTAAAACAAACAAACAAATGAATAAATGTACACATAATATAATGAATATGTAAAATAAATGTACAAAAAATAAATAAACGTAGGACTAAATAAATATAAGAAGAAACAAAGAAAAAAAAATACATGTAAAAATAAATAAATATATATACAAACAAACACACACAAATAAATAAATGTACAAATAAATATACATACATACAAATAAATAATATATAAATAAATAAATATACATACATACAAATAAATAAATCTGCAGATAAACAAACTAACAATAAATAAATGTACAGATACATAAATAAAAATACAAATAAGTAAATATACGTAAAAAACAAACTAATAAAAAATCAATGTACAAATAAATAAATAAAGACATGCATGAACATACAAAGCAAAGTTGGAAAACAAAACGATACAGCAACCAACATGCAAAGTTGTGAAAGAAGTTCATACCCAAAGTTGAAACCTTCAATAGTTTTTAAATTTTTTTAAGCCAAAGCTGCTCGAGATGATTTGTATTGTACTTCATTCTCTATAGTGCTTCTTAGACGAAATACTGAAATTATACCATGTGTTGTGATGATGTTAGCATATTATATAGTGAAAAAATAATAGTTTTGCTCAAAAATGTAATGTCCAAAGTAAATCATTCAGACCGCTTTCGTAGCTGCTTTCCTTGGCTATTTTTGTAATATTTTTTTTCAGTTGTGCATTTGCCCGGCAGCACAGTTACACGAGCAAATAAAGATGATAAAAACTTTTGTTGCTAAGAGGAATGCTGCAAAAGGTGCACAAGAGAGCTTCAAGTAGCACTACATTCCACAGCGCTCTAGACCTGTGCAAAATGTGCAAACAGGTTCCCCAAGATACAATGCTGAGTGGAATATTTCTGATGTAGAGTCCTGTTCTGTTCACTATGATCTTCTGAAATGTTGTAAGTTTAATTTAACTTGTGATAAATGTCTGAAAGAAAAAAGCTGAGTGATCTTTGTGCATTGTGTGAATTAATATTTTATCCTGTTTTTTTTTTATTATTTATTTATATAGTGGGAGATAATCATACTTGTTTATTCTTCAAAGTCCCACGATAGTGAAAATATAGTATTCACATATTCTTGTAGCATTTTTCTCATGGTGGAGGACATATATGGGAAAATTAAGATGAAAACTGCATTTATGACTATTTCTTTATTCAAACCGTATTGAATCAGGAGCAGAAGAAAAAAAAATCTGGTGGAAAAATGTTGCTGTTGTTGCTGCCACAAACAACAGTCAGAGGCCTACAAGCTCTATTCTGATGCATCCATTTGCAGAAAAATAGATCCACGTTCGTCTTTGTTTTTTCTTGTCTGATCTGGCATCTGGCTCCAAACTGTGCGGCTGGATGGATCAAATATTCCTCACTATTTTTATGCAGCGGTAATGTTTGGTTAAAGTGTGAGGAGCTGTAAACTAGCAGGAGAGCGTGTAAACAAAGAGATGATGGGAAGGCTTGTTCCTTCCCACCTACAACTCAAAGTTTTACATGAACTACTGCTGCTCTGCAGAAATGGTCTTTAAAAATGACATGTTTTTGATTTTGCCTAAAGCGGCATAATCATAATTAAAACACCACTGGCAATGGTTTTAAAATAGATCAAAAGATGATTGGATTGGGAAATTAACTGGAAATGTCAGCAATCACACATGGATAAAATATGCTTTTAGAACTAATTTTCTATCTCTACAAGTGTTTTTTAATTCTTCAAAATTTTTAGATTAAAAACAGTTTAAAACATTGCCAGGAGTTAAAACTAGAGTTTTAATTGTTATATTGATTGTATTTATTTTTTTTTTTTTAATAAATATAACTAACCTCTGGTTGTCCTACATAAATAATAAACTCCCATGACTGTTTGGACCGTTCTGACTGATTCCTTTTGTTTCTGTCTGAAGCGACTAGCTTTCACGTCCTCTGTGGTGGTTGCTGGAATACCGAGCTCTAGTACCGATGAAGTCCCAGCTGCGACGCTGTACAAAGCAGCCGTTCAATGACGAACAGCCCTCACTCAGTCTTGGACTGGCTCTCGATTTGTCAGCCCTCAACCAATCAATCTTAATTCTGTTTAATGCCATTGAAGATCAACACCCATTTAGAGCCTTCCGATTTGCAGAGAGAAGTTTGGCACGCAGGCTGCCTCACAAGAGTGACACCATCGACTGTTTCGGAGCCTCCAGGAATCAGAGTCACTTGGACGAGTCGAACCTTCCTGATGCACAGTGAGAACAAGCATTCTTTCTAATATAGACACTCTTAAAACACTGTATGGTTAAACTTCAACTAGTTTATGCCGCTAAACTAAGAATCATTTATCCAAAGCAAACCTCTACTTTCCACTTCTGAATTTGACAGAAACAAGAAACACCAAATGTTGGGGGGACACAGTAGAAGGGCAAAAGAGTGGCGGTCCTAGGTATGGGCAGTATGGGCGGCCGCCTGGGGTGGCAATTCAAAAGGGGGCACCGGCTCAGCATTTGGGAAACAGAAAGAAAAAACCTGCGCCATTATGGTTTTATATTACGTTATATCACAGTGTTTGGAATGGTCTGAAACCAACAACTTGGCGCCCCCTGCAGCTGCACGCGCTCCTGTTGGTTAACAAGGTCGCAAAGGTATATAAAGAAGAAGAGGAAGGGTGGGGGGGATCAGTTCAGCTGTCTCTCCATAGTTAAGAGGATGGATGGCGGAGGAGGCCAGAATCTACTTTAGACTTTTTTTTTTTTTAAGTTAGTCATGTTAATACAGGATTATAACGTTCATGAGTTTTTTGTCAACTTTTGTGTGAAACAGCCAAATGAAAATAGGAAAGACAAAACAGTGCGGTCACCAAGGTGAAAATGGTTTAGTCTACGCTTTTGGAAAGTTTGCTGACAAAATTCCAGCAAGAAAAAGGTCAAAACCATTTGGTGCCCAATTCAGAAAAAATAGAAAAGAAGAAGAGAAACATAAAACATGTCAAAGTCAAGGCCCGGGAGCCAGATTCGGCCCTCCAGGTAATTATTTCCGGCCCTCCAGATTATTTTATTTTATTTCTACCAATGGCCCGATGTTAACTTGTGCTTATTTCTATCTCGTATAATTTTGAGAAAATATATTTTTATGGAGAGTAAAATATTGAAAGTTATATAATATTCCTGCCTGTCTTTATTTTATAGTAATGTTTAAAAATTATCCTTTTAAAGTTTTAAAAATTTAGTTTTAGTGTACTCAATAAATGTTTTTATCATTTTGGCCCACGACTTAAGGTGTGTTTTGGGTTTTGGTCCCAGGTGCGATTGATTGTGACACCTCTGACATAAATAAATATAATTCAATTCCATTCAGTTCAATTTTATTTATACAGTCCAAAGTCACAAAGAAATTTGCCTCATTGGGCTTCATGCAGGTAATTGCATAATATGTCCTCATAGTGGATGCATGTTTACTAATGCTACCTGCCACAGCGGCGACAATTTAAAAAACTTTTTTTTGGTTGATGACCAAAACTGAAGTAGGCCTAAATGTTGCAATCCACATCTTTTTTTTTTTTTTTTGCATTTTTTTTTTTTACTTTTATTTTCTTTTAAAACATTCACTATACTTTAACTTGCATTGACAGCTGTATGTAACACTAATGTTAACCCTTAGCACATGCCATGAATCATATGTCTGCTGTAACACAGAGGTTTTATTGTATAATTAGTTCATAAATGTTGAATGAGCCATGATGGTGATGCAGCATGCTGCTGCTGGCGTAAGATGCTAATGGGATACATTTGCAGCAGCCTCAACGTTTTCAAAGTTTGGACAAACAAACAAAATTTAGTTGTGATTCTATCGGTGTGGGGTGGGGGTGCCTGGGGAGTAATTCATGTGGAACCCTCAGAATATTTTATTGACTAAACTACAGGTATTTACTGCCTAGAGTTTGGTTTATTGATCTTCTTAAAGTACGCTCCGAGTCATATCAAATGTGTGTACTTATATAGTTTCTTGCATTTTGATGTTTTGCATGTTTAAGAGTGTGTTTTGTTTTTTTTTTTTTATGATGAGTGGGCGATTCTTACAAACTACAGTTTGTCTTGCCTGATTCTTTGGAGCATTAAGTTGGGCGGAGCAATCTCCATTCCATCTGCCTGAGTCAAAGTTTATGACATTTACAAACATTCAGGAAATTAATTGTAACTTTTTTCATTGAATAGTAACTTTAACTTGGTAGGTAAAAAAAAAAAAAAAAAACAAACATATTATAAACCCTCATTTGTGAATTAAGGTATTTGCTTTAAAACAAAGAAAAACTTAATTTAAAAAAAATTTACCTTTTTGAAAAAGTTTGTTTTAAAAGGCCCATACCATGCTTTTCTGAGTAATTTATATCCATATGTACGATCATATATTGTCTTTGGGACAAAAAAAACAAAAAAAAATATTTTTGAAATATTAGTTATTTTTGTGAATTTCTTTCATTCCCGCAACTAAACTGGCTTGATCTCTGAGGCACTGCCTTCTGCTTCTTGATGGTGCCACCCATTTTACTTTTCCGTCTATGCTCAATAATCCATGTTGAACCCAGTTCTTCCAATTTGTTGCTTGTGTTTTCCATTAGGAAATAGTCTGTTCTCTTTCTCAACCAGAAAATAGTCTTCTCCCTTTTTCCACCAGGAAATAATCTGATCCCTTTTCTCCTGCCGTCTTCACCCGTCTGCTTGTGTCATTCTCGGATACGTTCAGGATCCATCCCAACTTATCGTGCAGATTCCTCACCAGAATGCTCTTTGTATGCCACCGCACAAAATTTGAGCAGTAAACCAAAGGAGTGTTCTTTGGACGCTCACAACACAGACAGCCGGTGTCTGCACAACTGTGCACGAGCAAGCTCGTGAAGCTAGCTGGTCACAGCTTCCGTATTCTCACTGATCTACGCCACATGGTGAAGACCCACTATTTTCATGGGTATGGGAGGGGCAGCTGCTGAGAGTGCAGGTTTTTAGAGGATTACTAAGAAATGTGTCAATGGATCAAAATTCCACTTTGTGGTTGATTATAGTGAATAGTGAAAATTATAATACACTTAAAAGTTCAAAAAGTTGATTTTTCATGTAATGCCCCCTTTAATACTTTTTAGCTGCAGAGGTTTTTCAGGAAAACATTTACTACCAAGGTCATTCATTCCACATAAAAGCCAAAGCTTCACAAAGTTGATGGATAACAGATGAAAAGACACTTTTAATTAATCGCACTGGGGAAATCCTGAGAGGAAAATATCATTTACAGAAGACACTACTATCAAAGAACTAGTGTTCAGAATACTGCTTTGTTGTTTTCCAGACAAAACATTTATCGGTTTTGAAAATTTAATATTTACTCAGACGCCTGATGGGAAATAGAGCAATGTGAATCCCTGCTACCAGAGTGCTGATGACATGTCTTAGTAACACAATCCACGTTCATCCTTAATGTTTAAATGTGCTTCTGTTTGCCAACTTATCTGATGACATTACTGAGTAATGCGATTCCCTCCCTTGTTTTTTTGGGGGGTAACAATTTGATTCTCATGTGATGCAATGAGTAGCAATGAGTCTTAAACTATAAGAGAAAAAATGCAATTACAAGAACATAATGATGTAAACTACTTAAGAGAACAAAGCCATTTTTAATACGTTTTAAAGACAATTAGGTTCAGTTATTTTTCTACCTTTTCAACAGTTTTTTAGCTGCAGTTTATAATTTGATCTGCTCAAAGAAACTATCACCAGCTGTTCGGTTTATCCCGGTTTCATTAAAAATTCTGTATATTACACTAAAAAATGTAAAATGGTTTTGAACTAAAAATAACAGCATTTTTGTCACGATTTTTATTTACTTGGGACAGAAAAAATAAGAAAATAAAAATAAGACGTTGAAAGACAATCAGAAATACTTAATTAAAAATTGGCATGTCAACAACTTAAATCGATAAATATTGCGATATACAGTAGAATTGATTTTTTTCTACACCCCAGGCATATGTGTTGTGTTCAAGAATGTGCTAAACAGGCATTCTTGAACACACATATGCTGTTTATAGTAATCTGTTGCTACCTGATATTGGTGCATACAATCACAGTTGGAAGAGGTTTGGTACAAAACTTGTGAATATTGCTCCTGTTTTTTTGTTTTTTTTTCACAGCTCTATTCTGATATGATAATGAACTGGTTCGTATTCAGAGTTGAAACTTGGCAAAATTGTAGCACTTTTGTTTGGAAAAAGACCCTACAAATATGTCACTACTAAATCTGAGTTCCTGTTTGGTCAAAGTTCAATTTGTTTATCTTTCAACACGACGTCAGTGTTTTTTTTGCTCAAATATCAACTTAAAAACGTATGCGATGCGTGAATATGAGAGGCCAAAACACACACGTACGCACCTTTACATAAACGTTTCAATGGAAGCAGCAGGTCAAACATGCGTTCCCAAACTCGGTGTCAACAGACAGTTTAGAGGAATGTAGCAAATTACGGTTCAAATTTTGGTAATAAATTACAGTTACTGGTTTACAGGAAACCTTGTTACTTAATTACTTACTTGTAACGTTACTGACTTTTTTTTTTTTTCCGTTTAATGAAACCAAATAAAGATTTCAAAAAAGAGTAAGTGGTGCATAAGCACACACGCTAATGCAGAGGTGGAAATCGGTCAAAGTTCAGACACACCCTGAATACGTATCTCGGGTGTCAGACTGGCAGAGCTGCAGGTGAGCAGCAGAGACCCGCCCCTTTGCAACACAAGCCCCCTCGACTCCTTCCCGGGAACCGTCATACATATCCGATATTCTTTCCTACTTTATTTTTCTCTCTGAGCTGCTCATAATTTGTTAATATACATTTGATCAATTAACTGTAATTGATTTAAGCTAATGTGTTGTGACATTAAAGGTTTGAGCAGAGCAGAAGGGAGAGGGGTGATAGTTCGCTACAACTTTCAGACGCGGGAACAAATCAAACACGCGGAGACAGGTGCAGGTGCAAGAAGACAGTCTTTTACTTTGAATTTTGCTTTAAAGGAAAAAGCTGAACATTTATAAAATCAATAAATTGAAATATATATATATAAATATATATATATATATATATATATATATATATATATATACAGTGTATATACATTTATATTTTTTTTACATTTTACTTTTTTCCCTTGAAATTTTGTTTTAAAGGAAAAAAGTAAAGTAAATTAGTGAGTAGTGAATTACTTTTTAAAATAAGTAATGAGTAAAGTAATTTCATTACAACTTAATTTATTAATTAAAATAAAGTAATCAATTACTTTACTTAAAGAAAATTGTCCAACATTTCAATGTAGTAAGGGAAAGATGTCCAGTTTCTGATTTTAGACAATTCCCTTATCAAGTTTATATCTCTATGTCAAGTGTTTTAAGAGTTTATTATAAATTCAAATTCATTTAGAGTTTTTTTTTTTTGGAGGCTTGTGAGCAACATTTACACAATGCAGATGATGAGACGTGTAGAGAAAAGTTTTGCCCCACTGGATCTAAGTGTCGGGCATTTTGTAATTTGCAATTTTGTTAAATTTCCTCATATATTTCTGTCTAAAGACTCATTTTGTGTTCTGGGATTCTTAAGTGATCTTGATCTGATATGATCTTGCTCAAAGTCAAGACTGTATTCCTGGACAGATCTAATAAAATATTCACAAAACTGTTGGCTACAGTTAAGCTGTCAGTCTAAAAAAAGTCTTTGTCTTTTTTTTTCCATGAGGATTCCAAAAAAAGTCCATCACTCTATGTTAGGTAGGCTTACATTGACAGTTTTATACCAAACTCACCCTTATACTGATGTAGAACAAGGATGGATTTTTAGAAATGGATCAAGCTGGACAAAAAGTTGTGTCAAATCTGTCAGGTTCTCTCATTGCTTGTCATATGCAGGAATTTCCTTTACATCTGTAGGTATTTATTCCACAGATTTTTCTATTTCGCTGGGCATGTTTGTGCCAGTGCAATGTGTCATGACAAATTCCCTGACATTTCTTGGACCTGGGGTGACAGAGTAGATCTCACCCCATGAGTATTGTATTGAAAAAAAAAAAAAAAAAAAATATATATATATAATATATATATATATCTATATATTGCTCACAGAAATTAAAGGGATACTTTTTTTACTGGGCCTGGCATGAATTAAATGAAACCTGTCTGATAATTTTCTTGTTGTTTAATCAGCTGAGGGCCTCGTTAATCAATTTCAGCTGTATTGGTGTTGATGAAATTAACAACAGGTGCACTTCAGTGGCAACAATTAGAAAACCCTCCAAACAGGACTGGTGTTACATGTGGAGGTCATTTCAAGTTTCTCCCTCTTGATCTTTTTTGGCTGGTTTTCCACTCGTGCTGATTTTGTCTTGTATAATTATCTCTACTGGCAGTATGAGGAGATTCCTTAACCCTACAGAAGTTGCACAGGTTGTCCAACTCCTCCAGGATGGCATATCCACACGTGCTGCAGCAAGAAGGTTTAATGTGTCTCCCAGCACAATCTCCAGAACATGGAGGAGATTTCAGGAGACTGGTGGTTATTCTGGGAGCTGTAGCCATAGAAAGTCCTCAACCCCTCAGCAGGACCGATACCTGCTCCTTTGTGCAAGGAGGAACAGGCTGAGCACTGCTCGTGCCCTACAGAATGACTAAAATGGACTCGCCTGCCACATCTTCATTTCACTCTGATTTGATGGTGTCTACACAATTGAGCCTCTGTAGGCTGAAAACTTTGATTTCTATTAAAAGACTTGACATCCTTTTGTTCCTAAGACACTGCCCTGTTGTTATTTGTATAGATATCCAACTTCATACTGAGATCTAATGGATCTAATGTGTTTCTGTAAAGTGCTCTTTTAATTTTTGTGAGTAGTGTATATTTATATATGTTTTCTTTCTCACTATCTCTATTTTAACCTAGCGCTTCCACGGCTCTTGTGCATCAGAAATCTGCTAAAGGGTTGCTGAAAGAAGATTATTCTGTGAAGATGTCAACCGTCAGTGTGTGGTGAAGGTTTGATGCAGACAAAAAGAGGTAAGGCAGCTTTGTTTTACATTTGGCCCTAGGCATAACCTGACTTCCACTGTGAAATTGCACTGCAGAGCCTATTTATGGCAAGAGGAGGTGTTGATTTATGTATTTGTAGAAGCTCTCGGGACATTGACTCTAATATCATCTATTTACAGGTGAAACCCTTTTTTCTTTGCTGTGATTGAGCGTTGAGTCCAACATAGTCTCACATAAAATCCTGGTGTAATGTGAAAGCTGCTGGATGTGTTGATGCTTTGCTTCTGGTGCAAACTCTTTATGGTGTTGTAAAAAAGCATGAATTAATGAGGCACACGAGGAAAAAAGAAACATTTGAAAGGTGAGTATTAATCATTAAAGCTGTTTTTCTTTCTGGCACTGTGAATTTCTGAAGAAGACTTGACCAAAAAAAACCAAAAAACCTGAAGACAGATTTTACAAATGTTTTATTGAATGTTATTAAATAAATAAATCGTACACAGAATTGTAGTGTGGGAGATGAAAGAATGACATCAACATTGAAATATTTAGTATTAGATTTAATATTTTCAACAAAATATTAAGAGGAGAAAAGGCTTTTTTTTATATTGAGCAACCCTGCAACCTACTTTACTGGACTCTGTAGCAAATGTTTTTTTTTTTTTAGAATATTTTGTTTTGTATTACATCTTTCATTTATGTTTACATATTCACATGTTAATTAACATGCAATATCGCTACCATGTAATACATTATCATGCATGCATTCAAAAAGGAAACCTTAAAAAAGGTAAAAAGCTGTGTTGCTTGTTAACTTTTATTAAAAGAAACTTAATTAGCAACTGAGCTATAGCATTAGACAAGGTGTCATCTGACCACTGAATACTATCAGTTCAGCTATGTGTTTGACATTGGTTGAAGAAGCTGGAAGTCCAACAATGGGCTCAGGGTGTTGAAATAAGGATCACCTTCTCTGTAGTTCCTAATTATCAGCTGTCAGGAGAAAAATCTACCTGCATTAATATTCTGGCTTCATGTGGCTAGATTTTTCATGACTATAAAAGTAGTAATATTTTCTGTATTGCCGTATTACTTTATGCCTGCACAGTGTCTTTGGCACTCTTGCCTCACAGTGAGAATCCGCCTTGTACCTTTTTGTATGAAGATTGCATGTCCTCCTCGTACATACATGGGTTTTCTTTGGGGATGCTGCTTCCTGCCACTCTCAAACAACACGCATCAAAGGCTGATTGACTTACTATTGGTTGTTGCCCTGTCATATATCTGATGAACTGTCCAGATTTACGTCGCCCTTCACCTTTCAGTGGCTGGATAGGCTCCAGCTACCCCATGATATCTAACGAGAATAAATCAGGTCCAGAAAATTGATGGAGGATATTGCTATTGTCAACACTGGGTAATGTATCCTTGTACTTTCACTGCTTGAACCTTCATTTGAGTTTGCGCAGATTTTTTTTCTTTTAGGCATAGATTATACTAAAAAGTATGTACTGCACACAGAATGTACAATTCACATTTTTGTTTTGAGTCAATCTCTGTTTTCTAATGAGTGCCATAGAAATTTTTTTACACCTTCTGACTCATAAGCCTCATTTCCACTGATCAGTCTGATACAGTAAGGAGTAGATTGGTATGGACCAGTTCATTCTGGCGAGCGCTTCCACTCAGTTAAACCCCACTTACACTGAGCAGTTTATTTGATGGTGTAGACGTTAGCTTGTCTTTTACATCATTGTAGTGTGACGATTAGAAAAGCAACAACAATGGAGGTCATCCAGCAACTCATCTTTTTCTTTCCTTATTTTTTTGTGTAAAAAGGAATTTGATGTTGTTTGAAAGAAGATTGCAGGTAGCTAAGAAGAATACTGCCGTAAAGAAGAAAATGGAAACATAGCTCTATACTGGGGTCTTCTAATGTAATCATCACTTTCTGCCAATCAGCAGGTGGCTACAGCGGCTCCGCCTCAACCATCCCATTCTATTCTTTTATGGACCTACAGTGGATGGGGCTCTCAAGAGGTACATGTTGGTACTGTTCAATGTGTCCATTTAGCAATGGAAATGCTCCAAATACAGGATTAAACCGGACCATACCGGACTGCTCAGTGGAAACTAGGCTATGGTAAACCGATACTTTCTGACTGACAGTGGTGGTTAGACTAGGCAAGAACTTCTGTGGATCATGATGTTTGCAGATGACATTGTGATGTGTATTGCAAACAGGTGGCAGGTGCATTGTAAACACTGACCCTTTAAAAATTAGTTACAAACCTGCTAATAAGGTAATAACAAATATGGTTGTACCAAGAAATCCCATTTTAAGTGAAAATAATCTAGTCAATAAGACACATTTAATCAAACTTAGATTATTATGCTATATATATATTTTTTTTTGCAATATGGAAAAGAAGACAAATTTTCTTGAAACAAGGTTCTTGTGAAAGTTTGCTCTAGAAAGGAAATTAATGAACGTTAGCTGCAGCAAGATAGCATATGTGTGTAAATGAGATTATAGAGCGAACAGGTGGAAAAGGTGGAGGTCGCCTCAATGGTTAATGTGAACTAAAACGGAACAAAAAAAATTTATATATATATATATATATATATATATATATATATATATATAGGAAATTTGGACACCATGCTCACTACTTTACTTTAGTTTTGCTAAAACACTGAATATGATGACACCAATTTCTCAAAGTGAAAATCAAAAGAATACAAACATTTCATGACTACTATTTGTGACTCCACTGTGTTTTGATGATAAATAAGAGGGGTTTATAAAAACAATTAGATTTAAACACAGTTTTTTTGCAAAAAATTGTTCGATGTACACAATGTATTGTGTTCTATATTTAGTAATGTAATGAGCATCAATGCACACTGTTTTTTTGCAAAGACTTCTGGGAAGGTTCTAGGGCACTCAATTTTGGAATTGTAGATTCAGAATGCATTA
Source organism: Oryzias javanicus (assembly GCA_003999625.1). Classification (NCBI taxonomy): domain Eukaryota; kingdom Metazoa; phylum Chordata; class Actinopteri; order Beloniformes; family Adrianichthyidae; genus Oryzias; species Oryzias javanicus. The sequence continues at coordinate 11,933,650 of CM012450.1, forward strand.
GAAAATGGCAAATGCACAATATAGTGAGCAGGGAAGGAATTCAGACAAAGCCTTAAAGATTTTACTGAGCCTTGTTATCATTTATTAGAACCCAGTCAGTCATGTTTCTTTTTTTTATTATTAGATTTCTAGATGGCCCTTATGTCAAGCACAAAAAAAAAACAAATATATTGTCTCAAAATTTCTTGATAGGAAAATGACGAATGTCTTATATGGAGTTTTTTTTCCCCCCTTTTTTGTGACTAGTATATAAATCAATCTCAAACTATTTAATGGAATTTTACAACTGTGACTTAAGATGTTATCATTTCCACAGGTGTATACTTTATTATGTATTTTGATTTTATGTAATCCCACAAAGTATAACAGCAAGTTCGTTTTATAACAGTATTTGTTGGCAAGAGGGAATGAGAGGGACCATAGAGTTCCCTTCAAATTCCTCAAACTCAGGGACCGGTGAGGAGGAAGAAAGAAGTCGTTGTCAGGTAAGGGGTGAAAAAGTCATTCAGGAACAATCGTTTTTTAAGGGAAGACAACGGAGAGAAGAAGAGGGAGAAAGATGAAGAAGAGGCAGCAACCCCGTTGAGCATATAAAATAATGTTTGTGATATTTTGTTTTTGAACAAAAGATTGGTGTATGTGAATGGGATAAAACTGTAAAATAATTGACAAACCTATTTATAATCATGTGTTTGCATAGAATGTTTGTATGCTATAAAACATTTGAACATCATATAAAACATATAGGTTGTGTCCGAATTCCCCCCCTTATAACTATATAGTGCATTATATAGTGCGTTCGCCATTTTCATGCGCCGTCCAAATCTACTAATTCCAAAATCGAGTGCACTTGAAATTTCCCAGAAGTCTTTGCAAAAAACTAGCGTACATTAGCGGATAATAGACCACAATGCATTGCGATTGAAAAACTTTCAAACTAAAAAAATGTGTTTAAATGCAATATTTGAATAAACCATCCACATTTTCACCTTCAGAACACAGTGGAGTCATAAATAAATGCAGTGGAATGTTGGTTTTTATTTGATTTTCACTTTGTGAAATCGATGACGTCATATCCGGTTTTTAGAAAAGCAAAAGCAAAGAAGTCAGCATTGTGTCCGAATTATTTTTAAAATCCAGCACACTATATCGTCCCAGAGGGAATTCGGACACAACCATACAGTGCTTCACCACTTTTTTTGAACTTCCAAAGCGCTTTACAGTCACTGTCCCAATCATCCATGCTCATACACATTAACACACTGATGGCAGCTCTTCTGCCAACCTATAAGCGCCAGCAGCAATGTGGGGTTCAATGTTTTGCCCAAAGACACTCTACCTTTGCACTTTGGCCGGCCCATGGTTTAAAACAGTTCATGCAATAGTAGTCTTGTCTATTATAAATAATCTAGGATTCATATGCAATTTTGCGTCAATTGAGTTTGAATAAATTGAGATAAGTGGTGAAAATAAGATAAATTCATAACACTTTAAAAAAAAAAAAATTTCAAAATGCTTTATGTGATGTAATTAATAACATGAGTAATAAAAAAATATATTGAAATAATGCATTAAATTACCAATTTTAGCCTTTTTTTTTTAGCTAAATGGTTAACTTAGTCCAAAAGGTTCAATCCATTAAATCTAAAATATTTAATTTATTTTAAAAAATTGAACTGAATTATGTATTAAATCAAGAACACTGGAGAGTGTGGGAAAGAGGTGTATGCAAACAGGTTGGAGTGGGGGTGAAGGCAGGTAATGTGTGACAAGGGTGTCAGCAAGAATAAAAAGATAAATGTAGAAGACTTTGGTGAGAGTAGCCATGTTTTTGATTCAGATTTTTCTGGAAAAGAGACAGGAAGTCAAGTTAGGTCGAATCCAAATTCTTCTATTCTCCCTATGCCGCCAGTTGTTGAGGCATTTATAGTGTAAGTGGAGTCCAAAATAGTTTGTTTTAAGGGCCAACCCTCCAAGTGGAGGGATAAAGAACTCAGAGACACTGAAACTCTTCCTTTTTAGGGATAAATGTGGGTAACATTTGGTTTAAGCCTTAGAGTAACAGAGATGAAAAGGTTGAGGTTCTCTTTGGAAGTAATGAGGATGTTAGATGATTTGGAGATAAATGCAGGGTAGCAGATTGAGACGGTTTGGACACAAGGACGGTGAGGATATGAGGAATGATGGAGTTGCCAGGAAAAGGGTCTAAAAGAGCAAAAAGGGGGTTCATGTAGAGCAGGGCTGCTCATTCCTGGTCCTCAAGATCTACCACCCTGCCTGTTTTCCAGCTCTCCCTGTACTGCTTGCTGCTGATTACCTGGACCAGGTGTGTTCATTCAATCAGAATGTGGAGACATCTGACTGAGCCAATCAGCAGGTGGCAGGGCTTGGAGATCTGGAAAATAGTCAGGGTGGTAGATCTCGAGGACCAGGAATGAGCAGCCCTGATGTAGAGAAAGATGGCATGAGGACGGTTGGTGTGAGAAAGAAAGATACTGAAAGTAGAGCTAAATGGAGGTGAATGATTTGCTGAGGTAATCTTTATGCTACGTTCACACTGGGCATGTGGTGTATGTTCTAGAATAGGCTAAAAGCATACTCTTGTGTTCGCACTGGACTGTTGCTACCCGATACTAGCGCATGTCGTCGACCAACAGTTGGAAGAGGCTTGGTGCAAAATGTTGAAGCGATTCAAATCTCATGAATCTTTCTCCAGGCATTTTCTTTCAAAGCTCTATTCCGATATGTGAACGACTTGGTGTTATACTGTATGATTCCGGCTGGGCACAATTATTAATTTTTCCTCCATTTTTAAGTGGGTAATCCTTCTGTAAATAAAAAGGGATGGTTTCCATGTTTCATTGAGTCCCTGGTCAAAAAATCAACCTGGTTTAACTTTGTGATTGAGCTTTTAGTTTAGAATTTAGAACATAAAAATGGTTGAAGAAACTTGTTGAGTTTGGAATGAAGAAGCCCAAAAAAGCATGCATAGCCTTTTCATCAGAAGGGCTTGCTTGAACGCACGTTGCCAAAGGCAGTGTGAACGTAGCTTCAAAGAAAGCAGCCAGAAGGACTTTTTGATTCATACATTTCATAAATCAAATATTCATAAATCTTGAAGAGTTTGAGATTAGTTTAAGACAGACATTTGTTTTGAAAAAGTTGTTGAACAGTTTTTGGAGACCACAGAGCGGGTACTCATACCACAAGAAAATCTTGAACACCAGAAAAATTTGATAGAGTTCAATAAGATTTTTGTGACTGCTCAAAACACCAAGATACAACCTTGAGGTGAACACAACCGAGCCTCATTTAATGAAACGACATATATTCTCACTCCCAACTTGACACTCTGTTACTCTTTGGGTGTCCCCAAGTCGTCGTTTTTTGACGTGCTGACTGTTAGATTTTTTCCCAAGCAAAGGTGTTTCCAATATATTGCTTTTTCCTGAGCACATGGGTTCCTGGGTAAAGTCATACAAGTCAGAGGAATGGGTGGACTAAAGACCAAGTCCTCAGTATCATAATTATTATTATTTTTCTATCAATTTTTTGTTTTCAAATTCCTAATTTTTCTGTCATTTTCAAGTATGTTTTTAGGATCTTCCTATGCTTATATTTTCTATTTTCTTGCGTAAACCACTGTTAAAAGTGAAAGAAATCCACTCTAATTTATAACGTGTTAACATATGTTGATCTATTTTTGATGACAAATGCCTTTTATTGGGTCTATTATATCAGGTAAAAATTACTCAACAAAAGTGATGGTGTAACTTCTTGTAGCGAAATCGTTCTAGGGTTAAATCAAGGGTCCACAACCATCAGGACATGGTACTGGACGAGATACTGGATGCGGTACCACATGCGCTCTGCTTCTCAGGGTGGAGCCAGTACCGGTACCCTAACCAAGTACTGGTACCCTAACCTTAACCCGGCACCAGAAGTGGAGTAGTGCAGTAGTGGACTAGTAGTGCGAACCAGGCCCAGGTACCCTAACTTCTACCAGGTTAGGGTACCGGTGCCCTCCGCATTCTGATACTAGACCGGTTCTGGTTTTTAGCCTAGAGATTGGGGACCCATGATTTAATGGGAACAGCCAGCATAATAAAAAAACAAGTTAGGGACATCCAAAATGTCAAAAAGTGAGGCAGAGGGTCAGGACTTGGGGATGTAAAAGTGTTGAAAGAACACATGCTTGTTTAATTTTTTTAAGTAGTTTTCAAGCCTTAGTATTGTTTTTGAATGGCATTACACACACACTACAATGCATCCCCCCATGAAAAGGTTTTATTGGATGAGTGGAAATAAGAATTTAGAATATATAGAAATAAAAGAAGAGTTGGCCTAAAATCAGTGAAAGTCGAAAGACAGTGGTTGTCCTTTTATGTGGATGCTCAACAATCTGGCTTTAGCTGGCTGTAAAAGATGAGGACATTGAGATGACATTCGTGTGCACAGCAGTTAAGAACAGCCAGGACCTGAGATACAGGACAATAACACATGAGTGGGGAGGACAACAGCGCCAGAGGGGAGTTCCATAACAGGTTTGTGCTCTTTGGCCTCTGATGGTTAATTACACACTCCTGATTATCAGTCTGCTGGTTTGTGACCCAGTGATAATCTGCTCTGATCATGCTTTCACTGAGCCGCTTTTATATCATCTAGGGCCTCTCCTGCAAAACCGGACTCTTTCGCTGATAATATTTATGCTTTGCAATCAGGCACCAGTTTGGCAGATCTGCCCCCAATCGAATGACTGCGACATAGACAATTTGGCCCCGTCAAACCAGGCAGTAAAATATTTATTGTGCAGTTTTTTAAATTCGTGACTTGACAGACATTTTGGAGATCGTCCTTCTTTGAGCGATTAATAATCAGATTTTTTATTTCTGCAGCATAAAATAATAAAACAACGACAGGTGGGGCAGATGTGTTTTCCGACCATATCTTCACAAATGAGACAGATAAGATTAAGCATCCTCTTACAAACCTCATTGGGTTCCACATTATTGTGCCTTCCTGCCGCATGATATACCTATATACAAACTGACAAGCGTGACCAAAGTGTATTAATGCCTCTCCCGTGCAAGTAAACAGGGTGGTTGATTTATCCGTAATCAAAACACACCTTGAACAAGACGTTCTCTGAGAACATAAGCAAGCGAACACAGACACATTAGCTGCGGAGCAACTGTGTGGCCCAACAGCTAATGAAATTCCACTAAGCTGAGCTGTGATAATAGGATTTGATTTGAGGTTGCCATGAATAACTTTAATGTTGCAGAATTAATGCTTGGTCCATGTTAGAAAGCTTATTGAGTTAATTTGGTGATACTGTTTTATTGTCAATATGTGGGCAGTAAAGTTAAATAATATCTGTATTTTGAATAAATAAGGGTCACGGGAATTAATCATCTTGGTGTTAATTATTCGGATACAACTAAGCGATGAAAAGAAAGGGGAAAAAAAAACGTTCATTGGACTTGAAAGCAGGGAAGATGTATTGATGTGGCTGATTAATTTACTCCTTAAAGCTGTCAAAGCAGAGGACTCAGTGATGGGGAGAACAATTTCAAATATTCAAAGGGATGAATCTTCTTGCGTAACATCTATTAATCATGAAGATTTTGGTCAGGCAGATGAATTGTGGTGTCGGCTCTTCATGCACGCCGGCGCGGGATCATTAACAACGACATTCACTCAAGACAGAACAGACACTGCGGCTAATCAGCAGCAGTAATGGACACACTTCATAACAGTCAGTCTTTAGAAGAATGGTAAGAAGACTGAAGCTGGGGAAGCTGAGAGCAAACTACGAAGGCAGCTTTGATCGCATGAGCTGGGGAAGTGATGTGCCTATATACTCATTATTTTATCCCTAAGACTTGGGTCTAAAGAACACAGAGGATTTTTAACATTTAATACCACAGTATTTTCAAACTACAAATGTCGTCCTATTCTTATAGCTACTGAAGCAAAGTGAGTTCTCTATAATTAAGGCAACTACATTGACACTGTTCCCATGCGAGTGTGTGTACCTGAGTTAGATGTTTCATCTTTATTAGCCACAGCATGGTAAGCCTAGCTCTTCATGCACTAATCCCCAGCTAAAGAAACAGCTTTCAAGGAATTAACATCAAAAGTAAAGCTTTGCGTGCCGGCGGGGGAGCTTTCAACAGAGCCTGCCTCAACTATCTCCTAAGTATTTTTCAGAGCCTCGGGGATGAAGTGGAAGTTAAGTTTAACTTGCTCTGTGTTCTTCTGCAAGTCTTTGACCTTGTTTTCAGGTCTTTTATTAATCCGGAGTTCGTACAGTGTTAGTGGCGTTTCCGTGGGGCAGTGCCAGAGGCGGGAGCTTTCGTCCCTCGAGCCATTGCCCGTTCTTTTCTCCAATGGAGGTTCGCTATGATCTGTAAGTTACAGTACAAGCGGAATGTCGAGGAAGATTCTCATTCATCCAGGTGACATTGTCTTAACGTGGAGTCATGGCATTTAGGCTTTTGGTTTTCTTGTCCAGATGCATTGACTCATCATGAAGACACCAGGAGCTGGCGTTTTGGGTCAGAATCTGATATACAAGAATTTCAGGCAAAGGCGAGTCTTTCCATTTTAAATCCGAATTATTTAATTTTTATGAGTGTAGCAGGATGAAATGGGCTGCACCTGCTACACAGGTGTTGGCAATCATCTTGATTGCCAAAAGGGGTGGAGCCTATAAAAAGCAGAGTTGCTGTATGCAACGCACTGCACTGCACGCTAAAGAGGGGATGGTGCGCTGTGCTACAGGTTCCAGGCCCAGTCAGTGGGCACCCAAAACCTAGTGTGTGGACCTGTGGCACAAGGGTCCCCTCTCCACTGCACCAGAAGAGCATGTGATTACTCAGGACACAGATGGTAGGTTTGGCCCTTCACCCTGTGCTTCTCCAAGTTAATGGTGCGACTCTTATCCCTTGCCTGTCCTCCACAGGGTCAGATCATGATCCCCTGCTGTTTTGCGTGCTTGGCTTCACCCTGCCTTGCTTGGGTTTGTTTTTATGGAAACTGATTTTATAACTTGGTTGGTTGTTGCCTGATTGCTGACTGGCCTCTGCGTCGATGCCAGAGACCCCCCCCCCCCCCCCCCCCCCCGCCCCCGCTCGCCGCCCGCCCCCCCCCCCCCCCCCCCGTCCACTGCCTCGGCGTGGATGACAGGAAAGCATTTGGGCGTTTGTTCCACTGTCGTGACTTGTTTGTTGCCTTTTCAATCCACTGGATCCTGGATATGCTGACGGTATCATTGCGTCATCTCCTGCATCCAGGAGCGTGCAGTTCTGAAAGTTTGGACTGAGGCCAGAAGTCGGCCATCACCCAGGACTGTTGGAACAACCAGCCATCTTAACCACTTTTTAGTCGTGTGTGTGTGGGTGTGTTTGTGCTTGTGTATTTTATAATTTTGTATTTCTTTTTAAGTCTATTTTAGAGCCAGCCCCCTGCAAGAACCGGGTTTCAGGTGACGGAGTGGACCAATGTGTGCGGTGATCCCTGGGTTGGACTTCCCCGTCCCTTCACTCTTGTGTGCATGCGTGTGGGGTGATTTGTTAGTTTTGGGTATCCCTCCCCACCTGTTGACCTGGTCTGGTAGGTGCAGGAAGGCTGTGCAGATTTTAATTGTATTAAATTATACATTTTAAAAACTCCCCGAACTGCGTCCGTGCCCTGTGTGATCCTGCGTCTTAAAAATTTTAAGTGCGCTCAATACCTCGCCCTTTACTGTTTTAATTGAAAAACAGTGATGTATTTGAAGCAAAAAATATTGATCACTTAGGACCATACAACAAATCTTAAAATATTTTAATTTTAGATACAAAATACTTTACAAACAACTACCTTATGGGTTAGTCTTACTGTTAAAAAATGCAGACATTTGAAGATTTGTTTGATAGCATTTGAAAAGGAGGTTAAATATATTTGTCATATTGGATTGAAGTTAAAGTCTTAAAAGACAAATTCTGAAAAAATGAAATTGGCATAATTAAGATTACATGAAGATTCTTTTACAAACTTGTTTGCTGTTTATTTATTATTTTTTTTCTTCTAATTGTTTTGTGCATGTGTAGACTTTAACAAAGACTAAAACCTCACCTGCATGCAAATGAAACAGTACGTAGTAAATTGCTAGAAAAGTTGTATTTTTATTTAAATTCATAGGCTAAATTTTTCTTTCTTGTAAATTGACATGTTTCAAAGTTAAAAGTATTTACAGTACCCCCCTGCATGCTCACGTTTCTTTATTCGCGGTTTCACGTATTCGCCGACTTTTTTTCAATCATGTGACTCTTTAGTTTGTCACTCTCTGACAACTCAGGGAAACGACGTTCGAAGGAGGTGCTGCGCTGCCGAGGTGTATCTCCGCACAGTCGAACCCCCTTTGGAGAGAGGAGGGGGAGTGCCCATGTTCGCTCAGCATGGCATCAGCTGACACAAGTGGTCAAGAAAAAAGATCCTGATATGCTGAAGAAGATATCACAGAGGATAATTATAATCTGGAGCAGGGATTTATTATAGGGGAAAGCCTGCGCTTCTGGTTTTAAGCCACATGGAGACACTCACCTGCATCATAAAGTACGCAGTCACTGCAGCTGCGGTACAGTCTTCTATTCTAATTTTTTTTTTAAAACTATGTTGAGCAATACTTTGATGGTCTTTAGTAAATGTTTTCCAAAGAATGATCAGAAGCGTTATGGATGAGTAACAGACATCTTAAAGCTGAGGGGGTTAGGGGGTTCTCTGTATTCGCTGATTCAGTATATTTGCGGATTCCTCCAGTCCCTAATCCCCCAAATGAGTGGGGAATACTGTACTTTAACAAGGTGTGAGTTTACTACTTTAAAGGGGCCATACCATGAAAAATCTACTTTTTGAGCATTCTACTGTTCAATGGTATAAAGAACCCCAAAGCGGGTTTTGATCCCCTTATTCATTTCAAGCTGCACGGAGGCGTGGTGGTTGGCGCTCCTGCCTCACAGCAAGAACGCCCCGGTGCAAATCCCGGCTGGGGGATCAGAAACAACTGGGGACCTTTCTGTGTGGAGTTTGCATGTTCTCCCAGTGCATGTGTGGATTTTCTCTGAGGACTCTGGCTTCCTCCCACTGTCCAAAAAAATGCTTCGTAGGTTAATTGGTAACTCTAAATTGTCTCTAGAAATGAGAGTGAATGTGTGTGTGATTGTGGCCCTGCAACAGACTGGTGACCTGTCCAGGATGAACCCTGACTTTGCCCATCAGTAGCTGGGTTAGGTTCTGGCACCCCCGCAACCCCAAAAAGAGACACAGCGGCTAAGAAAATGAATGACTACGCATTTCTGAGTAATCCTCCAAACACCTGTGCTCTTAATTGCAGCCCCTCCTATACTCACAAAAGAAAGCGGGTCCTCACGATCTGATGTAACACAGCGAGACAGCCCCTTTCAAGAAGAGTCTTCTCTGCCAGCACCGTCCCCAGTCTAACACCAAAACTCAATTTCTCCACGGAGCGAAAATTTTTCATTTTAGATGGACAATATCCCATATCTTCCAATTTTGCCCTTGCTTCCATGAAGTCCAGCTCAAATAGGTGTTTGTCACTTTAGCTGCGAGGCTCCTTTAAGAACAGCGACCCCAACTCAACCCCCCCCAGCGGGCACAGTCACCGAGTGTATTTGTGTTGTGATCCTGTGCAACTATGGGCAGGCCTACTAAAGGCAGATATACGGTGGTATGTGCATCCATCTTTCTTCTTACAAGAAAACATAAATTTGTGACAATGAAGACAATTCTTATATATGTTCCTTTCACGCAAGTACCTGCTTGGTTTTTTTTTTTTTTTTTTTTTTTTTTTTTTTGGTGGCATTAATAGTCTGTCATATCATGCCATTGATGGTTAAAAAAAATCGATTTTTTTTGTCAAAAAAGTAAGTTTTAAGAAAACATCAGAAAAAAAGAAATCAGTGAGATTTTTTACCTGGGTTAAGGTCCTAAAGTTTATTCCAAAAATTGTCATTGATTTCTGACAGTAGCCTAAAATAAATATTTAATGAGTACACATTTCACAATGTTCTGTTTCAAAAAACACCACCAAACAACTGAGAAAAGTTCATAAAAAGTAAATACTTCTGACAGAAATTTTAATCAATAAAATGTTTTTCGGTTCTACAACTATATATTTTCTGAATAGTTTATTCCACAACTTTTTTTGCCAATATGTTGAGAAATATTGTTGTTTGGAAACAAATGTTAGAAGATTTCTTATGTCTTTCCAGAGTCCTCCACATATTCTGATACAAGATACTGCAGACTGATGGAATCCCACCAGCATTGCTGCCTTGAAAAAATGTTCATGGTGTGACCAAAGAGCTCAGGTGTTCATTTTTGGGGTGCAAACCAAATCCAACTCTGTTTCAATTCAGTTTGTCGCAAAGTAAAAGTATCCCAAATGTAGAATTACAACTAATTTTGGTTTTTTTTACTGCTAAATTGAATGTTTGCTGGTGTTTTTTTACTGTATAAGATTCCCAATTTGTGAGGTAACTGATTTAGTAATAAACGGTTGCTACTCTTAAAGTACTTTAAGTCAAATTTAGTGATTTCTTTTTCATTCTGAGATGTAATGTTTCCATCTCAGCTTCTTGCTTAAACCGCATCATGCTTCTTGAATTTTTAAAACATTGCTGCCTCTGCAGACCGAATTCATCTTATTTTATGTTTATATCTTCACTGATGAAATGAGTTTAATGGGAGGAGACGTAAATTTTGGAAGCTGTTAGAAATGTAAGTACATTTAAAAAAAAAAAAAAAAAAAAAAAGCATCTTCAGCCAGTTTTTAAATGAAATCCCATTGACATAAATTGTTTGGTTTACCTCATTGAAACGTGTTACCAAAGTTACAAATAACATCCACCTCCTGGAGCCCCATTAAAAAGGTAGTTGCATGGCCAGTAATGATTGCTTTCACAATCCTTGTTCAGGCTTGTGTTGTCATAACTCATTTACTCTTTCATAGACTCTGACAGCCTGTGTTGAGCCAGGGGACAGTGATGACTGATTCATTGTGTCTTTCCTAAGTACAGTCAGAGAAAATGGCTTTGGCAGCTTCTCTTTGATGCTCAAAGCAATAACAACACTTATACCTCCTATCTTGTAAAGTCTATGGTGAATTCTCGATGGTACAATAAATCACTTGTCTACCTGATGTTAACATCCCGTTGGGCAATCATCAGACGCTCTTCTTTTTATAAACGTGTTCACATGGCCTCTTGGAAAAAGGGCCGCAGGACTTTTTTTTTGTCACATGTCACACAGGCTGCAGAACTGTGAAAGTGACTCAGCTATTCACATCACAATTCCTGTGTCATATATTAAAGTCTCACACCCACCATATTTCTCTTTTCTGTAAAATTGTTCCCAGTAGTCTTTTAATAATGATTTTGCGGTTTTTAGCCAAAATCAAAAAGCCTTTGTAGTTTTTTTTAAGATATATTTTATACACAGTGGTAGTAGTTCATTAGAAGTACAATTCTGGGTTGTGGGCGGGACTGTTGGGTTAAAGAAGTCCCGCCCCCCTCCCTGCCGCTGGGGGCTCTGTTTGCTCGCTGACACGCGAGCTTATGACCTCAAGCTAACATTAGCAGTGCAAAACAACGGTTAGCAATATTGGATCACAGTTTTGAATCAAATGCTGGTTTAGACGCGCACACGAGCGTTGAAGGTTCATCATTTCTCGCACACCTAAGCGTGAGTGGGCCAGGATGTGCGAAATGGAACGGAAGTGCGGACTGGAGAAGAGAGACTTTGACACACCCATTTCTGTAAGTCCATCATTTACTGAGCTTTTTCAAGCATCCGGTTTTCTGATCCAACGTGATTTGAATTAAGAAATACTCAGAAATACAGTTTTAATGATAAATTGTTTTATTTAGTTCCTATTTTGAGAAAACACTACAAGAACATGTTCAATTATCGATTAAATATTAAAAATTTTGAATAATTAAGTTTACTAAAATTATTGAAATCTTATGATTTTATCAACTTTAATATTTTAACATTTATGTAACGTAAATACGATACGCCTTCCTCCTAATTTAATGAAAAGATACAGAAAAATAAAAATAAAATTTAATCTAAAAGGGCATGAAATAATTATCAAACCAAAACACAGAATATTTCCAAAGAAGTGATGTCTATTAGTATATGGACTTAATAAATGGAAGAAATTAAGCACAAAATTATAAAGGAAATTAAAAAGGTATCAATAAATCAATCAAAATTTACTGACTGTGGTTAATAATTACTATATCTAATGAAACAAATGTGACATAAGTGTGTCTTGTTTTTGTTTTCTATTTTCTAATCAGTGCATTTCATTATATCTGTAATGACTGAAATCTATTTGTGTGTTTGTCCTGTTTTTTTCACAATTTATGCTTGAAATAAAACAATCAATCAATCAAAAATGCCAAAACATTATCAAGTTTTTAAAACAAAAATAAGAATAGTATATTTGAAGACTACAAATCTATCTAGTATCAATATAAGTTACTCATCCCTGAGGTATTGTGTTTACTTCTCTCTGGTTGATGTTTGGAATCATACATTGATTGATTTATTTGGTAAAAGGATAAAACAACATACTTTTCTTCTTCCTGTCCCCTTCATGTTTGAGTTTGAAACTCAAGGTTGTATAGCATGATTTTCTTTTTATTGAATAAAAAATAATTTAAAAAAAAGAAGAGATGATTTTTCTGGGAGCCGGTCTTTAAATTGGATGGGGAAATTGGGTAGGACATAGGTTCTTATGTTATTGCAATAGTAGTGCAGGATTTGCAGAGGTTGTATGAAAGGTATTGCATTACTTTTTGATTGTATTTCAAATCTCTACCTCAATTTCAAACTGTTTTTTGCACTGCTTTCAGCAGATATTTGTTTAAATGTTGATTAGTTTAATTAAATGTAACTTGCTAAGTCAGCACTATTGTAGACAAACGAAGGGAAAAGTTATTATTTCAAGTCCTTTCCTAGCAAAGGACTCGCTTATAATGTTTCTTTACCTTATATATTTATTAATGAATTTTAGTAGGATATCATGATCAATTTGTTATTTACAGGTATTTAATTAAACTGTGTTTTCCATTTTAGTTTCAGAAGAAAGAGGGTGAGGGGAGACTTGGGTATGAGAGATGAAAAGAAGAGTAAACGGGATGGGGTGTTACAGACCATCCATCCATCATTTCATCATCTGAACCCTCTTGGTCTTGTGCAGGGTCAGGGAGGTTGCTGAATCCCAGTTATTTCACAGTGGCGACTCTGGACATTTTGCCAATCCATTCCTAGACACATATACACAAATACTCTCACTTTCACTCCATAAGGAAAAACCACACATGGGGTTGCATTGGGAGAAAACAAATGATTGAAATATTGGGGATAGTAAGAATGTTAACAACACAACACCCTGTCTGCAAAGTTTATATGGGCTCAGAAACTCAGTGGTTAAGTCTAGAACAGGGCAGAGGGAAAGACCTTACCATCACCATCTCCTAGCCAGGAGGAAGGCTCTGATAGGAGGAAGAGGTGTCCAATAGGAAAAAAAAGGCTAAACCAAGATCAACCAGATTTCAATCACCATGGTGATTATGGAACATGTTGAATTGTCCCACACACAAAGATAAAACTAGAATCATCAACACTAGAGCTGGGAATCTCAGGGTAATATGAAGCGATTCACAATACACGACTCACAATACTGATAGTATCTCGATATAGCAAACATTACAATAATCAACATATTACCTTGGTAATCTATGATATATAAATATTTTTAAAACAAAACTCTTTTTATTTTATTCAAAACATATTTAAAAAAAAAAAAAAAAAAAACATAACATGTCGATTTAATGCTTTATCCAACATTCAAATAAAATGAACAATAAATACTAAAGTGCCTTAACAATAATAACACACATTTTAAAGTAAGAAACAAACAAAGCTCCAGTTAAGAACTAAAATGGAGAGTATATCAAATAGGGGTGTTCCAAAATATCGATGTTGCCATATATCGCGATATTTAGTCCCCCGATCGATTCTCGATGGGTTTTCACCAAGTATCGATCTTATATTTTCATTTGAAGAGTCTGTTACGCTGAGCGTCCAAGTCACCTGACATGGAACTGTTTGTTTGGACATTTAATGGCACACTTCACTCAGGAATAAGCATCGCGAGATACAGGCTCGGTAGCGCAATTGTGTGCAATTATCATCCATCTGTAGAAGAGGCAGCCGGTAAGAAATGACTGTCTGAACGCTAGAATGACCGCCATCGCTTACTTCCTGTTTGATTCAGTGCGCTGTGGGAACTAGGCGCATGCTTCGCAATTGTTTGTGTGTACTTCAGGTACCGGTTGTTATTTTTTTCTAATGTTAATTTTAAGTAATTCTTTAAAAAATGCGGGATTTGATGTATGAACTTAAAAATCACTGTAAAATTAGGGAGGTTGCTAGTTAATTGAAGCACTTGAAATTATTTAAACTATTGAATAAAGTCATTTGTTGCTATTCTCTAATAGAATTTGAATTTGTAAATATTTATTGCCATTATTCTGTGTGTTTTAGGGTTTATACCTACTGACTTACCAAATGGAAAATAGATAAAGATTGTAAAAATCATCTCAAGTGGCAGTCAGCAAATCAGTCTTTAATTTTGTATTCTCAGCCCTTTTCAAGTTTGGAAAAGGTGCACAAAAAATTAGATAACACTTGACAGAGGCTGTAAAACGCTAGATTCATCATCTTTTGGTGTGACATTCCTTTGGAGGTAGATAGCTGTCACCACTCGAATTATTACATTTTTGCAATTCTGCAATTTAAAGTGGCATTGCTGATCATGTTTACAATAGTTAACATTTAATTTGACAGATAATTCCAATTCAATTGATGTCAACGCTTGTCAAAGGCAGTATGACTGATTTCAGCAATGTTGCACTCAAGGGTCTATAATTAGTTGCACAAAATAAGATAAAGTGTTTATTATGATTGTGTTTAAGATAAAAAAAAATAAATAAATGGGGATATATTTTCCCCAAAAAATATGTGTTCTTCTATATAATGTTAGTTATTAGAGAGGATTTTTACCAATTATCACAGTATTATCGCATATTATTGACATCGTGAGCCGCATGTATCCCGTATCGCATCATCTCGTGAGGTACCCAGTGATTTCCAGCCCTAATGGCCTTCTCACTTCAATGTGGAAATAAAAATTCACAATGCTTGTTACATTAGAAGCTATTTTAGAAAAATATAGACACAGCTTGGACCTTTTTGGCTCGCAGCCGCTCTGACATCCACATGTATGTTCATCTGTCAGTGGAGTATGTGGTGAAAGCGTGTGAGGAGCCCCTCCCATCGAGAAGGGTGTACCTGCAGAACCAACAACGCTCACAGGACCGCATCTGAGGTCCGCATTCTCAGGCCCCAGGCGTTTTTAACACAGCGCCTCCTACAGGGTGGAGTTTGTTATTTTCTGGAGACTTTACCATACACATTGCACACGTGAGTAGTAGAAGTTAAAAAATGATCTAAGCGCTGCTAAAGGATAAAAAACTAGGTAATTTATCACATGAATCTTAAAATAAAAAAAGTAAATTACCAATTAATTTCTGTTTTTTGCAGAAACATAAAACGTGATGTGTATATGAAACTTAGCACAGCTTTTATTCAAATAAATGTTCTTTGTGCAAAAATAAATTCATGATGGTTTGTTAGGATTACATCTTTCAGCAATTTACAGCATACTTAATTTTTGTATTTTTCCATCTTCATGTGTTACTTAATTTTCTTTTGTGCAATTCATTAATATTGTGTCATTATAACCGAAATATAGTCGACATGTATTACCAAGCAGGGGAAGACAAAATGTTTACTGAGCAAAGTCAAGTATGAATTTATATATATTTTACTGTTTTGTAATGTAATATAAAAACTTGATTCAATACTATTAACAAATAATATTACTTTTTTAAATAATATTAAGCTTTTATGCTGTATTGTTCAGAATTTATTTACTCTTTGCTTTACATTTTACTTGTGTATCTTTTCTTCCAGATGAATACAACAATTCAAAAGTGGAAATCTCCAGATGAATGCTTTGTTCTATATTTCCAGCCGACAATATTATAAAAGTTTCAAATTCATGATCAAAAACTCTCCAACTTAAAAAATAAAAATAAATGGCAACTGTTACAAAACATTTCAGAGAGCCAAATATTTATTTTAGTAAAGTAGATACATCTGACAGAGGATTGGTATCGAATTAAAAAAAAAGGTACTCCTCAAGTAGAAAGTTTTTTTTTTAATCTCATGTTTAATTTGAAAAATTGTTCTAATACTTTTTTCTTTTCCTATATACAGCTGCAATTTCTTGTACAGAAAACAGCTGTTAGGTGGCTACAAGTATTGTTTTGTCTTTTTAAGCCTCATGTAATATAATAAATGTAAGTTATTCTCTTTAATGTAACTCCTAATAAAAGTTTTTCTTCCCACCTCAGTAGATCCTGTTTAATTTTCCAGATGTTTTTTTCATTTTTATTTATTTTTATCTTTTTTGTTTGGATTTTTCTGGCATGTTTTAAATTATTATATTTCATTTTATTTAATTATGAAATACATCTGCTTCTCATTGAGAATATGTTAAATTAGTGCAACAGAATATGACAAAATATAAAGATGAATTTATGTTAAAATCCAAATATTCTCAACTTCTGATAAGTTTTAGGTGGTTGGAAAATACCAGACTCAACTCTCTATCAGCAGTTAGATAAAACAATAAAGAGAAATCAGTTTGGATTCTCTAGCCAAATGTTTCAAGATCTACATGCACTGAATTATATTTCCACTGAAAAACCCTGGTGCCGAAAGGGTTAAAAAAAATATATGATTCATCAGTAAGAAAAACATTAGAAATATTCAGTCAAATCCGACATTAGTAACATTTACTAAAAAATAAAAAGACAAACGCCACCCAGTAGCAAGGAAGCACTGTCTCAAAAAACGAGTCCTTAAATCATAGACATTATATATATATATATATATATATATATATTATAAATATTTATATCTTAAATCTTCCTGAGGGTGCTGTTATTCCTCCAGCCAGTAGGGGCGCTGTCTCAAAAGACCTGGGTCCTGAGAATGTGGTCCTGTGAGCGCTGTTGGGTCTCCAGGTCTGTAGGTTTATTTTACTGCTCCCATCAGCTTCCCGCTGAAAACGGAAAAGCAGCAAAGAAATTGCGCTCCATTGCATCCTGTGTTCGTGCTGTACCCGCGCCACTATGTTATTTGCACTAGAAACGTATTGTTCTGGCAAAAATTGGTGATAGTTTCACTACAGCGTCTTCACATTTCACCGTCATGCTCATGTTAAGCGCCCTCTGGTGGACTGTTTTGGTATTATTTTAAGAAGCTGATAAGGGTAAGAACCCGATATTTTTTCCCAGCTCTAATCAACACCAACCCAGCTCAGAAGAAATGTAACCACTGATTTATAGCATGTCCAGAGCCTGTCCAGAGATTCACCACCAGGCTTGGGGAGCCAGCGCCTACGGTACACAACTACCACCATTGTACCAGCTGCTTACTCTACCCACAAAGGATGGGGTAAGGGACAGAGGCCCAATGCCCCTCCTTCAGCTATCCCTAGAAAGAAGGCGTGTAGGGTGGTCCCTCACTGTAAAGTGGTTCACCTTCTGTGGCTTTGCTGTATTCTTTTTCAATTTTGCGCATTTTTTGCTTGTTTGTTTTATGAGGGCATTTTGTTCTGCATCCTGATTGGCTGTAGGTTATTGTCAATCAATCTCCTCTGTCCTGTCTCACATGCAGTACAGAATGCTCTCAGCGTGGAACGATGATAAATGACTTTATTCATTTCCATAGTGGACATGTTTCTCTGCAAAAGTTTGAACTTAGGAAAGTGTTTAAACAAGAGAGAAAGGAAAAAAAAAAACATGAAACCCTTGATCCCAGCCAGCTAGGCCAAGTAGGCCTCATGTGGTTTAAAAGTGAGCAGAAAATGTTGGCCTAAATTAGGTTTGTCTGCAGTTTCCATGATGGCCTCACCTGTGTTTGCCCACATTGGCTAAAGTGAGTCCTCAGTGGGCTGGCTTGTACGCTAGCCAGTCGCCCGGTGGACAGCGTAGCATGCTAGCGAGTTCTGCTACCCTTTAGAGCAGGGGTCTCAAACTCGCGGCCCGCGGGCAATCTGCGGCCCGCGGGATGATAATTTGCGGCCCCCGCCTTCATTTGAAAGATTACTGTTAGTGCGGCCCGCAAGGCTGATATGAATGACAGTTGTTGTGTCCAGAGCTGAACGAACCAATCACGGTAAGGTATATGGTTCTTGAGGGCGGGACATCGGCGGGCTGTCCGAGCCTCCTCACTCTTTAATTCATTCCTCCAGTCAGCTGGACGGAGGAGGAGCCATGAAGCTGCTGGAAGTGCTTTCTCACTGAACGTGATTCGCGGGCCCCGCTCCTCTTTCCTCACGTGATACACAGCCTGCCGCTTGTCAAAAAGCGTGTTCCTGACGCCACGCGACAATTCCGCGCACGCATCAAATATTCCGCGCGGACAAATCTGACCCTCCTCCTCCACGAAAAGAAAAAGTCCTCGCGAGAGAGACTGACCACTTCCGCGTGCGTGAGTGATGCCCGCGAGCGAGCAGAATCACCGGAGCAGCGCGGTCACGCACGCAGCAATAGAGAGGAGATTCTTCTTCTATGGTGTTTTTACCGTTCAGTAGTGCTGCTGCGACTGTGCGTGAAATATTAGGCGTGTTTGAGTTGACTTGCGCCTCGCCTGCATCGTCGACGAGACTAAGCTGCTGCAGGAGGGGGCGGAGAAAGGCGCCTGAGATGAATGTGGACGACGAGACTGCACGAGAACGAGGAGTTGGGGGTTGTCCTCAACATTCGGCTGAATTTTAATACGCCACTCCTCCGAGTATGATCTGTGCTGTTATGTCTTTTATAGTATTTTTTTACATCTCTTAGAGTAAAACAGATGAAAAAAATAGTCGGGGGATTCATTACATGTACACAATCCCAAATAAACAGATAAAAGTTCATTTTCAAGACAACTATGACACAAATAACCACAGATTATTTAAAATCTTGTATATTTTTTCATCAATGACTCACTACCTTCCAGAAAGAGTAAAAAAATACACATATTTCCTTCATTTAGCGCCAGTTATTTGACAATAACTACAAAAACTTTCAGGACACCGTTTCCCACAATGCATTGTTTTGTAGTCATCAAGGCGGCTTGCAGCCAGCGCAGTACCTATTTTCTGGCTGCGCTGGCTTAGGTAGGCGCCTTGAACCCGCCCCTTTCTCGCGATACTTCATGTCGTCGCAAATGTGACGTCGGTGACAGAAACTAACCAGCATGCACCGCAATCCAGGCGATCTGCGCAGCGCCGGGTCCGCCTGCATAATCTCAAACACGCCTATTGAACCGGGTTGAAGACTCAGTGCGTGCACGATTTGTGTGCAGAGCTTGAGACCAGATTTAAAAACTTGCGTAGCAACGCGCGCTCCCAACGCGGAGGCCAGGAATTCTGGTGTGCGCGTTTGCATTGAGCTTTCAGTGAGCGCTGCTCTCAGCTCAGAAATGAAGGAGATTCTGTAAATACAGACGTTTGAAACTGAATAAAAATAGTTTTCTCTTGTCCAGTGTTTGTCAGGTATTTTCTCTGAGACACCCCCCCCCCTTCAGCTGCAAACATTAGTATCAGTTAATTTGCTCAAGTTAAACGTATATCTCCTCAAAATATACTTTTATTATCATTAAAGAATAATAATAATAATAATAATAAAAACTTCTAAATAATCAGTTTTATTAATTTTTCTCTTTCTTTTTTAGAATGCTTCCAAAACTTCCAGACAAAATAAAAACAAGTCTTTCCTTGTTTCCCTCCACAGTAGTGATGGTCTTTTCTCAGAGATTCAGTTCTTTTGCACTGATTCACTGTAAATTGAGTTTTAGGTTGTTTTTGCTATATTTAATTTACTATGTAGGATTATGCACAGTATCCATCACTAATGTAAACATGTTTTTTATTCATGTTTTTATTTGCATTCCCTCCAGGGGACCACGCCCCACCATTTGAGAAACACTGCTGTAGTCAGTCAGTCAATATGTGGTTTCTACAGTCATCTGTGTCTGCTGTATGGTCATTGTTATTATTTTAGTTATTAATGATTCATTTTCTAATTCATTTTTTAAAATTAATTAATTTAATTCATTCATCATTTCGTGTTAAAAATAAAGATATTTGAGTACATTGGAATGTTTTATCAGCGATTTTCTTGTGGAAATCCTGATGCGGCCCGGCCTCACCCAGACTCTGCCTCCAGCGGCCCCCGGCTGAATTGAGTTTGAGACCCCTGCTTTAGAGAATGTGCACCAACGCAGTCGGGGCCAATATTTTTTTTGTCCATTTGCAAACTATATGGTGCTGGGATGCTTGAATTTATTTCCAAGCATCAGTATGTGTCAAGGGATTAACGTCCGTCTGAGAGAAAACTAACGCATTGTGCTTTTTTTTTTTTTTTAGAATGCAACTCTCCAAATAAACGAGGGACCACTGGGTGTACTGAAAGGTGTAGGTTTATGTCGAATTTTACGTCTGGAGGCGTTATTTCTACACCTCCTGTTTGTTGGTAGCGCTGCCCAAACCCCCTACCGCTAAAGGACCGTACATGTCTAATTTTCTGTCAGAATCCAAGAGAGGAGGGGTAAAAACCATACAGCAACATGGGGAAAAGTGACCCACCCCAGACAAAACTCCTTCCCAAAATATCTTGATGGAATGTCATTTAAAAAAAAAAAAAAAAAAAAAAAAAAACATTAAGAGAACATCCTGGAAACTCTCACTACTTTTTGGAGACACGTTACCTCCAAGTGTAGGGCATACACTATAAATTAAAATGTGTGATTAAATTGCATGCGCCTCATGCCAACTTTGTATGCGTACACACATTTTTGGAAGCAGTCAGACTTATAAAGAGGAATGGAAATAGCTATAAAAAATTGTGTTGAGCTTCAAAATGTGAAAGTGATTCCATCGAGTGGTCCGTCGGTGGATTTCCCGATGAATAAAGGCTGTTTTTGCAATATTTACTTCATGAATCAATGTTTATAGAAGCACCTGCCAATTTATTGTCCTTATCTGCAGTCCAGAAACACTTAACTGATTTAAAGGCAATCTCCTTAGCTGTAAATACACTCTTGGAACAAAGCCTGATAATCCATAACAGATGCTTCGCTGGAACCAAATCCCATCCAGAACACGAGCCATTGGGCTTTATTAAACCTAATTTGGACAGAACACTGGGCTGTGAGATTGACAGGGATATTGCTGTGACCCTCTGACACTTTTTGTTGTTTTGAAGCTCAGCAATGCCCTTTATTTTATGCTTTGTTTGTGCTGACTTTAATTGCAGTGGAAGGATGGCTTAGTACAGGTTTAGAACCTTTTATATTAGTATTGAGTGATAGTGATATTTGACATTGATCATTTATTACTTACCAAAGAATTATTTTTATATCTCAGTGGGCTCTTATTGAGTGTGAATATAGTACTTACACTGTTTAATTGACTTTTGGTGATATTAAAGTAATCTGGGGAGGATAGTACTTTTTTAATATAAAAATCCTCTTTTAAAATCACGTCCTCTAAAAAAAAATGAACCATGGGACCGAACTAAATTCTGCATAAACTCCCTTTGTGGACGGATGTGACTCAAGGTAAGTCACCATACCTCGTTTCCACTGAGAAGTCCGGTACAAGTGGAGTAGTATGTAATGGACCAGTTTATTCTAGCTAGCGTGTCATTGCATCACTCTTGTGTGACGACTTGAAAGCTAACAACAATGAAGGTCATCCAGCAGCTCATCTTTTGCTTGCTTTACCTTTTGGAACATTGTCCATAACAGGAATTTAATGTTGTTTGAAAGAAGATTGCGGTTAACTAAATCCTTGTTTCCACTGAGCGGTACGGTCCACTCCGGTCCAGTCCCGTCCAGTATTTTCCATTGCTAAATGGACCCATTAAACAGTTCTGACCCGTACCTCTTGAAGGTCCCCATCCATCGTAGGTCCATAGAAAAATAGAAAAGGTCGGTTGGGGCGGAGGCACTGTAGCCACCCGTTGATTGGCAGAAAGTGATGACGACATTAGAAAGCACCAGTATAGCGCTAAGCTAGCGTTCCTGTTTCCCTCTTTTTGGTTGTATTCTACTTTGATCTCAGTCTTCTTTTAAATATTAAAGTCCTGTTTTACGACTTGGAGCTGCTGGATGACCTCCAGTATTGTTTCTTTTCTAGTTGTCGGCTTACTCTAGCAACGTTTACATGGACTCAAGTAATCAGAATAAACACCTGATCAGAAAAAAAAAACGTGCATCATGTAAACACGCCATTCAGAATACTCTGGCCCGATCAGACTCATTCGGATCCAAATTTCATTTCGATCGAGACAGGTGGGTTATATCGATTGTTTATCTGAACGGATTTAGAAAATTATGAGCAAACAGTCACTTATGATTATAAAATTATGAAAGCACATTCATGGTGTCATCTCGCTCTACGCAGCATCTTTGTTTATTTTTTGTTCATTTATAAAGGAACTCGTTATTTCTTCTTTTACAATTATTTTCGGTATTTTAGAAAGTTCTGCGCGTGTCAAAATGATTTATTCCAAACACACGTGTGGCACATGGAAACATTTTAAGGGCCCATGTGCATACTTCTAGTCTAATCTGATCTTTGATCCGATCTAGGACACTTTGCACATGTAAACGCAGCTACTACCACAATGACACGCTCGCGGTCTACACCACACATATGCAGTGAAAACAAACTGCTCGGTGGAAGCGACATTTGATGCTCGCCAGAATTAAGCTGTCTGTACCGTACTACTCCTGACCGCTCAGTGGATACAAAGCTTAAGAAGAATACCACCGTAATGAGGAAAAAGGAATTGTTAGGTCAGCGCTGTACTGGTGCTTTTTAAAGTCGTCATCACTTTCTGCCAATCAACGATTGGCAACAGCGGCTCCTCCACAACTGTCTCGTTCTATAATTTCTATGGACCTACAGCGAATGGGGACCCTCAAGATGTACGGGTCAGAATTGTTTAATGGGTCCATTTAACAATGGAAACACTCAAAATACTGGATCGAACAAGACCTTCCCAGACTGCTCAAAGGGTGCATTCCTGAATCTCGCGATTGGTCTGTATTCACACTGCTCTCAACTGAATATTTCTTTTTAGAACCAATAAACAACACCTCCTGACTAAAAATCTCTTCAGTCATTGGCCAGGAATTACGAGTGTGGGGTAAAACAACAGAAAGAAAAATGGAAGTCCTGGCCTTTACTATCCTTGTCAGAATTGTTCACTTCACAAATTTATATTTCGCTAACCAAGTTTGAAAGCTATAACTGTATTAATGCCAGGTACGACACTTCTGACTTTTTGGTACAGCAGGCGGTTATTGAGGAGTTGCTGTATCATCTGATGTGTCTCATTGCTGCTTCACGTTTCTCCGGGACTCATGGTTGCTACGTTCCTCCTCTGTTGACATCCCCCAATGCTCGGCTATGGTGGCTGTTTGGTCCAGCTGTTCCACTTTGAGCACGGAGCCTATTCAGACTGAGAAAACCTCAGAAGGAACCAGTCTGATTGATAACGAACAAAGACCACCTTGAAAGATGGATCAGAGAGGGGTTCCTGGTCCAGGACCAGGGTCCACTTAAATGCCTTAAGGCTGAAAATGCATTCTAGATTTTCAGGGGAAACAAACTCTTGTTGTTCACTTTAAGCAAACCAGTCTGAATACACACTAAGTGTGTCTAGACTTGATTTAAAAAGCAACACTTTGATGGTTAACGAACTGAGATTAGGGAGAAAAAATCTGCCGTCTATTTGTGTTCTATAGCAAGAAAATCCTGTCTGAAGACAAATAGAGATCACCTGACCTCGCCGCTTGCTTCATATCTCATAACCAGCCTGCCTGTGCCTGGCAAGCCAGCGCTGTCTAGCCAGCTGTCTGCAGATGTCAGGCTGACATTTTGTCAACATAAACAGTGCAGATTAATTAGTAAGCATCCTGTCAGTTTCTGTGTTGTCTACACTTGGATTGATCATTAAAGTGGATGTCTGTACTAAACTGAGACATCTGTTACTGACACTTCTTGCCTATCTTTATGTTACAAAGGTTTTTTCATTATACGGGATGTGCATGACATAAAAGAAAGTCTCTTTTTTGATATTTTTTTTGTTTTTTATAGACATTTTCTCGTTGAAGGGAAAAGCTATGTTGACTTTTTAAATTAGGATGCTATTTCTGGTTTTAGGAGAAGGCATTAAAAAGTTAAATGTACAATCATCTT
This sequence comes from Oryzias javanicus, assembly GCA_003999625.1. NCBI lineage: Eukaryota > Metazoa > Chordata > Actinopteri > Beloniformes > Adrianichthyidae > Oryzias > Oryzias javanicus. The sequence goes on from CM012450.1 coordinate 11,958,116, forward strand.
ACTTTTAAACCTCATTGTGTGCAGATTTACCAGTTCTAAATCTCCATTATTCTACTTTTACAAAGATAGTTTCATTTTAAATCACAAATAGCCTTAGTTATAATGTTATGTAAACACTGGGGAGTCGCGTTCAAGAATGTGCTGAATGTGGGGTTTTTGAACGCACTTTTAAGGTATGGTGTCACTACTACTTTATATTAGAGCATGTACTCACAGATGGAAGAGTCTTAGTGCAAAACATTGAAGTTGTGCAAACCACTTTGTGAATCTGACGTTTTCTTTCAGAGCTCTATTTCTATATACCGTATGAAAGACTTAGTGTCATAATTCCGGCCAGACACAAAGCGCAATTATTAATTTCTCCTTGATAATCAATTTTCAACTGGTTGGTACTGCCATGCTTTGAAAAAGACACTACCCATGTGTCACTACCAAATCTGAGTTCTTGATTGGTTAAACTTTAACTGGTGTAATTTTCAGTGCTCTGTCAATCGGGACGCCTTTAGTACGTTGAGCTCAAAAACTGACCTAAAAACTAACGTGTTGAGCACTGAAGCCGGAAACGCACGGATGAGTGCATTTCCATGGGATTAGCAGTGAAAGCAGGAGCTCAAACATATGCTTCCGAGCCCCATTTGAATATAGCATTAAAAAAAAAAAAATAGGACAGGTTAAATATTATTTTGTGGTATAATTGGTAAATTTTAGACTGGAATTAAAGTCCCCCTATGACATTTTTTTTTTTTTATTTTCTTTAAATATTCCCAAATGGGGTTTTAATTAGGACTGTGAAGTTTTTAACAAAAATTCCACATCCTAAATGGCTTAAAAATCAATTTTGATGTTGATCTGAAGCCTTCATTTCCAAAAATTCCTCTGTGTGGGGCGTGGCTTATAGTGCTGAGTTGTGTAATACTCCCCCCGACATGCTAGTGAGACACACACTTTTAAAAACCCATGAAAAATAAATAAAGGATACACGACCGTTCAGGCTGCATTGCACCAGCAAGCACCACTAGCTGGGGCTCATAACCGATTTTATGCTAGCACATGCTAATAAACTGAAATCAAATGAAATGCTATAATACAGAAAGTGCCAATTCGTGTGACGTTTTTAGATGCAGTCAAAGGGTTATGTTCAGGGGAACGGTTACGGTGTCCGGTGAAACCACCCGGTGGTTCATGAGAGCTGCTGCTCGCCGCTCCTCCGCGGGTTGGATCAAACATGGACAGCATATTTGTGACAGCTAATTGTAATTTACTATCAGTTTCTTTTTAAATGCGTGAGGCGAACTTAAAAAAATCCAGTTTGGACGCAATTAAAATACAAATGGGCAATGCGATAAAGCGCGGCTTCACTGCATGACGAGGAGCCGACATGAATTTCAATCACTTTCTCTGCTCGTCACATATAAATATGTACAAAAACATCAGCTTAAAATAAAACTTACCAGTAAAAGTGCAGACTGTCCACTGTGTACTGTATCCTTCTTCAAAAATAACTTCTCACAAAACTATGATTCTTTCTTTGTCCAGTTGAAAAATTATTATTTTTACGCAAATGATCGAATAATTATTGACGTTGCTGTCACCAATACATTCAATCCACTTTTTTTCCTCAGATTCCTTGGGATAATAATGAAAGCTAACACTTTCACTGAATTACAACCCTTTCCAGCACAGAAGTGGGATGTTTTCTTCTCTTCTCCGGCCCCTACAGCTGCATCTGGGCTAGCTATCATGACGTAAGCAAAGCTCAGGAATTCAAATGGAGTTTTTCAGCCAGCGTTTGATTAACAGAGATTTAAATACTCACAAATGCAAACACAAAATGGTTTCTTATGATATTTTTTCTCTTTCAGAAGAAAAATGCCACACATACATGTTAAAAACTCAAAAAGCATGATTTTCATTGGAGGGAGACTTAAAGCTGGATTAACCTCAACGTTTAACCGACCACGTAGGGGTCATTTGGTAAATTGGCCTAGCTCTGGAGGGAATGTGTTTGGCCCATGGTTTCAATATTGGAATTTGTCTGTTATTTCTCATAATTGCAGTCATTTGTAGTTAATGTCAACAAATGAGGACAAGGAAAAAAGACAAAAAACTGAGTTTGGATGAAAAGTATCTTACAGTACTCCCAAACTGTGAAAGGTGAGATCAAAGTATAGCAACCAAAAACATTTTTAGTGATACATTTTTCACACTTGAAACGTCTGTCCATATTTATGTCTACAACATTGTGTATGGAAATATACACTTTTATTAAACAGTAAATTGTTTTTTTAGTTAGGATGAGGTGGTGGAGGACCCAAGATAAGACTTGGTGTCAAAAGCTTAAACACCCAATAAACAAACTCCAACAGTAACAAGGAACAAGATTGAAAAAGTGAACATGTTAATAAATTAAAAAAAGCTGACATCAAAGAAATGTAAACCAGACAATACAATTGAATAAGTTGAAAGTAAGTTTCTTCCTAAGCTTGAAGCTCTATAACTTCTTTTACTAATATTAAATTTGTACATTTCCAAAGCAAAAATTATAATAAAGATACTGAATATATAAAAAAATGTTTAAATAATGACTGCTTTTAGAGACTGGCATTGTTGCTCAGTAGGCAAACAGAAACAGCTTTCTCATCAGCAGGGTTTTGCTCTCATTTGCACCAACATGAAAGACAGTGGAGATGAAAATTACAATCTTTCGGAGAGGGAAGCAAAGATAACAGTGCATCTATATATATTTGTTTATACATTGCAATACACATCAAAACTAGTCATTCTAGAAGCTTATTATAGTTCATCATAGTCATTTAAATCACTGCTGTCTTCTTACATCCTGACTCTGATAATGGTAGAATTGTAGTTGTTTGTTTTTATCCACTCTTTTTGCGCAAAACAAAACAAAAAAATGACTGAAACAAGATGTTTTCATATTTTTTTAGAAATCTACTAAAAAGACAAGACAAACATTGACTTTCCCAACAAAATAAAATATACTATGTGTAACGACGATGGAAGCCATAAAGACGGATAATATAAATGTGCAAAAATTACCTGTTTAATGCAAAATATTCAATGGCCAGCAAACAGCATGTTTAAATATGAAAAAGTCTCTTAAACATTACAATGTCTGATTTAAATAAACAAACATAAAGAATGCTAGAAATTTGTTTTCATGGCTACATTTTGCTTTTTTTTAATCCCTCAAGAGGTAAAACTTCAGTTTGACAGCCCTCTTACAAATGAAACAAAAAGGAAATAGTTTTATTTGTTAAGTTTTACCTTGAACAAAAGGTAATTATAGAATTTAGAAACAATTCGTCTTATTTATTCAAGCACTTTCACACAAAAAGACAATGAAAAGTTTATTTTGAACAATTTGAAGGTGTTTTTTTTTCTTAAAAATGTTGTTTACAACCATTCCAGAACAAATTCCTTTACCTATTATTACTATTTTGTAAATGCCTTTATTTGAAATCACTAAATAATGCTACTAAATGTTTTCAGCCCAAACTAAGTTTTTGTGTAATGTACATAAGCCAGTGTTTGAATACCTTAAAAAAATCTGAATTTTAGGTTATTACATGTTTGTATCATAATGTTAATCAAACATTTTCCATCCAAATTTTTAAAACTGTAAAAAGTCTTTATACCAGTGTTATTTTTTTTTTTTTCTTTTTGTAAAAAGGTAAAAAAAAAAAACAACCATGAATCGAGAAATTGTGTTGCTGTATACAAAACATGCAATAATTACTAATTAGATTGTTATTAATATTAACCACTTGGAATAAACTGAAGCATAATTTTCTTTTCAAATTAAAAGCTTTTTAGGTCAAACTGCATCACCCTCAACATGAGAATGCTTTTTTTTTTTAACTAAGAGCTTCATCATGGACAGATCTTTTTCCTTTTGCCCTTTTGTTCAGTCATTTTTATGCAACATTCTTGTTCTGCTTTTCTTAGTCATGTTCAGTTAAAGTTGGCTCATCAAGTGTGTGCATCTCCTGCACTTTATTTCCTCCATTACCACTTTCCCTGACTCAAAAGTCACATTCATATTCCGTTTTTGGCACTTGCTGTCCTCTGAAAAAGAATAGTGTGCCTCTAGCAATGAACACAGACTCTGGTTTAGTGAGTTTGTTTTCACATGGTGAATTCAAGCACAAACAACTAAAGCTGGCTGATTACAGTACTTTCTCTTCCACAGTACAACATATGGCACTTAAAATGTATTCTTTCTCAAGATTTTGTTGCATAACTGATTATTTTTGTCTATTATTTTATTTCAATATTTCCTATTATTTGTATTTATATTTCTTACTGCTGTACCCTGAATCTTCATTACCACTTCTGAATATAGAGTGGGAGACTGTAAACACAAAATTCGTCTTCATCTTTGCGTCTGTCAGACGCAGTTGCAAGATAAGGAAACACTATCACTGTCCTTTGTGTTACTAAGTTGTGAAAATTACAAAGGGTGATGCATTTACAGTTTTTTGTAATGATTAAAAGTTAATAAAAAGGCTATTTTCTGGTATTGTTTATGTTATTTTGTGTTACAGGAGAAGCCCAGACTCAACAAAGAGTTGCTTGTTCATCTTTATTTAAAAAGGATTTAGATTAAAGAATAATCTTCTTTTGTTTTAGCATTTCTGATGGGCAGCAAAGCTTATCCATTGCACTTTAATATTCTTTTGGTGATACATTTTTCTCTTAAAAGAAAAATAAACTTATTTTCTAAAACGAATAAACAAAAAACCTCTCCTTTAAAGAAAAAAAAAAAGCTAAAGCAAAGTCGATTTAAGAAATTAAATTTTCATGATGTTCATCCATGTGTTATAAATGGATAAATATTTCATTTTCATTGTACATCCCACAACCAAAGCTTGAAAGTTTCATTTTAGGTGGTGTTTTTGAAGGGTTTTATTAACAAGTATTTATCTGGCGAACTAAAAGTTAGAGTTTGGCTGATCAATGGATTTTTTCTCCAATGTTTTATTATTTTAAAAATCTATTTTGTAGTAAAGTAGAGACTCCATTCAACTAAAATTGCCTTTTCTGCTGACAATACACTGATTTAAGATGAGATTTCAGTGTTGTAAAATTGAAGAGCGGCTCGGCACCATGACTGCACTGATGGGAGATTTTCTGCCTCTTTTTCCTCTAAATATCTTCCAATTGGATGCCTGCCCAAGATTTGGCAGAACAAGTCAGAAATAAACACACAGTATTGGTGTGTTAGTGGAAAAATGAAAACAGGTTTAGTGGGAAAATGAAGATCAGACTAAAGTGTGTGTTCAGAATCAATTGTAAAATTGTCTGAAAACCAAAGCAAAAACCATTTACAGCTTAGTAATTAACTGATTGTCAAATACATTTTTAACTCTTTTATGTGAATTTGTATGTCCTGTAGCCCCACCCCCTTCCTGTGCCCCCTTGGTCAGAGATGCAGTAGCGATTTCATGATTTTGTTTTTAAATTGGCATTTTTTTTTTCTTGGTTTGAGCTCAATAGCAACCATTTTTTTTTGTTTTTTTTGGTCACTTTGGAGTGACAAACAGTCTGTCATTTTCAGAGGAATCGGCAAAAGTAAAATTTAGAATTTCCTTATCAATGGCAGTTTGTTGCTACCTATGCACACATTCCTGACATGTTCATATTGTATGTCATATGGTTTTGTTCAGCTCGAGCCAAAGATTTATGTTTTGTATTTTTATAATATTCTTGTAACATTTTTTTGAGCAATAGTTAAGGGAACGCCACCTTTACGAGCTCACCACGCCAATTTGGATCATTTTTCAGATCAGTCAACAGTAATGGAAATAATAGAAAAAATCAAGAAAATAATAGACTAAAATTACTTTTGAAAGTTTTAAAATATTTATTTGAGAAAACATATATAGAGTACTTCATAGCATACAGTAAATATACACTCACATATCTTTGAACTTTGAGCATAAAGAAAAAATGTAAGAACATGTAGTTTCTAATTACATTTACATGACTTGAGATCACATCTACTAAAACTAAGAGAAAAGTATCTTAAATCTTAAATGAAAATGTTAGGATTAAACTTTTATTATTTTTGGTATAAATTGTAGTATTGAAACTAACTGTGGGAAAATGTAAATATTTTAAATAATTATTATTATCCTTAGAACGTCTGCAGGTGAGGCACCGCCATGTCTGGTTCTCCAGGAGATTTTAGATCCTTTTGGCTTGCCATACAGCCTTCCCCTGACTGCATTTTCCTGTTGCAAGAGCAGCGGCTGCAGGACAGCTAATGCTCCTCACTGGGAGATCTGAACCCAGACGTGGAGACATATACTGATGCTTTTATTCTGTGCTTCAAAATAGATAAATACTATCTCTCTGTTTCTGCGTCCTCCATGACGAGTTCGAGAAACGTTTCTGGTGAAAGCTCCTCCCACACACCGTGAGAGCTTGAGGTTAACAGACTTTTCAGCAATTTTGACGGATGTTAAGACAAAAACGGTGTGCAGGTTGATTAGATGCCAATTGCTTTTGGTGTGAACAGAAAATTAATTGGTATGCAGCGTGGTGGTGGGGGGGGTGATACGCGGTACACATGTGGGCCGAATGTGGCTAGGGATCAACACACCTATAAAAATCGACAAACTTTAAAAATTTTTAATGCTGGTGGAGTTAGAAGTCGATAGATTGAAATCCATTGAAGTTCAAATTAGTAGAAGGTACTTAAGGTGATTATTTCAAGATGGCCGCCTCTTCCCGAGGTCAAAGATCAGCAAGTCTTTGGTCGTGACTGTAGGCTTAACCTGAAGAAATGTATGTGAAAGTTTGTTAGGATTGCTGCAACAGAGATTTTCTTTTCCCGTTTTATTGTAAAAAAACATGTGAAAATTGTCAAATTTAACACTTTTCCACAAAATGGCTGCAAAACCATAAAGTTGTGGACATCCCATAGTAATTTTTAAACCTTCTTTGGATATCCTTGACGTGTTTTGGTTTCATTGGTGGAGTTTCAACAATGTTTTTGAAGCCCTCGTAAGAGATTTTAGCTCCAATCCTTTTTTTGACAGTTTCTCCAGCTGTGATGTTATCTTTGTTTTTTTTTCTTTTCTCGGGGGTCGATGGTCATTCACAATGCCCAAAATTCATTTTTATGGGATATTAGGTGCATGCAAAATGTGGTGAGTTTTTGAGCATGTTTTTGCTCAAAGGTGCAGTTAGAAAGAAGAATTGCACAAGCAATCTTGTCCTTGCTGTCCATCAATGTCACATAAAGTAGATTTTTAGTGTTTTGTTGCACGTCACACAGCATGTTAAAAACATATAGTGCCCTGCTTTTGGCTTATCACTTTTTTTATACAACAAACAAACATCATATCCAGAGAAATTACCTTTTTATCCATCGTAAACATTATATATATATATATATATATATATAAAAAGCAAATTTAAAATGAAACCATCAACTGTCTATTTTCTGTCATGATTTAGACGTTTATCTTACAAACCTGTTGAGAGAAGAAGGTGCAGCTCAACAGCAGGATCTCACTGATCGTGCTTCTGAAAGATGTGTCTAATCTGTTATCTCACCTCACAGGCTGGAAATGTTCTGAAGCGTGATTTAGCTCAATGCGCTACAATTTAGCAACACCGAAACCACAGAATGAAATAAAAGGATTCCAGAAAGCACGTGCATAATAGATTTTGCCTGAACACTTCAATTGATTGGAATTATTTTTGCGGGAAGGTTAACAGAAAATACGCTTGAACTAATTACCAAAATACATGTGTAACAGGGAAAGCTGTGACATTTTTTTTCTTGTTTTCTTTAGATAAACTGCATGAGGATAATTGTTTAGCACAGATTACAAGCACTTGTGAGATTGCACATTTATTAACGCCTATTGTTACAGGTGAGGAGACGGGGGTGGGGGTGGGGGTGTTGCATCAGCGGAGAAAATCCAATTCTGTTTGAAGAGAAATGATTTTTTTCAAATTGATTGTTTTGCCTTTTGGAAAAATTGACTGGTTGCACACTTCTGGATTTGTGTTGATTGTGTTTAGATGTAGTCTGCGGCCATCTTGTCTTGAAATAAAAAATTAAACAGAAGCTGGGAAAATGTTTAAACATGATGTTTGCAAAGCATATGTTCCCTGATGAGGCTTTTTTTCGTTTTTATGGCCCACAGCAGCAGTCACTGATTTTTTTTTTTTTTTTTTTTCTCTTTTCTGCGGTCTGTCCTTGGCAGGCCATTTTACTTACTTTCCACTGACATATTTCTACAATAAATGCTCTTTCGCCCCTCCAGGGATGCTGTCACTTCAAGCTGTATCAAGTCTAGACAGGCTGTGTGATGAGTGGAGCGTTAATAGCGTGACAAGAACTTCCATTAGTATCTACGCAACAGAGTGTCATTCAACTCAGACGCTAACTAACAATCACTGCGGTTACAAATGTAAAGTAGGAAGAAATGAAGCTGAACTCTGAAAGTAAACTTTGTTTGAAACTTCAGACTTCCTGCTCTTTTTAACTCTAATCTTAAATCAGATTGTAAACTGCGGGAAAAATACAAAGAAATTTTCTTTGCAGATTGTTTTAGGCATTTTTTTTAAAGCAGCTCACTGCGTTCTGATTGGTTGTTGATCTTATCAATCTATTTCTGTGGCATGTCTTTGTCACATTCAACTTGTCAGAGTTACATAAATCCTTGATTGTAATTAGATCTTTGTTTTTCTACAATACTGGATTTATACAACATATACCCTGCAATGAATAGGGGAATACTGTATTACCAAAAAAATAAATTTTTATTAACGAGACATTTTTAAAACTACAGTATAAATGCAGATTTAGGCCTCTGTTAGAAGAGCTTCACCACCATTCTCCATGACAAAATCAAATAGATTGTATAAAAATTGAAGAGTTATAGGTTGTCAAAGATCATTTTCATTATTTAGGCATCACCAGCTACGCCTCAGACAATAAAGGATCATAAAAAAAAAAAAAGTTTCATAAAAGTGTCTTGAGTTTTGGGGATTTTTGCAATGAACCAGAAAAAACATGTGACTGAAAAAAAAAAAAAGTAGGAATATGTGAAACTGGGAAAATACCCGTATACAACACAGTATAGGGAAGTCATGTGGTGCTTTTCTAAACTGAAACGTCTTAACTTGAACAATAACATCATTAAAAAACAGAATTATTGACATTTTTTGACAGAAACTTATTGCAGATGTTGGACAAGTAAAAGAACGATTTGGTTTAATGTAACTGTAAACTTTAAAGGATAACCAAACAGGACAGTTGGAGTTTGACTCCACTCTCAGCCCAGTTTTAAAAATTGAAAAAAAAAAAGAAAAAAGGGAGGGTGTGGATGCTTTGTGGAGGTGTGTTCTGGATGTGATTGTCACTGACAGTGAGGTCAGCTTGAGGTAACAAAAGGAACTTTTTATTTTTATCTCGATGAAAATAAAACAAAAAAAATGTTAAAAGGTTCAGGAGGCCCGACCAGGCTGCATCTCCATCCTACAGCGTCTCTTTGTCTTCCGGTCAGCCAGCTTTCCAAGGCCTGGATTAGTGAGCAAGTAAGCTCTGCCGTTCTCGGGGCAGTGGGGCAATCTCCATCACTCTTGGAGTCAGCATCGCAGAGTGAGCTCCAGCGTCAAGGGGTGAGCTCTCTCGGTATTAGCTCAGCGACTCTCGGTGTCGTTGGCCCACGAGTAGTGCGGCGGTAAGTTTCATCTTTCTGTGTCAAGCCTTCAAAGATGGGCGGGGCTTTTATACTGGAGCTCAGAGCATTATAATGTGAAACTTCTAGGACTCACACCAGTTGAACAATCACAAAATTAAACTGTAATACATTGTTTTAACCTGTAGGGGGCAGTACACAGACGGTTTTAAACCTTCATTTCAGGAATTGAAAAAAGTTTATTTTAAATTGTTAAAAATTGGGCAAGGACCAACAGACAGCACTTTTAAAGTCCCATTCATAGAGGCCAACAGCCGAAAAAAGTTGATTTAGGGTTTGGTGACCCTTTAATAAGAAAAGACTGTAGATGAAGTCCCAATAGAGGATCATTGATTTTAGCACAACACACTGTACAATGAAAAAGGATGACATATTTTTTTGTATTAATTCCAACTACTTAGAAAAGCTATTGGTGCGTTTGCTGGGTTTTTGACCTGTTTGTCCCCTCTGGTACTATGGGCTTTACATGCATTGAATAGACGATCCAATTAACGAATCATTTTGCTATGTAAAAGCAAACATACTGTATTACCATCACGCCTGCTGAAAAACACATTCTAGGAAATGTTTTTTCCCCCCATCATCATGACATGCACTTAGACCAAACATCTATTAGCTGATAATAAAATTGCATTAAAAAAAATGGATAAGTGGATCCTCAACCAAAATCCCACGGCACATTTTTAAGACTAAAAAGCTATTAAGCATGTCAAGGACTCTGCACTTTTTTATATTCAAAATCCAACTTTCTTCAGCCAGATATAGCAGATGGACTCAATATTACTCTCTGCCTAATTGCTTCTACCAGTCCATCTTTTGAGTGGGATATCTTAATTATTTTCATTTCAATTTTGCATTTTGACTTTCTTATAAGAGCAAGATGACTTGCAAATTAATTATAAAACATTTGTTTTTTTTGTTTTTCTTTTCTTGTTGTTCATCAAAGCCTTCTACATAACTAAATCATCATGATCTGTCTTCTCTGGAGTCATCTCCAAAACATCTAACATGGTTTTGTTCCTCCTGATCCCATGCGTCCTGGTCACTCCCAAAGATGACCTCAACATATTCATCTCTGCTCTCTCCAGCTCCACTTCCTGTCTCTGTCTCAGAGGCACTGCTTCTAAACCAAAAACATGGCTGCTCTCTTATAAACTTTTCCTTTCATTCTTGCTGACTCTTTTGTTGCACGTTCTACCTGGAACCATCCTCCATCTGCTCTTCTCACAAACACCTCTTCACATCTTTCCAATACTCTCTGTTGCTCTGGACCAGGAAAAAGACAACTCCCGGCCTCACCTGTTTTCCAACATGCACTGCTTTGGCATGTTCTGATTGGCTGGACACACCTGAATGAGGTAATTGGTCTTGATTAGGGCATGGATATTAGGAACTCATGCAGACAGAACGGTCCTCGAGGCCTGGAGTTGACTATCCCTGTTCTGGACTGTTGACCCTAGATAAAGTCCTTCACCTTCCTCACTTCTGCTCCCTGTAACCTCCTCATCCCAATTGAGCTCCCACAAGTATTCCGTCTTGGTTTAGATTACCTTTATTCCTGTCTTTTCCAGAGCAAACTTCCACTTTTCCAGATGTTTCTCCATCTCTTCTTTAATAGATCACTGTCAGTGGGCTGCCCTCTGTCACAACCTCTGGCAACTTCCTATTCTCTTCACACTGCATTTCCCATCCGCCCCCTCAGTGCGAAGTATTGTTCCCACTGCAATACTGAGCGTCTCTTTCTGTTGCCCTTATCATTGCCAACCCGTTTCTGCATTCTACCCCTTCCTGTCAGCCGCCCGCTTCGACTCCTGCCCGCCCTTGACCACCGTCTGCCTCACCTCTAACTATGCCAAGCTGTGTCCAATCATTTCCTGACTCCAACCATCGTCTGCCTTTGATATCTCCATGCCGTGCCTGACCACCGCCTGGCTGACCAGCTTCTATGACTCTAATAAATACTAGGGATGTCCCGATCAGGTTTTTCTGGGCCCGATCCGATTCTGAGTCATTGGATTTTGTGGATTTGCCGATACCGAGTCCCGATCCGATACTTTTGTAACATATTCAAACATGAACAAATTAAATAAACAGATTTGTCTTGTCCCTTATTTATATTTAATTAACCTTCTTTTATCATTAAAAACTTAAATAAAACTCTTCTGTGAAGTAGCTTTAATAGACAAGTAAAAATACAGCAAATATAAACTGGGAAAAAAATAACTATTTTCTTGTTCTATAAGTGATAATTAGTCATGTGAGAAAGTTTAGTGACTTTTACTTTAATATCTTTAGAGCTATTGAGCATTTTTGACCAGATGTGATTCCTGTCCTCACTTGGAATTCTTAAAAATAAATTGACTGTTTTAGATTGAATTTTATGAGTGTTCATGAGTAGCTCATTTCATTATTAATTTTAATTTATTAGTTTTTTGTTTGTTTTTTAAGATTATGTGCTTCTTTTTAAGTTCTTAAGACATCACATTTTCTGTTTTATTATCAGAGTAGTTATTTTTCTTAACTTTTATTTCTCTTTTAGATAAATACAACAGGCTTATCAAAGGACAACTCGGGTCCTAAGGAGTTAAATCACGGCGCTAGCATGTAGCAGTTAGCAGCTGCTGTTTAGCTATTTGTCTGCTGCACGAAAAGCTTAACATTAAAAAGAAACCAAACTCTGTCTTTTTCTGTTGAAATGCCTTTAGAAGTTGTTGTTTAGAGACACTAGCTGTCAGTTTAAAGTGTTTTAAAAGAGTTATTGATCCCGGAAGTCTGAATCCGTGATCGGCTAGCTAGCTTGATTGAACTGTTTCCATCAGTCTTCTGAACTGTTGCCGTTTTCTGCTGCGTTTTCCAGGAATAACATTTTGTAATCATTCCTGACATGCAGACTTCTAGTGGAGTATTTATCCGGAATAATAAGATTGAAATATAAAGTGCTGATCATAATGAGAATAAATGAAATATCCGATCCTGATCGGACAACAAAGCCTGATTCCGATCGAGTCTTCAATCACGTGATCGGGCCCAATTTCCGATCACGTGATCGGATCGGGACATCCCTAATAAATACTGAAAATTGTTCGGACTCCGACTACAACCACATTGTCTCCTGCACACCTCATGATCCACTGTCTGCTGCATTGGACAACTTTTTCTTCCTAAACTTCTTGTTTCTTTCTTTAAGTCTTCGTCTCCACTTTCCTTATACCAGAAGACACAGCAAGGACCTTCGTCCTCCCTGTCTCCCTGATCACTGCAGCTGTCCAATCGTCTGGGAGAACCTCCTGATTCCCCGTTTGAAACCTAAAAGCACACGTCACTCTTTCTTTTTCAACTTCTGCCAATTGGTCATCTGCTCTGCCTCTTGATCTTTTCTCTGTTCTTATTACCGGAATCATCCAACACCCCACCATTCTCTACTGTTTGTTTACACTCTCCTCTGTCACCACTGTGGAATTGTTTGTTTGTGATAAACACATTTAATTTAGGTTTAATTTTTCTGACATAACCCTCTGCATTAATTTGGATCAACATTTGACTGTGCACCCTTTTTTGTGATTTTTTTTTTTACTTTTTGAAAAATGTATTACATGGATACAAATATTCTTACTTAAATCACAATGAAATACATGAAAAGTCTGACAACTTTTTCCAATTGGAATTATATAAAATGACTGAGAGAAGCATTTTTTTTTAGTGCACACATCAGCACTGAGTTCACAGTTGCCCACCGCTGCTCGCTCTCAGATTCTGAAACAGCAGCAGTTCAGCAGAAGTCTTAGCAGTCAATATTTTTAAAGCATCCAAATTAGGCTGTATATTGTTGGTAAATTGAACAATTACATGCTAGCTTAGATTTTAATTCTTGTCTGTCTTTACTGAGATGTCTTGCTGTCTAGCCTTGATTGTCAACAAATTAATAAAGCCAGTTGCCTGTCTGAAAGTTAAATGGATGCAGAGTGGAGCCCAGATAAGGTTTGCAAATCACAAGTCATGAATAAATAAGCAAAGTTAAAGCTCCAAATTATGAAAATTCCTAATACTGATTTTAATGTCCACCTTTCACCCCCACTGTTTACAAGAGTCCCTTTTTACTGCCAAATATTGATGTCAAGGTGGTAAAAACTCTTAAGCATTATATGCAAATTCATCAAAGAGCTACAAATGAGAAGTTTGGAAACTAAAATATGTGATCAGTTTAATCTCTTGCTATTATTTCACGAACAGTGAACAAATCAGAACTCTTTTAGCTGACTTGATAAATGAATTCTTTCACACTCGTTGTCAGCTCACTCTTAATACTCTGAAGCCGCCGCAACAATACTTGAACAATAAATCACAGCCCACTTTTACAAATGAGCAGTCTCTCGACATTAGGATATTTCTGCAAGTTTTGTTTGTGGTCATGGTTAGAAATTTTGTACAATCAGAACTCATTCTCTGTCCATCTTTGGATATAGATAATATCAGGTCGCCAAGGGAAGTCAAAAGCAAAGGTCAGACATTTATCTGAAAAAAACAGCGAATAGACCAAAGGTTTACGCTGGATTTGGGCCATTTCTAAGTTTAGATGGCCATTCTCTAGGCATTTTGGATTATGCTGTACATTAAATGTCTCTATTTGTATTTTTACGGTCAAAAGCTCTTGTCATCGCTTGTTTTCAAATGGATGCCACAGTCAATTCAAGCTGCAGTCAGTTTCTTTGGTCACAGCAAAAAACAACTGTAATTTTGTCCAGACAACCTGCTGGCACACCAGCATTCGTTCCCTCTCTCTGAGCTCGAATGCCAATGCTCCACTGAGTACATACAGTGGTCGGCTTGTGGTTTGCAGCTTAGACTGAGTCATTTAACCAAGACTGCAGATGAGAGAATTAAGAACGGTCTAAATTCTTTATAGTCGATCATTGAGCTTGAGCTGGACCTCCTCGCCACTAATGTTAACCAAACATTTGTTGTCTAACAATATTTATTCATGTCATAAACACTCCAAAGTGAGAACACCCATAAGTTGTTCTATCTATCTTCTGGGTCAGAATGTGTGATTATATTCTAGCTTTACTGAAGTCAGGATGACAGCAGGCAGCATGTTGAAAATTGACGACTTATTGGGGGATTCGATTTAGGACCCAATTAAATCAGGGGACTGGCCTATTGTCCTCGGGACGTGGCTGGTACTGATACCCTAACCTTAATTTGTTACCGGCGTGCACCAAGAACTAGGTAAGGGTACCTGTGAGCCCTCCGGTACAGGCTGGGGAGCCCTGATTTAATTAGAACAGCCAGAACATCAAAAAATGATGAGTTGATTACACCTCAAAACTCTATTTTTGACACGGAGCGTTTCTTAAGCATGCGTCAATATGTGACAACTTGGGAATGATAATCTGTTGCTGTCACGGCTAATGTTCAGTGTAGGTGTGTTATACCCTGAACAGGTTGGTAGCCTTGACTGTACGTGAGACCTGAACCGAGTGAGTGTGACATCACCCACAGAACATGATTTACTTCAACTCCAACAAAGTGAAATCATTTCAGTTGTCTTTTTTTTTTTCTCAATGTTGGAGTTAGAACAGGTCAGTAAACTGTGGTTGATCCAAAATTAGTTGTTCATATGACAACCAGTCTTGTCAATCAGGACTGAGCTCATTGAAAGCCCACACCCCTACCACTTGAAAAGTGGAATTTAAATAATCCATGTAGCGTGAGACCAGATACTTTTATTAAAGGATCTGATTGGGCAGTTTTTCTCTATTTTGTCCTGTCCAACAGCTGAGCAGACAGATACAGGGGTTTATGAATATTCAGAGTCTAAAGGTGTATATTTGTATAAACCCCTTTAGTAAGTTAGGCCAAAAGTTATTTATAATGATTATATTTATATATTTTTCTTTTTTTGTTGGACTAGATGGAGAAAAGGAAGAAGACGGAATATAGGGGCATGTTAGAGACAAGGGGTAAAGGGAGGGGGAGAAGGGAAGTTAAGGAAATATGAGGATGACTACATAAGTGATTGGACAGTTTTAAACTGGAATAACTTGCAAAAAAAAAAATATCATGGAGAAAAAAAATAGCACAAACATGTTAAAAAAAAAGTATCATCAAGTATGATTATTCTGAAAAAAGTAATGACCGAGTAAACTGTTGATCTCTACTAAAATGAAGTCCATGGGACTTAGGCTTTTGCGTGTCAGCTGCACTTCCTGTTTGGAATGTGAAGGGGGGGTGACTCCGTCCATTTGTTATATACAGTCACTGGTTGCCAGGCTGTTGCAGGGTCACACAATCACACTAATTAGAAGCTCCAATTTTTTTTTTTTTTTGGACTGTGGGATGAAGCCAGAGTACAATGAAAACCCAAACATGGATGAGGAGATCATGCAAACTCCACACAGAGATTTGAAGAAGGCTCTGTCAATGTAAGGCATGAGAACTAACATCTACAAAGCTCCTCGTGAACTGTTGCTTCATAAAAATTGCACCTGAGCAGTCGTTTGGCTCATTTTCCGAGTTCTATCATTCTTCACAGAGTCACCACACTCTCTTGAACCATGACTCCACTACTTCCTTATGGAGTTTCGGTCAATAAGAAGATGGAGATTAGTTTTTGTTCAGATTTGACTTCTGTTTCAGCTGGGATACCTTTAGCTGGAGTGCCGCAGTTTGCTTAATGATCATTCTGGATGTCTCTGTCATCAAGGGAAATCTACTGCCACCAACAAGGGAGGATCTAATTTGAACTGCCAGTCTACATTGTCTCCACTATGACTCACAGTTTTCACAGAAGATGGTGCAAACAGAAAAGAGAACGGAGTATGACTGTGTTGTAAATATTTAACACGCATGAGCATTTTTTTTTTCTTTGTTTAGTGGGTTAAAGCAAACCAGAACAGCTGTGCTTCATTGTATCTGCAGTGAAACTGTTTGCATTTTAATTAGCATTAACCCATCATCAAAGCAGGTGCTCACATTTGGAAAATTCTGTTCCAGAAGCAAAAAAACTCTTTAATAGCATTAACAGACTGAACTATCGACTCTACTCTATTTCAGTCATCATCCATATTTTTACAAACATCTGGTTGTGATCCAGTAGCTCAGACTCTACTTATTAACTTTTTAAACAATCAAGTCATTTGGGGTGTTGCTAGTGCGTTAGGTTGACTCTTTCACAGATGCTGTCAGATTACTCTGGGGAATTTGGAGTCACGTAAAATGGGACAATCTAGGAAAATGCTTAGATGGGAATAAAGTTGAATTTTATAAGATTAAACAAAATGTGGTTCATGAGAAAGAAACAAATGAACGTTTAAAGGTCCTGTATTAAATAAATAGAGCAAAAACAAAGGATTGCATTTGTTTTAAAACCCCAATTTAATACAAATTGTGTTTCTAACATTTTATTGTGGCATTTTACTGATGATGGAGGACATATATAAATAAAATCAAACTCAAAATTGTATTACTTTACTCCTTTGTGTAACAGCAGCTGATGAAAATAAGCAAAAAAAAAAAAAAAAAAAGTTGTTGCATAGTCTCTGGTCTGCCCGCTCACTTTTTCATCCAGTGAGAGACAGAATAATCAGAGGCATATAAACATATAAACAATAGGGAGGAGAAGGGGGGCGGGGCTGCTTCGGTCCCACCCACAGCTTTGAGACACTGCAGAACTTATGTCCTAGAAAATGTCAAAGGTCTTTTAAATTTTGGTAAAAAATATAATTAAAAACCACTAGGAAGACTTTTACAATAGATCAGAAGATGTGACATGTTACTCCTGTTTAGCTAACTTTTTGCCATTTCTGTACGTATATCGGTATATCATCTACATACTGTAGTACTGTTTTGATATATACACGTGATGGGTGAAACAAATGCTGATAAATAGTTGAAATTGAAAAAAAATACAGTTTTTAATGCTTTGATTTTTCATTTTAAGTTCATCTTGACTAAATGTTTCACCATGTACCAACAAGAAACCTTGTTGCACAAAAATACAAACTTGGCATAAATGATTCCTGTGAGAATTGGAATCCTTTATGCTCAAATGCTTATATCTTCTAGGAAAAACAATAACTAATGGATATTTCCATCATGGAAATAAAGTGTATGTACAACAGATTTTTTTTTTCCATTTTGGTTAATTTTTCCCTTTTCCTGCTTTACCAACAATACTTTTATGGCTTTTCCGTCTTTTCAGCAGTTTTATGATTTTCAACTGTTTCAGGAATAGTTGAGCTTTGACTAAATAGTTCCAAATCATTTAGAGACGAAGGCAGATTTTTTTTTTTTTTTTTTTTTCAAAAAATATTAAATAACTCTTGTTGATAATAAACTAACTTATCTTGAGTTCACTTTTTTCCAACCTTCCTTTCACTGTTTTTTCAGGTCAGACGTTAACAACAATAACAACGATTTCTAGACTGGCTGACATGTTCAGAGCATTAACACCACTCAATGCTCACATTAGTACAGCACTAGTACAACTAGACTACATAAGTACATACCAGTATTATCATATGATAGTGCTTGGATCATTGTTTGGTGCATTTATTTTAAAGGACGTGTACAAATTGTAATTTTACTTTTATTCTCAAAATAATATACGATGTTGTGTTTTTGATTTAAATATACTATAATTCTTAATAAGCTCATTTCAAATTTGACAAAGCCATCCAAAAAAAATGGCCTTGGATCGTTTTACAGTTTTAAAGCAAATTGAATCTGTGTTAACCGCACAGACTACTGTAGATATGGATTTACAAATAAAGACAAATAGAGATTTTTTAGGAGAAGTGCATAAAATAACAACTACAAAGACCCTGAAGTGAAAACTGCCAGAATCAACTTTTGCATAAGCATAACAAAACCCATAAAGATATAGTAGGATTTTTATTGACGACAATTGCAAAGATCTGGCAGACGGAGTGGTTACAATAAAAGCCGAGTTCTGAATTATGAGCTAGTTAAGTCGGAATCGTCACAACTGGACCCAAAATGAAAAAGACCTAAACACACAAATTTATTTATTGACTGAGGAGATAAAGAGACAGTCCTGTCGATGGAGTGCACTCTTAAAATATGTATCAAAAATACGGTCTGTTGCTTGTTGCAATTTAGACCTTTAGCTTTCGCTTTCCCTTCATTTTAGATCATTTCAAGTGTCTCAGTTTCCTAGTCGCACCATCTGCCTTAATGTGTTGTTGATGTCTGCATGTGTATTTTGCATAAGCTGCAGCGATCTAAAAAGCAAGCTGTCACTACAGAGGCTCAGAACAAGTTCTAGATTCTAAAAGGGTAGTTGACATGCATGGTACAACCAGAGAAACTAAAGAGGATGTCTATTTTCGTCTGTGAGCTGTGTTCTTATTTGTTGGCTGTGACAGCTCTGAAAGAAATGTAGGCTAGAAGATTTGCTGCATTATAACAAGTGGATCACTTCTGAGTAAAATTCCTGCATGCACCACAGCAAGTGATAGAGGTTGATTTCTACTGCCTTTAATTATTACTACACTATTTGATTTTAGGGATTAGGGTGGGATGCGGTATTTTACTTGAATGTAGCATGTTTGAATGTTGCCCTAAAACTAAATTATTTAAAGTTTGTTTTAATAAAGATAGAAATGATCTAATCATACAAATGTTGAATCAATCATTAGTTCCAAAAAACCTAAATGTCACTTGTAGAAATAGGTCATAAAACAGAAGGAAGTTTGTCAATTCACTTTTTTTCTTGTCATCCATTGCTGTCCACTGCTGTCTAACTAGGACTGTATTAGAAATGACACCCTCAATGTTGAGTTGAATAAGTGACTTACAGCAAAAAATGGGTCATATTGAGCTTGGGTAAAATAATGTATCCATCACTGTGGACTTATCTTTTTTTTTTTTTTTTTTTTTGTTAAAGTCAACTTTATAGTTGTAATTAATCAGTTTGAGGTAATATACTGCAGGTTGTGTCTGTCCTTGAACTTATCCTCTTTAAAAAAAAAAGTGTGTATTTTCTTTGTTTAAATCATTTTTTTCTACTCATAACAAATTGTTTTAACAGCTAGTACATTTTTCTATGATCAAATTAAAATTTTGTAATTGTCTCTTTCAATAATCATACATTATGTTTTAAGACACATCTTTATTATTTCCAAATAAGAAGTAACTTTCTGGTTATAAAAAAGTCATTTTAACTCAAGGTTATAAATAATTTCAGGTTTAACTTTAATAGGCAATGAGTTAGTAAGCATTATGATTGCTCATTGCTGGATGATTTGCAACTTATCAAATTGGGGGAATGGGTGCAGACCATAGACAGTGTAATAAGAACTGGACATAGATAGCGTTGAAGTCCCCATAGGGAAATGTCCATCCATGCTAGTAGTCCGGTGAACTACATTGCTCACAAAAAATAAAGGAGCACTTTAAAGAAACACATTAGCTCTATTAGATCTGAATATGAAGTTGGATATCTATACAAATAACAACAGAGCAGTGTCTTAAGAGCAAAAGGATGCCAAGTCTTTTAATGGAAATAAAAGTTTTCAGCCTACAGAGGCTCAATTATGTAGACACCATAAAATCAGAGTGAAATGAAGATGTGGCAGGCTAGTCCATTTTCTCCAAAACTTCATTTCTACAACTCAAAATGCTTTTCAGTATCTTGTGTGGCCCCCACGAGCTTGTATACATGCTTGACAACGTCGCGGCATGCTCCTAATGAGACGAATAATGGTGTCTTGTGGCATTACCTCCCAGATCTGTGTGAGGGCATCCCCGAGCTGTTGTACAGTCTGAGGAGCAACCTGGCGGCGCTAATGGGAGCCGAACATAAGTCCCAGAGATGTCTTGGGTTTAAGTCAGGGGATGCTGAAGTTTGATGTTTCAATTCCTTCATCCTCCAGGTACTGCCTCTGATATTCTACCACGTGATGGCCGTGGTATTGTCGTTTGCATTAGTGAGGAAACCAGGACTACTGCACCAGCTGTAGGGTCCGACAATTGGGTTCGAAGGATTTTATCTGGTACCTTATGGCAGTCAAGCACCATTTCCTGTAGCGTAAGAGGTCTTGCACATCCCTCCATGGATATGCCTCCCCAGACCATCACTGACCCACCACCAAACCTGTCATGTTGAATCAGCAGGAGTGGAAAACCAGCCAAAAAAGATCAAGAGGGAGAAACTTGAAATGACCTCCACATGTAACAGCAGTCCTGTTTGGAGGGTTTTCTAATTGTTGCCACTGAAGTGCACCTGTTGTTAATTCCATCAACACCAATACAGCTGAAACTGATTAACGAGGCTCTCAGCTGATTAACCAACAAGAAAATGATCAGACAGATTTCATTCAATTCATGCCAGGCCTAATAAAAAAAGTGTTCCTTCAGTCTCAACGAATGGAATTTACTGTCATTTTCTAAAGAAAAAATTGCCCTCCATTTTCATTATATTTATCCAATAGTTTATTGATGAATTTAGTTTTTATTTAGACATTTATTGCTGATACACCCACTTGTATATTTTGCAGTCCAGTAAAGAGAATGTATCAGATCTCTGTCCATAGGGCTGAATAAAATAAGTCGATGTAAGCAACACGAATCTCCTGTGCGGTTTGTGTTATCAGAAGGAAGAAAAAGACAAAGGAAAGAAGAATTGCATGTAATAAGGGACGAAGCAAGAGAGGAAAGCAGGTCAGTGCATGGGCTCACTCTGTGGTGAGCTCCAGCTGCATTGCACAGTGCGAGAACAAAGAGCAGCTCTAATGGCCATTACTGCTTAATAATGAGAAAGTTATTACTCCGTTACTGTATTATTCATGACTTCCTCATTACACAGGCAATTCTTAACGGAAGGGATCACATTTCTCTCCACGTGTGTGCCACACTGCGCTACTGGTGAGGAAGAAAAAAGACTGCTGGAGGGCCAACTGTTTACCCTAAATTGTATATTTCCTATGTGGGATACCTGCAGCCCAGGGGGAATACAAAATGTGGGATATTACAGCGGTGATTTACTGGAGACACGGTGTGTGAGGTGGAAAGGAAAATAAACACACTGGAACATCCACCAAAAGCTTAAAACACAACTTATACAGTCGGCAAGCACAAAAAGCTCAAACATTGCTATAGATTTTTCATACAGACGCAATAAATTAATGTTACGCGCAGTCGTACTTACAGTGCACTCCTTTATTTTTCAGATCAATACCTATTCAGAACTAATTCACCAATGGAGCTCTGAGCTCCAGACTGTGGCAACAATAACAACAGAAAAAACAAAAAAAAAATAAACTATATATATATATATATATATATACGTGTGTGTGTATCGTCAACCTTGTTTATTTATTGAGTTTGATCCAGAAGCGCAGATTATTCCAGTCTTTGCTTCCTGCAAGCACTGTGGTGAGCTGCAGCACACCAATTCTGTAAGGAAGTGTCTCTACTCGAGTGAAAAGAAGAAAAATTATCTCACTCGACTGAATGACTGAAGCATAATTAGTTTAAAAAAAAATGTAGTGAAAGGGGGAATTTAGAAAGTGACAAACATGATGGAACCGACTAGCATTTTTGATGTTCAAGCAACACAATAGAAGCATCTTAAGGAGATTTAAACGCTGCATATATTCATTTTTCTACAGTAGTTTAATTTGTAGGAGTCTTTTTTTCCCCCTCCCTCCTCGTATTCAGGTTTTCCAATCAAGCGGTTTAAGTCAAACGTCTGTATGCTGCTACTGTAGCTCCTGTCGGTGTTTTTTTCTGCTGTATAATCCTGATCAAAAAAATAAATAAATAAACGCGAACAGTTAGCTAAAGAGCCAGAATTCCCCCCCAGGGGTCGGTAGATGCTTCGTTTGAGACTATAAACTGAGCTAAAGCAGGGGGAATACTTGATTTACATTTGCTGCTTTTGCTAGAAGCAGAGCTCCAAAAATAACGTCAGCGCCACTCTGAATATGTAAATAAGCATCTATTTACTGATGACTTTCTATAGTAACTTAAAAGATGATCACTTTTTTGTTTGTGCTGGTTCAAAAAACGACTGATTTAACGATACTTTTTAAGAAAATAAGATATATTTTATTATCTTCAGCTTTTGTAGGAATCAGATCAATAGCAGTGCAGAATATTTTGTTGGTTGACCTAAAAACATGAGCTGGATCAACAAAAGCTTTTTATTGGGTCAAAGCTGAGCAAGGGAATGCCAATGTTTTTATTTTGTTTTTTCTTATCCTTACTCCAGGGTAAACGTGAGCAAAATAACTGAACTCTAAGTGGCCAGAGTTTCTCCCTTTCTTTTGTCTTTTTAAGTGTAATTTCTTGTAGCGGGCTACGGTCTCTAGCTGGTATGTGAAAACAAAAAAGAAAAAGGAAAAAAACTAAGTGCAGTGCAACACTGAACATGCATCGAACTGACAACCCTTTGAAAGGGGAAAATATCCAGAAGTGCCATCACACCAGGACTGTTGAAGAACAGCAGGATTCTACTGAGCTCAGAGCTGTAAGATTTGGCAAGTTCTTTTGGGACATTTTCAGACTCTTCATTCCAGTTTAGAAACAACTTCATTCTAACTTGGTTAATGACTAAATTAACATGAAGATCAAAATAAAAAACAAAAAAACTATTATTTCTAAAATATCCTAAAAATTTAAAATATGAATCCTTGAGTGTAAAGTAGGCCAATGGTTTAGTCATGGTTTCATTTTAAATATCTATTTTTCATAGAAGCTATATCAGAAGGTCAAGCAGGTGGCCCCTCCAGGTCCTGAACTTCTTAACATACTAACTCAGTATGTCCGCATTGTAATGACATAGTATGGTGTTTATTCGATATAAAAAAATCCACGGAGGAATAATACATCCTCACGCATGTATCACACATTCCTCGCGGAAAATTCAGGGCATCGTGAGAGCTTTCAGCTCCTGCGCGCTTGTATTTAAACCTCTCACGAGCAGACAAAGTCCGCGCGAGGGACTGTCTACTTCCGCGTGCGTGGGCTGCTACCCCGGACACGAGTGATGCGTGCGAGCTGGCAGAATCTCAGTGAGCGCACGCGGGGCATTTTGGTCATGTGTGCTCGCATGGACTCTGGGTCTGCTCACGGAGAAACTTTCTGCGTGCGAGGAAAAATACGTTTAGACAATTGTGGGCAGAGACAGAGGGCTGCACTGGTTTTCCCTGATTGGTCAATTACAAAGCTAACTGTTTCAATAAAGTTTACTGGTAAAAATCTAATCGGATTATCTAAAAAGAGGCTAGAGTTGTCAGAGTCCAGGCGAGGGTCAGGGCAGGCAGCCAGAGATAAAGCAGGGTCAAGTAAACAGAAGATAGGGTCCAGATAGAAATGCTCGGTAATGCAGTTAGAGTGGCACCAACAATCCTTCACTCTGAGTGAGGCTCTGTGTAGAACTTAAGTGTCCTGAGGATGATTGGCAAATGAGAGACAGCTGGGCATCATCCAGGAACTGTGCGCTAGGGTTGCTGGGGGATGCAGTGCAGTCAGTACTCTGGAGATGGCTCATGCTGGTGATCAGAGGGGGAGACAGAGCCCTGACTGCTGACATTAATCAGTCGGAATACTTACATCACCTTTGTCATGTCTGAGCCTGACGGGCGGTGTTCTATAAATCTGTGAAATTTTCCTACCTCCACCCAATGTGCATGCTCAGACCAAAATCACAACATATTTTTTTGTGTTGGTGGACCATCTGTACTACGTCTTTAATCTTTTTCTTATTGTGCATTTTCTTTGACTTTCAGTTACATTTAATTGTAACCTTTATGCAGCTAATGGAATGCTTCTGGACTTTTAAGCGAGGGTCTCATAAATATTTTTCACATTACACCATAACTGCCGCAGAACTGTACCTCCGCAGTGCCTCTTTGACAAGTGACTGTCTCAAATTTCGCGCTCATGTTTTTAGAACCGAACGACAGGAGGAATGTAGCCTTGGCTGGGTGGTTTAGTTCCACCGTAAATTCCTATTCCACTTAGAAAAGCCTTGCAATTTTTGAAACGTTTACCGTGCAGACAGGGAGGCACTGTAGACACATATCTAATCCATATCTTGCGGGTTATTTCCATACAGCACATTAATGACAGCAACCTACGTTTCTTACACTCTACACCTGCAAACGACAACATTCTATGTATAATTTTAACCCGTAAAACTGAGCTACCCCTCCTGTAAGTTTGCGCTGCTTAGGGCAGTCCCTGTGAGGCTATCCTATTGTCCACGTAAGTCTCTCCAACTCCCTCTGTAATTCTGTCCTACTCTCCCCCATGAATCTTTCCTACCCTGCTGTGTAACGATCAAACATCAAAACTGTGCGTTAATTCATCTACAGTAGGTAGGACTATCTGATAGTAATAGGTATCTGATGGATTACTATATCTATCATTGTGTACTACAGGTAGGAAAATCTCACGGGGTAGGACAGATCGTTGGAACACTGGATCTCCGCGACATAAGCTTTATTCTATTCACAGTCTGTCAATTCCATGTCAATTACAGGGCAAAAAGACAGAGAAACAGGAAACACTTACGGGTTTCAAAATAAAAACTTCTGTGGACTTATTAAAATAAAAAAATATTGAATTTATTTTATATATAAGGTGACGGGCCCTTGCATTTACGCACGTTAAGACCATGGAAAACACTGTCATCCATTTTCATCATGGACGCTGTTTAGAATTTGAACTGCTAAAACATTACTTAATTTACAACATGCAGCCCAATTGCCAAAATTTTGGATGAACTTCTTGACATATGGTGGTAGGACAAACCACTCCTCCTGAAGTCAGGGGAAGAGGGGATACTGGAGATTCAATGGAGACGATGTAAAATAACTGATGGTAGTGGAATGAACTCCCCTACACAATGCAAGAGAGACAAACCACAGACAGACAGGTATAAACCCAATGTAATTGAGTACTTTGTATGTTGTTAAAAGGTAGAGGGAGTGATTTAAGGATGTTATTAATCCTGCTAATACACTTTACATCAGGGGTCACCAACCTGGTGCCCCCAAGGTGCCTGCAGGTCTCTTCTAAAAACAGCACAAGTCACTTGTGAGTTGTGTCTAAAATTACACTTTATTCTGTTGCTATTTTTTTAATTACTCTTAAATTTATTTAGATTTATAAATTAAAACATCTTAAAAATAAGTTCATGATACATGAACGTTAGATATGTTTAGGTGACCTCTGACCTACTCCAGTTCAAAGAGCATTACTTTTGTTAGAAATATGTAAGCTGATTTTTCTTTAACATTACATAATTGATAAACATGGTACAACATAGTGAAAATGGGACATTTGATCGTGAAATGTAAGTGATCATCTGAAAATGTAATAATTACTGAGATTAATAAGTGCTGAATATTAATATCTGTTTCCTAGCTTGTTGTCATTGATAATGATTATAGTGAGAAATCAGTGTCTTTACATAAATAAGTATCTTTATTCATCAATAATAATGTATAACTAAAGGCAAATTTGTCATTTCAAAATGGTAGCCCTTGGTATGACTCATTACCCATGAAGTAGCTCTCAGTTTCAAAAGGTTGGTGACCCCTACTTTACAACAAGAAAGCAGACTATGGACTCAACCAAAGCCATAGCAGACCATAGCATCGTAATGTCAGCAGTATATTCAAATGTGTTCTTAGTGTTGTTCTCTGGCAAGGAAGCCCTTCTCCTCCAGTTCATTTAATATATATATTTTCAACAAACTGTAATTTCTAGGAGCAGCCAGTCGCTGGAGCAAGTCCAGTTTAGGAACCTCCGAATTTCCTCTCTGTTTTTTGCAGATATACATAAATCCTGCTGGCTTTCTCCAACCAAGACCCACCGTGAACACTGGGGTGGTCATGCAGTCGATTGTGAAGTGACTGGGATTAGAAGTTAGAGACCATCGTTCTTGGCCAAAGACGATTTTTATGTCCTTCTAGGGTACGTGGAAAGCTTCTGTCCCAAGTGGAAGAGATCAGGGTCTGGACACATGAATTAAGAAAGAAAAGCGAGATTAGAGAGCTAATTGGTTCAGTGGCAGAAGTACTGGAGGCATTGGTTGCATGGGTTTGTTGTAGTGAATAATGAGTTAGACTCAAAATAAAAAGCTCTCCATTTACAGCTACATTTATGTTTCTACTCTGCCCTAAGGTAATTAGCTTTCTTTTTTTTTTTTTTTTTAGACACCTCCCTGGAAAGGTACTAATGGCTTGTCCCATGGTGAAGAGGCCCCTCCAAATACCAAAGATGCACTGGAGGGACAAGGTCTTTTAGCTGGCTTGAAAAGCCAGTGTGTCCCACTGGTGAAGCTCTTGCTTGGGGCTTTTGGAGGTGAACACGAAAACATCTCTGCTCAGAGAGCTCCACCACCCCTCTAACCTGGCTTTAAGGAGTGTCAGAGGATGAATGGATTGACGGGTGAAAAGAATGAACCAGAGTAATTAGATGAAAATAAGAGGGTGATATCACCTAGATGGTGACACATTCATTATGAGCCAATAAAGATATATATATTTTTTTCCCTATCTTGACTGTTTGAATTCTCTTTTGATTTTCATGACTATGTGTGTGTGTGTTTGTTCTTAGTTTTATTTCCACACTTTCCTGAAAGTCTGCAATTGTCAACTAACATTGGAACACTATTTAGTACCTTAGATTCTAGGGAGAAAACACGTTTCTAAAAATGTGGCAACTGGCCGTGTCATTGAAAAAATAAAAAAGGCTCCCTACTATAAACCTGCCAGTTCTATTTTTATTTTTTTATTAGGGTTATGATTAAAGACCTTTTTTTTCTTTTCCACATAGTGTTATGTAGAGTTGTTTTTTGTGTCAAGTGCTTTAGCCTCAAAACCAAAGTACAAAAAAAAGAGCAAAAATAAAATGAAAAATAATGTCAGCAAGAACACAACATAAAAGAGAAATACATTATTAAAAAAGCTAAAAGAAGAATGAAGATGGCCACATAATAAACTAGTTTTCTTGAATGTTCAGTTTGACAAAAATAAATGTGTTCTGGGTCAGGATCCCGATTTAACCGAATAGCTACTTTTTATCCACCAGCTTGTTTAGTGGGCAATGCAAATCAATGAAATGCGTATACTCTATACTAGGGCTGGACGATACTGAGTATTTGAGAGTCGATCCAATACTGGTCAATATCGATATCCATATCGATATTTTTCGTAAATGTGGTGGATTTGACATAATCTTCAAAATCTCTGTTTTAAATTGCTGTGAATGGTTTTATGTAAGTTTCCCTTTTTTAATTTTTTTGATAAACGTAACAGAATTAGAATAATATTTTCTATTGAATGGAAAATGGTTTATCAAAATAAAAACTTCTTGAATTTAAATCAAAGTGAAGAAGTGAATGCAAAACAGTCAACAAAACAAAAGAAACAAGTAGCTATGGTATAAAAATGAATCAAAATGCTAAACAAATAATAAAAAAAACTGGTAAAAATATAAATAATTGGTAACTTCTTAGCTTTTAAATAGAACAATAAAATTGGTGAAAAGGAACTTGTAAAAAAAAAAAAAAAAAAAAATATTTAAACATAGTGGAAATATGGTACAGGTAAGAAAAATGCTGTTAACACTCTATAAGCAAAAAAAAAAGAAAAAGAAAAAAGAAAGAAAACGATTGTTGATACAACATCAACAATGAAACATCAATGAAAATAATTTCTAAATTGTTGTCCAACATACCCATTAAAAAATCTATTTGAGAAAAACTGTCCTGGACAAATGTGTTAGGACTGATAATATTGTTATTAAATAGACTGGAGTTTTTTATTCCCTGTTTATCCCCACAGGTGTCTTCAAACATGTCAGCTTTCCTTTTTAATGATGATAAGTATATACAGTATAGCCACTGTGTTGTTTGGTGGCATGCTTTATCCCATTAAACTATTGATGGAAATTCTGGCTCTTTTAACCCTTTTGTTATAACATGGGGTCCAGACGACCCCAGCGTTATATTGACATGTGATTCCTCCCATGATAACCCTGGACAAAAGTAGACAGGATTTCATGTCTGCCACAGACACCAGTGAAGATGAAAAATCCTTGAAAAAAAAAAGTTCAGCGCGCTGTCTTGAGGGGTCTCGATGACCCACCGTTTTAATGTAAGCATGCCTAGGGTAGTACAAGAGTTATAGTAAGAGATTTTATGCAGGACCATTGCTATTCTCTTTTGTATCAGCAGAGTGCCACCAATGTTTTTCCACACCAATATTTGGTCTATAAATGGTCAATAAATGGTCTTCGTTTATTGTCATTCCTATACGATTAAATGAATACTGTGCAATGGTGATTCAAAACGCATATTCTGTTATAACATGTAAAGTAAGTTACCCAATAAATTAGAACAGTTTGTTAACTCATTCCGTTTCTTAACCCAGGAACTGAACTCATAATGGTGCAAAAAAAAAGCTAATACATAATATTTTCACCTCAATTCTTGTACAATTTACTAACTTATATTAGAGAAACAAAAGAAAGAACATCTCTTCAACACGCCACGAAATAAAATAAGGTTGGATCCATTTAAAATAAATTTTTGACATGGCAAGTTTGTTTCACAAAGAAAATGTGTTCATACTTAAGATTAAAGTTGCAATTAAAATAAAAAGAATATAACCAGTTATGGATTTATTCTTTTCTTTAAATGTTGCACAAATTATGTGCATTTGTGTTCACCTGTCTTTTATTTGCAGCTGTTTAATTAGTCTTCCTATTGGTAGTGGTGTGGTCAACTGTCTTCTTCATCTTCCACTTTTCATGAAGGCTAATTATTCATAATGATTTGATAAAAAAAAATAATAACACCAAAAAGGTTACATTTCTAAACTTTTTCTGCAAAATTGAAGAGAAGATAAAACTCTTTTTCTGTCACATCAGGAAGTAAAGTTAAGCTGTTTCACAAGAGACAGCAAAGTGCAAAATGAATGGAAAAGATGTAACAGAGAACATAGACAGATATTTTAATTTGGTTTATTTTAAATGTAATGCAATGGATATATGATTTCTATAATTCATTGTTGATACAGTTGAACCGCACTGAGGAAAAAAAAAAAAAACACAGTAGTGCTCCTTTCTTCACTGAAAAGTGCAGAGAGACAGAGAGACCCTTCAGTGCAGGACAGCATCACTTGGAAAACATTCTCCTCTCACACACAAGTATCCATTAGCCAGCCCGTGACGGAGATGCCCCTCCTGACCAGTCCATCAAGTTCTTTTTTTTTTTTTTTCCTGTCTTGGTCTGAGCTGCCTGGACACCAGCAGACATCATCGTGGTGCAGAACTGAGGCTACTGCAGAGTCAAAAAAAAAAAAAAGTCCTCAGCGTAGGTCTACTCACTCGACCTTCGCAATTTCTGTGGGCGAAGACTGGACTCCAAAAATGCACAAAGCTTGCGACTGACAAATGATTTACTGTAAGTGACAAGTTAAAATGTTGTCTCTGCAGCAGCAGGTGGCACTGGAGACCATGCATGGGAAAGAAAAATTGTATTTATTGGCAACGTTTAGGCAATGCTGTTTGATATATCTATAAATAGGGGCTTGCTCTTGAGATGGTGTGCAGAAAGCCAAAAATATGGTTTGAGGGGGTTGGTAACACAGGGAGTGGACTGGTGGTACGATATTTCCAAACTAGGAGTTGGATCTAGAATGCTTAATGGAAAAGTACATTTCTTAACGCATACTTTGGCTTACACTATCCTACATCTATCTATCTGGAGCTAGGTTACAGCTATCTACGGTCTGACCAACTCAGTGGCCTTGTGGTAGAGTGTCCGCCCTGAGTTTGGAAGGTTAAGGGTTCAATTCCCAGCCGAGTCATACCAAAGACTCTAAAAATGGAACCCAGTGCCTCCCTGCTTGACACTCAGCACTATGTGGTTGGATTGGGGAGTTAAACCACCAAATGGTTCCCGAGCGCGGCTGTGTCTGCAGCTCACCGCTCCCCCAGGGAATGGGTCAAATGCAAAGAACAAATTTCTCACACCCAGGTGCGTGACAAATAGTGGGACTTTGAAAAGTCTGGTCAAAGAAGATCTGACCTTCCTCTGCACATGCACTTGCTCCAGTTCTGCCAGGGGAAAATCCATAGTCATTATCCACCTGGTTCTTCCAGGGTTTTCTTGGATTCTCTTCCCAGATACCGGAATATGGCAGGGAGACTTCCTGATTCTATCTCAACTGCAACCTGCAAAGGAAATTCCTTTCAACTGGTAAAATCTGGGATCTTATCTTTTTGGTCACTGATGCCATCCAGCCCATGGCTGTGCCAAGAAATTCTGTCAAACGAAATCATGACAAAAGACATCCATGCCAAAGCCCAACTTGCACTGAAAACAGCTCCACTTGTAGCCCACAATACAACCCAAACTCTTGCTTTACAGAGACCAACAAATCTTCCTAAATGTATTCCCAAATCCTTAATTTAAAAGTATCGACCCATAGTTTTGAGAACTGGTGAGTTTCAGTGAACGGAGGACTTCCTAGTAGAAAAATCCGGACTGATTCTGTTAAGAAAAGTATTGTGGCTTATTGCTCTTGCAAGACTAGATGTCAGCCCTGACCAGTTTGAAATGAACATACAGGTACTTGATACTATCCACTATCTCAATAGTCATGGATTTTGTCTAGTAGGCAAATTCTATTTTTTCTTCTCGTTCTTTTTCTAAAATATTTTTCAATCAGTCACAACCTACTAACACCACAAAGTCCCTGATGACAGAGCAACATTCCAGCTTGTTCCTTTCAAACACAGTGCCAACAATGAGTGAATGACCTGACATTTTCTGTAGATAAGGATTTCTTTAAAATATTACAAGCCTGTATTTCTTGTAATTTTGATGATTATGGGTTAAACGAAAAAGTGGTATTTCCAAAAATCCAATATTGTGAAAAAAGGAAAGTCAAGATTTTCCACCCTAATAAGCCAATTAACTCCACACACCTGCAAAGATTTCCTGAGCAGTTTAAATGGTCTCTCAGTCTGGGTCAGTCAGCTAATCACGAGAAAAACTGCTGATTTGACACAAGAAGAGAAAGACATTGTAGAGTAAAAGTTACAGTTAAAGAAGAAAAAAAAAAAGGACTGCACGAAGATAAATTTTGCATTCCATTTGGAAGTCAAATTCTCCAGTGTCTAAAGGGAACGTGGGAAACCACAGAATACACATTTTAAGTCCTGTGTGCAGTTTCCACAGACTAACGATTTGGGGTGCCAAACCATCTGGTGGTGTTAGTTCACTGTGCTCTCTGAAGCTGTATCTGTAGTCGATAGAAGAAACTCACTTCATGAGGCCCTCAGCTGACAAGTTATAAGAAATGTTGATTTTGTTTTCCACACATACCTAAAAACCGGTTCAATTACCAAGATAATACTGTGCTTGGTTGGCCAACAGACTCACTTGACCTGAACATAATGGAAAATGTATGGGCTGTTGTCAAAAAAAGATGAGAGGCAACAGAGTCCAACAAAGCAGATGACCTGAAAGCAGCTATCACAAGAACCTGGGCTTCCATTACATCAAGGCAGTGCCAAAGGCTGATAGCCTCCATGCCACAGTGCATTGGAGCAGGAATTCGTATTAAAGGAAGTCCAACCAAGATTTAAATGCACATAGATGAACATGGTTTTCTAAAGCCTAATGTTTTTTTGATCAGTCTAATGTGATATT
Source organism: Oryzias javanicus (assembly GCA_003999625.1). Lineage (NCBI taxonomy): Eukaryota > Metazoa > Chordata > Actinopteri > Beloniformes > Adrianichthyidae > Oryzias > Oryzias javanicus. Next base: position 11,990,558 of record CM012450.1, read on the forward strand.
CAATTTTTTAGACAAGGGTTTAGCTTTACATGTTTTATTGAGTGGAGAAAGGAGATAGCAGAGATAGGCTCCAGCAACCCTAAAATAGATTAATAGAATTATCTATAGGCCGTATTGATTCAAATTACAAGACTAGAGGCTTCATATATTTTAATGTATTCAATATTTCACATACAAATGTCACAACTTTTTGAATTTACTGAAATATTTTAACCTTTTTTCTTAGTAGTATAATTTTTGGTTCTTATATTTTATAGTCCTATAATTCAAGACTCAAATATGTTGATGTTTTCTTTTTTTTTTTTTTTTTTCGAGTATTAAAACTATTCTTGCCCACTGAAATACAGAACAATGTATGTAAATTTTTTAGAAACTTTGGATGTTTTTTTTGTTTATGAGTCACTAAAGCAACAGACATGCATACATGAACAAGCAACTATAATTGTCCTCAAAGTCTACTGCAAGTTTAAATACCTGGCATCCTTGCCAAGTTAAAAGAAAGGCATTGCAAATGCAAAGCAGAAGCAAAAGTGACAGAAGAGAAAAGGAGGTTTCAGCTGTTTCTTTGCTCAGTCAGCATGAGCCACATTAGATCACTGGTAAGATGGATGGTTTTAGAGTATTAACCGACACGCAGCTATAAAATTGGGAATGAAGTGTTATGTGTTACACTAAGACTATGAGAACATATATCCCGGGGTACCTGGGTGTATTTGAGAGCATAAGAACATATATTCAACTTCAAATCCACCCAGCTTTCAGAATTTTTTGCAGACAGAAAAAAAAGTGTTAAAAAGAAAATCAGAGGAACTACATTTCCAAACAGGTGGCAGCGAAGCCCCAGCACCCCCAAGATACCAAAGTGAAATGACTGCATTACAGAAAAAAAAATCCTCAAGTTTATCATATCTGTAAGAAAAAAATAGTTTTTTTTTGGCCAACACATCGTGAAACACTGCAGCTTACCGTGCATGATACAATAATAAGTCCACTTTCTCCATATTGTAAATACTATATTTTCCACACTATAAAGCACACTTAAAACTCTTCTTTTTTCATAAAAACTACCGTGCCCCTTCTGATCTGGAGCAATTTATATATATATAGATTATTGTGGTTATGCTTACTGATGTCAGAGCGATTTTAAGAAGTACACAAACTGTCCTTTTTGAATGAGTTACAAACAAAGTTGTAAATATAGCAATGTTATTAATGTGTACCAGCATTAGACTGGCTCTGTTTTTTTTTTTTTTGGTTTTACTAAAAAAGTTTGAAGTTAACAACATAGTGACAGTCATGCTTGTTTTAGCAGTGGGCTATCGTCTGTTTTTATGTCTTGCTAACAATGTTGGGAGTCACAAGTATTGCGAAAAAGCTAACATGGCTAATGTGTAGCCATGTTAGACTGTTTTTTTTCTAGGTGTTACTAACAAGGTTGAGTTAACAACATTTTCACAGTAATGGTATCAGTCTGTTGTTTTGATGTTTTGCCAACAATGTTAGTAGTTACAGGTATTGTGAATACGCTAATGCGGTTAATATGTTGCATATTACAAACAAGTTCTACAGTTTTTATGAACACATTAATAAAATCTTGATGACAGACTTATCTTTGACTTTTTCTCTTGCTCAGTGCGGATCATGGTTTGGTGCACCTCACCGCGGTCTCACACCGCTAGCGTTAAAGCTCCTATGTGTTGCGGGAGCGGTCTAGCTACAACCGACGGCTCATACTAGCTGCTCATTAGCTGCAGCCACGGGCTCTGCTGCCGACCTCGCAAAACTCCAAACTCACACATGTTCACACTAAACTCCCCTTTGATCGCTGCGGTTCAGCTGCGTCGTCCGTCAAAATATGAACCAAACGAAACGGATTCGCAGCGACTCAGAGCCTGATCGCAGACGCAGGACGTGAGTGCGGCGCTCGCATCTGAGCCGTAACGCTAGCGGTGTGAGCCCGGGGTTATTTATGACAACATTTTGAAAATATCAGTTTCTCGACATGACAACATCTAATCTGGTGTGCATTATAGTTCGTAAAATATGATATACCAAATTATTCCAAATAATTTTAACTTTATTCATACATCTCTTTTAGTTCCATTCCTATCTTAGCAATAATTTGTTGAACACCTCTATGGTTACTAAACATAACAAATAAAATCTGCATTGTTTCTTTGCCCTTAATGTAACAACAACCTGGGACAACAACAAATAAGGGGATAGAATAGAATTATATGTAATTACATATATATAAAAAAACTAGGACAAATAGGCATGAGAATGAAAGTAAAAACACATATTACAAACTTGAAAACTGAAAGGCTTAAAAATATAAGAACCTCCAGATTGGAGACTGATATCGAAGAGTTCTGTGCTTTATATTGGTGAGGGCTAAAATAATGTCGTTCTCTGAGGCATTAAAACGTTGGATAGAAACCATAAATATAATGTCTTGAAAGAGTCAGGATAGTCATCAGATGCTGTAGAATCTCTACAAGGAGGGTTAGGGAACCACAAACTGGAATGATGATGTCATTATCATGCCTAATATGATATTAGTTTCAACCAAAAGTGAAAACTACAGCACCTGTGTTGTTCAGTGTGATATGTGCAAACAGTTGTATTTTTAAAATTCAAAAATACTCAAGAGGTGACTGTAGGTGTTAGGAGAATACATGTAAAAATGTCCAAACTAGAAAAAAGAGGTGTTTGCAGTGAAGGATCTAAGGGGACCTGGGTTTTCAGATGGAAAATAAACTGAGCTGAGGAGGATTATAAAAACAGGAGAAGGCAAACTGTACATCTTTAAGAAGTTCAGCTCCCTCAGTGTTTAAGGTAAGATGTCCCAGATCTTTTTATGAGTGTGTTGTGGAGAGTGCAGTTGTATATACTCTTATATGTAGGAGCAGCAGCATTTGAATCAGAGACTTGAAGTAGCTAAATAAGCTGACAAAGGCTGTTTGGTACGTCGTGGAGAACAACTCCAAGGGCTTCCGATTTTTCTTTCGCACACAAACATTGTTTTGCCTTTACACAGCGTGCTAACAGGGTGGCTGTAGTTCTTATAAAGGCTTCAAATGTCTTAGATAGAATTTACCTCAAATATGGCCCCATAGGTAACAAATAGTCATAAATTCACCAATAAAGAATGATTTATCTATCCATCCAGTCCCAGCTGGGGCAAAAACAGGTTACACTTGTTGCAGCACATGCAAGACAACACATTAGAGAAACCAATCAACATATGAAGCATGTTTTTTGACTGTGGGAGGAAACTGGACTGCCCAAAGAAAAAATGCAGCATAGAAAGGTCAAGGCCTTTTCACTGTGAGGCAAGAGCGCTAACCACTGCCCCATCATGCCGCTCTCTGACCAGCCTACCATCAAATATTCAACAGGATGAGCTGTTGTAATATATTTGAATAAAATATTATATTAATATTTAAATAAAAATTTGATAAAACAATTTACAGATTTCAAATATAAGTTAGTCTAATGCTTTTCAACAACTCTTAAGAATGTTTCCATGTCATACAAATGTAGGAGATTGCTTCGTGTTGTATTTGTTTCAAATCCATGGAATATGTTAGTAACATACACCATATAGCAAAAATAAAAAGTTAAAATGTTTGTGGTTTGCTAATATATTTTTTTTAGTCGTAAATGCACTTTACATGTTGGCGTGCCCATTTTTGATAAACAAATGACTTTGTGTTTTGATGTTAATGTTTTGTTTTCATCGCCATCGTTCCTCTTGTTGATTCTGACAAAATAATTTATGCTTAGCAACAAAGCATGGTAGAACAGTACAAACAGTATAATTTAGGTAGATAAAAGTTGATGTGAAGCAACATTATGTCTATTTTTCTTTAATTCAAAGACAGAGACTGCCCTCCGTATGAACGTGGACATAAGGTTACAGAAAAGATGTTCCAACATCAACAAAAACATGACCACAAAAACCCAGACGTCTGAAAGCTTCACCATAAAAAAAAAAGAAAAAAAAGTCCTCAAGGACCTTTTTAGAGGAATGAACAGTCAATAAATGTAGGGTATTACATATAGGAGGATTATATTGATATGTTTCCCCAAGGGGAGACTGTACTACAATATGGCGGTTACTGCCAGGAAAAACCCAACCTCACCCAGTTTCAAGATGCGTTGTCGGAATGTGAGTATGGATTGAATATTTAAAAAAAAACAAAAATTGATTATTCTGTGCTATTTAAAAGCAGAAATAGACTGTAGGTGAAGCTAGAGTTTTTGTATTTTATTTTAAGTGTATACTTTAAAGACAAATACTTGAGCTCAGTGTTAGAAATTGTTATAGAATGGATTTTCATCTGAGTTTTGTATCTTTATGTGAGCTAGGATTCATGTTTTAACCCCTTAAGGCTTTTCCACATCCACTGCAAACACACCACTGGAGCTCATATTACACATATGTTAAACCAATTAGAATCAGACCCAGTATTTGTAGTAGAGTTCCAACACAATGACAGCTGATCCATACAGAGGGACATCCCAGTGAGGGGAGCTAGCCATTTGAGAGAACAAAGAGGAGACATTTACATCACTTGGGACCAGCCCAAGCGGGATTCTTAAGAAAGAACTTGGTTTGGATCACGGTAAAGTCATTTTCTCCATAACCTATAGTTTTATTTTTGATCCTTTATTAATTGTAGTTGATGCTATCACTTGTTTTCTACTAATTAGTTCATTTTCCCCTCAAATAAAGACCACCAAAATACTAATGCAGGAATAATGGTCTAAGTTTTACTCCAAATCAATAAAAACCCAGAAAGTATCCCAAATAACCAAAGGAAGCTGCTTTGAAAAAATGTTTTTCTTTTTCCTGAAATAAGAGTGAACCTATAGGTGGATGTAAAATCATTGGGAAAGAAGCCAAATAATTCAAGCAGCTTAAACAGAGCTTGTGTTACCCAATAAAAAAGGCCTTTTAAAATGTAACCTTTATAAAAATCTAAATATAGAGTAACTAGGAAAAATTATATAACAAAAAAAAGGTTACAACTGTTTAAAAGTTTAACATAAAAGGTACTGTGTTTAACGTTTTATAGAAAAAAGTGAAATTTTATTTTATTTTATTTTATTTTCAAGTTGATGGACTTTTATTTTGAAAAGATCTACATTTCCCAGCTGGTGTGATCCATGTGACTGGCAACAGTATATTAGGTTGTTTCAGGGATGAGAGCTTTTATACAAAAGCATAGCATCTTTTTTACAAGCTTCTCAAATGCTTTTTCTGAATCACTTTGAGTTGTATTTTTTCTACTTTCATTCATGGTAATACTGCAAAGCATTATCATGCAATTTGAGTTATTGTTTTGCTTGTCAAAGCAATGATCGGGGGGGAAAATGATCAAATTGAGGAAACTGTGTAATTCGTGATAACAGAACAAAATTTAGAATTCAAACAGTACTAAAACTTGATACTTGAAGTTGTACAATTAGATTAAAAAAAAAGACTTGATTTCAATCTTAATTTATAAATTTAAATATCTAATAACTAATAATATCTAAATATCTAATCTTAAAATCAAATCTTGATTGAAAAAAAAATGATTTAAATCTAAAAAAAAAAGGGGATTAAATCAAGATGGGATTTTATTTATTTTTTAGTTCTTGTATATGGCTTTGTATTGTTTATGTATGTCTAATTAAATAATAAACCGGCTAATTTCATCATATGTCTGTACAATATATCTGTGGTCTTTTTCTTTTAGGGCTCCAAATTACACGTTTTTAACCCTTGTGCAATCCCAGGTATGTTGACGTTGGGAGTTGGATCATCTGGACCCAATAAGACACAAGGGTTAGTACTTTCATAATTGAGTTTATGGTCCTGGTTTTATTGTAGCTATCCCTTAAAGGTGGTAAACTAGTACCAGTGTCTGTCTTAATAAAAACAAGTAAAAATTAAAATAAAATATAGTTTATCATGTGATTTGTTAGAATGAATTCTATGTATAAATCAGAAAAAGGTTAAAAAACATGTTTTTTTTTTAATATATATATTACATGCATAGAGCCCAATTCTCTAAGATCTGCCAAAAAAAAAAAAAAAATTGTTTGTGCGCTCAAATAAAATACAAGTTTGATTGGGATTTAGGGTGATCAATTAAGAGTGATTGCACAACGGATAACAGGCTTAAACTGTAATATTTAAAGAGGGGTTAAAGATTCAGTCAGTTAAAAAAAATGAAAATAAGGAAGGAGCTGAAAGATGGGAATGCAATTACAATAAAATAGATCTTGGAAATGGTCTGAAATCTATTATGTACCAAACATGTACTGTTTTCTTTGACACAAGCGCTAAGCTGGGATGCTCAAACCATTGTAGCACACGTTGGACAGTTGGTCAGCTTGTAGCTCGATGTCTATGGTACCTGCCCAAAAATGCAGCAGCAGAAAAGGGAGAGCGTACTGGAGGAAAAGAGCCGACTGTACACAAAGAAACAATAAAGATAGAAGTGTGACATTAGCAAAAGAGATAAAATCATAAGACGTAATAGTTGTTAGCTTTAATTACAATAACAAGCAGGATTTTAAGACTATATTTACCCTAAAAAAAAAAGTGATTTTAGCCCAAAAAATAAACTCCAGAAGCTCCAAAATGGCAAAGCTGGATATGTCTTAAAAAATCTTTGCCTCTAGCTTTCCAAAGTATTTACATAAGCAGAAACGATGAGCTGTCTTTGGCGCCTTTGGTGGTCTCCACGCCTACTCCTCAAAATAACGACTGCAGTCATTTGTGAGTTTCACCAGTTCACCTGCCTTCCAGATGGGCTGAATATGTAACCAAAACTGCATTCCTATTTCACGCTTGCTAAATCCCATTGTGTCCGCACAATCTATTGGAATTTCTTCTCCTTGTGTGTGTGTGTTTTTTTCTGTCAGAAATGTTTATGTTGCAACTTTATCAGTAATTTAGCCAACACGCAAAATAAATCACTTGTTCAACTTTGTCTGTAAACGTGTAAAACAGCGAGTGATCTGTAGCAATAGTCCAAAAGCTTTTTACCAAAACCAGAATTATTGTGTTTGCACATTTGTCTGTGTCTGTTAGGATTTTCCCACATATATCTTCCACTACACTTTAAAGAAAAATGGAAAGCATAACATTTAGAATACTACTAGTTGACTGCACGGTTGGATGGCTCAGTGGGCTGCATTCAGGACTAGGAAATAGGAAACCAGGATTCATTTCCAGTTTAGGTACCGCGGCAACACCTCGGTACCTAAGCTGGGTCCAGGTTCAAGTCTGGGTCTGGGTCGTATGTACCTGTTCCCAGCCCGGTTAAAATACAGGGTTGTGTTAGGAAGGTCATCTTGCATAAAACTCTCTGATTTGCTGAGTCAACCCATGAGGGGGTGACTCAGCTGTTAAATTAGTTAAATCATTAAACAGCAAAAAATGCATGCTGTGCCTATTTTTACTTTACTTAAACATTTTTGTTATTTCGGTATCATTCAGAGTATAGGTTGTAGTTTTTTATATAGTTTGGCTGGAGGTGTGACTTACATTAACCAGGAGGTTCGGAAACACGCATTTCCGAGGAAAAGTCCATGTAAACACACTGATCCGAGTTTTGAGCTTCCACAATCACATGTCGCTAAACAAACTTTTAAATCCGTTTTTTGGGATCTACAAAAAAAAAAAAAAAAAATACACCTATTGAAACAGGCATTAAAAATTAAAACAGTTGAACCATAAACCATCAGGGTGGGACTTGGATTTTGAAAGTTCCCCCTCCTGCTGTGGGTTTAAATTAATATTGATATGCTAAAAATTTTAGATTTGATATCATATTTATTTTATGCATTTCTATATGTGCCATACCGGAAGCATCTTACTATTATCATGTTTGAATTAAATTTAGATAAAAATTATTTGCTGGTAGGTTGATAAAAGTTTGAAAATGGGGCTGCCCTCTATTCTCATCCACTTCTCTTCTAATGTATTCTGTACTATACTGCTCACAAAAATTAAAGGAACACTTTTTTTATTGGGCCTGGCATGAATTGAATTAAACCTGTCTGATAATTTTCTTGTTGGTTAAGCAGCTGAGGGCCTCGTTAATTAATTTCAGCTGTGTTGGTGTTGATGGAATTAACAACAGGTGCACTTCAGTGGCAACAATTAGAAAACCCTCAAAACAGGACTGGTGTTACATGTGGAGGTCATTTCAAGTTTCTCCCTCTTGATCTTTTTTGCTGGTTTTCCACTCGTGCTGATTTTGTCTTGTGTAATTCTCTCTACTGGTAGTATGAGGAGATTCCTTAACCCTACAGAAGTTGCACAGGTTGTCCAACTTCTCCAGGATGGTACATCCACACGTGCTGCAGCAAGAAGGTTTAATGTGTCTCCCAGCACAAGCAACAATTGAGCAGCGTAGACTCTGTATCTTTAAACAGAATGGACTATTTTTGAGGCAGAATTGCCTCATTAATCAGTCATTTAGATGAGTTAAATTTTCACAATTTTCTTAGGAGAAACTCATTTGCATTGTGGTCGCCCACTATGGGAAAACAAGAAACCCTGTAGCTCAAATTAACATTCATTACTGTAAATCAGATTCAGGCACACCTTAAACTCTCCTGTCAGTTTCTTAAACGTGATACCAACAATTACATGCCTGCATCGCATGAATTCAACACAGCATTTGCTAAGAAGCAACGTGAGCTTTCAGGAATTTCATTTACATACGAGAAGATGCAAATTCACCTCTTGTCAATACGGCAAGATATTCAGATTAATTTTGAAACAAGTACAGAAAAGTTCACAGGGTGAGTACAAATAGAAGTGTTAGTTTCCATGGAATTCACAGGTATGGGTGTGTAAGACTGAGTTGTAGAGGTCTAAACACACAATAAAGATGGGATTCAGCTGCGAGACTGAGTAAGATGGCAACAAGGAAGCAGGAGACTGCTGGGGTTTGTTGGTGAGTCTCAGGAAGTGTGACATCTCATAGGAACCAACCGTTGAGGTGATGTGTGACCCCAGTCCCAGATGCAAGTCTTTGGCACAGATAGTATCCAGGGTGGACAGGAACGTGACAGCTCTTCCTGACCCTTTTCTCACTCTGACATCATTCCTTCCTCCTTGTTGATTGGGGGCAGCACAGGGACAGCGCTCTGCTCTGTAGTCATTGCGACATGTTGCAGCTACATGGGAAAAGTGGGTCCTTTGAGCTCTCCAGCCTATTCTGAGATTTCCTCAAACTTGTGGCTTTTTTCCCTCCAGCTTATGCTTTCTCATTAGCCATTAATTCAAATCCTCAAACATTTACCACTTGAACAGAGACACCCAAATCCCAGCTTGCCTCTATCCACAGTTTCTAATCTTTCTAATCTTGTACGGTTTTGTTTTGGCCCTCTTTAGCTGGATTCACCACTTGCCTGAGCACAACCAATTCCTCCTCCCTATTACATCACCTCCATTCTTCCCCTTTAGTAAAACACACCCTTTTTACTAAACCACTTAACTTTTCTTCTCTATTAGTGGTTACATGAACTTTAAGAATTTTCCTTGTTTCCTGATGTTTGGGTGCAAGTTTTATTAAAAGTCTTTGTAATACTTTTTAAGCAATGGGAACATTTTGTTGCTAGCTAATCCCTGTATTTGCTTTTTAGATTTTATTTCACAATAACGACTTTTTTTTAAAAAACAAATACAAAGTTTTAACTCATTAGAAATAGACCACAGGAGTTTGTCTCCCACTGAGCTGCAACTGTTGGTGACAAATATCAGAAAGCTTTCAGTAGGGAATTTCAAACACGCCTGGAATCGACTGTGGGGGCTCTCAGTCCTTGTGTATGAGTCACAAGGCTTCACTTTTGTGTTTGAATGCGCTCAAAAAATGCAAAAACAAAAATTCTGCAAAAAATTGTCATAACAGGCGACTTACAGCATCTGCAGTCTTGTAGGTGTAATTTTTTAAAGAGCAATTCTGATGAAATTAGGTTTTTGATGTTTCAGCATGTTTTTTTATGTGTGTTTTCCTTAGAATGGAGGATATATATATAAAGTACATTTTTCTTTATATATAAAATATTTCTTTATTCAAATTGAGGTGAATCTTGATCAGAGGAAAAACGTAACTTCAAAATAGAGCTGCAACGATTACTCAATTAGTCACGACTATGTTGACTATTAAAATAGTAGGCTAATAATTTAAAAGTTGATAGTTTTTTTTTTTTTTTAACTGAAAACTACAATGCTTGCTTTCTAATACCTGTCTCTGACACACAAGCACAGTAGTGCTAATCCACGTCAGTAGTAATGTCATAGGAAATTCCAGGAAGACTCAGGTAGCATCATGACATGACAACAGAGCTGGAAAGTGGAAACATAAAAAATAAGCTAAGACATTTGCTAATTAATTTTTTTATGAACAGCTTAATGCCACATTACTAATACTTGTTCATGTCTTATAGGTAGTTTATTAATGAATCTTCTAATGTTTTTATTGGCAGAATATTCACCCCCGTGAACCTGCAAATGATTAGAAATGTATTTATAAGCAGCTTAATACCATATTATTAGTTTTTTTAATGTCTTATAAGTAGTTTATTTTGGAATCTTAACCCACCGGTGTGTCTGTTCCTGGCAGTGGACCTTGCCTCTGGCACGTCTCACATCCTCAGCTGTCCCCCAGCCCATCTGGATGAAGTTCATCTGCTGCACTATTTAAACATGTAGTTGTAGAATTAGATAAACTAATGTTTTTTGACAGTCCTGGTAAATCGCCTGTCCGTCTTGGGATAGGATCTCTCCCTCGTGTGGGCATCCCTAAGGTTTCTTCGTTTTTTCCTGTTTTTTTTAAGAGTTTTTCCTTACTGGGAGGGAGGGTCTAAAGGGAGGGATAACCAGTTTTATTTAGTCTGTTTAGTTTAGCAATTAGCTATTGTTTATATTTTATGACCGACCTTCTGCTTCTGTACAATTACCCAAAAGAAGCCCAATGAGACAATTGTTTTTGTGTTATTGAGCTGTAGAAAATAAAATTGAATTGAAGCAAAATGAGGGGAAACGTATTAGCTAAATGTTTTCTGTGCATCCCAACAACCTCTACCACACCATTTCTCTGCTGAAGGGAACATCTGCTCTCAAAAAAGATTGAGTCTTTCTGCAACATATAGAAATGCTAACTTCCCTGGTTACGAGCAAGAGCATCGTACCGTTTGGGATTCTATAGAGTCAGAGTGTAGGGAAGTTGAATACAGTTGTTAGCGCTTAGCACCAGAAAATGCACTTTTGTTAAATATCAGTCAGTGAGACCACAACTTTATCTTTTGTGAATGATAGTTCCTTTGTTTCATTTGATTTGAGTGTTGTTTTAATGCAAGAAACAAATGAAGGAGAAAAGCTGCACGATTCATTAAAGGTTTGACAAAAATGTTTAATAAACCATCATCCTAATTTTTTTTAGCTAGCATGTAGCTTAAACACTCCAAGTTTAAAGCTAATAATGGTAGAGATGTGTTTTATACATCCAGTTTATACATGACTAATTGAAAAAAAAATCAGTTATTAATCGACTATTAAAATAATTGCTTGAGGTGGCTCTAGTGGAAAAAAGCTTATAGGCGTTATAGAAGTTACTACGGCAAGCCATAAGCTCCCTGCTCCTCTTCATTCTGATGCATGCACTTGTAGATAAATAGATCCATCTACGTCTTGGTTTTCCTCGTCCAAGCTGACATCTGGCTCGATTCTCCATATCTGGAAAGCTCCAATTGTGCTTGCGGTATTTGTTGCACCACTAATGTTAGATTGGAGTTGTGAGGGTCTGTAATCTACCAGGGGGGGGTGTAAACATATGGATGATGGGAAGTAAGGGCAGACTTTCCCTGGACTCACACCACTAGCGTTACAGCTCACACCACTAGCGTTACAACTCCGATGCGAGCGCCGCACTCTTTACGTAACTTTAAAAGTGCGAGATGAAATCCCACTGCAGGTTCACGTCCTGCGTCTGCAGTCAGGCCGTTGTGTTGCTGCGAATCCGTTTTGTTTGGTTCAAATTTTTGCCGGACCTAGCTGAACCGCAGCGATTACAGGGGGGACAAGTGTGAACATATGTGAGTTTCTGAGTTTTGCAGGTCTGCAGCCAACCTTTAGCTAATATGAGACGTCGGCTGTAGCTAGAACGCTCCTGCATCACACCTGAGCTGTAAAGCTAGCGATGTGCACAACTCAAAAATGATTTTTGCAGCAATGATGTCATAGACCTAGAAAATAACAGGTTTTCTTGTCTTTAGGCTATTGCACATTCATAATGAATGCTTTTACAACAGACCAAAAGATCCTACACAATCAAATTATATTAAAAGTTGTTACAAAATGATATAAATGATAGATATAAAAATTGGACATTTTGAGCGTTTGTCAAACTCGGTCTGGCAGATCTGACAGACTGGTAGATTTTTCTTGGAGTTTTGTGAATTTCTTACAATACAAAATTGGGTAAGACTCAACAAAGTGGAAACATTTTTTGTGTCACCTTGGAACAGCTAGACGCCTGCTGTTTTAGCACAGCAAGGAGCAACCTTTTTGTTTTTCTAGCAAGTCACAAAGAAGTGCATTTTTTCACCAAAAAAAAAAAGAAACAGAAGGATGGACTTCTTAACTGGTTTGATTTAGGAGGTTTATAGTGTGTAGGTAGTAAATTAAAATACTTTGTACCACAACAGTAAAACTCTAGCTCACTGCTTGCATCCACCAGCACTTTTCTCTCATTTACAGCCCTGCTGTGGGCTGACTGTATCTGCATCTGCAGCAAACTGTTAATCAGTTGCTGCTTGTTGACATCCACAGTTGTAGCCTGCCAGGGGAATTCTGGTTGCTAGGGGATATGTTGAGCATGACACTTAAAGCATCTAAAACAAGTATCTATTTGTTCACTTACAGTTTATACATATTTATTGTTGAAATCCAAACATGAAAAATGCTTGTTTGCCTGCTTTGTTTCGCAGGTGTTGTGCTGCTAGCTGGTAAGTAATGATGATGCCACCAGTAACCTTTAAAACCCAACACTGGAAATATACTGCACATGAAAGGCTACTGCCACACCTCGTGGCTTTAATTGTATTTCAATAAAAAGAGAGTACGAGTAATGATTTCATTGTGATACAGAAAGATGTTCGGAAAACAAATAAGTCTATAAATCTCTGGTGGTTGGACGATGAGGTCTTGGATGCGTGGGATAAACTTAGACTATAACAAAGAGGCTAGATGCTGATGGTGGTTAAGGGCCAGACCAAGCCAAAGCATCGTTCCTGGTAGAGAAAGGGGTCAAGAAGGGTCAAAGAAACCATGTGGAATCAGAAGAATGACATATTCATGAATTTAAAAGGCAGAAATATGATTGGGATTGGCTTAAAGTCCTACTTAAATAGTCTTTTGAGGTATTTAAAACGCATTCCCAGTAGTGTTTTAATTAAGATTGTCACTTTTTTTTAGACAAAATCAAAAACTTGTGTCATTTTCAAGAACATTTCTACAGAGCAGTAGTAGTTCATTAGAAAATCCTTTCTGAGTTGTGGGCGGGACTGTTAGCCTAGCTCCTTTCAATCAACCGTCCTCTCCTCTCCAGTCTTACAAAACTTAGCATAACTGGCACGTAACTCTTCTGTAGCATGTTTAGCGTGCCTACGGCAAACGAAGTGAAGCTCCTCTGTAGCATGCTAGTGAGCTCTCCTAGCTGTAGCAACCTGTATTGTAGTGCTTACAACTTTTAGAAGGTATACAAGCTCTGCTGTAGCAGTGCTAAGTGAGCTTACGAACTCCTCTGGAGCATGCTAGCAAGGTCTGCTGTATTGAGTTAGCAAGCTCTGTCGTATTGAACTAGCAGACTCTGCTGTAGCAAGCTAGCGAAGTGGACTTCTTTTCATCAGGCAGCTGTATAGCACAGCAAACCTACCCACTGAGTGTCCACTTAAGCTAATGTGGGGAAAACAGGTGGAGCAACCACGAACACAGTGGACAAACCCATTTGGGGCCCACATTTTCTGCCCACTTGGCTTTGCTGGCTGGGGAGAGGAGCAGGTATCTTGTGGTCCGCCATAGTACTGTAGCTACTAGCTTTTTCTAGCTGTTTTTTTTTTTTTTTTTTTTTTTTCTTTTTATAAAATTCAATTGTAAGCTTAATTTTCTTAATGTTATCTTCCACCTTGAGAAAAATGCCACAAGAACATGTTAAAAACATAATTTCAGGAGAACGGTTCCGGTGTTAAGTAAAACCACCCGGTAGATCCTATAAGCGGAGTTGCTATAAACAAACGAGCGGCGCTCCTACAGCAGCTAACGAGCGCCGCTGCTGTTCCTGCTGCGGCTCGCCGCTCCTAGGTGGCTCAAACGTGGACAGCATTTTTGTGACAGCTAATGGGATTTTACTTTTAGTTTCATTTTAAATACGTGAGGCCAACTTTAAAAAAAATCCCGTCTTGGACGCAATTAGAATATGAGCAGATAATGCTATCCCCCGCGGCTCTGTCCGGTTGAATAATGTCTCTTTTTACGCAAATAATCGAACAATTATTGATGTTGCTGTGACCAATGAATTCAATCCATTTTTTCCTCAGATTTCTTGGGAAAATAATGAAAGCTAACATCAGTATGGTATTTAACTGAATTACAATCCTTTACAGCACAGAAGTGGGACGTTATATTATCTTCTTTGTCCCCTAGCTGCATCCGGGATAGCTAGCTACTGTGACCTATGAAAGTTTCAGGAATTCAGTTTTTCTCGGGCCCTTTGAGTGGCAGCAACTTAAAAGGAGAAATACTCGGAAATGCAAACACAAAATGATTTCTTATGATATGGTTTCTCTTTCAGAAGAAAATTGCCTCACATACATGTTAAAAACTCAAAAAACATGATTTTCATTGGAGGGGGACTTTAAGGTTTTTTTTTTTGGCCACTTTGTACTTCTACAGATTATCAAAAACATAAGCAAATTTCACTCTCTATATTTTTGATTGTTGTTGTTCACCTCTCGGCTTCTCCCATTTGAGGTCATCACAGTGAAACAGCTCCCATTGCTTTGCATCAGTGATTTGGCTGAATTTTTTATGCCGGATGCCCCTCCTGATTCAACCCTGTATTTGAAAGGCACAGGGAACCCAGTTAGGCAGCAGCGTCAAGTGTCTTGCCTAAGGACCCAATCTGGATTAAGCTCAATCCCCCTGGAGAGTGAACCCAGTTTCCTGCGTGGAACCCTCCACACCCAGCTCACCAAGCCAACCAGCCGCTGTTTACTTGTTTAATTTGATTTATTTTTCACCTTTTGCAAA
The DNA here is from genome assembly GCA_003999625.1 of Oryzias javanicus. Lineage (NCBI taxonomy): Eukaryota > Metazoa > Chordata > Actinopteri > Beloniformes > Adrianichthyidae > Oryzias > Oryzias javanicus. The sequence continues at coordinate 12,005,883 of CM012450.1, forward strand.
GCAACTTTGGGATTTTATCTGCAGAATAAGCTGCAGAAATACAACTATTCTATTCTATTTACTTTTCTGAACTCACAGGACTTGTTTTGTTTTATTAAAAAAACACATTTTAGATTAGCAATGGTTTACAAGAAAAAAAGACAAAGTTGCCCACTTTCCCCTCCCTTTTTTCCCTCTTGCTTCTTATTTCTGTATTTTCATAGTTTGAAGTGCAGAGACCACACCGTGTAAGATTTTTGTTACCCCCTCCCCCAAAAGAAAAAAAAAAATCTGATGATTTTTATTGAACTTTTAATGCACAGAAAAGAGGTTTTGGTAACCTTGCTATGTTGTTCACTGCCTTTTTTCTTGTGGTGGTGGGGAAGGGGGGATGTTCTATGTGCCCTGCAGGAGTCAACTGATTCATCATTTTTACTCATTTAAACTGTAGAGAATGTAATTTATGGCCAGTGATTTCACAGCTCGGACTATCTGAGACACAGGCAGAAATGTGAGGCCTTATCACATTTCAGTTTTATCTCTGAGACGACACAGGTCAGATCGGGGTGCCATGCTTCACTCTCAGACACAAACATCCCAAACAACAATTTGCTATGAAAGACTAAACACATGGCTGATTAGCATATCAACTCAGATAGTCTTATTTCTTATTCTGTTCTCAGTATCTTTGCTCACACAGACGGTTTTTATATCATGACAGGCTTTGGCTTTTTTTTTTTTTTAAATGAATGATTACACAGAGCATTAAAAACACATGGCTGCTAAACCTGCTTGCTTTTAGATTCTGAGATGAAGTTATCTCTGTGATTTTCTTGCCATTACTGTCACTTTCTTTCATGTTTATGTGCTCAGCCTCATTTGGCTGCATCTTAACTCCACGTTTGCACAGATTTCCTGCATGTTTGCACAACTTCCCTCACTCAGTGGTATCTGAATGCAATTGATTTTTACATGAAAAAAAGAGTACGGTGGCCCTGAGGTGCAAATCCCATCAACAAATCACTCAACGCAAAGACATAAAAAGAAATCACAGCGAAAATGTGAAAAAGAATAGAAAAAAATAGCTTTACATTTTACCAATCAAACTGTACAACGAAACAAAAATGACAAAAAACATTTTTTTTCCAGATCAATAAAATTAAATGTTAAAAAAATGATACAAAAAAAGGAAATGGAAAAAGATTGACCCATTTAATGTAGTACTATGGGGCGTCGCTGATTAAATGATGACATTTGTCCATCATTTCTACTGAGAGTTCTTTGGCATGAAGCAATAATGGAAATGTGCATTACTAGAGCTAATCACAGAACTAATCAGTATTTTTTTTTTTTTTTCCGGTTTGTGTGGGGGGGACTAGTGGTGTAAAGTCAAAACAAAACAGTATAAGAACATGTGCTTTAAACATAAATGATAGTTCAGACAATAGATGTGATTTCATTTTCACTGACAAGTGTGCATTATGGAGGATTGATAAAACATAAAGTCCCAAGTTTACTTTTCAATTTTAAGATTGTTTCGTTAAAAAAAACGTAAATAGATAAATTATTTATACTCAATGAGAAACAAATCAGACTCATTTGAATATCCATGCAAAAGCTTCAAGTGAAACATTTTAACACAAAAATCCTTTTTTACAAAACAGGAGAACTCATAGAATTCCTAGAAGTACTTGCATGAATTACATGTTCACAACTTCTCTATAATGAGCATCTAAATGGATTAGCTTGTTTGAGCATTTCTGTGACCGTTCAAAAGATTTGATTTGTTCGTGAAAGTCACATCTCTGTGCAAACATGCACGGTGTGAGGGAATCACCTGTTTTTCTATTCATTTGTAAAGAAAGGTTCCACATGTAACTCTTCTCATGTTACACGCCACCGGACTTTAGCGCTCAAGCTAGCTGAGAGAATCTGTTCGATTTTCAAAATAAAAGATTTCTAAGACTCGAAAAAAAAAAAAAAACATTTTAGTTAAAAAGTAATTATTAGTTGTTTTGCGGCCCGGTGGCAATTGACCCAGAGACTGGCACCGGGCCGCATCCCAATGGTTGGGGACCACTGTGGTACTGTGTTTGAGAATTTGGGATTTGCCCTTTTTGGGAGGGGGTACTATTAGGATTTTGCCATTGGATTTCTTCTGTTTTCCTTGTCAGTCTTACCAGATTGAGGGTGATTGTCATTTAGTTATTGCCCTCAGTGTTTTTAAATGGTAAAAGCTGCACACTTTTATAGCGTTATTTTACCTTTACAGTCACAGTCATACTCACCGATCACACACACATTCACACACTGATGGTGGCTCTGCTGCCAAACACTGGAGCTAACCTTCCACTAGAGGCAAGGTGGGGGTTCAGTGTCTTGCCCAAGGACACTCCCACACATGGTCGGGCAAGGTGGGAATCGAATCCACGTCAAGTCAAGTCAAGTAGGGTTTTATTTGTCAAATATGCTCAGTACAGGCTATACAAAGCACAGATGAAATTTTCTTCCTCTCCTCCTTGGTGCAAACAGCAATACTACAATAATAAAACTAAAATATAAGTATCTTCCAATCAGAGGTTGACGCCCACCGCTGCATCATGGTCATCCAAATGTCTGATTCGTCACACTTCTGTTGCTTACTTGGTTTTGTCATGTTTAAGGTTCTTGCCTATCGGGTCCTACACCACCAGTTCTTGACGCCCTATTAAACCAGTGACTTTGTGTTTGCTGTCTTATTATTTACAGGCAAAAGCAAATTGATTCTAAATGATCAGAAACATAAAAAGTAAATAAATAGGTGACAATATATTTTTTAGAAGGTTCTGATTTTACAATAACCCCTTTGTGACCCAATGGAAGGATATTTATATCAAATTCTGTTAGCTGTGTGCTGCTGCACCACCACCTCCTGAGTTCTGCTTAGCTTATCACAGTGTGAGATTTGAAGGCATCCGGTGGTCTGAATGGGCTCCAGATGGAACCTTCAAGATCACAAGAAGGTCATTACAAGGTCTGGGGTGAGAAAAGCTTCTCTGAAACACAAATAATTCAGGATTCAAAGATAAATAAAGTTGATCAAAGACAAAAATAGCAACTGCTTACTGTAAAACTCATTGTAGCACTTCATCATCCATTTTGTGAATCACCAGTTCACCACCACATTTTGGACAGTTCTTTGTAGTTACTGTGAATATAAAAGACAGTCCAAAGACATGATGTAAATGTGATACATTTGCAGAATGAGAGATTGCTTTCTGACCTCTTTTCTTTTCTCTATAATGTGCCAAGCTTCTGAATCATTTACATGAGTCATCGTTTCTGCTCTCCTGAACGAAAAGGAAAAGAACATTGAGGAGAAATGTTTCATTTCATAAAAATGTGGATAATTAGTCGTCTCGTTATTTCCCGCCTTTGCTGAATTTGAGGATACAAAAGAAGCGGCTGTTAAGTTTTGTTTCGGGGTTGCACATCTACAGCGTTTTCACACGGTTTTCATAGATACTATGACAAATCTTTGATGAGCTCGTATTTCATTCAGATGTAATCATCTGAAAACATCTGCTCTTGGCATGTAATTTAACACAGAACTGCAAATCTGTGGCATGGCCATATTGGACATTACTGGAAAGACATCCATTAATCCTTCTCAGTAGGAAAACAGCTATTTAGAAAAAGATGTTCCAGAATTTTCTGATCACACCTAATGCAGCAGTCACTACTGTCCTTACAGGTCGATAGGGGCTGTCTCCAGGCAGTAAATAGGCAAACGTTCGCGGGTTCGTAGGTGGCCCGCACAAATGATCAAGGTCATAGACGATTTGGTAAGCCAGTAGAGCCAAAAAGTTTCCAACACATTGACATTCCCAAGTGGTGACATATTGGTATATGGTTAAGGGCGGCATCAAAAATTGATGTTTATAAAATCAAATGTGTTGCCTTTACAAAAATAAATCCTCTTTTAGTGAATGTAGCGATGAACAGCAGAAAAAAAGTTAATTTTCCAAGTATATTTTAGGCAAAGATGAAAGGAAATTAATATATTTTTTAAAGTGGTTATTTATCTTTTTTTTTTTTTTTTTTTATTAAAAATGTCTTTATCATGTGATTAAAACAGAATAAGCGCATATGAATAATTTAGACAATGCAATCCATTATTAACAAAACTCAATGGCCACCTGTCCAACTGCTTATTAGATTTCTAGTTAGCCAATCACATGGCAGGAACTCAGCACATTTAGACATGCAAACATGTTCGAGAGGATCCAAACCGAGCATCAGAATGTTGAAGAAAGATTGTTTAAGTGACTCTGAACATGGTATGGTTGTTGGTGGTGTTTAAGCATTATAGAAACTGCTGATTTACTGGGATTTTCACCCACAACCATGTCTAGGGTTTACAGAGAGTGGTCAGAAAAAGAGAAAACATCCCGCAAACAGTAGTTCTGTGGATGGAAATCCCAAAGAGGCCAAAGGAGAATGGCCAGACTGGTTCCAGCTGATAACTGGATCTTTCACAGAAACACATCTCTTAACGCACAACATGTCCAACCTTGAGGTAGATATAGTCTACAGCAGCAGAGGAACACCGGGTGCCACTCCTCTTTGCTAAAAACAGGAAACTGAAGCTATAATTCACACAGGCTCACCAAGGCTGGACAGTAGAAGATTAGACAAATGTTGTCTGATCTGATGAATCTCGATTTCTGATGGTAGGGGCAGAATTTAGCATCAAAACCATGAAAGCATGGATCCATCCTGCCTTGTATCAAGTGCTCAGGCTGGTAGTAGGGGTATAATAGTCTGGGGATTATCTTTTGGTACACTTTGGACCTGTTAGCACCAGTTGATCATGGTTATAACACCACAGCCACCTGAGCATTGTTGCTGACAATGTCCTTAATGACCACAGCGCACCATCTTCTGATGCTACTTCCAGTGGGATAAAGCAACATGTCATTAAGCTGGAATCATCTCAGACGGGATTCTTGAACATGACAATGACTTCACTAAACTCAAATGATCTCCAGTCACCAGATCTGAACCCGAAGGACCACCGTTGGGATGTGGCTGAACCGGAGATTGACATTTCCCACCTCATGCTATCATGTCCATATGGGCCAAACTCTCCGATAAATGCGTCCAGTACCTGGTTGAATATTTATCACCAAGGATTGAGGTAGATCTGAAGGGAGTACAACTCTGTACTAGCAAGGTGTACTGAATAAAGTGGCCAGTGAGAGTAGACACAATTGGTGTAGGAAATAAATTGGCTTGGTTTATTTGTTAGTTGAGAAACACATAAAAAATCAAACATAAACTTTCGTCTTTTTGGATGTTATCTACTGTATTCATTCTCTTTGACGCTCTCTTTAACTTCCAGTCAAATGTTTGAAATTCTGCTTCAAGTGTGCGCCTTGTTGTTTTGCTTTAAACAAAAGCTTCTTGTGCTGAACACTTCCTAAGCTCTGTCATTAGGCATAGATGTTGAACCGCATACGAACACCTTGGATGTTAAGTCAGTCTGTGACAAAATAGAAAAAAACAAAAAAAAACAAGGCACATTTATGTTCTCAGTTTTTATGTTGAAGTGCAATAAAACTCTTTGGAAAAACAAGAGATAGAATAGCACAGAAGATGTTGTGTTGTTTGTAACTTTTCAAAAGCGTAAGTTGTCTAAAGATCCCTCCTCCCAATTAACCCAAACATTATCAGTCGGGAAAAAATGTCAAGTTCTCAAAGCTCTTTGAGTGTTGAGCAAACATTCAGTGGTTCAGCCTTGTGCATTCAGTATTGAGTGTTTTGTTCAAACTTGGTGAGAAATGTAAAAAAAAAAAAAAAAAAAAAGATAATAAGTACTTTTCAAAACTTAGCAAGGCCGTACAAAGATGCACCATAAGTTTGAAACTCTAACATCTAAACAATAAAAGAAGCTGTTACAATAACCCCTCTCATTATTGTTACAATTCAATTCCTAGATTTATCTAACTTTGTTTTGTGAAAATAGTTTATTTACGCACATACAATTATTGCAACTGTTTCTTACAGTCCAACACAATCATCTTTTGATTTGTTTTAAAAGTGTTCCCTTTGGTATTTTAGTTATGATTATGTCATTGTTAGTGTTGTTTTATAAGACTTAATTTCTGCCAACACATTCCTCCCTCCCAACTCGTCAAATGTGGATGAATGGTTTAGGCCCACTACGTATCACTTTTCCACATTTTGAGTGTGCACAATTTTTTTTTTTTTTGGACGTGGTAGCTTTTAAATCATTAAATCAGGGGTCCCTGACCTCCGGGCTGTGAACTGGTACCAATCCGAGGGCCGCTTGATACCGGTCCACATGCAGGAACAAAGAAAGCATATGCTAATCAGGGGTCCCCAACCCACGGAACCCCAACCGGTACCCTAATCCAGCATTGATTCTGCATGCATTACCCCAACCGGTACAGCGTTTGTAGGTTTGCGGATCCGTAATTTATTGTGAACAGCCAGCACATTAAACGTCAATAAACAAACAGTCAGCACGTTAAAAAATGACAATTTGGGAAAACTGGAACCTTTGAAAAGTGACGGGGGGCCCAATCAACACGCCCATATATGACGATTTTGGAGTTAGAATGTGTAGTTTCTGCAAAGCAAGCCTGGCCTTATTTTCCATCATCCCCTCAATCTCACACTCTACCACTAGCTTAAAGCCCCTCACAAACTCAACTAACTTAAAATTACCGGTGCAACAACAGTAGGCATCAGTAATGTAGTTATCAAAATGTACAATTTTGAGCCAGATACCAGCTCAGACTGTGAAAACGAAGACTTATATACCTCTTTTTGTCTACAAGTGGATCCATTAGAATGAAGTGGAGAAGGGAACTTGTGACCTGCCGGTTGTGGTAATATATTACCGCACAGTACTGATTAACAATTGAATAAAGAAATAATCAGAAATCCACAGTTGAGCTTAATTTCATTTATTTAATCTTTTTCCATCAGAAAAATGAACAAGTTAAAAACACAGAAACATAATTTTTTATTAGAGTGGATCCTTAAGTTTATTTTTAATTAATAATTCACTTTTCTAAACACTGGTAGTTGGTCTTTAAGACGTAATCGCAGCAAATTTTGAAAGTTTTTCCCTTTTATTATGCTTTCAAAACAGATGCAGTGAGAGCCATGACAATTTTCACAGAGTAAAAATCAAAGTACTGCTGCCAAAACTGGTGAAATTGTTGAAAGGTCACACTCCAGTCCCGTCACTAGTCACTCTGTCTTCTCTGAAAAAGCATACACCTGCAAAAAAGCCACAAGTCACAAATTAGGGAGCATCCAATCTATCTACAGATAGATCAGCAGCTCAGGAGGTTGTAAGGAGTCAGCACCTTACTCATTGACATTTCAGCATAGTGAATATTGAACAACAGGAAAGCTTCAATATATAAGGCCGCTGGCTTTAGGTCTTTCCCTATGCAAGGAAAAAAAAATGGCTGCTACATTTACATGTTTTAACACCTGAAAAATGCAATATCATATGAATATTCACATCTGGATTAAGGCTTAAAAAATAAACAGACAACAATGGAGAATATTCAAAGGGATTAAGAGTCAAAATAACAATGTCTCCAGATCAAATACTCTTGATTAATTGATCATCAGCAAACGTGAACATCTCTACAAGCAGAAGTATCAGCAGTTTGAATGGAACAAACAAGGATTTAATCAGTGTGTGGTGTCACCTTAAAGAGGAGTGTTGGGGTATTATAGGACCAGGTACGCAATTATCAAACGTCTTATTTATCTATCATCTTAATTCCCTTTTGGGGTCACAGGGTCGTCGAAACCTGTCCCGGCCACTGTCGGGCGAAGGCAGGGTACACCGAACAGATCACCAATCTGTCACAAGGCCACACACACAATTTAGACTAGATTTGCAATTCCTATAAAGAAATTGCGTCTGATTGCTGAAAGCAATACCGTATTAAAGCAATTTTAAAGCTGTTACTATCAAAAGCCAAAAATACCCACTTTATATATGTACGCATATGTCAGTTTCCCCAGATCTGGAGAAATTGCCTTTCAAACTTTCATCAGACCACCACTAGATGACGCCAAAGATTTTAAACTTACATTTTATACAAAAAAAGTGTTTTTTTTCTTTTTTTTAAGAACGTTGGAAACAGGTCTTGGAAATCTTAAGAACTGTCTTAACCTTAATGAAAGCTTTTGACACAAAAAAACTTTTCTTAAAAGTTGAGAATGAAATTATTTATTCAGCAGAGACCAAGCTTCTTTGTTGTCACTGAACAGCAGGTTTGACTCTTGACTTGGAGTTTTTCAATTTTTGTGTTTTAAGCTCTTTCACATTTACAAGCCGTCATTAGTTTTTCTTACTCAATTCCCTATGTAATTTTTTCCAACATGGAAATTGCACATGTAGTATGTAAGTTTCACCAGTATGAATTCTTACATGCAGTAGGCCAATCTAACCTACAGGAGCTTTCCCATGCAGTAAGCAAGTCTCACCTGAGGAACTGCTACATGCAGTAAGCAAGTCTCACCTGCAGGGACTGCTACATGTAGTAAGTGACTCTCACCTGCAGGGAGTCTCACCTGCAACACATGCTTGAACATGTGACCCCATCAGTACAAACAGACACCACACTTAAGGTTGTGAGAGGCCAATTATTGAGGCATGCTGGGGAAAATTTTATAGTGTCACTCTTTTGCATCTAGGAAACTTTTTAAATAGCTTTTACAGCTGTAGTTTATTTTTTCTATTTACTTAAAACTACTTCAGAGAAATGCATTTACAAACAAACATCTAGTGAAACATGTTTAAAGCTGTTGCTATCAAAAGCCAAAAATACCTACTTTAAATATGTACACACATGTCAGTTTCCACAGATCTAGAGAAATCGTCTCTTAAACTTTCATCAGACCACCACTAGATGACGCCAAAGATTTTAAACTTTACATTTTATAAAAAACAAATTCAGTTTTCAAGACATTAGAGTGTTTTTTTTTTCTTTTCTCTCCTGTAGTTTCAGAGAAATTCGCTTTGCTGCATTAACACTGTTCACAGGAACCTAAAGTCTTTACAAATTCTCAAAGGTTGAGAATGAAATTGTTTATTCAGCAGTGACCAAGCTTCTTTGTTGTCACTGAACAGCAGGTCTGACTCTTGACTCAGCGTTTTTCAGATAACCATTTTGAGGCAAGAAGGGGATTTTCTAGGTCATTTTCCTTTGGACTTTCATATAGGTTTTGAAAAGCTTTCAATATGACTTGAAACAGTTAGACACAGTCAACAAACTGTTTCCTGAATAACCTATAAATTTATGTGATTCACATTCATTCGTATTTGCAAGCTATTGTTGGTTTCTTTTACACAACTCCTATTTTACTTTTTACAACATGGAGGCCTCTCCCGCAGGGGGCCGGCCTCACCCGCAAGGGGCAAGCCTCACCCGCAGCACATGTTTGCACATGTGTTCATACCAATTGCAAACTCATGGGAGAAACCCCATTAGTACAAACAGACACCACACTTAAGGTTTCCAGAGGCCATGTTGCATCTTGGGAAATTTTTGGGTCTCTTTCATGAGGTCTTTTAAATAGCTTTTATTAGCTGTAATTGTTTTAACACTTTCAGTATGTTTCATTTACAAACAAACATCTAGTGAAACATTTTTAAAGCTGTTGCTATCAAAAGCCAAAAACACCTACTTTGAAGATGTTTCCACAGATCTAGAGAAATCGTCTCTTAAACTTTTATCAGACCACCACAAGATGACGCCAAAGATCTTAAACTTTATATTTAAAAAAAAAAAAATTCAGTGATCAAGACATTAGAGCGTTTATTTTTTTTTTATCTCCTGTAGTTTCAGAGAACTTAGCTTTGCTGCATTAACACTGTTCACAGAAACCTAAAGTCTTTAAATGCAAATTCTTAAAGGTTGAGAATGAAATTGTTTCATCCGCAGAGACCAAGCTTCTTTGTAGTCATGTACAACAGGTGAAACTTGTGAGCAATCAGGAGGTCTGACTCTTGACTTTAAATGCCCTTTCAAAGCTTAAATCTTATTTATTTGACTTTAAAAATGTTGGAAACATCTTGGAATTCTTAAAAAGTATCTTAACTTTACTGAAAACTTTTGACACATTTCTTTTGAGCAGAGTGTAAGTGTTTAGTTTCTAACCAACTTTAACTTTTTATTTTAAAGTTTTAAAATACTTCAAGTTCTCATAATTTTATGTAAAGTTTAGTAGACTTTTAGAAAGTCTTTACATAAACTTCAAAGTACTACAATACTATTATGACCTTTTGGGAAGTACCATAAGTACAGACACCCATCTCACTCAAGGTTTTTAAAGCATGCTGGGAAATTTCTTGGCCAATGCATTTTCAATGGGAAATTTTAGTCAGAAAAATATTAATCATAAATCACCCATTGAAGCTTTTGATACATAAGTAGCACAAGCACTTCTCAGAATAGAGCTTTACAAAGTACTTTTGATTCCATCTTTATAGCTTCTTTTGACTATGAGGAGAAGCGCGTCAAAAATGCGGCGGAATAATAATAATAATAACTAGATTTGCAATTCCTATAAAGAAATTGCGTCTGATTGCTGAAAGCAATACCGTATTAAAGCAATTTTAAAGCTGTTACTATCAAAAGCCAAAAATACCCACTTTATAGATGTACACCTATGTCAGTTTTCCCAGATCTGGAGAAATCGCCTTTCAAACTTTCATCAGACCACCACTAGATGACGCCAAAGATTTTAAACTTTACATTTTATAAAAAAATATTTAGTGTTCAAGACATCAGAGTGTTTTTTTTTTCTTTTATCTCCTGGAGTTTCAGAGAAATTCGCTTTGCTGCATTAACACTGTTCACAGAAACCTAAAGTATTTAAATGCAAATTCTTAAAGGTTGAGAATGAAACTATTTATTCAGCAGAGACCAAGCTTCTTTGTTATTACTGAACAGCTGGTCTGACTCTTGACTCAGCGTTTTCTGTTTTTTAACCCTCTTTCACATTTACAAACAGTTATTAGTTTTTCGTACACTAATCTTATGCTAAAATTTACAATATGAAAGTCCTGCCTGCAGGGACTCACTGCCTGCAGGGAGCCTCACCTGCTGCAGGGAGCCTCACCTGCCTGCAGGGAGCCTCACCTGCCTGCAGGGAGCCTCACCTGCCTGCAGGGAGCCTCACCTGCCTGCAGGGAGCCTCACCTGCCTGCAGGGAGCCTCACCTGCCTGCAGGGGCCTCACCTGCCTGCAGGGAGCCTCACCTGCCTGCAGGGAGCCTGCCTGCAGGGAGCTCACTGCCTGCAGGGAGCCTCACCTGCCTGCAGGGAGCCTCACCTGCCTGCAGGGAGCCTCACCTGCGGGGGGGGGGGGCACCTGCCTGCAGGGAGCCTCACCTGCCTGCAGGGAGCCTCACTTGCAACACATGTTTGCACATGATTCCATGCCAATGGCAGCCTCATGGGAGAAACCCCATCTGTACAAACAGACACCACACTTAAGGTTTTAAAGGAGGCCATTAATGAGGCATGATGGGAATTTTTTTGGTCTCTTTCATTAGGACTTTTAAATAGCTTTTACTAGCTGTGTTTATTTTTTCTATTACTTTAACACTTTCAGGATGTTTCATTTACAAACATCTAGTGAAACATGTTTAAAGTTGTTGCTATCAAAAGCCAAAATACCTACTTTAAATATGTACACACATGTCATTTTCCACAGATCTGGAGAAATCTTCTCTTAAACTTTCATCAGACCACCACTAGATGACGCCAAAGATCTTAAACTTTATATTTTCTAAAAAAACAAGTTCAGTGATCAAGACATTAAAGTGTTTTTTTTATCTCATGTAGTTTCAGAGAACTTAGCTTTGCTGCATTAACACTGTTCACAGAAACCTAAAGTCTTTAAATGCAAATTCTTAAAGGTTGAGAATGAAATTGTTTCATCTGCAGAGACCAAGCTTCTTTGTAGTCATGTACAACAGGTGGAACTTGTGAGCAATCAGGAGGTCTGACTCTTGACTTCAAATACCGTTTCAAAGCTTAAATCTTATTTAAATTACTTTAAGGAAGTTGGAAACAGACCTCGGAGCTCTTAAGAAGAATCTTAAACTTACTGAAAGCTTTTGACACATTTCTTTTGAGCAGAGTTTAAGTGTTTTGTTTCTAACCATCTTTAAACTTTTGTTTAAAGTTTAAAAAAACTTTAAACTCTCATCAACATATTTAAAGTTTAGTAGACTTTTAGAAAGTCTTTACATAATCTTTAAAGTACTACAGTACTTTTATGACCATTTGAGAAGTACCATAAGTACAGACACCCATCTCACTCAAGGTTTGGAGAAGCTTTTTGTGGCATGCTGGGAAATTTCTTGGTCAATGCATTTTCAATGGGAAATTTTAGTCAGAAAAATATTAATCATAAATCACCCATTGAAGCTTTTGGTACCATAAATACAAGCACACTTCTCACAATAGAGCTTTATGAAGTACTTTTGATTCCAACTTTATAGCTGCTTTTGACTACGAGGAGAAGCGCGCCGAAAATCCGGCGGAATAATAATAATAATAACTAGATTTGCAATTCCCTAAAGAAATTGCGTCTGATTGCTGAAAGCAATACCGATCTGAAATATCTTCTAGCTGCAAGCGTTAAAGACCTTCCGTACGACGCACGCACCAAGTTTCGTGCGCATAGGTCAAGGACTTTTGGAGATATTAGAGGAAACGTCAGGAATTGGCTGTAGCGCCACCTACTGGAGCACTGTTGTGAAAGTTGTTGCACTTACTTATCTTACACTGTGGAAGAAGTTTTGAAAGTTTGGTGAAGTTATGTGAAACTTTCAAGAGCTGCAGTGTTGCAAACATTACAATCTCATTCTGTCTATTTGCATAACGTGTCATGCAGAACCGTACGGAACTACGCAAAAACGGATATTACCATTGGATTTGGGGTAGTCCAATAGTGTATGAGCAGAAAACTGTAAGATTTGTCAAAGTACGTGAACAGGGAGTCAAAAAACTGTTTTGCGAAAAATCGTAAATTGCGAAAAAGTCTTACACAATAGAGATCGCTGATGAATATAAGCTATTATATTACTATCCAATGAATCACAAAGGAGTTAAAGGTAGTGCTTGGGACAAATGCTCATGGAGAATAAGGCCTATCCACTTTAGTAATCCAACTGACCACCTGGTGGCGCAATAGAGCCAAATTGATTGAGCATTTAAAGATTGGTCTGAAGTATTACCTACAAAGTTTCATACCAGTTGATCAACTACTTTTCAAGATAATAGGGTTTTTAAATTTGTCTCATGTATTTTGATAGGGAAAGCAAACATTTTTAAAAATTCATATAAAATCAACCGTGACTCCAAATGGTACGAGATCTTCGGCCAAACATCTTTATGGACAACTTAACAAACTACAAGTGGTTGCATGTTCATATCTACAAATATTTGGAATATAAGACACCATTTCCAATTTTAGCTTATCATTCATAAGTCACCACTAGGTGGCGCAGCACAGCCCTTTTTCTAGTATGTTATACAGGTTCCCTCTGACAACATATGTGCTGATTTATATGCAGCTAAGTTCAGGAGTTTTTGAGATAGAGCCCTTAAACACCATTTCCTTAATTATAGCGCCACCTATTGGAATATTTTCATGAAACTTTTCGTACTTCTTTATCACTGTAGGATGAAGCTATGTTGTAAAACTTGTGAAGTTTTGACTATCTTTGTAGGATTTAGAGCATGTTTAAAATCTGTGACCACACCCACTTCATTAGCATTGCGATTATCTCAATAACGGTAAGGAATATGGCCAATTGAGTGGTACCATTGAATTCGGGTAGTCTAAATAGGGTATGTAAATTTTTGTCGAGTTTGGTTGAACTATGTTGAATAGGGAGCCAAAACGTGTTTTACAAAAATCGAAAATTGTGAAAAATCTAAGTAGACGGAGTGGGCGGTCCTTGAGGCAACTTTTTTTGAGCATCCAAGGAATCTCTGGGAAAGTCAGAAAAATTTTTCGTCACACGGCATGCAAATGCCAACCCAAAACGCGTTTTTTTACTACCATTGACCACATGGTGGCGCTATTGTACCACTTTTTTACAGCTTATAGAACTTTTGGGAACATTATATGTCAGAAGTCTTGTAACAATATTTTTAGTATTTTTGAGCTATTAGCATTAAAAATGCTTCCCATTGACTTCCCATTCAAAAAAAAAGGCATAAAATATTAATATAAAATCATTCATAATTCGATCACTACAAAAAGTAATAGCACACGATCCAGTGGAACGTCACAAACTACTTTTGGAATTTTTTAAATATCTTTAAAACTCTAGGACAGAAGCATTTTAAAATTTTGACGGAATAAAATATAAAAATAATAAATATAACTATTGCAATTCCCTGAAGAAATTGCGTCTGATTGCTGAAAGCAAGACGATCTGAAATATCTTCTAGCTGCAAGCGTTAAAGGACCTTCCGTACGACGCACGCACAATTTCGTGCGCATAGGTCAAGGACTTTTGGAGATATTAGAGGAAACGTCAGGAATTGGCTGTAGCGCCACCTACGGGAGCACCGTTGTGAAAGTTGTTGCGCTTACTTATCTTACACTGTGGAAGAAGTTTTGAAAGTTTGGTGAAGTTATGTGAACTTTCAAGGAGCTGCAGCGTTGCAAACATTAAATCTTTCTGTCTTATTTGCATAAGTGTCATGCAAAAACCGTACGGAACTACGCAAAACGGATATTACCATTGGATTTGGGGTAGTCCAAATAGTGTATGAGCAGAAACTGTAAAGATTTGTCAAAGTACGTGACACAAGGAGTCAAAAATGTGTTTTGCGAAAAATCGTAAATTGCGAAAAAGTCTTACAATAGAGATCGCTGATGAATATAAGCTATTATATTACTATCCAATGAATCAAAAGGAGTTAAAGGTAGTGCTTGGGACAAATGCTCGGAGAATAAGGCCTATACACTTTAGTAATCCAACTGACCACCTGGTGGCGCAATAGAGCCAAAATTGATTGAGCATTTAAAGATTGGTCTGAAGTATCTACCTAAAGTTCATACAGTTGATCAACTACTTTTCAAGATAATAGGGTTTTTAAATTTGTCTAATGTATTTAGATAGGGGAAGCAAACATTTTTAAAATTCATAAAATCAACTGTGACTCCAATGGTATGAAATCTTCGGCCAAACATCTTTATGGACAGCTTAACAAACTACAAGTGGTTGCATGTTCATATCTAAAAATATTTGGAAGATAAGACACCATTTCAATTTTAGCTTATCATTCATAGTCACCACTAGGTGGCGCAGCACAGCCCTTTTTCTAGTATGTTATACAGGTTTCTCTGACAACATATGTGCTGATTTTTATGCAGCTAAGTTAGGAGTTTTTGAGATAGAGCCTTTAAACACCATTTCTTAAATTATAGCGCACCTATTGGAATTTTCATGAAACTTTTCATACTTCTTTATCACTGTAGGATGAAGCTATGTCGTAAAACTTGTGAAGTTTTGACAATCTTTGTAGGATTTAGAGCATGTTAAAAATCTGTGACAACCACTTATTAGCATTGCGATTTATCTCAAAAACGGTAAGGAATATGGCAATTGAGTGGTACCATTGAATTCGGGGTAGTCAAATAGGGTATATACCATTTTTGTCGAGTTTGGTCAAACTATGTTGAATGGGAGCCAAAAACGTGTTTTACAAAAAATCGAAAATTGTGAAAATCTAAGTAGACGGAGTGGGCGGTCCTTGAGGCAACTTTTTTTTGAGCATCCAAGGAACCTGGGAAAAAGAGAAAATTTTTCGTCACACGGCATGCAAATGCCAACCCAAAACGCGTTTTTTACTACTATTGACCACATGGTGGCGCTATTGTACCAACTTTTTTAGCTTATAGAACTTTTGGGAACATTATATGTCAGAAAGTCTTGTACAAATATCTTTAGTATTTTTGAGCTATTAGCATTTAAAATGCTTCCCATTGACTTCCATTCAAAAAAAACCTCATAAAAATATTAATATAAAATCATTCATAATTCCGATCACTACAAAAAGTAATAGCACACCGATCCCAATGGAACGTCCAAAAACTACTTTTGGAAATTTTTTTAATATCTTTAAAACTGTAGGACAAGAAGCACTTTAAAATTTTGACGGAATAAAATATAAAAATAAAATATAATAATAATAATAAAGAATTACAACAACATCTTGATTGCTTTCAGCAATCAGACAACTAGTTTTGCAATTCCTGAAGAAATTGGTCTGATTGCTGAAAGCAACACCGATCTAAAACATTGTTCACAAAGAAAGGATTTAAAGCATGTTAAAATTTGTGACACACCACCATTAACATTGATTATTTCAAAAAACAGTAATGATTTTGCCAATTGAGTGGTACCATTTGAATTCGGGGTAGTCTAAATAGGGTATGTACCAATTTTTGTCAAGTTTGAAGAAACTATGTTGAATAGGGAGCAAAAAATGTGTTTCACGAAAAATTGCAAATAGCGAAAAATCTAGTCAGGCGGAAGTCCATGGTCCCATTTGAAACATCCATTAGCATCTACGGAACACACAAAAAGAAAGCACAAAATTCTGATTTTCGGTATTGAGATAGAGGCCAAAAACAAATTTGTTTTCAACGACGCCTGGTGGCGCTATAGAGGAGCATTGCCTGTAATTTTAATAGAACTTGTAGTTTACTGTACCCTATATTGGAAAGTTCATGAATTATTTTAGTATTTTTTAGGATATCAGCATTTAAAGTTGCTTTCAATGCAACTGTGTGCCATGTTTTTTTATTTCCACTAGATGGCAGCATTGCTCTTTCACAGAATCCTGTGGAATCTCACAGGGATTTCAGGTTTGTCCCATGTATTGGAGGAAAAATATTTTTTAAAATTCATATAAATCAACTATAAACCCAATGGTACGAGATTTTAAACCAACATCTCCTTGATCAGCTTAACAAACTACAAGTGGTTGATGTTGATATCTGCATTATCTAAAGATACGAGGACCCATCCAAAGTTAGCTTATCCTTCTTAAGTCACCACTAGGTGGCGCAACAATGCTCTATTCTAGTATGTTATACAACACACCTCTTACAATATATGTTAAATTTTATTTAGCTAGGTTAAGTAGTTTTTTGAGATAG